>JAQPPZ010000741.1:1337500-2537500 GCA_028583015.1 Wollemia nobilis
TTTATAAATTCTTAACTTACACCAAGTTGATATGTATTTAGGCTCTCTAAATCAAATAGAGATCCATCTGGTAGAGGAATATTGAAAAGGTAGAGGCAGAGAAAAATGTAGGTCAACAAAGTAGGGAGTAAAACGTAGATTCAAGTGGTAAAGATAGATTCCAAAGGTAGAGATAGATTCAAATACTAGAGATAAATTCTAGTGTAGCTAGATACAAGTGTAGTTGATAAATATAGGTACATTTACAAAGGTTATTTATAGTAAGATATTAGTTTAAATGAGGGTAAGTGTATAGAAAAGATAAAGATAAAACTAGGAAAATTTTCAAAATCAAATACTTTATTTTTTTTCTTTTGTTATTTTTATTTTGTGTTCCAAAATTCAAAAACTTGAATAAGTACATTTTTTGGGACCAAGGATAGAGTTTGAAAAGCTAAGATTCCAAATATTCTACTGCATGTTTGTTTTGAAAGGTTGAATCAAGTAATGACAAACCCACAACACAAATAAGACAAAGAAAAAATAAGTGAGATTAGCATGAATATATTATCTAATACCTTAGTTAGCACATCTCATGATAAAATTTTAGAAAATTCATAAGGTCTTGCAACATAAGATGATGAATTTGACCATAGTCATGAGGGTACAAAAAAACCTTATAATAGAACAATAAAAAATGACTTTGAACAAGCTATTAAATACAATATATTGGAGACAACACTAGTAGAACTAAAATCCTCCACTACCATTGGTTTATAAAGTAGAAATGATTCTCTAAATGGATTCCATCTTCAATATTAGTTACAAATTGAAAAATAAGAATAAAATGTAGATAATCTATAATAAATAAAATAAATTTAGGTAAAAATTGCAAACATGATGACAACGAATAAGAACTATAAAATAAATTAATGGATATTGGTTATAGATACATGTGGTAAGAGATCCAACAATCAAGGCAAAGGAAAAAAGATATTTAGTAGAGAAAAAAATTAAAAAATAACTATTAGAAGAAAAGGAAATATAAAATAGGTCAATACAAATTATTATTAAGGTAATAAAATAGGGATGATGATTTCTAAGGTGGCTTATGAGGGTTTTATCTATGGGTCAGGCATAGGTGGCGACAAAGGCTATTTTTTAGGGCCTATGGGCCCTAGAAACCAATTTTTTTTTTTTTAAATATAAATGTTGGATATGTTGTAGGATATCCATGATGGGTTAGGAATCTATCATTCAACAAATATTCATGCTATGAACTTGATTGAAAATTACTTCCAATTTGTTGCCCAAGGAAAAAATGAAAATCACACCTTTCCTTTGTGTCCAAGGCATGGATTAAAGAGACCTAGAAACAAGTTTCAAGTTGTGGATAAAATAAGATAAACCTTATTAGAAAAATAAAAAATGGTTCAGAAATCAAGCAATCCTGATGTAAGGAACATTCCCAAAATATATTCATTATGAAAACCCCTTTCAAGGGTAGGTATTTCATGGATTTGGCCTCAAAAATGAAGTTTAGGAATAGCATCCATGGTGGACAGTCCTAAACTAATTCTAACATTAATTTTAAGGCATATTTTAGACATCTAATAATGCCTAAGATGGGTCCCAAAAAATATAAGTTAAGATA
This sequence comes from Wollemia nobilis, assembly GCA_028583015.1. Taxonomy (NCBI): domain Eukaryota; kingdom Viridiplantae; phylum Streptophyta; class Pinopsida; order Araucariales; family Araucariaceae; genus Wollemia; species Wollemia nobilis. Next base: position 1,339,134 of record JAQPPZ010000741.1, read on the forward strand.
TCTAAGAGCAACTTATGGAACCCCAATTATTAAGCTAAAAATGGGTGATGCTTAGGATGACATAGAATCTCTGGAGAGAAGAGGTATGATTTGTAATTTATTGGGGTTTTTTATGAGCCTATCTACTTTCAAAGTGTGGTGGAAAATAGGCGAGACACAAATATATGTTTATCCCAATGGTTATTTTCTTGTTGTTTTTGCTAATGATAAAGATAGACAACATATATTTCAATGGGGTCCCTGATTATTTATAAGGGTGGGGATTTTAATGAAGCCTTGTCACACTAAATTTAAAGCTAAAGAAGATATTTCTTCTACAAGATGTATGTGGGTTAGACAAATTTACCTCCTAGTTTAATTTTAGAATTTGGTTGTTTTTTTTACGTAGTCTAAAACTTCCTTGGAAATTTCATGATGATTGTTGACTATACACATAAGTTTGAACACATTATTCATGCTTGAATTTTTGTCATAGTATATTTCCACAAACCCCTTCCATAAAATATCTCATTAAAATCTGGGGAGGACACTTGGAAGTTGGTGGTGGACTATGAGAACATTCCTTTTTATTGTAGAATATACAATAAATATGGCCATTTGGCTAGTGTCTATAAAAATAAGATTCTAAATCAAAAGGAAGAGGATAGAAACATAGAAGGTTTCCAAATACCTAAGAAGAAGAACACAAAAAAAAGCAATTATGAAGGATAAAGTGATGTTGTCAACTAATATGTTTGGAATTATTTCTACAAATAACCTCCTGGGTGATGAAGAGGAGATAATGAAGACAAAAATATTAGAAAAATGGTTTAAATATATACGTAAGGACTCAACGATAAACTAGGAAATCAAATATTTTGAATAGAAAATAAGGGAGAAAACATAGACAAGAAGAAAAATCTTCTAAATGCTAAAACTTCAAATAATTCAGACCCTAAGATAGACTTTGTTGAACCTTACGATAATTTTTTGGTAGTGTATATACACACTTCAAGGTTAGAAGCTATCCCATATTCAATTAGGGTAAGACAAGAAATTAGAAACATAAATGAAGATGGAAACTAAACAAAAGGCAGGTTGTAAGACTAATAATCATCAGATGGAACTTGGAGAGGAAGGTAAGATCAATACCCTTACCAAAATATTTAGCCCAATTATTAATTAAGATCATCACCTAAAATATTAGAGGATTCAAAGGGAGTCTTTCAAAACAAAATGGAATTACAAGAACGATTCATACAAACCAAACACATGTGGTTTTCCTTTAGTAAACAAAGATTTCTATAGGGGAAATTGAGTCAATTGAAAGTAAGATCTGTCCATTTGGGAAAGTGGAATCCCTTAGCTCCCTTGGGGCTTTTGGAAGTATATTTGACCTTTAGGACCCAAAACAGATCATTATTCACCATACAATTGGTAGTTAGGATCTCTTGGTGTTGGTTGCACAAAGTAGACAATCTAATAAATATTTGGAATAAGGAGTTTGGAGACATTGGGCAGAAGAAACAATAAGTGATCGCTCAACTTGGAGAGTTAAATGACCAAATCCATTTATATGGCCTAATTGAGAGTAGAAATATAGATGAAATTAGACTCACAACGTTGTTGGAGGAATAGGAAAAAAGAGAATAAATTTTATGCAAGTAGAAATATAGTATCCAATGGCTCAAAGAAGGAGATCAAAACATGGAATTCTTCAACAAATCTCTTCTAACACGTAGATCACAAAACTTTAATTTTTTCTTGAAATCAGATTCTAGAGACTATCTACACTTGGTATGGCATAAATTTTATCACAGTCAACTACTTTTCCAAACTACTCACTGTTGCATCTCTTGAATCAACTTCTCAATAAAATATCCTTCAATAAATCCCTAATCTTATCACTTATGAGGAGAACACTATTTTTAATACTCATGTTACTATCAATGAGCTTCAATAAGTGTTTTTTATTATGTAAAAAGGTAAGAACCTAGGGAAATATGTTTTCCCATTGAATTTTACAAAGGATTCTAGGATATTCTTCATGAAGAACACAAGCTTATACTTAGAGGGGGGTGAACTATATAAGATCATTTTTTACTTTTATTTTATCAAACAATATTATCCAATATATCAATGGCAATATAAATAGTAGTAATCAAATCAATACACAAATCATAGACACAATAGAGATAGCAATTTAACGTGGTTCACCCAATGTGGATTACATCCATGGAGAAAATATTTCACTAAAATTTTCTCAACAAATCTCTTGGGAATCCTTCCCTATTACAATATTTATGGACCTCTATCCAAAGGAGACACCAATCCCCTAATAAAGTTTGTGGATGCCTATCCACAAGAGACACCAATACCCTAAGCTGATTTGTGGAACTCTATCCATAGGATAACTCCTTCTCCTCTACTATGGTTGGTGATCCTATAGAAGACTACTACCTCCACTACACTGGCTTGTGGATATCTCTCCATTGAAGACTCATATCCTCAATCAGAATACATTTGTCCTCACTGCCCTGGCTAATGGATCTCTATCCACTAGAGACTACTATCCTCTGCTCTATCACCTCCAAAGCTTGCTCTCAGCTCTGTCTCAAATTTACATTAAACATAGTCCTTCAGTCTAGCATAAATATTCTCAATATTTGTTTTAAATATGCACTAAACATAGTCCTTCAGTATAGTATAAATCTTCTCAATATTTATCTCAAATATGAACTAAACACATTCCTTTAGTCTAGCACAAATATTCTCAATCTCTATCTTAAATTTTTACTAACATAGTCCTTCAATATAATATAAATATTATCAATATCTAACTCAAATATGCACTAAACATAGTCCTTCAATATAGAAAAAATCTTCTCAATATATGTCTCAAATATACACTAAACACAGTCCTTTGGTCTAGCACAAATATTCTTAATATCTATCTCAAAGCTGCACTAAACATAGTCCTTCTGTCTAGCACAAATATTCTCAATCTTTCTCTCAAATATACACTAAAAATAGTCCTTTGGTATACAACAAATCTTCTCAGTCTCTGTCTCATATATATCCTCAAGCCTTAACACAAATCTTGATCCACTAAACTCTACTAGATTTTCCCCAAATATTAACTCAAAGTTTGAACAAATCAATAAATCAACTCTACTCACAAGTCTTCACAAAGACTTGCCTCAAATATATCCACAAGTACTCTCTAGAACTTGCTCAAACTGCTCTCAAGTCTTCACCAAGACTTACCTCAATTCTACATTGTAAGCTTCCATAAAAGCTCACACTAATCTGTCGACAAGTATTCACCAAGACTTACCTCAAATCTGCTCAACAAGTTCTCACTAGAGCTTTCTCAATCTACTCAACAAGTCTTCACCAAGACTTACCTCAAATATGCTCAACAAGTCCTCACTAGAACTTTTCCAATCTCCTCCATAATTCTTCACCAAGACTTGCCTTAAATTTGCATTGTAATCTTCCACAAAATCTTACTCAATTCAGTCCTTAATTCAACTCTAGGATTTACTTCAAATATGCTCACAAGCTTTCACAAAAGCCTTCTTAACTCTATCCTGAATTCCACTCTAGGACATACTCAAATATGTCCACTAGCTTTCACAAAAACTTATTCAACTCAACTCAATCTATCACATAAAACCTCTTCAATCACACAAAAAAAGTTTCACCCAGAATATTGTTTAATAGTATAAAAACATATAGAGAATGTTTAGAGACCCAATATGTTTCATGCTCAAAAATCACTCATTCACTTTCAAACTCTCCTTAAAATCAATTTATAAAAAAGAACAATTTGTTTCACAGAACTGGAACTTTCACTCCTATGCATTGAATCAATAATGCTCATCCAACTTCACTCAACTATTCACTCAATGAAACACAACTTGCTTACAAACCCTAACCAAGTGTTTCACAATGCTTCCAACAACTCACACTTTGGAACTCAACCTTGACTCAATATGGTTTCAAATTCACATAACAATGATACTAATGATCTTTCACAAAACCCTAGTTCAAAATAGTTCTCAACTTCACATAACAATGATACTCATGATCTTTCACAAACCCTAATTATGCATATGAAATATTACTCCAATATTTTAAACAATGTTTATCAAACAATCTCAAATAACAATGATACTCATAATCTTTCACGAACCCTAATCATGCATATGAAAACTTACTCCAATATTTCCAACAATGCTTATCAAACAATCTTTTTCACTCCCAATTTTCATTTCAAAACATCCAACCTAACAATATTTCACTCACAAGGAATATGTGCCCATACCTTTTATTTTGAAGAATATTTGACCTCAAAACCTGTCTCAATCACAATCAACCTCTTTGCCAATCTCAATGGTTAGATATCAAAAAACTACACTCAATTATTTCACTCAAAATTACTTCACCATACAAAAGTATTAAATCTCAATTACACCTTATTTCTCCTCCTTTATAAATTCTAACCACAAAAGTTAAAAAATATATTTTAACTTTGTTTTCCCTTATATCTCCCTCAATCACTCATAAACACCTTTTAATTTTTCACCATGCAATTTGCAAAATATCAAAACCTTGGGTAAATTAAAATATTTTTAATTTCCACACCATGCAAATTTCAGATTATCAAAACCTTGGCAAATAATAATGTGAGCACATACCTTTTATTCTTCCCAACAAAAACCTTTGATGAGATTCGAACACCCAACCTTGCCTCACCAAGTGCCTTAGTGCAAAGCACGTCCACCGCTTGGGCTATGTGCCCTCACGAGATAACAAGGTGCACATACTTCCTCTTAACCCTTATGGCTCCTTGACTTTAGCACATAAAAACTTTCCTCCCTTTGCAAAATGGTGATCACGTGGATCGAACCCACGACCTTGTACCTACGAATGACTTAGCGCAACCCTTGGCTGCCAATTGCACTACCCAATGCTTTGGACATACATTGGCACTCCCACTTGCCTTTATTCCTTTGTCTGCCCTCTTAAGCCTTTAAGCACATGTGAATCTCTTCCTCTCTAATCACAGTGCATGATTTTCTTTGGGCAATATAACATTCGCATGGATGATTTTTTAAATTAAAACTTGCCCCCTTTTATATACCATGTGCCATATATTCAAAACATCGATGATCCTTGAAATTCAAATTTAATTTAAATTTAAATTAAACTTTGGAACCTTAATTGATTTAAATTTAAATTTTAACCTTATGGTTAAAATATTTAAATTTAAACTATTTAAACCTTAGACTTTAAAATCTGCCACATGGGTCTTGTGGAGGAATTATAATTTTAGAACTCCTTGGTCTTCATTTTTATTCAAACCAACTTGTAGCACAAAGTATTATAATATTATTATTTCCATTAAACTTGCTTCTTTTCCTTTTTGGAAACACCACTGGAAGACATTAATGACATTGAAAATTGGACATCAACCTTTTGACATGAATGCATGTATAACAATGAGACTTGGTCATCATCCTCTTGACATCAATGACAACAAAATTGATCATATTTCCAACAATATCCCCCTTTGTCATTGATGGCAATCCATTTTACTTTTACCATTTCTTTTGTCTTTTTTAGTTCTGCTCCCCCTGAGAAACTGCTCCTCCTGACTGAATTCTCTCCTCCTAACTCAAATCTCTCCCCATTTGACATCAATGGAAAAGGGTCACCTTTGGGTCTTGGGGCTGAGAATGAGACTCTTAGATTACCGTCTCCCCTACCTCGTCTTGAGGTGGTTAATTTTAGGGTGGGAGTATATCTACTCCTAGCATACACTGATCTTTACCTTTGTCCACCTTCTTCCTCAACTGGTCCTTCTGATTCTTTTGACTATTCATTTTCCTGCTTGTCTCTGGAAGTTTTTCTCTACACCACTTAGCTATATGCCAAACATTATTGCACTTATAACACTTAATGTTGTTATTCCTTAAAGGTGCAAATATCTTTAAGTTTCTCCTGGTGAAGCCATATCCATTCCTATCATCAACCCTATAATTAACTACCCTGTGATCAAACTGATTATAAGAGTAGCAATACCCTTGAAAGAGTTTTATGTTTTTGAAATTTCCATATGCCTATCTTTTATGTGTCTTGCATTGTGTAGCCTTGTGACCAAACTTGTGACATTATAACCATCGTCCATTGAAACTACCTTGGTTTGACCCCATTGGTCTCTTAGTCTCTTTTACCATGTGTTGCTTCTTGTTACATCTATTCCTCATTTGTGCATTATTACTTTCTTTGTTGAACTTTCTATTGTTCAACTATGCCTCAGAAGTCTCGCTTTCTCTTAAACTCTCTTATTCTAAAGCTTTTTCTTCTTTGGAGCTTGAGATTGACTCCCCTCCTTGTCCTCCTTGTACATGTTCAAAACCAATATCTATATTTTTTCATGAAGATCTATATACCTTGATAATCTTATTCATGGTTTTTGAGTTTCTCTCAAACTTTTGTAGCTTATCTCTAGACTCCTTTACTTCCTTAGTGAATCTACCTCATGCTTTAGCCATTCACATTCTAAAACCTTAGCTTCTAACTTATCTTTAAATTTCCTTAGCTATTGAGTTAGTTAAATCCTCTATAATATTTTCTTTCTCTTCATCATATTCTTGAAATTGAAGCTTGATTTTTGAGTTTTGATTTCTTACCTTTCTCAATGTATCAAGGGCAGAAATGAGCTCACCCTCAACATCAGCTTCTCCTTTATTTGATTCTTCCTCTATTTCTTTACCTTTGGTATCATATTCATTCCTTTCTGATTTGTCTTCAATAGGAGCATCTCCTTCTTCTTGTCCTTCAAGAGCATCATCATATTCATATTCACTAAAACTTAATCCATTCCTTGTACAATTGTCTTCAAGATAACCAAAGTTACCACATATAAAACACTTGAGAATTATTGGTGACCTTTTTCTACCCACTTATTTTTCTTCTGCCATAAATATAATTTCTTCCTCATAATTATTTGAGGAGCTTCCATCATTATCACTTGAACTCTTACCTGCCTTTTCTGCATAAAAACATTTTTTATGAATTTAGAAAAACTTCTTTCCTTACTTGCCTTGTTCATCCCTATTTGTTTTTTGATACCTGTGTTTTCCTGTTTTTATGTTCTTATGATCCTGTTTCTCATATTCACTACTATTTATAGCTTCTATACAATGAATTGCATAATGACCATATTTACCATAATTAAAACAACTAAATAATTTTGTATCTTTATACTTTCTTGAGTCGTTGTTCCTTCTACCATAATTTGCTTCTTCATCACTAGATAACTCATTGCTTGAATTTGACTTCTTACCCTTTATCTTCTTAGTAACTTTGAAGGTTGCTTATTTTTTGGGAATAGGTTCCTCTTTTATTCTCATCTCAAAACTTGTGATATTTCCATGTAATTCATATTTGGTCAAAAGTTCAATATCTTTTGATGCTTCTATAGCTGAAATATTTTCACTGTACCTTTTTGGGAGTGACCTTAAAATATTATCACAAGCATCTGTTTCTTCAACCTTAAGCCCAAGTCGTTACATGGAGTTAACAAACTCATCCACATGAAGTAGTTATGCAACAATATTTTCCTCATCCTTCATATTTAGGTCTTCAAATGTTCTCTTGTAATTTTACAACTTTGCCCTTTTGACATTTTTGTCTCCCTCATATATACCTTTGAACTTATCCCAAATTTCCTTTTCTTATATGTAATGCGTAACCTTTATAAACTGTGTTCCACACAAAACCCTTAATATTCCATTCATTGCCATTGAATTATTCAGTTGTAGGAGCTTACCATTTATATCTGTAGGTGGAGTAGCTGGCGATATGTATCCATCCTCAATTGCTTGCCATATTTCATTCCCTAGTGCCATTAGGTAAATCTTAATTATCATACTCTAGAGTGCATAATTGTTCTCATCGAACAATGGTGTTGAATTCCCTAAAGATCCATTCTAAGAATCCATATATGTTCTTGTGAGCTATTCCTTCAATCTTTTAAACTCTTCTGAAGGAACCCACTCTGATACCAATTGAAGAACACAAGCTTATACTCATAGGAGGGGTGAACAGTATAAGATCACTTTTTACGTTTCGTTTCTCAAATAATATTATCCAATATATCAATGAAAATATCAACAAAAATAATAAAAGCAATGCATAAATCATCACACACAATAGAGACACCAATTTAATGTGGTTCACCCAATGTGGGCTATGTCCACGGAGAAAATATTTCACTAAAATTTTCTCAACAAATATCTTGGGAATCCTTCCCTATTACAAATTTTATGGACCTGCATCCAAAGGATACACCAATCCCCTAGTCAAGTTCATTGATACCTATCCACAGGAGACACCAATATCCTAAGCTGATTTATGGAACTTTATCCATAAGAGAACTCTTTATCCTCTACTCTGGTCGGTGATCCTCTAGAAGACTATTACCTCCACTACACTGAATTGTGGATATCTATCAATTGAATATTCGTATCCTCACTTAGAGGACCTTTGTCCTCAATACCTTAGCTAATGAATCTCTATCCACTAAATACTACTATCTTCTGCTCTGTCACCTCTAAAGCTTACTTTCAGCTTTGTCTAAAATCTGCACTAAACATAATCCTTTGGTCTAGCACAAATCTTCTCAATATTTATCTCAAATTTGTACTAAATATAGTCCTCCAATATTGTAAAAATGTTCTCAATATCTGTCTCAAATATGCACTAAACACAGTCCTTCGATCTAGAAAAAATATTCTCAATATTTGTCTTAAATATGCACTAAACACAGTCATTTAGTCTAGCACAAATATTCTCAATCTATATCTCAAATTTAAACTAAACATAGTCCTTCGATCTATCACAAACCTTCTTAATATCTGTCTCAAATCTGCACTAAACATAGTCCTTCGGTCTAGCACAAATCTTCTCAATATTTGTCTCAAATATGTACTAAACACAATCCTTCGGTCTAGCACAAATTTTCTCAATATCTGTCTCAAATCTGCACTAAACACATTCCTTCGGTCTAGCACAAATCTTCTCAATATTTATCTCAAATATGCACTAAACATAGTCCTTCGATCTAGCACAAATATTCTTAATCTCTATCTCATATATATCCTCAAGCCTTAACACAAAGCTTTATCCAATCAACTCTACTAGATTTACCCCAAAACTTAACTCAAATCTTGAACAAATTAATCAATCAAATATACTCACAAGTATTCTGAAAGACTTGCCTCAAATCTATCCACAAGTCCTCTCTAGAACTTGCTCAAACTGCTCTCAAGTCTTCACCAAGACTTACCTCAAATCTACATTGTAAGCTTCCACAAAAGCTCACACTAATTTTTCCACAAGTATTCACCAAGACATACCTCAAATATGCTCAACAAGTTCTCATTAGAACTTGCTCAATATTCTAAACAAGTCTTCATCAAGACTTACCTCTAATTTGCTCAAAAATTCCTCATTAGAACTTGTCCAATCTGCTCAATAAGTCTTCACCAAGACTTACCTTAAATCTGCATTGTAAGCTTCCACAAAAGCTTACTCAAATCAGTCCTTAAGTACACTCTAGGACTTACATCAAATTATCTCACAAGATTTCACAAAACCTTGCTTAACTCTATCCCGAAGTCCACTCTAGGACTTACTCAAATATGTCCACTAGTTTTCACAAAAGCTTATTCAAGTCAACTCAATATATCATAGAAAACCTCTTCAATCACACAAAACAAGTTTCACACAAAATATTGTTTAATATTATAGAAAATATATATATATATATATATATATATATATATATATATATATATATATATATATATATATATAATTTTTAGAGACCCAATATGTTTCACACTCACAAAACACTCAATCACTTTCAAACTCTCCTTCAAATCAATTTAGAATAAAGAACAATTTGTTTCACAAAACTTGAACTTTCACTCCAATGCATTCAATCAATAATGCTCATCCAACTTCACTCAACCATTCACTCAATGAAACACAACTTGCTTATAAACCCTAACCAAGTGTTTCACAATACTTCCAACAACTCACACTATGGAACTCAACCTTGACTCAAGATGATTTCAAATTCACATAACAATGATACTCATGATATTTTACAAAACCCTAGTTCAAAATAGTTCTCAACTTCACATAACAATGATACTCATGATCTTTCACAAACCCTAATCATGCATATGAAAGCTTACTCCAATATTTCCAAAAATGCTTATCAAATAATCTCACATAACAATGATACTCATAATCTTTCACAAACCCTAATCATGCATATGAAATCTTAGTCTAATATTTCCAACAATGCTTATCGAACAATCCTTTTCACTCCAAATTTACATTTCACAAAATCCAACCTAACAATATTTCACTCACAAGGAAAATGTGCCCATACCTTTTTTTTTTAAGAATATTTGACCTCAAAATCTATCTCAATCACAAACAACCTCTTTTCCAATCTCAATGGTTAGATATCAAAAATCTACTCAATTATTTCACTCAAAATTACTTCACCATACAAAAGTATTAAATCTCAATTACACCTTATTTCTCCTCCTTTATAAATTCTAACCACAAAAATTAAAATAAAATATTTTAACTTTGTTTTCCCTTTTATCTCCCTCAATCACTCATAAACACCTTTTAATTTTTCACTATGCAATTTCTAAAATATCAAAACCTTGGGTAAATTAAAATATTTTTAATTTCCACACCATGCAAATTTCAAATTATCAAAACCTTGGAAAATAATAATGTGAGCACATACCTTTTATTCTTCCCAACAAAACTTTCAATAATATTTAAACACCCAACTTTACCTTACCAAGCGCCTTAGCGCAAAGCACTCCACCTCTTAGGCTATGTACCCTCACGAGATAACAAGGTGCACTTACTTCCTCTTAACCCTTATGGCTCCTTGAATTCAGTGCAGAAAAAACTTTCCTCCCTTTGCAAAATGGTGATCACGTGGATCGAACCCATGACCTTGTGCTTATGAATGACATAGTGGAGCCCTTGGCTGCCAAGTGCACTACCCAACGTTGGTGCTTCCACTTGCCTTTATTCCTTTGTCTGCCCTCTTAAGCCTTTAAGCACATGCAAATCTCTTCCTCTCTAATCATAGTGCACGATTTTCTTTGGGTAATATAACATTCGCATGGATGATTTTTTAAATGAAAACTTGCCCCCTTTTATATACCATGTGCCATATATTCAAAACATCGACGATCCTTGAAATTCGATTTTAATTTGAATTTAAATTAAACTTTGGTGCCTTAATTGATTTAAATTTAAATTTTAACCTTACGGTTAAAATATTTAAATTTAAATAATTTAATCCTTAGACTTTAAAATTTGCCACATGGTTCTTGTGGAGGAATTATAATTTTATAACTCCTTCGCCTTTGTTTTTCTTCAAACCAACTTGTAACCCAGAATATTATAATACTAATATTTCCATTAAACTTGCTTCTTTGCGTTTCTGGAAACACCACTGGAAGACATTAATGACACTGAAAGTTGGACATCAACCTTTTGACATGAATGCATGGATGATAATGAACATTGGTCATCATCCTCTTTGACATCAATGACAATAAAGTTTCTCATATTTCCAACACTTCATGTTGATTTATTAGAGGTGGTGGAAGAAGCAAGGACGGTCAAAGATATTTTGAAGGTAATCAATAAAATTTATAAAGGTTCAAGATGCCAAATATATCTCAACTTTTATACCAATAGAATTTAGTAATGTTCTTCTCAAAAATCATTATCAATATCATTGCATAGAGGCTAAAACCTATTTTGCATAAGATTATTTCCCATGAATAATTAGGTTATGTGGAAGGGTGATAAATTGTATATGAGATAGTTCTTGCTTAGGAATCAATCCATCCATTGAAGCACAAAAATCTTCTTCTATGTTCATCCAGTTAGACTTATCCAAAGCTTATGACAGAGTGGATAGGCACTTCCTTGTCAAAATTATGAGGCAATTTTGCTTCTCTCAAGATTGGAGAGATTGGATTATGGGATGTATCTCTTCGATGTCCTACTCAATTCTTATCAATGGTTGTCCTTCATAGCTATTCCCAAATTCCAAAGGTATTAGGTATAATTTCTTTCTCTCCCCTTAATTATTCATTGTTCTTATTGAATGCTTGGACATGATTATAAAATAAATAAATAACATAGAACCCTTGAGGGAGTTAACATCACTCATGGAGCCAAACGTATTTCTCATATTTAGTTTGTTTATGACTTTACTATGTTAGGTAAAGCTACGATTAATTAAGTCTCTACTCTTAAACATATCATTTTTTGTTTCTCTAATGCTATGGGCAATTTATCAATGAAGAAAATAAAAATTCATTTTCTTTCACTACTCTCCCAAAAAGGAATCCATGGTTCTAGATAAATTAAGATATAATAAAGCCTCCCTTTTGATCACTTTTTTAGGCATTCCTATCAAAATCTAAAGGAGAAAAGGAATTGGTTGTTGGACACAGTAAAGGAGAAAATTATAATGTGGACCAATAGGTGGCTTTTATTTAGGGTAATAATTACCTTGGTAAAATTAGTCCTTCAAGCTATACCCATTTATGTTTCTGTTGTGTTGAATATCCCAAAAGCAATTCTTTGAGAACTGGATCAAATTAATCAACGAATACTTTGCAATAGAACTAAAGAGAAAATAAAATAGGCCTTGGTGAAATGGAATACTTTATGCCTTTCCAAGCATGAAGGGGGATTAGATATTTGATATCCTATTGGAGGATTTTGAATAATACCAATGTCTTGTGGGCCAATAATATTTGTGCTAAATACACTAAAAATAAAAGTTGTAGTGACCTTTTTCTCTATCAACTGCCTACCAAAGGTTCTTCCACTTTGGAGGTTCTTAGGATAGGTGAGGATTTGATAAATAGGAAGGTTTTTTGGATCATTCATAATGGTAAACAAGGAAGTTTTTGGACATATTCATGGGATGATCACCAACCATTGATAACTTAGTTTCCTAATTGGAGGCCTTGTATGGACAAAGTACACCAAGCTAAATGGATAAAGGTAGCTAATCATAGTTGTGGGCTCAAAATATTTGGTATAAGGTGAGGTTTTTCTTTCATTTTTATTGCATCGAAGGGTGTTCACTGGTGAGCAAATTATGAAACGTGGCTTTCATGGCCCATTTATATATGAAATGTATGGAAAGAATGTGGAAGGGTGTCCCTTAGCCTCTAATTTGTGGAGGATAATGACTATATTAATTAGTTTACAATGGTCTAATTTTTCTACTCTTAACATATTTGGAGGGAATGACCTAAATAAGAGGTTGTTGATTATTTTGTTAGGCAGTTAGTTTGAATGGGAACTACCATATTGCCTTGGAATATTTGGAAGGAAAGAAGCAACCATATTTTCAAATATGAAAGGAAGGATATTTAGTACATTTGAAAAAAGATAATTATCAATTTATTTGAATCAATATAACAACTCCATGATCACCCCAAGACTCCCACCAATGATGAGATCAAGTTATGCAAATATTGATGATTTACTTTACTATTGGTAACAAAATTAAAGAGAATGTGATTAAGAGAAATATGGATAGAACAAGGAATTGGCAACCTCTTCCTAAGGATTTTAGAAAAATAAATATAGATGGAACCTCTAGGGGAACCCTAGAAAATCTAATGCGGGAGGAGTTGACAAACTTTCAAATGGTTCCTTGCTTTTTACTTTTGCTAAGAATTTGGGTATCCTTTCCAATAACCTTGCTAAGGCATATGATATCTTTAGAGGCCTTCGTGAGGCTGCTAAAGTTGGATGAAAAAATGTGTTTGATGAATCTGAGTCCCAAGTCATGATTAATTTGTGGAAGACTCCTAAGAATCATAAGGTTGGTTGAAGAATAAAAAGAATTATTAAGAAGATTCAATTAATCTAGATGGGATTTTTGAAAGTTAAATATAATCATTTGGTCAAAGAACATAATAGGATTGTTGATGATTTAGCTAATTGAACATTAGATAAAGGTGATCTTACTTGCTACAACCGCCCTCTTAGCTGGTGGGCTTTTCAAATAAGGTATGATTTTCTTTTTATCCTTCTTTTGTGTGGCTCTAGTACTAGAGGTACCTAGTTCCTTTTTACTTTGTATTATATTTTCTTTGATTCAGTCGAAGTATTTTAGTTCCACAATCATTCTTATGTTTATTGTTTTGATTCTTAGTTAAAAGGTTTGTTGGCCTAGAAAGGCAAAATATGTAATCTATTTTTTCCGTCATTTTAATTTTTTGGTGTGTGCTTTTGTGTTGTATTTTTTTATGTTGTTTTTTTGTGTTGTTTTTTTTTGTTTTTGTGTCTTATTTTTGTTTTGTTTTTTGGTTATTTTTGTTGGTTTTACTTTTGTGTTGTTATTGTTTTTTTATATTTTGTATTTTGTGTTTTTGTATGGTTTTGCTACTTTTGTTTTTTGTTGTTGTTTTGTTATTTTTTTGTGTGTTCTTTATTGTTTTTGTGTTTTATTTGTTTTTTATTGTTGTTTTTGTATGTCTGTGTTTGTGTGTTTATGTTTGTTTGTGTTTTTGTGTTTGTTTGTGTTTATGTTATTTTAGGCATGCTCCTTGAGTGTGTTGAAGGGGGTAGTCTAGGTGCGATCCCTCAAAAATTTTGGTGAAATAAATACCCTTGCATCCTTGGGTCTTACATAAAAGTGGTACCCCAAAAGGAGTGTTTTCCACAAACAAAAATAATAATAAAAGAGGATAGAGAATAAGGAAACATAGTTAGCTTAGCAAGAGATTTTTTTTATGAACTTCATTGGAGTGGATAAATTTATTAAACATGCAGACTTTAAAAATTAAGAGAATATATGAGAGCTATACCAATCAGATTCATAATGTTTAGTATAGGAGATTAAATGTAGGTTCTTTGAAATAAAGGATTAACATGGAGGTCATATTTTTACCTAGATGAGCATCTTACTCATCTACAATAAGAAGAGATAAGGATAGAATGAGAAAAAGTAAACACAAAAAGCAATGAGGGTAAAAAGACAGGGTTGGAAAATGGAAAAGCATGCATTATAAATGAAACAAACCAAAATAAATATGAAATTGGGGCCTATCAGAAACACTTAACATTGATGTGCTAGAATTGTTAAAGATATCTATGAAAAAGAGATCCTAGTCCAGGGACCATAAGTAAAGCAAGTAATGTAATTATAGTAATAAACACATATGAACATGATGGATGTAATATTCCATATTACAAAGGATACAAAAAGATGTTAGTATGGAATGAAGCAATAAAAAATGAAAAATAACATGGAGGAGTAACAATACTAATAAAATCTCCTTGGGATGGGCTTATATAGGTTGAGAAAGAAGACCCAAATAAATAATATATGGATAGAATCATAGTGAATGACAATTTTATCAAAATTGTAACTTGTTATTTTGCTTCATAACAATGCTTAGCTCATGAAAATCCATATATAGCATTGGATAAAGACATTACAAAATATAATGAGCTTAAAGAGGTAGTTTTTGTGGGTGATTTTAGTGCTAGGATAACACATGGACAAGTAGCTTTAGAAGATTTGTAAATAGTGTTTAAATTATCACCACATAATATTTTTAATGCTATGTTTTTGAATCACTTGAAGAGGTAAATATAGATGAATATCCCCTTGTTCCTATTTAATTCTATGCGGAAATCGATGTTGGCAGTTCAAAGTGGGTGGAGCCTGCTTCCCTTGCACCAAAGATTGGCACTGTTGGTTTTTGAACGTGTTGTGGCTGAGAAAGGGGTTATGGTAGAGGACATTTTGAAGTCTTTGGATTCTCTTCCAATCCCTGCGCATGGTGATGCTTTGTGGGCCTTAGAGAGTTCGAGTGAGGACTCGAAGGATGTGTATTCCTTTTCCATGGGTTCTAGTTCGGAGAAGATTTCCCGCAAGGTTCTTGTTTCTGTTAAAGGCGTTTGGGGTTCTACAGTGAATAAATCTTTTGCTAGGGTGGTTAATAATTTAAAGGTTTAACCTGATGCTACTCTTGTGGTGGAGGTTCCTTATATTGGTTGCTTTGCAGAAGGTAGTAGCACTCGCAAGTCATTGCGACTCAGTGGTAAAAAGAGGGATATGGCGGAGTCCTCTCCCTTATCCATTGTGGAATAAGTGGAAGTTCTTCCTAAATATTACGTCAAGAAAAAATTGGTGGCTGATGTCTATTCCCTAGAGGAAGCTTCTGTGAAGAAAAGTGCTATTTTACATAGCCTGCGTCTGATTGAAATTAAGCAACGTGCGGTTTGGAGTTCTATCAAGATGGCATTGGATTTTGTTGAGGAGGTTGCTCAAATATCTGGTAATGTTGTCCATGAAGTCAACTCAATGATGTAGAACTATCTCGGTTCTTTCATTAGTTGCTTGTCTTGTTTTCCTTGTTGTTTTGGGGGCCTCTTTCTTTGTTGTGTTTGGTTGTGTTCTTTTTTGGCTGTCTTGGTGGCAAGTTATTTTGTAAAAGGTTGTGGGATCATTTTCAAAACCCTCTTTCTTTTTAATAGTACCAAAAAAATATTTTTCATATTAAAGTTTATAATATTTAATCTTCAATGTTAATTTGTAAGTTAAAAAGGGATGACAACATAAAATATAGAAGCTAGTTTATACTAAAAGGAGAAAAGAGAGGGGAAGATATGCACCCGTCACTAAAGGCAGAGTAAAGTGTTTCTCTGGTAGCTTGCTATCTCCAGAATCTATATTCAGTGGGCCTGTCACGGAGGTATTGCTCGTACAAAGCCAATGCCTTTGAGTTTAAGGTGAGTGGATGGTCAAATAATTTTATTGTCATCAAACATACACTTACTATTGAAGTTGTGGGTAAAGCCTTGCTCATTCTTATGATGAGCAACCGTAGAGTTACATTTTACAAGGATAAGCAAGAACGGATTTAATAGAGTAACCAATTTGAATTCTTGTAGTTCCTTAAAGAATGATATGTGCCCATCTCAAGTTCGTCCGAAGTATCGTTTTGGTTATAGACGATTCAAATTCTACAAGAGTCGATGCTTGTAGCACAAATCATGACGCAATCCAATAGAGTCCCTAGAGCCGGTTGGATGTGCCAGCAAACTGAATTCTTAAACCAAACTTAATGGTTTTCCTTTAAATTTCAAACAAAACAATGGTGAAACATTTATTTCATCACTTTGAAAAATGCCTGCAAGTTTAAAATAATTCATTATGTTTTTTCACGGAGAGGCTTATGTTTAAATTTATTTTAAAAATTAATTTATAAAATTGTTTTTCACATTATTTTAATTTTCACATAAGGGTACGACCAAAAAAAAATGTATCATCCTTTTAAAAAAATAATTATTATATCTTTCACTTAAGGATAGGCTAATTCTTAAAAAAAAAAAAATTACACATCAAACACTTAACACATATAATATATTATTTATAAAGATATATATTGTATAGGTTTTTTTCCACTCCATTTATATTTATATTTATATTAATTCATTAATGGTATAAGTTTGTTGATAGCAGTTCATGTATTGATGCAAAACACTAGAATATTATACCAAAATATTATAACCACATACAATTTGTTTTTATTAAAATATAATCAAAACACTAACAAATATAATATTATAAACATATACTGTATATGGTTTGTTTATACCACTCCCTTCAAAATACCATAATATTATATCTATTATTACATGAATTAAACCAAGTTCAACTTGTTTTTATTTTTATTTTTAGTTAAAACTATTTTTCAATTTTTTTCTATTAAATATACTTTACATAATTTCATTAAAAGATAATAAATTACTTTTTAAATTTTGGATTTCACCAAAAAAAAATAATAATAATAATAATAAATAAAAATAAAAAATAATGAGGTGGTTAAATTATCTTATTTTTTTTAATATATATGCTTTTATTTAAACCAAAAAAAATAATTTTCTCCAACAATAATTAATGAACATAAAAAACATATTTTAATTTGTTTAATCTCCACATTTATTTTTAATAATAACATTAATCATAATTTGTGAATCTCCCTTAAAATACCATATTAAGTATGTGTAAACTCTTTGCATAGTTAACTAATAGTTTTTATTTTTTAAAGCTATATGTGGCTTCTTTTGGTGGACATTCTCATCAACATAGCATAATATTATATTTGGTTTTAGGTCAATTGCACTATATCCACTCTTCAAAGGGATACCATAATGGGATTGAGAAGGGTTATGCACACTGGAGAATATTTGCAAATTGGGCAAATATTAGAATTTCCAAAACTAGAAATTGACGAATATAAGGACCCTCAACATCAACCCATTCACCTAAAATTTTCAAGACCAATTTTTTTTAGGGTTAATTCACCACAATATATATTCCAACATAGACATATTTGTACTAGTTGAAAAGCTCTTTTGTATCCTGATCTAATGGTGGTGTTTTTATGAAGTTATAAGGTGATTTAGTAGGTCAAAATGTATCCTAAATATGAACTTACTTTTTAGGGCTTAAAATACCCCAAATTTTGGTGTGAAAATGATTGATTTGATTTATGGTAAGGGTGGCCATGATATACTTCCAACTTTTTAACCTATTAAAAAATATTGTACTGTATCCAACATGTCTTTTTTTTTTTGGAGCTAATTGGATAAAGGTGGCGAATTACTGTCAGTACCATACTGGTAATTCAAAGGTTGGTAGAGGACTGGCCTATTCAAATCCTAGAAAGGCAAATACAAGATACTCAAGGCATCCTTCATATGAGATCCCTCTCTTGGTCCCATGAAAAAGAATGTTTTGGATGGAATGACACTACTAAGGGTGAGCATTCAGTTGCTCAAGGTTATTTGAACTTATGCCATAATAATCCCAACCATTCTTCTGACATATTTTCTCAATTGTGGGCTCAAAAGCTCTGGCCTAAGGTGAGGTTCTTTAATTGGATTTTATTGCATCGTAGGGTGCTTACTGGTGAGCAACTTATGAAGTGCGGTTTTCATGGCCCTTTTAGATGTGAAATGTGTGAAGAGAATGTTGAAATATCAACCATATTTTTATTGAGTGTACTTTAACCTCTGAGCTATGGAGGAGAATGGCAACTTTACTTGGCTTATAGTGGTCCAATTTTTTCACTTTTGAACAACTTTGGAGGGATTGGCCTAATCAAGAGGGTGTTGATCATTTTATTAGGCAATTAGTTTGGATGGGTTCTACCATTCTTCTTTGGAATATTTGGAATGAAAGGAACAACCAAATTTTTAATCAAGATAGGAAGGATATTCACTATATTTGGCAAAAGACCATAGCCAACTTAGTTGAATCAGTCCATCATCTCCTTAATCACCCCCAAAACTCCCACCAAAGATGGGATCAAGTGATGCAAAGATTGAATATTAAACCTTCTAAGGGCAACCAACTTAAAGGGAATGTGAGTATTAGTAAGATGGATAGGACTAGAAATTGGCAACCTCCTCCTAAGGATTTTGGAAAAGTCAATACTTATGGAGCCTCTAGAGGGAACCCTAGAAAATCCAATGTGGGAGGAATTGGTAGACTTTCAGATGGCTCCCTAGTTTTTACTTTTGCTTGAGAATTTGGGTATTCTTTCCAATAACCTTGTTGAGGGGTATGGTATCCTTAGAGGCCTTCCGGAGGCTACCAAGGTTGGATGGGAAAAGGTGTTAGTTGAGTCTGACTCTCAACTTATGATTAATCTCTTGAAGACTCCTTCTAAGAATCATAAGGTGGATTGGAGAATAAAAAGAATTATTGAGAAATTTCATTTAATCCAAATGGGATTTTTGAAAGTTGATTACAATCATGTGGTCAGAGATCAAAACAAGAGTGCTGATGCTTTAGCTAATTGGGCTTTGGAAAAAGGTGATCTTACTTGTTATGGCCACCCTCCTATATGGCGAGCTTCTCAAATTAGGGAAGCTCTTCTTTCTATCATTTATTTGGATGGCTCCAGTTCTGAAGGTACCTAGTTTCTTCTTGTTTTTTTTTGTTTCTCTTTGGTTCATTCAGTTTTTTTAGTTCCCTAGTTCATTCTATTATTTATTTTATTTCCTTTGTTGATTCTTGCATTAATAGTCTTCTGGTCTAGATAGGTCATTGTTTTGTTCATTTTTTTTTCTTTTGTTTTCTTTGTTTTTTTGTTTAGTTTTTTAAGGTGGGTGGGTTCTTTTGTTTTGTTTTGTTTTTGTGTTCTTTGTGTTGTTTTTTGTTGTTCTTGTGTTTTTGTTGTTTTGTTATTTTTTTATGTTTATTGTTATTGTTCTTGTGTTTTTTTCGTTCTTGTTCTTGGGTTTCTCTTTGTTTGTGTTATTTCATTTTTTTATGTGTGAGTGATTTCTATGTTTTTTGTTTTTGTTTATTGTCTGTTGTTGGTTGTTTTTATTTATTTTATTTTTTAGGTTTTGGTTGTGTTTATTTTTCATGTTTTTTTGGGTTATGTCTTTGTAGTGTTCTGTTGTTTTTGTCTTGTTTGTGTTTTGTTATGTGGTTCTTGTGTTTTTCTATGTGGTTTGTGTTGTGGTTTATTTTATCTTATTTTGCATGTTTGGTTGTGCTTTTGGTTTTGACACACTCAAGGAGTTTGTTTTTTATTTTATTTTATTATTTTTGTTGTTATTTTCTTTTTTTAATTTAGTTTTGTGTGTTTGTTTGCTCCTTGAGTATGTCAAAGGTGGTAGGCCAGGTTCGAGTCCTGGGCATTTTTGGCGGAATGGATACCCCTGCCTCCTTGGGTCTTACCCGAAAGTGGCATCCCTTTTTGGGATGTTTTCCACAAAAAAAAAAACATCTTTTTTTCAAAGATATTTTTCATTTCTTTTTCATTTAAATATATTCTTCATCTTCCTGAAAGTGTTATGTTTCTCTAGTTAGATCCTTAAGATTTAAATTTCACTAATATTAAGATCAACATTGTCATAGGCTAAATTATCTTTTACCTAATTTACTTATCTATAACTATGTTTATATTTTCAAGATATTACCTCCATTAACATATGATGAACATTAGTAATAAAATTATTTATTATATAATCCTCACATATTTTTTTGTTGATAGCATTTTTTTTTATTTGTGGAAAACATCCCAAAAGGGATGCCACTTTCGGGTAAGACCCAAGGAGGCAGGGGTATCCATTCCGCCAAAAATGCCTAGGACTCGGACCTGGCCTACCACCTTTGACATACTCAAGGAGCAAACAAACACACAAAAACAAATTAAAAAAAGTAAATAACAACAAAAATAATAAAATAAAATAAAAAACATGCTCCTTGAGTGTGTCAAAACCAAAAGCACAACCAAAAATGCACAATAAGATAAAATAAACCACAACACAAACCACATAGAAAAACACAAGAACCACATAACAAAACACAAACAAGACAAAAACAACAGAACACTACAAAGACATAACCCAAAAAAACATGAAAAATAAACACAACCAAAACCTAAAAAATAAAACCCAATAATCAGTCATTTACAGAGCTAATCACGATTTAATCTACAAGTTCATGGGTATACATCCTTCCCTGAATTTTCTACACTCTTGGATCCTCCAAAACTGGGAGCCTCACGGTGAGTATTCATTGTGGTTTATTAGCAATGGATATTTTATTGTTAGCTTTTCATCTTTGGCCGATAGAAATAGGGCTTTTGAGTCAGAGAAGAAAAATCATGGCCCGATAGGGCTATTTTTTCAACCATGGAGAGTGGGATTCGATCCCCGAGTTGAACCTACTATTGTCCCAGTATGGATATGACTATATGCTCTTCCAATGGAATTCTAGAGTGAGCAGGTGTTGGCAAGGATTGGCAATTCTATTGGAAGACATATGGGTGTTGCCAGAGACACAATTGAAGGGAGCATGGCGGTGTATGCAAGAATATGTGTGGAGATGGATCTCAGCCAGCCTTTGCCGACAGATATGAAATTGAATTGGCAGGACTCTTCTGGATTCAACAACTGGACTATGAGGCCCTACCCTTTAGATGTAGGGTTTGTCACAAGCATGGACATTTGGCCCATTTCTGCCCTAATAATATGAACGCTAAAATGGAGGCCCCTTTAGGAATGCCAAACCTGCCTAAAGAGGATAAAACAACACTGAATAAAGATTCTAATAGCACCGTTTAGGGCCAGGAAGCTCAGAGAGAGGGTTTTGAATAGCCCAAAAGAAAAATACGGACAAAGAAAAAAGAGGGAAAGGAGCAATCCCATCTCAGACTTGCCAATAGGTATGAGATATTTAAGTCACTGGTTGACGAAGAGGAACAATTTATGGAGGGCATGGAGGGTAATAACGAAAATTCTAATATTCCCGTGCAACTCCCCCTCTCATCTCCTCTCGTCATACAACAGGTAGTTGAACTCTGTGAGGTATCACAACCAGTGTGTTTAGGGGCTTTAGTAGTGCATAACCAAGAGCAGATAGTATCTTAGGATGTCAGCATGGGAATAGCAGAGAAGAATAGGGAAAGGCCAACTTTGGGGATAACCCAGGTAGAAAAAAGATCAAAAAATAGCAATTCTCAGGGAGTAGGTAGAAGATCCAATAAGGAGTTGCTAGCAGTGCATGGAGATAAACTGATCATGGGAGGATCGATGAGGCCAATAGACTCTTATTGCTCCCAGGGTAACCAATGATTATACAATCATGGAATGTGAGGGTTTTAAATAGTAGAACCCATCAATATGTTGTTCGAAGACTTTTAGAGAATTGTAATATTGATTTTTTGCTTTTACAGGAGACTAAGATGTCATTAGATCTTATGTCAAAAACAGTCAACAGAATTTGGAGGGGTGTTGGTCATATGGATGTGGCTGCCCAAGGTGCCTCAGGGGGGATTGTTACTCTGTGGAACTCTCTTGAATGGTCTGTAATAGAAAATATTGCCTGGATGGGTGTTCTCACTTCCCTTTTTAGGAATAATGTCACTGCATAACACGTTCTAATCACAAAATTTTATGGGTCTCAAAACCTAGATGGTCAGAGGTGACAGTGGAAGGTTGTGCATAACATGCGAACCTCAAGGGAAGATCTAGACTAGATTATAGAGGAGGACTTTAACGCTAAATTATCTTCCAGATATCAGGAAGGGGGAACACCATTTGTGGACCCAGGGGACCATTTCATGATTTCCCAAGTCCAGGATTTGCACTTAGTGGACATTAAATGTCTTGGAATTAACTACACTTGGACTAATAAAATGTGGGAGCCACATAGCAGGAAGGTTAAGCTAGATCATTTTCTAGTTTTAGAGGAGGCATTTGTAAAATGGAATATAATTTTTTAGATTTTAGAAGGCCCAGTTTTAGATCACTGTCCCATTCTGTTGGAAGGCGGGACTAGGATGGGGCAGCATCACAAACCTTTCAGATTTGAGAATTTTTGGCTTCGAAAGAAGAACTTTGGGAGAAAATTCCACAGTGGTGGGAAGAAGGCCGCCCAGCTTATGGGAGAGCAATGTTCAGAATCCACAAACAACTACAATATGTCAAAACTCAGTTGAAGTATTGGAGGCGTACTAATAAAACAGACTTCTAGGACCAAAGAGCTCCATTGGTGGCCAAATGGGATGAGGTCCAAAAATAGTTCAGAGAAGGAGTAATTACAGACCAGCTCAAAGCTGAGGATGATGCCTTGTGTACAGCGGTTGAGGACATTGACAACCAGGATGAGACCTATTGGAAGCAGAGAGCAAGAACCACCTGGTTATTAGAAGGGGACAGAAATACAAAATTCTTTCATCAGACTGCTTGTGCTCGAAGACAGATTAACAAGATGGAGGCCCTTCAAGATGAGAACGATCATTCCTTTGATACACTTCTAGGTATGCATTCCCATGCTATGGATTATTTTTCTAAGCTTTTTAACGAAAGTGTGGTACAAGATTTAGAGTCCCAAAATGAAGTTATTTTTGTCATACCTACTGTTATTTCTAAGGATGAAAATTAGGCCCTCCTCAAACCCATTGATAGAGATGAATTGAAAACTATGGTCTTTGGAATGAGCACTAGTAAAACTCCAGGTCCAAACCGCTTCCCACTTGAGTTTTTTTAGGCTTTCTGGGACTACTTAGAGGAAGATGTAATTGCTGTTGTAGAAGAGTCCAGAGAAAATAAGAGAATGCTTAAAGCTATAAACCACACTTTCATTACCTTAATTCCAAAAGGGGAGGAGGGGGTTCATATTTCATATTATAGGCCTATTGCCTTATGTAATGTGCTATACAAAATAATCACAAAGGTAATGGCTGAGCACCTAAAACCTCTTCTTCACAACATTGTATCCTTTGAGCAAGGGGGTTTTGTTGAGGGACGACAGATTCTGGATGGGGTGGTTGTGGCCCAGGAAGCAATCCATTCAATGCACACTTTTGGTAATAAAGGGATGTTCATAAAATTAGACATGTCAAAGGCTTATGATAGGGTTGAATGGAGTTTCTTGGCTAAAATGATGGCAAACTTTGGTTTCTCTCAGGACTGGATAGAGTGGGTCATGAGCTATGTCTCTACCCCGACTTACTCTGTACTAATCAAGGGCCTTCCTTCGCAACCATTTGGAGCTACTCGGGGACTGCACCAGGGGGATCCATGTTCTCCTTATCTTTTTCTCATTTTGGTTGAAGGTCTTGGTAGACTTTTCTTGAGGAGAAGACATCAAGGTAGATTATTGGGTATCAGGGTGGGTGATGAAGTTTTAATGCACCTGTAGTTTGCGGATGACATTGGTTTCGTGGGAGTGGCCAGCTTCAGGGAAGCAAGAATGATTAGGGATACTCTTAATGTCTATCTCAGGGCTACTCAATAGGTCATTAATGACAAGAAATCCAAAGTAGTTTTTTTAATCTGGAGCAAAGGCTTCAGAACAAAATTTTAGAAATCCTAGGATTCACAAGGACTTCTCTCCTAGTGGTTTACTTGGGGGTCCCATTGCACTTTAAGAAGCTGAAATTAGACACATGGAGGAATCTGTTGGAGTGTATCAAGGATAGAATTAATCACTAGTCTCACAAGTGGTTAAGTTATGGTGGCAGATTAACGTTCTTACAGTTAGTCATTCAAGCCATGCCAATTTACAAATTCTCTATCCTGGCTGCCTCGATTACAATATGGAAAGAGTTGGACAGGATGACTAGAAAGTTTTTATGGGAAGGAGCAAAGGGAGGGAGAAAGTGGGCCTTAGTGGGCTGGGACAAAGTTACCCAGCCCAAGATTAAAGGAGGTCTGGGTTTGAGAAAATCTAAGCTAAATAATAAAGCTTTGGCTGGAAAGCTGTACTGGAGATGGATCTCCCATCCCACCTCCCTTTTCAGTAGAATCCTAACTAGAAAATACCTGGGACAGACCAACCCAAATGATGTAGCTCGCATCCCCTTGGATGGTATTGGGTCCCTAGTTTGGCAGGCTCTCAAGTTAGGGTCTCATGTTGTTAAAGACCGCTTATTTTGGAAAGTGGGAAGAGGGGAGAAGGATTGTTTTTGGACAGATTCTTGGGATCAGTTCCCACCCATCATTGCTGAATTTCTAGAATTACAGCCAATAAAAGCAGCCATTGAAGCCAAGGGATGGATCCGTATTGAAATTTATTTCACAACTACTCAGCTGGGGGAGTGTAAGTTTAAGCAGTTCAAGAAGTTGGATGAGTGGCCCATTTCAATCCCTTCGGATTTGACTCCCATCATGACTAAAATTCTGACAGAAAGATTTCTTACAAGGGGAGACATGGAGGATGAATTAGCTTGGGGCTTTGGGAGTCTTGGCGTCTATACAGTAAAGGACAGATATGACAAAATTCTCCCAGAGCCCCCCCCCATACTTTTTAGGTTGAGGACTGGAGGAAAATCTGGCACTCTAAAGGCTGGCTGAAAGTTAACTTTTTTGCCTGGCAGTGCATGCACAATGGAATCCTCACTTTTTATAATCTTAGATCAAAAGGAATCATCGGCCCTTCTCAATGTGTACTATGCTACAAGAGCGAGGAAACTGCTAACCATTTGTTATTTGGTTGCCCTTTCACCCGACAGATTTGGCTATGTTGGTCTGCATACTTTAAAATTCAAGTGGTGACCTAAATCGGATGAATATCTGGGCAAAATGGCAGAAAGGTAGATTCAAATCTAAAGCTCTTCGTATTGGTTGGGAGCTCGGTTTAAGCTTTATCTGGTGGCAAGTATGGCTGGAAAGAAATGCCAAAATTTTTAGAGAAACTTTTACTACTCTAGACGGGGTTTGGCAGACCATTTGGAGCAAGGTTACCAAAACTATGGATGTTCATGCTGAGGAGGAAGATCAAATTGACATTGGAGCTATGGAAAAATGCTATGGAAGAATGCGTTGAACTTCAAGAGGGACAGGATAGAAATTGTTGGAAACCTCCCCCTGAAGGTTGGATTAAAATCAATACTGATGGAGCTACAAAAGGCAATCCGGGTAGAGCTAGAATTGGAGTGGTGTGCCGAAACCATGCTGGGACTGTGCTCTATTGGGAATTGCAAGGCCTAGGAAGAACCACTAACAATGAAGTCGAATCCATTGCCATCAAGTCTGCTTCTGTTTGGGCAGTGAAACATGGCCACCGTAGGATTATTCTTGAATCAGACTCGCAAATAATGGTTGGGGCTCTAGACTGCATGAGGAAATTTGATCTGAAAGCTTGGAGTTTGAGGGCTCTTGTTACCCAAATTAAAGAATTATGGAAGGAATTGGAGGACGTGATCCCAGTTTATGCGAGTAGAGATTTGAACAAAGCGGCTGACTTTCTGGCTAAGATGGGTGCGAAAAAGGAGGTTGGAGTTCAGTTGCACAGTGACATGGATATTGAGGATGAGGTGATTAGACAGGGTCTTGAAAGGTCCTTGAGCTAATGACCTTCGAAAAAATAGAGTACGATGGGGGACCCCATGGCAGCTAGTTTTTGGTTCACAAAAATTGGCTCCGGTGCAGTTCTTCCTTTACTATTGTATGACTGTGTCCTCTCGGACCTTGGCTGGGAAGAGGCTCTTCCCACATTGTAATTGATCTATGTCTTAATACAAGTTTTTTCAAAATTTACAAAAAAAACAAAAAACAACACAAAGAACACAAAAACAAAACAAAACAAAGGAACCCACCCACCTTAAAAAACTAAACAAAAAAACAAAGAAGACAAAAGAAAAAAAAATGAACAAAAAAATGACCTATCTAGACCAGAAGACTATTAATGCAAGAATAAATAGAAGAAACAAAATAAAGAATAGAATGAGCTAGGGAACTAAAAAAACTGAATGAACCAAAGAGAAACCAAAAAAAAAACAAGAAGAAACTAGGTACCTTCAGAACTGGAGCCATTCAAAGAAATGATAGAAATAAGAGTTTCCCCAAAAGCTCCAAGGATTATCGCAATCACTTGGTCACCCCAAAAGCTCCAAGGATTATCGCAATCACTTGGTCACCCCAAAAGCTCCAAGGATTATTGCAATCGCTTGGTCACCCCAAAAAGGCCCCAAAGGATTCTTGAAATCCCTTGGTCACCATCAAGAAAATTCAAAAACAACAAAAATCATCAAAAACAACAAAAAATTGCATCTCATTTCCAGGCATGCTCAAATTCATCAATAAAAGCTCTTCTTACATCTCATCTTCATATTCACAAAAATCATTCCATCAAAATACAAAAATATATAGCTGCATTAAGCATCACATCCATACATTGCATATTTTTGGTCGTACAGGTCAAAGGCACCATAGGCTGTAATTGCTCTACTAGTCCATCTTGTTCCACATTTTTCCATTTTATAAGCAGTCAAAAAAAAAAAAACAAAAATACACCATTTACTGCTTTTTACCACACTAGAGTCAGTGGTCTTATAATGTATCAAGAGTTTTCGTCTTTCAGTCGTAATTTTTCTTTCTAAGCCATATACTGTACACAGTCAGAAAGATTTTACGAAGGTAGAGTCATACTTGCAATACGCCTTGTTACGTAACATCCCATCACAAGCTAAAACACAAAACAATTCCTAAGTTGTGTGAATGAAAGATGAAACCTGCAAAGCAATCCAGGTCACCATAAGCAAAACGGTTATCTTGCTCATCCCCCTGTGCGAATGACCCAAAGAATGCTGAGAGTTGGCAAAAGGACAAGCATCTTCCCTACCCAATTCCCCAAGAATCCCAAAGTTCTCAATAGTTGCAAAACATCAAAAATTTGCAAACGTCAAAACTCCAAAAATTTGACATCATCCCCAAAGTGCACACATCAAAAGGCACAAACAATAGTGATTCTCGTCACTCCATATCCAAATCCCTTGCTCAAAAAGAAAAACAAATAAAACAAAAATAAACAGTGATTTTATCACTACAAAGGAGCAAGTATCCCAATATAATTTAAGAAAATAAGGGAGTCGAACTTGAATCCCTGGAACTCTCAACATTTCGACAGGTCATGAGGCAAGCCTCAGTATCGATTTGGTGGATAGCCTATCGGTCACTGGCGGTAAACCTCCCGCATGACGATATATCTATCACATTAACCTATGTATAGATCAATGTTTGCATGTGGATGAGCTAGCTTATGGTATCCTAGATAGCACCGTAGATTAATCTGACTAAATACAATAAAGGAGTTAGTGGAGCTAATTAGGTGATCCTCAATACAGGTTTGGTTGAAAGCCCATCTAGAACTGGCGGTATCCTGACAAATACCACATAAATGAACTCATTTGCACACACAGGGATGTGAAATAACTTGGTCAAAAACAAGTCCGATTCATACCTTGTTCAAAAGTCTTGTAAGATAAAGTACAGTCGTGGCTAGTGAGTTAAAACCGTCTGAGTCTTAGAAAACCTTAGCTACATTTCTAAACCAACTGCGCTACTTTTCATCCTTACAATACCATCAAAAAATACAAAAAAAAAAAGAGCAACATATATACACAAAAGCATTTACCACAACAATCACCCAGTACACAAAGCCATAAGTCCTGTATAGTCTATGGTGCCAATGCAAAGTTATCAACAAATCATTTCATCCATCCCATTACCTATCATATAAATCAACAAAATTCACATTTATCATACCATATGCATACATCAATATAAAGTAGCATGCATCCATCAACATCAATCATTATGCATAACATGAAATTATGACATATATACAAAGCAAAAATAAAAAAAACCAACAAAAATAACAAAAACAACAAAAAATGCAACACAAACAAACAACAATAAACATTGCCAGACACAAGTGCTCTTGCACTTAACCTCTTGCAATAGCAAAACTGATGTCGGGGTTTACATTGTCACTATCCTACTCCCTAAGAAGGCTACCATAGCCGGACCGCTCCAAGGGAAGACGAATTTTCAAGAATTTTATCCCCAAATGCCATCAGCAAAAGGGTCAAAACCCACCCAAAAATAGTAATAACATTGCCAAACGAAGGTGCCTTCGTGCCTGACATTCTTGGCATCAAAAAATAGATGTTGGGGTCACAAATTGTCACTATCCTACTCCCTAAGAAGGCTACCATAGCTGGACCGCTCCACGAAAGGAAGGATTTTTGCCAGTTTCAGCTCCAAGAAGTGTTGCAAAAAGGGTTACCACCCACCAAAAATAGGTTTAAATGTCAGAAAATTGCACATACTTAATGCTAAACAATCTGATGGCACCCTTGCACAAGTCATCTTGGGTCAAGTGACTCGTCGTTTTTCTCACGAAGGTCATTCCCTCATTGATTCATCACTTTAGGGGGTAGTCACACTTAGTCACCAATCAACAAACACACACCCAATTATGGAAAACGACATGCATTCAAAGAATCATTGACAAAGACAATTACGCTCCTGCTTGGGGTAGTAAACAAGCAATAATCACAAGCTGATCAATCACTTGGCATTCTCGAAGCATGAACACAAGGTTCCCTCGTGGATAAAAGGTTGTGCCCTTTGCCAATTCATGACTGATCAATGTCTAAGCTCAAGTCACACCTCACCAAAATAGGTTAATACTTGAAATCAAATTCCTTAGCTCGTCAGAAGCAAGGATTCAAGAATGCATGCCCTTTCCATGCTTGGGGCATCAAGAGTTGGTTAGGTCACTAAGAAACCCTAATCATTAGTTCTTTGGTTATCTATTTTTGCTCGACGCTGCGCCATGCACAACGCATCCCAAAAAGGGGCATCTATAGACACCAAAACAACACCAATCCGATTATGTGACTGCAAACACTGATCGCATTGACACACATAGCCCCCAGGGCAGCCCTCAGAGGTTAAACAGTGGTCCTAACCACTTTGCCAGCAATTTTGGAAGGCCAAAAGGCAATTTGGCACATTCAGGCACTTTGCTCAGTATTCGTCTCACCCAGGGACGAATTCAAACTAGGATCTGTCTCATCCAGAGACGAATTCTGAATTTGTCTTTAGGCAGGATGAATTCTGGGTTCAACGGGCAAAAAGAAAAATCTTGACAAGTGGCAGCCAGGGGCAGTCCATTAATGCCTCCTGCCTTGCATGTGCGTGTAGGTGGGTATATTGGCCGTTAGAGGATTTCACAAGGGTGGTTATGGAAGCCCGAGTCAGAGAGGAGTCTCCTCCCTCTTAGGGAGGCATAGCCGCCATGTGGCATCCTTGCATGCCCATCCAAAAGAGACCCCTTGGGTCTATAAAATGGTGAAATTTCTCACCCAAATAAGAGGAGGTGGGAAGCATTTTCAAGCAACGAAGTGTTGCCCAATTGATACTGCGCCTTAGCCCTTTTGTGATTCATATCTTCTACATCCTTGATCTCTTTCGCAAAGGAGGTCATTGGGTGGGCATTGGAAGTGTGAATCCGGATCCAAAATCCGACACTTGACCACATTACCCCACCCATTCGCCGACAACCAGTTATAAGAGATTTTGGGCCCATCCCAAGTGGATTGGTGCCGAAGTCAAGTTCTAACGATGGGCGGCCCACACGGGTGCCCCGCACTTCTTAGTGTCATTTTAATTTGTTCTTTTGTCACTTGTTTATATTCCATTCCATTTTATGTTGTTTAGATAGTTTGCAATTTTGATTTCAGCATGTTTTGATCAAATATTGTCATCTTTTGTCGTTTTCATTGTCTTCACTAACTTGCAGGTAGCGATGTCAAATTCCCGATGATGGAGGCTAAATTGGGGAAAACCGACCATCTGGGTCATCCCAAAATGCCCCCAATTAGCTAACCCCCATGTTTGCAGGTGTTTTGGAGATCCCGAGATGCGACATTTGGGCAGGGTCACTTCGGCATTCCGCCACAGGCAAAATTCGTCCCACCCAGGGATGAATTACAGTAGAATCCGTCCCACCCAGGGACGAATTCAAATCGACGGCCAATTTCATGACTGTTCTGATGGCAATGGCCCTCTGGTAATGTTCTCTTGTCTCTGTCAAATTTGCAGACTGTTTGGGATCCGTTTAGTTATCGCTGTAATCAATTTTTTGCATGCATCTTTCATTATTTCTAGAAAACAAATATTTCATCTTTTGCTACAGGTGCTACTAACGACTTGTTGTGTCTTTGAACGTAGGAAGAGCAGCAAGAATCAAGGGTTCATCAACGCAAGCGGCGGCAACACTTTGGCCCGCCCATTTCAAACGTGGGCACGTGGAAGGAAGAAGACTAAGTCAAGATTGTAATCAAGATCCATTTAACGCTCCTAGCCCCTGAAAAGGGAGGAGGCACCTTTGTAACCGAGATTAAGAGAGTTAAATAAAAGGGTTGTGCTTTCTCTTCTTTCTTGTATCTCATTTCAATGCGTCTCTTTCATTTCATGTATTTCACATTTTAGGACTTAAGCTTTAATTTTGGGTTTTGAATGCATCACAATAGTTTTTCTTTTCAAATATTTCGGAATCTCGTGCTTTCAATTAGGACCATTGTTTAACCTCTGGGGGCTTCCGTGGGGGTTGTGTGTGTTAATGCGATCAGCGCTTGTTGTCACATAATCGGATTGGTGTTGTTTTGGTGTCTACATCTAGTTATATCCTTAAGATTTAAATTTCACTAAGATTAAGATCAACATTGTCATAGGTTAAATTATATTTTATCTAATTTCCTTATCTATAACTATGCTTATATTTTAAAGATATTACCTCCATTAACATATGATGAACATTAGTAATAAAATTATTTATTATCTAATCCTCACATATTTTGTTGTTGATAGCATTAATGATAGGTTGTTAATCTTTAATTGAAATATATTTCCATAAATTTTCAATTGTAATTTTAATTCCTATAATAAGTGTCCCAAACTATGCATAGTGGTTAGTTGAATTTCCATATGATTTTGAGTGAGTGAGCAGGATTTTATATTCATTATTTAAAAAATTATCACCTTCATTGATGTTTACCATATTTCGTTTAGAAGTGACATCAAATTTAATTTTGATAAAGCCAATTTCTAGATATTTATTTTTCACTATAGATCAAACCATGATGAAAACATATTAACATGATGGATGTAATCTTCCATATTGTAAAGGATACAAAAAGACGTCATTATGAAACGAAGCAATAGAAAATGAAAAATAACGTGGATAAGTAACAATAATAATAAAAATTCCTTGGGATGGATTCATATAGGTTGAGAAAGAATATCCAAATAAATTATATGTATGGATTAGTATCATAGTTAATGACAAGTTTATTAGTATCGTAACTTGCTATTTTACTCCATAACAATGCTTAGCTCATAAAGATCCATTTATGGTATTGTCAAAAGATATCATAAAATATAATGATCTTGGAGAGGTAGTTTTTGTGAATGAATTTAATGGTAGATAACAAATAGACAATAATATTTTTAAATATCAATCAAAGCATAAATGATAATTTGTTATGGGTAAAAGAAGAAGTTTATTTTTTTTGGTTAAGGTCCCTAGATGAAAATCAAGGACCCATCACACATTATGATGATGAACTTCTTAAACACTATAACATAAAAGGATTAATCGTCTACAATGGCATAAACATATGATAAAAACTAGAAAAATGCATGTTATAGATGGCTTGCAAGCTAAGCATATCAAGTCTGGGTTGACATCTTAAGGCCACACATACAAAATGCTTTTATGGTATCATTAAGGGAGGCTTTCCACTAGAATGGATAATCGACATAGTCATACAACTGAATAAAAACAGAGACACCAACAATCCTTCAGACTATGATATCATCATGATTAAACCTCTTTAAAACTTATTTCACAACATTACAAAATGCATAATTAGTTAGTGGAAAAAATCAAGGAATGATGACATTAGAGCAAGCAAAATTTAGATCAAGGTACTCAACAACATATCATCACATTACTTTACAATACCTATTATATAGGATATGGAATGAAATAAATACTAATTATTATTTTATGGACTTTGGAAAGGCTTTTGACATAGTACCTAGAGGTAAATTATTAAAAAGAACGGAAGAAATTAGGATATCAACCAACTATAGAGCAGTTATACACATAGTTTATAAGGAGGTGGTTACAAAAATTAGAACTCCAGAAAGACTATTAAAGTTTTTTGAGAGTGATATTTAGTTGAAATGAGGTTATTCATTATCACATACACTATAGTTCCTTTATATTGATAAAATGGAGGAATGAGTAGAAATGATGGGATAAGAGGGAATACAATTGCCTAATTATGTAGTGAAACTTCTTCTTTATGGTGATAACCTCATATTGCTTGGAAAGACAATTGCAAGATTGAAAAATACTCCAAAATATTTAGAGTAATTTTGTAAAGAAGTTGAGATGCAATAAGCACTAGCAAGACTAAAATCATAATCTTCTATTCTTAGAGAGAACAAAAAATAATATATTTTATTTGAAGGAAATCCTTTAGAGGCGGTAATAGAATAAAAATAACTTAGGTTATATTTTCAAATAAAACACACTTTAAAAATAGGAAACAATTTGTTTGTGTTTTTGTGTTTCTTTGTGTTTTTTTTGTTTTAGGCATGCTCCTTGAGTGTGTTGAAGGGGGTAGGCTAGGTGCGATCCCTAGGCAATTTTTGTGAAATAAATACCCTTGCCTCCTTGGTTCTTACCTAAAAGTGGTACCCCAAAAGGAGTGTTTTCCACAAAAAAAAAAAAAAAGAATAAAAGAGGATAGAGAATAAGAAAACATAGCCAACTTAGCAAGATATGTTTTTATGAACTTTATTGGAGTGGATAAATTTATCAAACATGTAGACTTTGAAAAGTAAGAGAATATATGAGAGCTAGACCAATCAAATTCGTAATTTTTAGTATAGGAGATTAAATGTAGGTTCTTTGAAATAAAGGATTGATGTGGAGGTCATATTTTTACCTAGATGAGCATCTTACTCATCTACAATAAGAAGAGATAATTATAGAATGAGAAAAGATAAACACAACAAGAAATGAGGGTAAAAAGACATGGTTGGAGAATGGAAAAGCATGCATTATAAATTAAACAAACCAAAATAAATATGAAATTGGGTCCTACCGGAAACACTTAACATTGATGAGCTAGAATTGTTATAGATATCTATGAAAAAGAGATCCTAGTCTAGGGACCATAAGTAAATCAAGTAATGTAATTATACTAATAAACACATATGAACATGATGGATATAATATTCCATATTACAAAGGATACAAAAATATGTTAGTATGGAATGAAACAATAGAAAATGAAAAAGAACATGGAGGAGTAATAATACTAATAAAATCTCCTTGGGACGGGCTTATATAGGTTGATAAAGAAGACCCAAATAAATAATATATGGATTAGAATCATAGTGAATAACAAGTTTATCAAAATTGTAACTTGTTATTTTACTTCATAACAATGCTTAGCTCATGAAAATCCATATATAGCATTGGATAAAGACATTACAAAATATAATGAGCTTAAAGAGGTAGTTTTTGTGGGATATTTTAGTGCTAGGATAACACATGGACAAGTAGCTTTAGAATATTTGTTAATGGTGTTTAAATTATAACCACACAATATTTTTAATGCTATGTTCTTGAATCACTTGTAGAGGTAAATATGGATGAATATCCCCCTGTTCCTATTTAATTCTCTACAAAAATCAATGTTGGCAGTTCAAAGTTGGTGGGGCCTGCTTCCCTTGCACCAGGGATTGGCACTCTTGGTTTTTGAACATGTTGCGGCTAAGAAAGAGGTTATGGTAGAGGACATTTTGAAGTTTTTAGATTCTCTTCCAATCCATACGCCTAGTGATGCTTTGCGGGCCTTAGAGAGTTCGAGTGAGGACTTTAAGGATGTGTATTCCTTTACGATGGGTTCCAGTCATGAGAAGATTTCCTACAAGGTTCTTGTTTCTGTTAAAGGTTTTTGGGGTTCTGCAGTGAAGAACTCTTTTGCTGGGGTGGTTAAGAGTTAAAGGTTTCTCCTAATGCTACTCTGGTGGTGGAGGTTCCTTCTGTTGGTTGCTTTGAGTAAGGTCATGGCACCCGCAAGTCATTGTAGCTCAATGTTAAAAAGAGGGATATGGTGGAGTCCTCTTCCTTATCCATTGTGGAATAAGTGGAAGTTCTTCTTAAAGATTGCGTCAAGGAAAAATTGATGGCTGATGTCTATTCTCTGAGGGAAGCTTCTATGAAGAAGAGTGCTATCTTACACAGCCTGCGTCTGATTGAAATTAAGTAACGTACGGTTTGGAGTTCTGTCAAGATGGCATTGGATTTTGCTAAGGAGGTTGCTCAAATGTTTGGTAATGTTGTCCACAAAGTCGACTCAATGATGTAGAACTATCTCGGTTCTTTCATTGGTTGTTTGTCTTGTTTTCCTTGTTGTTTTGGGGCCTCTTTCTTTGTTGTGTTTGGTTGTGTTTTTTTTTTACTGTTTTGGTGGAAAGTTGTTATGTAAAAGGTTGTGGGATCCCTTTCAAAACCCTCTTTCTTCTTAATGGTACCAAAAAATATTTCTAATATTAAATTTTATAATATTTAATCTTCAATGTTAATTTATATGTTAAAAAGGGATGACAACATAAAATATAGAAGCTAGTTTATGCTAAAAGGAGAAAAGAGAGTGGGCCTGTCACGGTGGTATTGCTTGTACAAAGCCAATGCTTTTGAGTTTAAGGTGAGTGCATGGTCAAAAAATTTTATTGTCATCAAACATATACTTACTATTGAAGTTGTGGGTAAAGCCTTGTTCGTTCTTATGATGAGCAACCGTAGAGTTACATTTTACAAGGATAAGAAAGAACGGGTTTAATAGAGTAACGAATTTGAACTCTTGTAGTTCCATAAAGAATGATAAGTGTGCATCTCAAGTTCGTCCGAAGTATCGTTTTGGTTATAGACGATTCAAATTCTACAAGAGTCGATGCTTGTAGCGCAAATCATGACGCAATCCAATAGAGTCCCCAGAGCCGGTTAGATGTGCCAGCAAACTGAAATCTTAAACCAAATTTAATGGTTTTCCTTTAAATTTCAAACAAAACAATGCTGAAACATTTATTTCATCACTTTAAAAAATGCCTGCAAGTTTAAAATAACTCATTATGTTTTTTCACGGAGAGGCTTATGTTTAAATTTATTTTAAAAATTAATTTTTTATTATTTTTTTTCAATTATTTTAGATTTCACATAAGGGTGCGATAAAAAAATGTATCACCCTTTTAAAAAAATAGTTATTATATCTTTCACTTAAAAATGAAATAATTTTTTATATATTTCTTTTCAATATTGAAGGAGTTGAAATAGTTGGAATTTTTATTTAAAAGGTAATTAGGATGCATTAATTAGGGTGTTAGTTTTTTTGTTTCTTTTTTTTTTGGAGGTTCAAGGTTTAAATTATAGTGTATCACGAGGATAGTCTAATTCTTAAAAAAAAAAAATTACACATCAAACACTTAACACATATAATATATTATTCATAAAGAGATATTTTATAGGTTTTTTTTTGCCACTCCATTTATATAAATATAAAAAGTTAGATTATATTAATTCATTATCGGTATTAGACGGATAGGTTTGTTGAGAGCAGTGGTTTGAACCATGCTTTGACCAATTACTAAAAATAGTGGTTATAACCAACTCTCCTATCTATCTATCTATCTATATGAAGCTAACACTGTCCACCATCTAAAAAAATGAAGTGGATAAGGAGTAAAGCATCCATAACTTAATATATATATAAATATGACAAAAAAAATGACATCGGCCCATTCACCTAAAATTTTCAAGACCAGTTTTTTCTTGGGGTTAATTCACCACAATATATATTCCAACATATGCATATTTGTACTCGTTGGAAAACTCTTTTCGATCTTGATCTAATGGTGGTGTTTTTATGAAGTTATAAGGTGATTTAGTAGGTCAAAATGTACCTTAAATATGACATTACTTTTTAGGGCTTAAAATACTCCAAATTTTGGTGTGAAGATGATTGATTTGATTTACTTAATATTCACCATGACTCACCTTGATTTTTATTAGGATTTGTCATTTTTTACAATTACATTTTGATTCCAACCCCTTATGAATAACCCTAGCATTGAGTTTTCCTAAAGGAGATCCAAGTTCTATTTATGGTAAGGGTGGCCTTGATATACTTTCAACTTTTCAACCTATTCAAAAAAATTTACTGGATAGTCCTTTTTTCAAAGATATTTTTCATTTATTTTTTACTTAAATATATTCTTCATGTTCCTCAAAGTGTTATGTTTCTCTAGTTAGATCCTTAAGATTTAAATTTCACTAAGATTAGGATCAACATTGTCATAGGATAAATTATATTTTACCTAATTTCTTTATCTATAACTATGCTTATATTTTCTAGATATTATCTCTATTCACATATGATGAACATTAGTAATAAAATTATTTGTTATCTAATCCTAACATATTTTGTTGTTGATAGCATTAATGATAGGTTGTTAGTCCTCCTTAATTGAAATATATTTTCATCAATTTTCTATTATAATTTTAATTCCTATAAGGAGTGTCCCAAACTATGCATAGTGGTTAGTTGAATTTCCATATGATATTTAGTGAGTGATCAGGATTTTATATTCATTATTTCAAAAATTATCACCTCCATTTATATTTACCATATTTCATTTAGATGCAACATCAAAGTTAATTTTGATAAAGCCAATTTCTAGATATTTCTTTTTTACTATAGATCAAACCATGGTGGAAACATATTAATATGATGAATATAATATTCCATATTGTAAAGGATACAAAAAAATGTCATTATGAAATGAAGCAATGGAAAATGAAAAAGAACATGGAGAAGTAACAACCAACTATAGAGCAGTTATACACATAGTTTAGAAGGCGGTAATTAGAACTCTAGAAATACTATTAATGAGTTTTGAGAGTGATATTTAGTTGAAATGAGGTTATTCATTATCACATACACTATTGTTCATTTATATTGATAAAATGGAGGAATGAGTAGAAATGATGGGAGAAGAGGGAATACAATTGCCTAATTATGTAGTGAAACTTCTTCTTTATGGTGATAACCTCATATTGCTTGGAAAGACAATTGAAATATTGAAAAAACCTCCAAAATATTTAGAGTAATTTTGTAAAGAATTTGAGATGCAATAAGCACTAGCAAGACTAAAATCATAATCTTCTATACTTAAAGAGAACAAAAAACAATATATTTTCTTTGAAGGAAATCCTTTAGAGGCGGTAATAGAATACAAATAAATTAGGTTATATTTTCAAATAAAACACACATTAAAAATAGGAAACAATTTTTTTGTGTTTTTGTGTTTTTGTGTTTTTGTTGTTTTAGATATGCTCCTTAAGTGTGTTGAAGGAGGTAGGCTAGGTGCGATCCCTAGGCAATTTTGGTGAAATAAATACCCTTGCCTCCTTGGGTCTTACATAAAAGTGGTACCCTAGAAGGAGTGTTTTCCAGAAACAAAAAAAATGAATAAAAGAGGATAGAGAATAATGAAACATAGCTACCTTATCAAGAGATTATTTTATGAACTTCATTGGAGTGGATAAATTTATCAAACATGTAGACTTTGAAAAGTAAGAGAAGATATGAGAGCTAAACCAATCAGATTCGTAATGTTTAGTATAGGAGATTAAATGTAGGTTATTTATAATAAAGGATTGACGTGGAGGTCATATTTTTACCTAGATGAGCATCTTACTCATCTACAATAAGAAGAGATAAGGATAGAATGAGAAAATGTAAACACAACAAGCAATGAGGGTAAAAAGATATGGTTGGAAAATGGAAAAGCAGGCATTGTAAATGAAACAAACCAAAATAAATATGAAATTGGGACCTATAGGAAACACTTAACATTTGTGAGCTATAATTGTTATAGATATCTATGAAAAAAAGATTCTAGTCCAGGGACTATAAGTAAAGCAAGTAATGCAATTATACTAATAAACACATATGAACATGATGGATGTAATATTCCATATTACAAATGATACAAAAATATGTTAGTATGGAATGAAGCAATAGAAAATGAAAAAGAACATGGAGGAGTAACAATACTAATAAAATCTCCTTGGGATGGGCTTATATAGGTTGAGAAACGAGACCCAAATAAATAATATATGGATTAGAATCATAGTGAATGACAAGTTTATCAAAATGCTTCATAATAATGCTTAGCTCATGAAAATCCATATATAGCATTGGATAAAGACATTACAAAATATAATGAGCTTAAAGAGGTAGTTTTTGTGGGTGATTTTAGTGCTAGGATAACACATGGACAAGTATCTTTAGAAGATTTGTCAATAGTGTTTAAATTATAACCACACAATATTTTTAATGCTATGTTCTTGAATCACTTGTAGAGGCAAATATGAATGAATATCCTCATGTTCCTATTTAATTCTATGCGACAATTGATGTTGGCATTTCAAAGTGGATGGGTCCTGCTTCCCTTGTACCAGGGATTGGCATTGTTGGTTTTTTAACATGTTGCGGCTCAGAAAGGGGTTATGGTAGAGGAAATTTTTAAGTCTTTGGATTATCTTGCAATCCCTGCATCTGGTGATGCTTTGTGGGCCTTAGAGAGTTCGATTGAGGACTCGAAGGATGTGTATTATTTTTTCATGGGTTTCGGTTCGGAGAAGATTTCCCACAAGGTTCTTGTTTTTGTTAAAGGCATTTGGGGTTCTACAGTGAAGAACTCTTTTGCTGGGGTGGTTAAGAATTTAAAGGTTTCTCCTGATGCTACTCTAGTGGTGGAGGTTCCTTTTTTTGGTTTCTTTGCGGAAGGTAGTGGCACCCGCAAGTCGTTGTGGCTCAGTGGTAAAAATAGGGATATGGCGGAGTCCTCTCCCTTATCCATTGTGGAATAAGTGGAAGTTCTTCCTAAAGATTACATCAAGAAAAAATTGGTGGCTGATGTCTATTCCCTGGGGGAACCTTTTGTGAAGAAGAGTGCTATCTTACATAGCCTACGTCTAATTGAAATTAAGCAACGTGCGGTTTGGAGTTCTGTCAGGATGACATTAGATTTTGCTGAGGAGGTTGCTCAAATGTCTGGTAATGTTATCCACGAAGTTGACTCAATGATGTAGAACTATCTCGGTTCTCTCATTGGTTGTTTGTCTTGTTTTCCTTGTTGTTTTGGGGGCCTCTTTCTTTGTTGTGTTTTGTTGTGTTCTTTTTTGGCTGCCTTGGTGACAAGTTGTTTTGTAAAAGGTTGTGGGGTCCCTTTCAAAACTCTCTTTCTTCTTAATAGTACCAAAAAAATATTTTTAATATTAAATTTTATAATATTTAATCTTCAATGTTAATTTGTATGTTAAAAGGAATGACAATATAAAATATAGAAGTTAGTTTATGCTAAAAGGAGAAAAGAGAGGGGAAGATATGCACCCGTCAGAGTAAAGTGTTTCTATTGTAGCTTGCTATCTCCGGAATCTATATTCAGTGGGCCTGTCACGGAGGTATTGCTCGTACAAAGCCAATGCCTTTGAGTTTAAGATGAGTGCATCTTCAAATAATTTTATTGTCATCCAACATATACTTACTATTGAAGTTGTGGGTAAAGCCTTGTTCATTCTTATGATGAGCATCCGTAGAGTTACGTTTTACAAGGATAAGAAAGAACGGATTTAATAGAGTAACGAATTTGAATTCTTGTAGTTCCGTAAAGAATGATAAGTGCCCATCTCAAGTTCGTCCGAAGTATCGTTTTGGTTATAGACGATTCAAATTCTACAAGAGTCGATGCTTGTAGCGCAAATCATGACGCAATCCAATAGAGTCCCCACAGCCGGTTGGATGTGCCAGCAAACTGAAATCTTAAACCAAATTTAATGGTTTTCCTTTAAATTTCAAACAAAACAATGGTGAAACATTTATTTCATGACTATGAAAAATGTCTGCAAGTTTAAAATAACTCATTATGTTTTTTCACGGAGAGGCTTATGTTTAAATTTATTTTAAAAATTAATTTATAAAATTGGTTTTTACATTATTTTAGTTTTCATATAAGGGTACGATAAAAAAAATGTATCATCCTTTTAAAAAAATAATTATTATATCTTTTACTTAAAAATGAAATAATTTTTTATATCTTTCTTTTCAATATTGAAGGAGTCGAAATAGTTGGAATTTTTATTTAAAAGGTAATTAGGACGCATTAATTAGGGTGTTAGTCTTTTTTTTTGTGGGAGGTCCAAGGTTTAAATTATAGTGTGTCATGAGGATAAGCTAATTCTTTAAAAAAAAAAAAAAATTACACATCAAACACTTAACACATATAATATATTATTCATAAACATATATTTTATAGGTTTTTTTTGTCATTCCATTTATATTTATATTTAAACAAATATAATATATATTTGTAAAAATATAATGTATATGGTTTGTTTATACCACTCCTTTAAAAATACCATAATATTATATCTATTATCACATGAATTAAACCACGTTCAACTTATTTTTATTTTTATTTTTAATTAAAGCTATTTTCTTTTTTTTCTATTAAATATAGTCTTTATAATCCTCACACTATTATGATTTTACATGTTGACATAATTTCATTAAGAGATAAAATCTCACCAGTCAATTGCTTTTTCAATTTTGGATTTCATCCACAAAAAAATAATAATAATAGT
This sequence comes from Wollemia nobilis, assembly GCA_028583015.1. Taxonomy (NCBI): domain Eukaryota; kingdom Viridiplantae; phylum Streptophyta; class Pinopsida; order Araucariales; family Araucariaceae; genus Wollemia; species Wollemia nobilis. The sequence continues at coordinate 1,381,336 of JAQPPZ010000741.1, forward strand.
AATAAATAAATAAAAATAAATAAATAAATAAATAATAATCAGGTGGTTATTCATATGCTTTTATTTAAACAAAAAATAATAATTATTGCCAACAATAATTAATTAACATAAAAAACATATTTTCTTTTTTTAGTCTCCACATTTATTTTTATTAATAATATTAATCATACTTTATGAATCTCCCTTAAAATACCATATTAAGTATGTGTAAACTCTTTTCATATTTAACTTATAGTTTTTATTTTTTAAAGCTATATGTGGCTTCTTTTGGTGGACACTCTCATCAACATAGCATAATATTATATTTGGTGCTAGGTCAATTGTACCACATCCACTATTCAAAGGGATACCATAATGGCATTGAGCAGGGTTATGCAGACTGACAAATATTCACAAATTGGGCGAATATTAGAATTTCCAAAACTGAAAATTGACGAACATGAGGACCTTAGACATCAGCTCATTCATCTAAAATTTTTAAGACTAGTTTTTTCTTAGGTTTAATTCACCACAATATATATTCCAACATAGGCATATTTTTACTCGTTGGAAAGCTCTTTTTGATCCTAATCTAATGGTGGTGTTTTTATGAAGTTATAAGGTGATTTAGTAGGTCAAAATGTATCCTAAATATGACCTTATTTTTTATGGCTTAAAATACCCAAAATTTTGGTGTGAAGATGATTGATTTGATTTGCTTAAGATTCACCATGATTCACCTTGATTTTGATTAGTATTTGCCATTTTTTACAAGTACATTTTGATTTCAACCCCTTATGCATAACCCTAGCATTGAGTTTTCCTAAAGGAGATCCAAGTTCTATTTATGGTAAGGGTGACCCTGATATACTTCCACCTTTTCAACCTATTCAAAAAAATTGTACTGTATCCAACATATCCTTTTTTCAAAGATATTTTTCATTTCTTTTTCACTTAAATATATTCTTCATCTTCCTCAAAGTGTTATGTTTCTAGTTAGATCCTTAATATTTAAATTTAACTAAGGTTAAGATCAACATTGTCATAGGCTAAATTATATTTTACCTAATTTCCTTATCTATAACTATGCTTATATTTTCAAGATATTACCTCCATTAAAATATGATGAACATTAGTAATAAAATTATTTATTATCTAATCCTCACATATTTTTTTGTTGATAGCATTAATGATAGGTTTTTAGTCCTCCTTAATTGAAATATATTTCCATCAATTTTCTATTGTAATTTTAATTCCTATAAGAAGTGTCCCAAACTATGCATAGTGGTTAGTTGAATTTAGTGAGTGAGTAGGATTTTATATTCATTATTTCAAAAATTATCACCTCCATTGATGTTTACCATATTTCATTTAGAAGCAACATCAAAGTTAATTTTGATAAAACTGATTTCTAGATATTTATTTTTTACTATAGATAAAACCATGATGGAAACATATTAACATGATGGATGTAATATTCCATATTGTAAAGGATACAAAAATATGTCATTATGAATTGAAGCAATAGAAAATGAAAAATAACATGGAGAAGTAACAATAATAATAATAAATCCTTGGGATGGATTCATATAGGTTGATAAAGAATATCTATATAAATTATATGTATGGATTAGTATCATAGTTAACGATAAGTTTATTAGTATTGTAACTTCCTATTGTACTCCATAACAATGCTTAGCTCATAAAGATCCATTTATGATATTTTCAAAAGACATCATAAAATATAATGATCTTGGAGAGGTAGCTTTTGTGAATGAATTTAATTCTAGAATAACAAATAAACAATAATATTTTTAAATATCAATCAAAGCATAGATGATAATTTGTTATGGGTAAAAGAAGTTGATTGTTTTTTGTTAAGGTCCCTAGATGACAATCAAGGACCCATCACACATTATGATGAAGAACTTCTTAAACACTATAACATAAAAGGATTAATCATCTACAATGGCATAAAAATATGATAAAAACTAGAAAAATACATTTTATAGATGGCTTGCAAGCTATGTATCTCAAGTCGTGGTTGACATCTTAAGACCACACATACAAAATGTTTTTATGGTATCATTAAGGGAGGCTTTCCACTAGAATGGATAATTGACATAGTCATACAATTGCATAAAAATAGAGTCACCAACAATACTTCAAGACTATGATATCATCATGATTAAACCTCTTTTTTTAAACTTATTTTGCAACATTACAAAATGCATAATTACTTAGTGGAAAAAATCAAGGAAGGATGACATTAGAGCAAGCAACATTTAGACCAAGGCACTCAACAACATATCATTACATTACTTTACAATACCTATTAGATACGATATGGAATGAAAAAAATGCTAATTATTATTTCATGGACTTTGGAAAGGCTTTTGACATACTACCTAGAGGTAAATTATGAAAAAGAATGGAGGAAATCAGCATATCAATCAACTATAGAGCAATTATATGCATAGTTTATAAGGAGGTGGTTACAAAAATTAGAACTCCAGAAAGACTATTAATATGCTTTGGGAGTGATATTTAGTTGAAATGAGGTTATTCATTATCACATACACTATTTTCCCTTTATATTGACAAAATGGAGGAATGAGTAGAAATTATGGGAGAAGAGGGAATACAATTGCATAATTATGTAGTGAAACTTCTTCTTTATGGTGATAACCTCATATTTGCTTGGAAAGACAATTGAAAGATTGAAAAAACCTCCAGAATATTTAGAATAATTTGTAAAGAAGTTGAGATGCAATAAGCACTAGCAAGACTAAAATCATAATATTCTATACTTAGATAGAAAAAAAACAATATATTTTATTTGAAGGAAATCCTTTAGAGGCGGTAATAGAATACAAATAACTTAGGTTATATTTTCAAATAAAACACACTTTAAAAATAGGAAACAATTTGTTTGTGTTTTGTGTTTCTTTGTATTTTGTTGTTTTAGGCATGCTCCTTGAGTGTGTTGAAGGGGGTAGGCCAGGTGCAATCCCTAGGAAATTTGGGTGAAATAAATACCCTTGCTTCCTTGGGTCTTACCTAAAAGTGGTACCCCAGAAGGAGTGTTTTCCATAAACAAAAAAAAAGGAATAAAAGAGGATAGAGAATAAGGAAACATAACCAGCTTAGCAAGAGATTTTTTTTATGAACTTCATTGGAGTGGATAAATTTATCAAACATGTAGACTTTGAAAAGTAAGAAAAGATATGAGAGCTAGACCAATAAGATTCGTAATGTTTATTTTAGGAGATTAAATGTAGGTTATTTGAAATAAAGGATTCATGTGGAGGTCATATTTTTACCTAGATGAGCATCTTGCTCATCTACAATAAGAAGAGATAACGATAGAATGAGAAAAGGTAAACACAACAAGCAATGAGGGTAAAAAGACATGGTTGGAAAATGGAAAAGCATGCATTATAAATGAAACAAACCAAAATAAATATGAAATTGGGTCCTATCAAAAACACTTAACATTGGTGAGCTAGAATTGTTATAGATATCTATGAAAAAGAGATCCTAGTCCAGGGACCATAAGTAAAGCAAGTAATGTAATTATACTAATAACCACATATGAACATGATGGATGTAATATTCCATATTACAAAGGATACAAAAATATTTTAGTATGGAATGAAGCAATAGAAAATGAAAAAGAACATGGAGGAGTAACAATACTAATATCCTTGGGATAGGCTTATATAGGTTGAGAAAGAAGACCCAAATAAATAATATATGGATTAGAATCATAGTGAATGACAAGTTTATCAAAATTGTAACTTGTTATTTTACTTCATAACAATGCTTAGCTCATGAAAATCCATATATAGCATTGGAGAAAGACATTACAAAATATAATGAGCTTAAAGAGGTAGTTTTTGTGGGTTATTTTAGTGTTAGGATAACACATGGACAAGTAGCTTTAGAAGATTTGTCAATAGTGTTTAAATTATAACCACACAATATTTTTAATGCTATGTTTTTGAATCACTTGCAGAGGCAAATATGGATGAATATGCCCTATTCCTATTTAATTCTATGTGGAAATTGATGTTGGTAGTTCAAATTGGGTGGGGCCTGCTTCCCTCGCACTAGGGATTGGCACTGTTGGTTTTTGAACATGCTGTAGCTGAGAATGGGGTTATGGTAGAGGACATTTTGAAGTATTTGGATTCTCTTCCAATCCCTGCGCCTGGTAGAGGATATTTTGAAGGATGTGTATTCCTTTTCCATGGGTTTCGGTTAGGAGAAGATTTCCTTCAAGGTTCTTGTTTTTGTTAAATGTGTTTGGGGTTCTACAGTGAAGAATTCTTTTGCTGCGGTGGTTAAGAATTTAAAGGTTTCTCTTGATGCTACTTTGGTGGTGGATGTTACTTCTTCTGGTTGCTTTGCGGAAGGTAGTGGCACCCACAAGTCATTGCGACTCAGTGGTAAAAAGAGGGATATGGCGGAGTCCTCTCCCTTGTCCATTTTGGAATAAGTGGAAGTTCTTCCTAAAGATTGTGTCGAGGAAAAATTGGTGCCTAATGTCTATTCTCTGGGGGAAGCTTCTGTGAAGAAGAGTGCTATCTTACATAGCCTGCGTCCGATTGAAATTAAGCAATGTAAGATTTGGAGTTCTGTCAAGATGGCATTGGATTTTTCTGAGGAGGTTGCTCAAATGTTTGGTAATGTTGTCCACGAAGTTGAATCAATGATGTAGAACTATCTCGGTTTTTTAATTGGTTGTTTGTCTTGTTTTCCTTGTTGTTTTGGAGGCCTCTTCTTTGTTGTGTTTGGTTGTGTTTTTTTTGGCTGCTTTGATGGCATGTTATTATGTAAAAGGTTGTGAGGTCCCTTTCAAAACCCTCTTTCTTCTTAATAGTACCAAAAAAATATTTTTAATATTAAAGTTTATAATATTTAATCTTCAATGTTAATTGGTATGTTAAAAAGGGATGACAATATAAAATATGGAATCTAGTTTATTTTAAAAGGATAAAAGAGAGGGGAATATATGCACCCGTCACTAAAGGCAGAGTAAAGTGTTTCTATGGTAGCTTGCTATCTCCAGAATCTATATTCAGTGGGCCTGTCACGGAGGTATTGCTCGTACAAAGCCAATGCCTTTGAGTTTAAGGTGAGTGCATGGTCAAATAATTTTATTGTCATCAAAAATATACTTACTATTGAAGTTGTGGGTAAAGCCTTGTTCATTCTTTTGATGAGCAACCGTAGAGTTACGTTTTACAAGGATAAGTAAGAACGGATTTGATAGAGTAAAGAATTTGAATTCTTCTAATTCCGTAAAGAATTATAAGTGCCCATCTCAAGTTCGTCCGAAGTATCGTTTTGGTTATAGACGATTCAAATTCTACAAGAGTCGATGCTTGTAGCGCAAATCATGACGCAATCCAATAGAGTCCCCAGAGCCGGTTGGATTATGTTTTTTCACGGAGAGGCTTATGATTAAATTTATTTTAAATATTAATTTATAAAATAGTTTTTTTGCATTATTTTTGTTTTCACATAAGGGTGCGATAAAAAAAAATGTAAAATCCTTTTAGAAACATAATTATTATTTCACTTAAAAATGGAATAAATTGTTTTTATCTTTCTCTTCAATTTTGAAGGAGTTGAAATAGTTTGCATTTTTATTTAAAAGTAATTATGACGCATTAATTAGGATGTTAGTCTTTTTTTTAAGTTCAAGGTTTAAATTATAGCTTATCATGAGAATAGGCTAATTCTTTAAAAAAAAAAAAAATTACACATCAAACACTTAACACATATAATATATTATTCATAAAGATATATTTTTGAGTTTTTTTTGCCACCCCATTTATATTTATATTTATATATAAATATAAAAAGTTAGATTATATTAATTCATTAATGGTATTAGACGCCGTCCATGTGGTGAACCGCGCTTTGACTAGATACTAAAAATAATGGCTATAACCAACTCTCCTATCTATCTAAATGAAACCAACACTGTCCACCATCTAAAAAAATGAAGTGGATAAGGAGTAAAGCATCCATAACTTAATATACATAAAAATAGTATATAACTTAATATATATATAATTATGACAAAAAATCTATCTATCTATATGAAGCGAACATTGTCCACCATCTAAAAAAATGATGTGGATAAGAAGTAAAGCATCCATAACTTAATATACATAAATATAGAAGATAACTTAATATATATATAATTATGACAAAAAAAAAACTAATAGTTACATCTTGATGCAATACACCAGAATATTATACCAAAATATTATAACCACATACAAGTTATTTTTATTAAAATATAATAAAAACACTAACAAATATAATATATTATTTATAAAAATATACGGTATATGGTTTGCTTATACCACTCCCTTCAAAATACCGTAATATTATATCTATTATGACATGAATTAAACCACGTTCAACTTGCTTTTATTTTTATTTTTTATTAAAGATATTTTTCATTTTTTTTTTCTATTAAATATACTCTTTATAATCCTCACACTACTATGATTTTACATTTTCATTTTTATTTTTTATTAAAGCTATTTTTCATTTTTTTCTATTAAATATACTTTTTATACTCCTCACACTACTATGATTTTACATGTTGACATAATTTCATTAAGAGATAAAATCTCACCAGTTATTACTTTTTAAATTTTGATTTTCACCAAATAATAATAATAATAGATAAATAAAAATAAAAAATAAAAAATAAAAAATAATCAGGTGGTAAAATTATCTTTTTTTTTTTTCAATACATATGCTTTTATTTAAACTAAAAAAATTAATTATCTTCCAAAATAATTAATGAACATAAAAAACATATTTTCTTTTGTTTAGTCTCTACATCTATTTTTATTAATTACATTAATCATAATGTTCTATAATTAGAGAGAACAAAAAAACAATATAATTTATTTGAAGGAAATCCTTTAGAGGCGGTAATAGAATAAAAATAATTTAGGTTATATTTTCAAAGAAAACACACTTTAAAAATATGGATGCTAAAAAAAATACAAGGAGGATGGAGAGTAGTCTACTCATTGTTAAATAGGGGTAGAAAAGCAAAGTTATGGGATTGGAAACCTATTACAATCATTTTTGGGCTATCAGTTATTCCATTGGTGTTATATAGGTGTGAGGTGTGGGCTATTAATACATCAAATTTTAAATAGATTTAAATAGAAAGAATTCAAAATGGATTAATTATGAAATAAAAAATCATGCATCAATCTCATATGAAATCCTACTTTATGAAATTAGAACTTTTCTTCTAGAATTAAAGCTATGATAAGGTTATTAGGATGCTTAAACAACTACAAAAAGGAAGATATGAGGTTGCCAACATAGGTAATTAAAAAAATATTGAACAGAAGAAATAAATATTATGGATGGACAGTTGGAGCATTAAATTTTATGAGGTCCCAAATTCCAACGAATAAATGAGATAGAATGTGAGGAAAAAATTTAGACTTGACATCTAGACTAAAAATTTAAAAAGGAAAAAAAAATTATACATCAAGGAGTTCTAAGCAAACTATGAACACAACCAAAATAAATGTATAGATGAAAATATCAAATGGAAGGAATAAATGCTTATAGCCAAACTAAGATCTAGTTCACACTAGTTGAAATGCAAAGAGACCAAAAAAACATTTTGTCATGAAATGCAATGCCTGTAGGAACATCATGAATGCATATGAGGACACTCTAAAAGTAAACTCGTATTAGTGAAACATTTTTAGGAATTAAGAATAAAAAAATAGAAAAACTCTCACAAAAATAAACAACAAAACAAACACACTCTAAAAGATGATAAATCGATGTTGATTTTTTTTTTACTTTACTGAACCATTTTCTTAGAACTTTAAATAAGAGGTCCAAAGTTTGCATTTAAAAGTGACCGACCGCGAGGAGCAGAAGCGCGTGTGACACGTTAGAGCGTCGACTTTCTTTTTGTGGAGAATGGGAGAAACTTACCGTTCGGTTTCCCACAAAACAAATCAACGATGATTACAAGATTTAAAATGGGATTATAACATGATTTCAAATTTAAAAATGTGTAGATAGTTTGAACTGGTAGTTCGTGATTGTAATCATTGCTTCTATATATAACAAAAAAAAAAAAAAATTATAATATTTAATTTTAAGTTTTTTATATATAAAGAAATTGGTAATATTTACATGTTGTTTTTATAATATATTTTTATGATGAAATTTTATTTCACTTTAATACTTCTTCATTTATAAATTTTATTGAGTTTTGTTGTTGTTTCTTTACATCCTAACTCCTTTTCTATAAACCCTAGCTCCTTTTGGATAATTTTATAAACCCTAATCCTTGGGTAAAATCATATTTACTTTTATAAACTTTAATCCTTAATTTAAACTTTAAACCTCTTAAAAATCAAACCCACCATTATACCATACAAACATTATTTTAATTAGTATGGTAAAAAGGGGAGATAAGATAAAATATCCAAGCTAGTTTATTGTGAAAGGAGAAAAAAGTGGCGAAGATATGCATTCGTCACTAAAGGCAAAGAAAAGCGTTTCTCTCCTAGCTTGCTATCTTCATAATCTATATTCGGTGGGCCCCTCACTGAGGTATCGCTTGTCCAAAGCCAAAGGCTTTCAGTTGAACGTCAGTGAATGGTCTAAATAAAATTATTGTCATCAACCATATCGTGAATAAGGTTATTGTCATCAACCATATCGTGAATAAGGTTAGGACGATGGCCTATTTTAATATTTACTTCGATTTTTATTGGATTTAAAATTATTATTTTTGTAAGGTTTTTCTAAAATTTAAATCTATAAATATTTAACTAAAAACACTTACCAATCTATCGAAAATAAACCTTATTCATTCGTATGATGAGCAACAGTTGAATTATCCTTTCCAAGGATAAGAAAAAACGGATTTAACAAAATTACGAACGTGAATTCTTGGACTTCCGTAAAGTATGATCAATGCCCATCTCAAGTTCGTCCGAAATATAGTGTTGGGTAGAGACGATCCAAATCCTGGTAGCGCAAAATCATGACGCAATCCAATAAAGTCCCGAGAGGCGGTTCGATGGCCAGAAAACTGAAATCTTAAACAAAATTTAATGGTTTTACTTTAAATTTCAAACAATAGTGAAAATCACTTTGGAAAATGTCCGCAAGTTTAAAATAACTCGTAATTTTTTTTCACCGAGAGGCTTATGTTTAAATTTATTTATTAAAAAATTACATTATTTTAGTTTTCACATAAGGGTAAGATAAAAAATTATCATCCTTTAAAAAAAATAATTATTATATCTTTCACATAAAAATAGATAAATTTTTATGGTTTTTCATTTAATCTTTATGCACATAAAATAAAGTTGAAATATTCATTTAAAAGATAATTTTACAAATGCCTCACATAGTTAGGGTTTTGACTTTCTTTTACTAAGGTCCAAGGTTCAAACATGGTATACAACGAGGGGATAACCTGAATGGTAGTGGCTGGCCAACTGTTTGCCATTTAGGATGAATGGTGTTACCAATTTTTTTTATGAACACACACCCACCCCCTCACACACTTGCCCACAGTCCCACACACCTATCCCCTCACACACTTGCCCAAGTTGTGGTTTGAACCTTGGACCTCTTTGAAGCCTAAACCATTGTGTTGTCCTCCTTTGACATATTTTTTATTAGATGAATTAAACCACATTCAACTTGCTTTTAGCTTTTATCATCCCCACACTACTATTTTTTCATATGTTGACATAATTTTCACTAAGAGATAAAATTCCATAGAGCCAATTACTTTTTAAAATTTGTATTTCAAAAAAGAAACAAAATATCAAAACCACTTTTGGTTAAATGATCTTATTTATTTTTCAAGATATATGCTTATATTTAAAACAAAACAAAAAAATACCTTCAATAATAATTAATGAACATTAATTTATACCTAATCCAAATTTAGGACAATCAACTTCATCTTGATTTTTGATATACGCATCCGTAAAATCATACTCCTTTCATCATCCACAATTGGTCAATTGACTCATGGGTCTCATCCTTCACCTATTCACCGCTTGAGGAGTAAGCTAAAATCAAAATTTTAAAACTCATTCATATTGCACAAAATTTTTAAAATCAAAATTTGGTGCAACATGGTACAAAAGGGACATCTATAGACACCAAAACCTAACCTTTCATAAAACCACATTCATATTGCACATTCCAAATATACATAATAAAATAATATGCCTAAGGTTCAAATTAGGTGTATTTTCCTACACATTATCCTATTTTCTAGGTTAATTAAAATCTAGAAAATCTCCCTAGGATGCCCTATCTCTCCACTTGACATGTGTCCTGGCCACCACTACCCCTCCCATTGCCACATCTCACACACATCACTCCACTCTTACCTATTCATATGTCACATATCCTTAGTTAAGTGAGATACTTCTAGTGACTCACTATAACTACCCTTAAAACTTGGCTACTTAGAATTACCACTTGGTAATCTTGGCTTACCACTTATCTTTTCTCCCCTCACCTCCAAAAATCCTATATAGGCTTCATAATTTTATCAAGAAAAGAAGAATAGAAAATATATGATCATGATGCCAAAATCATGCTAAAAGGACACCAATATTCTCAAAGATAGAGCCATCAAAGCTAAGGATCACCATCTTGGGCCTTCTACTAATTAGTCCCAAACATAGAGTTGAGGGTGCAGAGGTAAAAATGAAGACATAAGGATGCACAACCGTGGTTCTGAGGGTTCATAGTTCTAAATACGGATTTGAGGGTGTCCAATCACAAACACAACACTAAGTGTCTACAAACATTGCCCTACATTTTCTTAGGGGTACTTCAGACATTTTCAAACATAGTTCAAATCGGTAATAACATAGCAAGGCATTTTGTTTCATTGTTTTTTATCTCCTGCATATATTTCTCATATTCTACAAGCATTACAGTCAAGGATTTTTGTAGTTCCTTTATATACATATCAAATAGGTGCTACTAACCCCTTTTTCTATTTGCAATCCTATGTGTGCAGGTGATATGTTTATGGATTGCTATTGAAGTAAGGATGGTCCATAGGGATACTCAAGCCCATCCTACAATTTGATTGGAGCAAAGAAGAACATCTACACCTACTATTCAATTGGATCTGCCAAAGGGACTTCACCCCTCTGCTCCCATTGTAATTTAAATATAAACAAGTGACATTGGAGAATAAAGGCTGATTAATTTGTTGAAGACTCCTAAGAATCATAACGCTGATTGGAGAATAAAAAGAATTATTAAGAAGGTTAAATTAATCTAGATGAGATTTTTGAAATTTAAATAAATTTATTTGGTCAAAAAACATAATAGGATTGTTGATGTTTTAGCTAATTGGACATTAGATAAAGGTGATCTTAAAAGGTTTGTTGACCTAGAAAGGCAAAAGATGTAATCTATTTTTCCATCATTTTAATTTTTTGGTGTGTGTGCTTTTGCGTTGTATTTTTTTATGTTGTTTTTTTATTGTGTCTTTTTTTTTATGTTGTTTTTTGGTTGTTTTTGTTGGTTTTGTTTTTGTATTGCTATTATTTTTTATGTTTTGTATTTTGTGTTTTTGTATGGTTTTGATGCTTTTGTGTTTTGTTGTTGTTGTTGTTTTTTAGTTGAGTTTCCATATGGTTCTCTGTAAGAGAGGAGAATTTTTCCTTTATTATTTATAAAAGCATCACCTCCATCAATTTTTACAATATTTCATTTAGAAGCAACATCAAAGTTAATTTTACTAAAGGTGATTTCTAGAAATTTTTATTTTACCATAGATCAAACCAAATCATTTTTTTTAATGTCATTGCCACAAATAGCTCTTCCATATATATTCAAATTAGTAACTAAGTGGTTTGTCTTGGAATGATAAGTAGGGTTATTTTTCAAAAAGTTTACACTTTGATTATCATTAGAGTTATGCATAAAGGGTCAAGCCTAAAATATATTTATTAAAATTAGGTGAATCACTTTAGAAATTGAGGTAAATTGTGTCCAAACCCATGTATAAGAGATAGCGGATTGTATTTTATCTAGAAAAAATTATAAAAATGGGGTGAATTAATTGAAAAATATTGCTACTACTTGTTTTTCATATATTCTTGTTATAAGACAACAATATTTACTGAATCTATTATTTTATATTGACTAGATCTACCATCCATTAAGGGGTCCTACACATTACCCTTACTAGATCTCTACTCGCTTTTTCTTAGGTATCACACTTTAGTAACTTTAGAGTCCATTTTGAAGGTCTTTTAAGGGTTATTTTAGGATTTTACTATGTTCCATGTGTAGATCTCATTGAGATAGGTAGTTTAAAAAAAAATTAAAAATGGAGCTATGGATCAAAAGTTATACCTCCTAGAAGGTTCTCTACAAAAAAAACACCTCTGCAATATATTGTCAATTTTGATGATCAATTGTAGATATGCAACCGACCAATACTTTTGACAAATGCAACTTATCATGAAAAGTGTCGATTAGTTTCACCTCTACAATAGAGGTACTCTTTTTGTAGAGAACCATCTAGGAGGTATAACTTTTAATCTAGACCTCTATTTTCATTTTTTTTAAAACCACCTAGCTCAATAATATCTACACTTTAAACTAACAATAAGCAACTGATCTAAACTTTTTTTATTAGTTTCACCTTTGTAATTGATTGACATAGCTAATTGATTATAAAGGAGCAACCAATCTAAAGAAGAGTTGATTGGTTATAGAGGAGCAATTGATCTGAATAAGAGTCAATTTGTTGCAAAGGTGCAATCGGTTGATAAAAGTATCGATTGGTTTCACATTTATAAATGATCAGATCTAATGTATATTGGTTGATCCTCTACAATCAATACAATATTCTTTAGTAGTAAGCTATTTCCATTTTTAGGCTACAACCTATAATTAGTAGTTGTATCCTATAGGTTGTAGCCTATAGGCAACAAGGTCACATGTTACCTATAGGCTATAGGCTATAGGTAATAGGGTTACCTGCTATCTATATGTTACAACCTATAGGTATTAGAATCACTAGATGACATGGTTCATGGGTAACTGGATCTAACTGATCGGTTTTTTATTAGTAGACAATAGTATACAACCTATTGTCAGAGTTTTAAGGTTATTTACAACTAATCAATAAATATTTTGATTGATAGTCCTCTACAATAGATCAATTTTTTTTTGATAAACTATCCTCTAAAAACTATAGTATTTTATTTTTTGCTGCTTTAGGTCATGTTTATCTGTTGTAAGGTTTTCCTTGCTTTAGATTTATTATCAAGGAGTTTAAATTTTTTAGATGTATATTTATTGCTATTGTGTTAGGTATATATACATGTATAAGAGGTAAATTTGGCAATATAAATAAAAGTTTTTATAATTTTAAGGTGAAAAAGGTCCACGATTAAGGTGGAAGTGTTGACGATTTAATATTAAAATTATGAAATTATTTTCAGCATGGGGTGAGCCAACCCAAAAAAAAAATTGCTCCTAATAATTTTGGATGAATGGGTCGATGTGTAGGGTCACCATATTCACCAACTTCTAGTTTTAAAAATTTTAATATTCACAGATTAATGATGATTTACTATTATGCATAAAGTTGACTATGATCATTTATCTCTATAGGTTTTTATAGAACCAAAAATTACCATACAATATTTATAACCATATTGCTTCCCTACTGACATGAGTGGTTGCCATGTTATTAGCTTCTATAGATGAAATTGCAAGTATAGCTTACCTCTTATTCATCTAGCTAATTGCTCCACCAAATAAGATAAATACATAACCACTTGTGGATCTTCAATAATCAAGATATCCAACCCAATATACATCAACAAAACCTTGTATATTCAATATATTATATGGTTCAACCTTTTATTGAGAGCAAATTGTATTGTACGATGTGTCATACAAATATCTAAAAACTCACATTACAATAGTCTAATATTCTTTCCCTAGTTTGAACACATATCTTCTTAGAACTCCCACTAAATGGGTAATGTTTGGTATATTACATATCATGGCATATATAAAACTTGTAAATATGCTTGCATAAGGAACATGAGACATGTTGTCTTCCTCTTCTTGTATCTTTTAAAACTATTCTTGATGAGTTTTCAAAAATATAACCTAAAATTTATATTATTTAGGGGTACTTAAATAGAACCTTTTACAACCATAATATTCCAAAAATAGAATATGTTAACAATTTTAACTATGAATACACTATCAATTCCAATTTGCTTAGTAATATTAAGCTATAAAAATATAATCCAATGACTATGACATCCATATGTATCAACATTTACAATTTGGACAATATTTGCACTTTATTTTTAACATAGACTTAGAATTTTAGAAAATAATAAAATAAACAAAGTCTAAGTAAGCCTAAAAAGTGATGTCCTTACCATTTATTCCCGTAATAGAAATATTGGACTCTACCGCTTTTATAATAGAAGTGGGAGGTTGATATACCAAATGTTGAAAACATATCCCACTGATAGGATGAAGTAAAATCTGAGATGTCATATCATTATCAATCTGAAAAAAGTTGAGGATGCCAATAGATGTCTATGCTAGGATAGAATGTTTGGCCACAACTTTATAACCAATCTATGAAGGAAATCAATGAGGACTAAAGGCCTAATGTGGACTCTATGAATTCTACTACAAAATAGAAATATTTGTAATTGAAGGATATGATAAAGAAGTAGGTCTCTCATTACAAGGAAGTGACATAGCAAGTAGTACAAAAATATGGATAGTTGAAACAATAGGTAGAAGAACTGATGAAGGATGGATCTCCTCCTTGCAAAGATAATATGGTGTAAAGAAATTTTGTGTGTCCTATGGTATACTTAATATCAAAGTAATCTGATGTGGATAATTAGGATGAAGCAAAAATACGGTATTCTTAAGTCCATGAAGGAGAAATATTTTATATGTGTAATATACACTAATCTCTTTAATCAAAGTAATAGGTATTTCCAAGAATTAAACCACAATAGTTCATTTGTGTCACATCACAGGTTACTCAATCCACAAAATAGGTGTCAAATTCAAAGGAAACTATGTAAAGTTTTTATAATGTGGGAGGTGGAAAAATTATCCTTCCATCCAAGTGAATATGGATGAGGATGTGGTGCATAGGTTGTTACAACCTATCAACAATATATTTCATAATCAAGTTCTTTTATGATCCATTGTTAATAATACAATTAACAAAAATGTTATGAGGTAGATGGGATTTTGTGATAGATAAAGCCTCATAACCACCTTAATAAAAATTTTGATGCATAAGGGCAGCATTTTTTAGTTTATCCTTGAACTCATAATATTCCTTATATTTTCTTATCATATCAATAGGACCACCATGTGGTTCCTCCTTTTGAGATTGTAAAACCAGTTTTTTCTACTTCATATTTTCCAACTAAAAATATTGAGTTCTAATATGCCCTCTATTTTTACAAAAACTACAAAAATAATAGAATCAGAAAAATTAGAAGGCCTTTGAGAGGATGAAGAAGAATAAGTAGAATAAGAGGGGGTAGGGGAGGAGAAGGAAGAAGATATTTTCTTCACTTGTTGATTTGGAACATTGGTGGTGCTTGTAGATCGACCTCCTCCTGATTGACTACCAAATTTATTTTCTATCAATTGTGTTTGATTGAAAAAAGCATCCAAAGTGGTGATATGGGTATATTTCAACTCCCTAAGTAATTATTCCTACAAACCACTTTTAAATTTAGTCACGAGTCTTGATGTTCAATCTTCCACACCTGTTAAGATTCTCAACTTATTAAACTAAAAGATGTAGTCTTAGACACTCATGTTGTATTCTTTATTCAAGAATAACCATTTGTATATAAGTTCTTTACTATAATTTGAAGGATATAATGTATCCTTTAAAGCTTTTACAAGTCCATCCTAGTTGGTGATGGAATTTTGATTTCATTGGTTATTATTTATCAAAATCTTAGCCACACATGAAATATTCGATTTGGTAAAGGGGATCCAATCATATTCATTTATTTTACTATAAGCAAACCAATTCTCTAAGTTTAAGATCCAACTATTTAAGACTTTAACATCACATGAACCATAATAAATTTTGACCTCATATTTTATGCTTGGATGAATATCACTAATTTTTATGTTACCATATCCACTTGGAATTGCCATATTATTAACCTTATTAGCTAACATATTGACTACAACAATCAAAATAGTCATTTGTTCCATCATATTACAATTTATTTGTGATTGAATATAAGCCAAAACTTAAAAATAAAATCCTAAGGATAAAAAGGATGATTACAAATGTGTGCTTGTTTTCCAAGCACTTACAAAAACAATCCAAAGGCTTACAATTGATATTTCTTGTTTAATTACAATGCAATGGCTATTAGCCAAAATTAAATAGAAAAAGGATTTTATTTTTGTATATATTTTTTAGGATGCACATTTTACTATAAAATAATTAATTAATGATTAATTTGTAATTTAATTTTTTGTTGAATAAAAAACTTAAATAATACCTTTCATGGGAAACAATATATCTCCACCCATCCAATCAGTCAATTTGATCCAAAATGGTGGTTATAGTCCTTGGCAAATCAAAATAGTCCATACATCAAGTTTCTATTATGAAATATGTCACAAATTAACCATTGTATTCTTGCCTTCCAAGCGTGCTAAGCTAACCACTCTACAAGCAGTCTAAATTAAAGATAAATCTATCAGAATCAAATTTACATCCAAGGTGTGGCTACCATGTGCCAAAAATAAAACACCACATGTTGATGTGAATGTAAGTAAAGTATTGATGTTAGAACAAGAAACAATATATACCATTTAGTAGCTAAAAAAAGTTAGCTATATTTTCAAACAATCGTTAAAAAGCCCAAATGTGTCCATCCCATGAATGTGGGATTAAAAAGATTAAATCAAACATTACAATAATACAAAAAATAAATACATAGCTCAATTGATAAACTGGAATGATACTATCAATGGATGACCAAACATTTTGGTGCTTTGTCAAAAAATTATATTTGATCGTTAAGTGGTCAAGATAACATAGATCATTCACAAAACTATCACCAAGTATCTTGATGAACCTTGACTACACAAATGAGTTAGTTATGCAAAATAGTGGTCATGGTTACTTGATTCTATCATCATCAGACCAAAATATACAAATGATATAAAGATAGTTCACATGACAATTTATCAAAATATCAAGATAATCACTGTTGGTATGCAAAAATCTATTGCACATTTTGTAAAAGACTATAAAAAATAGAGATCTCTACCACCAAGCAATGTATAATGTCATTACCATCTTATTGAGGAAAACTATGGCAAAAAATCATATCATTAGTCAAAGTTTAGTCTATTAGGGAGACTCATCAAAAAAACTTGATCAATATCAATCATTGATGTCAAGAAGGAGTCATTCAATAGGGTTAAAACTAGAAATAAAAAAATAGATGAAGGTTGACACATGACCTTCCTAGGTCAATGGGGTCTTCAAAGGTTAGATCCAAATCAAAAGGATGGTACAAACCTTCTATGGATATTATCGGCCTTCAAAGGCCAAAACTAGAATATTTTCTAATTAATGCCAATTTGGGAAAATTTAAAATATCATAATTTAATGTTAAAATTATGAAAATAAAATGTTGTTCTTTGAAAATAGAAAGAAACATTAGGTTAACTAAAACTAGGGGTAATAAAACTCAATGAACCAATAATAAAATATTAGAGTAATATCAAACTAATGCTTCAACTCCCTAAATTTGTTTTTGAGACCAGTTATCAACCTAAAATCAAAATTTAAAAATGATTTTGTTAAAATTAATGTAATCAAACTTAGAAACTAAGAGCTTATTCCTATATATACATAAAAAAATGCAATCAAATGAGCAGCTCCAAGATAGGAAGACCTAAGCTAACCCATGGATGATCTAAGGCTCTCATACCAATGATGAATTTTCAAAAATAGATTCTAAATTTTACATTATTTAGGGGTGCTTAAATGACACCCTTTACAACCATAACCTTTGAAAATTTGAATATGCTAACAACTTTAACCATGACTAAACTATGAAATTGAAATTTCTTATTAATAATAAGTTAACAAATATAATCCAATGACTATGGCATTTGTATGTACAAATATTTACGATTTGGATAATATCTGGACTTTATTTCTAGCTTAGAATTAGGACATTAGAAAATAATATAATAAAATAAGTATAACTAAGCCTAAGAAATGATATCCTCATTAATTTTATAGGTAACATTACACCCAAAGGAATGGGATTTATACCTAGTTTTCATTCCTACATATTAAATCTTCATAATATCATCTCATCATATTTTATTTGATCATTTCCTTATAATTTATAATTAAAAGCATATCATCAACATACGATACCAAATTTATCATCAAATTTTTTGGTGTACACACAATGATAATCTTTAGTTCATGAAAAAGCAAGTCCTAGAACATAAGTATCAAACTTTTCACAATACAAATTTAGTGATTATTTTAGACCGTAAAGAGATTTCTTCAACCTACATACCAAGTCTTCCTTTCCTTTTAGTATAAATATTTTGGTTGAGAGATATAAATTTCTTCTTTTATATCCCCATCTAGGAATGTTATTTGCACATGCATTTACTCTGCTTCAAGGTCAAATGCAACAACTTTATAAAAATAAGTAATATAATTTTGGTTAGCAATAAGGGATAAAAAATCACCAAAATTAGTTTCCTCTATCTAAAAATATATCTTTGCTACTATAAAAGCTTTGTACTTCTTCATTTTACCTTGCAAATTTAACTTCTTATTCAATACCCATTTTCTACTAATTGTTTTTCTTCAAATAGGCAACTTCACCAAATATCATATCATATTTTTGTCTAAGGACTTCATCTTGTCAACCATGGACTTCTTTCAAAATTTACCTTTCTCTATATCAACTACATCCTAAATAGTTTTAGGGTCATTATCATTAATAGATAAAATAAAAGTATAACTAAAATTAGGTGCATTATGCCTTTCTAGTTACCTTCTTTCTCAAACTAATGGGATCATGATTGGTGTTTAAGGATCTATTTCATCATATTTTGTTGAGTAATATTCTTCGTCCATGAAATCAAACATCATATTTTATGGTTTTTTCTCTCTTGTTTATTTGTACTATTTGGTAGTGCTTTTAAACTCTTTAAGCATTACATCTCAATTATAAATAGTTTTTCTTATTTCTTGGTTGTAAAGCTCTTATCCATTTGCCACAAATTTCTAATCAATAATGATATACTTTTATTCTCTACCATCTAATTTACTCTTTTTCTATTTTGGAACATGTGCATAAGCATCACAACCAAAAAATCTAACATATTCAGGAGAAGGTTCATACCAATCCATGATTCATATAAATTTTGATCAACCAATACTAATGTATGTGATAAATTTACCAAGTAACATGTAGTATATACTACCTTTTCTCAACATGTATTTAATAACCCTACACTATTGAGCATACTCATTTCCTTTTCCATAAATATCCTATTTATTATTTCTAAAAATCTATTATATTGAGTGGTCTAAGGAGTCAAATTTTACCTTATATTTTACACTACTTATAAAATTCCTCAAATTTATTTCTATAAAACTCTCCATAATTATTTATCCTTAACACCTTTTTATTTCATATTTAATTTCATACAAGAGCCTTAAAGTCTTTTAATTCTTCAAATATGTAAAACTTCTTTTAGAGGAAATATATCCATATGTACCTCGAGAAATCATCTATAAATGAAACATAGTACACTTATTTTTCAAGAGATAGAATAAGCATGTCTAAACATATCATTATGTATCAGCTCCAAAATAGCTTGTACTCTTACAACACTACATAGAAACTTTACATGATTATGTATACCATGTACATACTGTTCATACCTATGAAGCACTTAGGAACACCTTCAACCATACCTTTAGTATGCAAATATTGAATATCCTTTTATCTAATATATCTCATTCTTTGGTTATAAAGCATTGTTTTTCTATAAGAATAGTAGGGGTGTTTATAGTTTTATTTTCATGAATAATAGAACTATTATACTCATTAGGCATAATGTTCTCAATAGCTTGTATAGTTTTCTAATCTAAAATTCTATTTCTAACACCATTGATACTTGAACCATCCTATATATATCCTTTTAATTACTATTTGCACACCTACATCACTCATTTTACTCATAGATATTAAGTTTTTAGCCAACCCTATAATGTGTAGAACACTAGGGAGGGTTTTAATCCTTCCACATTTAAGCAATTTTTTTATCCTTCCATGTCCTATTATATTGGTTGTTGAGTCATCTCCTAGTAAGATATAACCTCCATTATATTTTTCATATTCACAAAACCAATCTCTATGAGGAATCATATCAAAGAAACCCCTAAGTCAATAAACCACACATTATGATCTAAGAGTGTACTTGAAGATACCAACTATTAAACCTCTCCTTCTATGGTGGTATTTATTTCTATGGGAAGATCATCATCATATTAACTTGAATATATCAACTAATACCTTGGCTAGGCCATGTCATGATAGACTAAGTTTAGAAGAATTATTAGGGTCTTATAACATAAGATGATGGGATTGACAATAGTCATGAGGGAATAAAAACACTTATAATAGAACAAAAATTAAATGATTTTGAAACAATCTATTCAAATTAGTTTATTGGAGATATCACTAATAGAACTAAAATCCTCCACAACCATGGGTGTATATAGTAGTAATGATTCTATAAATATATTCCATCTTCAAACTGAGTTACAATTTAACAAATAATAATAAAATAGAGATAATCTATGACAAATAAAAAAATTGAAGTAACAATTGTAAAGATTGTGACAAAGAATAAAAACTATAAAATAAATTAGAGGGGACTCAATTATGGGCACATGTGGTGAGAGATCGAACAATCAAGCCAAAGGAAAAAAGATATTTAATAGAAAAATAAATTATAATGTAACTATTTGGAAGAAAAGAAAAGATAAAATAGGTTAAGAAACGTCATCATTAAGGCAATACAAGAGGATGGAGAATAGGGAAACATAACCAACTTAGTAGGATATTTTATTTCTTATAAGCTTCATTGGAGTGGATAAATCATCAAACATGTAAACTCAGAAACGTTATATAATATATGATATCTAGACCAATCTAAGTCATAATATTTAGCATAGGATATTAAAGATAGGTTCTTTGAAATAGAAGTTTACTATGGGATCACATTTTTACCTATATGAGCATCTTACTCCTATGCAACAATAAGAGGTGAGGATAGAATAAAAAAGGTAAACACAACAAGCAATGAGTATAAAAACATATGGTTGCAATATGTGAAAGTAGGAATTATAAATGAAATTAAGCAAAATAAGTAGGAAATATTGATGAGTTACAATTGTTATAAATATCTAAGGAAACACAGTCCTAATCTAGTGACTATAGCTAAACCAAATAATGTAATTATATCAATAGAAATATATTAACATCATGGATGTAAGATTTCACATTACAAAGGATACAAAAATATGTCAATATGGAATGAAGCAATAGAAAATAAAAAATAAAATGGATAAGTAACAATACTAATAAAAGAGCCTTAGGGTGGAATCATATAGGTTGAGAAAGAATATCCAAATAAATAATATATATGGATTAGTATCATGGTTTATGATAAATTTATTAGCATTATAAATTGTTATTGTGCTCCATAATAATGTTTATCTCATGAAGATCCATATATGGCATTGTCAAAAGATATCACAAAAGATAATGAACTTGGAGAGATGTTTTTTTAATGATATTAATGCTAGAATAAAAAATAGGCAACAAGCCTTGTAAAAATAGATCAAGGCATAAATGATATTCTACTATGGCTAAAAGAGGAGGTGAATTATCGTTGATTAAGGTCCTTAGATGAGAATCAAGGACCCATCATACATTATGATGAAGAACTTCTTAAACACTATAGCATAAAGGAATTAATCATCTAAAATGACATAATCATTTGATAAAAAACTAGAAAATATACTTGTCATTCATATAATGGACACAAATGTACTTGATTATGTTATTTTATCACCAAGCTTCATTTCAAGGATACAAGATCTAAAAATTGAAGCAAATTCCAATAGAGCTAAAATTTAATCAAAATCCAATGTGTGTAAAGACCCAAATGCAAGAAAGTGGATAGTAATAATATCTTTAGGTAACTAAAGGAAAGATAATATAAAACATCTCTATGCTAAAATTGGAAATATTTTAAAGCATCACTTAAGCAACTTATGTTAAGAGAAGAAAGAAAATGGATAGATATTTTTGAAACTTGTACTTTTGATAATAATAAACTGATACATATAATTAGATAAGCTTTGGAATCATGCACAAAGTTAAAATCTAGGAAAATAAAATATAAAATCTTTCTCTATAAATCAATGATATGATGAATGCAAAGTAGTAAGCAAAACCTTAAAAGAATTAAGTAAAGAAAAAATAAATAAGAAGATATATAAAGAGTGATAAAAAAAATAAAATAAAGAATACATATGTATAAGGCAAAAGGAGTTGATATATCTTGCAAAACATAGTCCTAGACAATTTTGAAAAGAGCTACAAAAAATAAAAATACATAAAGAAACATTGAAAGTGAACAATGGTTGTAGTTTGCTAAGAAATTATTTGTGATAAACCAAGAAAAATATATCCCTCCTATAATTTACATTAAGAAAGTAGTAATAGTAAAATCTCATGATGTAGATCATTTGCAAGGTGAATATATTAAGTGTGGATTGACATCTTATGACCATGAATCCAAGATGATTTTTATGTCATAATTAAGGGAGGCTTTCCACAAGAATGGATAATTGACATAGTCATAAAATTGCATAAAAATAGTGTCACCAAAAATCCTTTAGACTAAGATATCATCATCATTAAACCTTTTTTTATCAAATTATTTTACAACATCGAAAAAAGTACAATTAGTCAGTGGAAAAAAATCAAGGAAGGATGGTATTAGAGCAAGCAAGATTTAGACCCAGATACTAAACAACATATCACTGCATTACTTTATGATACCTAGTAGATAGGGTATGAAATAAAAAAAAAAAAGTTAATTATTTTTTATATACTTTGGAAATTCTTTTGACATAGAACATAGAGTTAAATTATAGAAAAGAAAGGAAGAAATCATCATATCAAAAAACTATAGAGTAGTTATACACAATATTTAAGAGGAGGTAGTGAAAAAAATTAAAACTCTAGAAATATTATTAGAGTGCTTTGGGAGTTATATTGAGGTGAAATGAGGTTGTTCATTATCACATACTCTACTTATCCTTTATATTGACAACATGAAGGAATGAGTAAAAAATATGAAAGAAGGGTGAATCCAATTGCCTAATTGTATAGTGAAACTTCTTCTTTATTGTGATGACCTCATATTGCTTGAAAAACACTTAAATGATTGAAAGAGTCTCCAAAATATTTAGAGTACTTTTGAAGTGCAATAAGCACTAGCAAGACTAAAATCATGGTCTTTTATAGTTAGAGAGGGTGAAAACAATAATATATTTTATTTGAAGGAAATCCTTTAGAGGTAATAATATAATACAAATACCTTAGGTTAGATATTCAAAGCAAATACACTTTAAAAATATACAAGTTGAAACAAATACAAGGAGGATGGAGAGTAGTCTACTGATTGTTAAATAAGGGTAGAAAAGCAAAGTTGTGGGATTGGAAACCTATTACAGTCCTTTTTGGCTAATTAGTTATTATTGTGGTGTTATATGGATGTGAGGTGTGGGCTAGTAATACATCAAATTTTAAATGGTTACAAATAGAAATAATTCAAAAGGAACTATTTACAAAAAAAAATAAAATAGGGATCAATCCCATGTGAAATCTTACTTGCTGAAATTAGAATTTTTTTACTAGAAGCAAAAGCTATGATAAGGTTATTAGCATACTCAAAAAATTACCAAGAATGAATGATATTAGATTGCCAACGTAGATAATAAAAAAACAATGAATAGAAAAAAATACACGAGTGAAATAAAACAATAAATGGATGGACAAATGAAGCATTAAATTTTATGAGGTCCAAAACTCCAACAAATAAATTGAATAGAATGTGAGGAAAAAAATTAGACTTGTCATCTAGACAACAAAATTAAGAAGAAAAAAATAATTGTACATCAAGGAGTTCAACACAAACTATGAACACAACCAAAAGAAGTATATAGATGGAAATATCAAATGGAAGAAATAAATGATTATAATCTAACTAAGATCTAGTCTATTTCAAATACAAAACTAGGAGACAAAAAAATATTTTGTCATGAAATACTATGCCTACAAGTACATCAAGAATGTATATTAGGACACTCTAAAAGTAAACACACTAGTGAAACCTTTTTAAGAATTAAGCATAAAAAAAAAAAATATTGCTTACAAACATCAACAACAAAACAAACACTTTAAAAAATGATAAGGAGATGTTGACTTTTTTTTTTTAACTTTGTTGAACAATTTTCTTAAATTTTGTTAAACTTTAAAAATTTAAATAAAAAATTCAAGATTTAAATTTAAAATGAAATGAGGTTGTATACTATATATCATAAATATAATTAAAATTAATTATTTAAAAAAAATCAAAGTTTGCGCTCTAATTATACCTTGTATTATAATACAGTCCATTTTTATTTTTATAAACTACATGCTAGTTTATCATTTTTCTTCTATAAATATGTGAATATAACTTATCCTTTATATTAAAAAAAATTAAAGAAATATGTGGTTATTATTCAACATCTTAGCGCAAATTTAAAAGTTAAAAGGGTTGTAGAGTTAATATTCAAGTACATAACTAGATGGAATTGAATTAAGAATGCGTACAAAGACAAGCGTGTGGAACAAGAAAAACCCACAATTAGAGTATGACGACTTAGGCTAAATAGACATATCTAGAGACACCGCCACTTAAAGAAAGTCGCAGGTGGTCTGAATGAAAGAAAGCCTGTTCAGGCCCAGATCGAAAAGTATATGGAAGTTCTGCTGCGCTATGTTCCCAAATATCGATATATTTTGCGTCCCATTCATCGCAAGACACATCACTATGCTCTCCTCGTCAAAATAAAACGACTTATTGTCAGGCAAATCGAAATCCGCACCCTCTCCAAAATGGAATGTAATGGCCGGAAGTTTCACCTCGCATATATCCGAGGGTATTTTATAACAAACATCTAGACCAAGGCTAGATCGTTCGTTTTCTCCAGCGTCACGCTTTCCTGAACCGCTCTCGTAACCGAATCGTAGGCAGTTTGCTCCAAGTAAGTGATGGTAGACCCGGAATTAATCATAATTCGTCCGCTACCATCACCCTGAAGGTCGACAGTGACAGCGGGGAAATCAATGCGAGACCCCCGACACTCAATCCTTCAAGAGTAACAAAGTACAAAGTTACGTTCTGCACAAGCGGTGTGGACTTGGCCCCGGGACCCTGCAAATCCGCAGAGTTACCGAACAGCACAGGGCTGGTTTTGGTCGCAGGATCGTTAATGGAAGGGAGGCAGTAAGAGAACTTGTTGTTGGCCTTCGGTCCCAGCTGGGAACTCGCTTTGCAGAAGGAACTCGAACAAGGGACGGTTTCGTAGGTGCTCGATTTGGAAGGATGAAAGATTTCGCCCGTCTGTTTGTAGCAGTTATCGCACGGCTTGCACTGCGTCCACAAGAGATTGCTGCCCGTGTCCATGATCGCATTGTACGTGAGCGGCGGGGTTCCGATTGCGATCTGCATCAGAAATTCCCCATTTCCCCAATCAACCGGTGCGTCGATGTCCTTGAGAACACCCGGCTGTTTGGACAGGAACATATCGAGTCTGCTGCGGCTGCGCGCGATGGCTCGTCCCATTCGTTCTGTCTTGGTCATCGATCGGAGTCCACTCGTACGACGTCGACGCGGAAGCCGCCTTGCTCGGTGGCGACCCCCATATCTGTTAGAAAAATAAACCCAGATTTCACGCCTGTGCCCAACTGCGCTGCGAAACTTGGGCGAAATCGGATTGCGCTCCAGACATGGGCGAAGTCGGACTACGCTGCCGCAGTCCGGGATCCCGGTAAAAGTGTGACATGACGTGACACCTACCTTCTGACAGATTTGACACCTGACAGATCCGATCCCCGCAGGAGTTAATGCCCAGTCGACGTTTGTCAGAAACCCTAGATGAGGGTCGTTCCGAGGATAACCCTTATTCGGAGCTGTCAGAAGATAAGCCTTATCCTCCTCTCCCCGCGGCTATAAAAGGCGGTTCAGGTCTACAGACAAACAAGTGCATAGAAGAGAAGCAGAGCGGGTGTGAGAGAAGTTCATGAAAGTGAGCAGAGAAAGAAAGCAGAGCGATTCAGTGAGCAGTGTGGCTCAGCTGATTAATGTCCGAGCAGCAGACTCGACATTTCCCTTGTTCTGTTTATCCTGCAACGTAGCCTGCAGTTGTTGTTACTTCCTCAGTTGAGGAATTTCTGTAACCCTAGTTGTTCATATGAATAAAGTTAGTTGTTTGCTTTGAGCATCTTTAGGGTTTGCAGTTTGTTCTCTGTTCCGGTGTTTCTCTCCTATCTCTCGGGTCTTGCCAAGCCAGGCAAACCCAACAGCAGTGGCGAAAGACAAAGAAGTTTGTCTCCGAGTGAAGTTGGTCGTCGAGCCCGGCGAAGTTTGCTTCGCGCGAAGTTCACTGCGACTGTCGCACTTCGGTAGTTGAAGGTGCGAAGTTCTCACTTCGCTGCGACTGTCGCACTTCGGCAGTCGAAGCTGCGAAGTTCGCACTCCGTGCAAAGTGCGCACTTCGGCAGCTTGGCCAGCGCAGTCCGCACTGCGTGTGAGTGCCGGACTTCGGCATCTTGGACAGCGCAGTCCGCACTTCGCGTTAGTGACGGACTTCGGCAGCTTGGCCAGCACAGTCCCTGATAGAGCTGGCTGTGCGCTCTGCATAGTCAAACTGTGCAGACTACGGCGACAGTTGGAAAAAGAAATTTTACTTCCTTCAAATTGGTATTAGAGCTGATAGTGCCGTGACACGGAGATAGAAGCATGGCTTCCGAGAGAAACTGGCTATAGTTGCAGATCCCGTGATTTAACGGTAATAACTACGATTACTGGAGCATCTAGATGAAGATCCTATTTGGATCTCAGGAGCTATGGGAGTTAGTCGAGAATGGCTACCCAGAACCGACAGATGCAGCAGCACTAGCTGCCCTCTCTCAAGCAAATAAGGATCTGTTGAAAGAGCACAAGAAGAAGGACGAGAAGGCCCTCTTCTACATCATGCAAGCGGTTGAGGAGACCATCTTCCCGCGGATTGCATCAGCCACCAGGCCAAGCAGGCCTGGGAAACCCTGGCAAGTTCATATCAGGGCACCGACAAAGTGAAGTTGGTGAAGCTGCAGATGCTCAGGAGGGAGTTTGAAAATCTACAGATGAGCGAGTCCGAGTCGATGAGCGACTTCTTCACCCGGACAACAGATATCATCAACTAGATGCATTGAATGGTGAAATCGTGCAGATCCAGAGAATCATGGAGAATATTCTCAGAAGTCTGCCTGCCAAGTTTGACTCGGTTGTGATAGCAATCGAAGAGTCGAGGGATTTGACAACCCTCTCGACAGATGAACTCATGGGTTCCCTACAGACCCATGAACAGAGGCTAAGCCGCTCAACTCAGTCTTCTTTGGAGCAAGCCTTCAAAGCGCAAGTCTCAGTCCGAGACAGTGGCAGACAAGACTCCCGACACAGCCCTTCTAGTTCTCAAGGAGGAAGAGGCAGAAGCAGGCGTGGGAAAATGAACAAGCAAGGAGGGAACTCAAACCCTCAGGACGCTGAGCCAAGTTGCAACTTTCATCAGCAAGGAGGAAGAGGCACTAGCAAAAATCAGCAAGGAAGCTCTCAGCAGAAGAAGGACATGTCAAAGGTCCAATGCTACTACTACAGCAAGTTTGACCATTATGCCACACAATGCAGAAAGAAGAGGCGAACGAGAATCAGTAGCAAGCCCATTATTTGGAGGAACCCAAAAATGCGGCAGGAGGAAATGTGTTGCTGACTTGCAGTATTGAAGAGGAGAGCAAGAAAAACATCTAGTATCTTGACAGTGGTTGCAGCAACCATATGATCGGGAACAGGTAGATGTTCTCACAACTGGATGAAACAGTCCAGTCTGAATTCAAGATGGAGAACAACATCAAAGTTCCTGTGATGGGGAAAGGAAAGATCCTCATCTCGCACCCGACACGGTGATAGAAAAACAATTCAAGATGTTTTTTATGTGCTCAGGTTGAAGCACAATCTGCTAAGTGTTGGACAACTTGTGCAGAAGGGGCACATTGTACTATTCAAAGACGGTGTTTGTTCCATCAGAGACAAAGTCCATGGACAAATCGCAACTGTGTCAATGATGAAAAACAAGATGTTTTCACTGCAGATTTAGAATGAATCTCTGATGTCTCTGAGTGCAGTTGAGAAGGATGCTACCTGGCTGTGGCATCTCAGATTCGGTCACCTGAGTTTTAGTGGCCTGAATCTGCTGCACAAGAAGCAGATGGTGAAGGGTTTACCCCTTATAGAGCAACCTAACCAAGTTTATGAAGGTTGCCTGGTCGGCAAGCAGCACAGGGATGCATTCCTTATAGGGCAGTCTTGGAGAGCATCACGGCCTTTGGAGCTGGTGCACTCAGACATCTATGGTCCCATGCAGACCACCTCATATGCCGGCAATAAGTATTTCTTGACCTTCATTGATGACTTCAGTCGAAAGACTTGGATTTATCCAATCAAGTTGAAGTCAGAGGCATTTGCAAGGTTTAGGGAGTTTAAGGCTCTGGTTGAGAAACAGAGCGGTCATTATGTGAAGACTCTCAGAACTGATGGAGGTGGAGAGTACATCTCCAATGAATTCCACAACTTCTGCAAGTAGCATGGAATTCAGAGGCAGTTCACTGCCAGATACACGCCACAACAGAATGGCGTAGCTGAGAGAAAGAATAGAACAATCATGGAGATCGCACAGAGCATGTTGAAGGCAAAAAGTTTGCCACATGAGTTCTGGGTAGAATCTGTAAGTTGTGCAGTTTATCTGTTGAACCGATGTCCCACCAAGAGTGTGAGGGACAAAATTCCAAAGGAATCTTGGAGCAAGTTGAAGCCAAGTGTGGCTCATTTGCGAGTTTTCGGGTGCATAGCATATGCACATGTTCCAAATGAGAAAAGACGGAAGCTGGATGACAAAGCTAAAAAGTGCATCTTCATAGGGTACAACGAACAAACAAAGGCATACAGGCTGTACAATCCTGTGACAAAGAAACTTGTCATCAGCCGAGAAGTGAAGTTCCTGGAGGATGAAGCCTAGAACAGGAAGTCAAAGACTGGTCAGTCTGAACCAACAACTGTTGAATCTGTAGACTTGGAGGAAGACAGAGTCCAACCACCTGTGCCTTTAAGCATCAAAATTGGTGCTAGCAGTAGCACACCCTCATCATCCCGGTCACCTCCACTTGCAAGCAGAATTCAAAACCTGAGGACTCCTGCAAAGACTCGGAGCTTGCAAGACATCTATGAGGTAACCCGTAATCAATTAGATGAAGATTATTATGATTTTTCTCTCTTTACTGAATGTGATCCAGTGGAGTTTGAAGAGGCAAGTCAGAATCACAAATGGGTGAATGCGATGGATGAGGAGATAGCAGTTGTAGACACCAAAACAGCACCAATCCGATTATGTGACTGCAAACACTGATCGCTTTGACAAACACAGCCCCAGGGGCAGCCCTCAGAGGTTAAACAGTGGTCTTAACCACTTTCATAGCAATTTTGTAAGGTCAAGAAGCAATTTGGCACACTTGGACACTTTGCCTAGTATTCGTCTCACCCAGGGACGAATTCAAAATAGAATCCGTCCCACCCCAGGACGAATTCTGAATCCGTCCCTGGGTGGGACGAATTCTAAGCTTAACGGGAAAAAAGGCAAATGGTGCCAAGTGGCAGCCCATAACAGTCAGTTAAGGACTCTTGCCTTGCACGCGTGTGTAGGTGGACAGAGGGGCCGTTAGAAGACTATCACAAAAGGCATTTATCAAAGCTCAAGTCAATGGAGGACTCCCCTCCCTCATGGGAAGACAAGACTGCCACATGGCGCCTATGGCCAACACATGGCATTTGTGCTTCCCTCCCAAAAGAGACCCCATGGGTCTATAAAAGGTGGGACTTTTCTCACCCAAAATAGACAGGTTGAAGGAGTTTTCAAGCAACGAAGTGCTGCCGAATTGAAGACCCACTTGCATCCCTTTTGGTTCACCTTCCCACATCCACCAATCTCTTTTGCAAGGGAGGTTGTTGGGTGGCCTTTGGAAGCTCGAACCTTACCCAAATCCAACGCATGGACACCTGAACCAACCAATTCGCCGACCCCCCAATCCTAAGAGGTTTTGGGCCCATCCCTGGTGGATTGGCTCCAAAATCGAGGGCCAACGGTGGGAGGCCCACTTGGGCACCCCCGCACCTCCCAAGTCCTATTTTTAGTTTTTGAGCATTTTAGATTATTTTTTAGATTGCATTTTGTGTTATTAGGTTTGATTAATCCATAGCTGCAATTTTGTAACTTTTGGTCAAATTTTAGGATGTTTTGTATTGCTTTGTCGTTTCGCTAACTTGCAGGTGTCAAGGTCAAATTCCCGAGGGTGGAGGCCAAATTGGGAAAATCCGACCATCTGGGTCGTCCCAAAATGGCCCCAATTACATAACCCCCCTGTTTGCAGGCGTTTTGCAGGTCTCGGGATCCGACATTGGAGCAGCAGCAGGTCGGTTTCTTCAACACAGAAGAATTCGTCCCACCCAGGGACGAATTGCAGTCAGAATTCGTCCTGCCCAGGGATGAATTCCAGTTGAAGGTGGATTGGCCAGCTGCCTCAGTGGCAGTGGCCTTCTGGTAACTTTTCTTACCTTCTGTCAAGTTTTGAAGCAATTTGGATTCACTGTATTCACTATTTTAGGCAAATATTTACATGCATATTTCGTTAGTTTTAGAGAGCAAACGCTTTTCATTTGCAGCAGGTGCTACTGACATCTTGGTCATTTCTTTGTTCGCAGGAGAAGCAGCAGAGGTGAAGAACTCATCGACATCAGCGGCGACATCATCTTGGCCCGCCCATTGCAATCGTGGGCACGCGGAAAGAGGAATCATTCAAGTGATTGTAATCAAACTCTATTTGCGCTCCTAGCCCCCGAAAAGGGAGGAGACGTCATTGTAACAGAGATCAAGGGATATTAATGAAAGGGCTGTGTTTTCTCTATTTGATTGTGTCTCTTCCAATGTGTTTCTTTTCCATTTCATGCAATTTACATTTCTAGGACTTAAGCGTACTTGATTTTGAATGCAATCGCACTTGGTGTTTCCTTTGCCCGGAATCTCGTGCTTTAGGACACCCCAAATTCTTTCCCCAAACACACCTCATCACATTCAATGACATGTCGGATCCACCCGCATGTTATCGTGCGGGTCAATGGGATCCCATACAAGAGAGTGCTGATAGATACTGGCTCGTCCAGTAACATTATAACCACTGCAGCGTTGAAACATTTAAAACTGCCAGCCTCTCACATCACCGCTTCCACGTACACACTGTGAGCTTTTAACGATGCAATTTGCTCGATAGTCGGCACGGTTGTTCTGCCTATACAGGTAGGACAAAAGTCAATACCCACACTGTGCCATGTGCTGGAAGGCGAAATGGCTTATAATATACTGCTAGGGCGGCCTTGGATCAGGGACATGAAGTGTGTCCCCTCGATCGCACACCAGTGCTTGAAGTATGCCTATGAAGGGCAAATACATGTAGTCCCAATGGACTTAGAGCCCTTCAAGTATTGCAATGCGGTACAATTCATACCTCAATCGACCCTCCCATCAACGCATTTGGATTTTCAATTGAATCCATCTAAACAGGGTCCGATACCACAGGCACCATTGGTGGCCAACAAGGCAAAATCCCAGCCAGGTGAGACTTCATCACCTACTCCTTCATCATCAACGCCACCTATCGTGGCCCAACAGAAGGACAAGGGAAAGCAAATCATGGAAGAGGTTAAGCCTCTAGAAGAGGGGTTGCCCATGATTTCAGCGATATCAATAGAGGAAGCGCCCAACGCAACGGAAACCAAGATTCTTGAACCACCAAACATGGAATGGACTCAGGAAGGACTACCGTTTCCTCCTACCCAATCATCAACAATCACTGTTGAGATGGCAAGTACGGGCCTGGGGGAATACTTAGTGCAAAATGTTGTGGCAACCCCCACACTGGAGTCAGTACAAGACATGGGAAGACCTCGCCTTCCCATTGGAACAATCGTCCCTCTAGGCTACCCACCGAACCAAACGAATTTTGTGTATGGGGGCCTTGATCATGGTTCCGAACCATGCGAACAAAAGGAAACAGATGAAGAGCCTTTTGTCGAAAACATCAATTATCCGTCGAACCCAGAATTTGCCCTAAAATATCTCGAACAATGCAATTGGCATGGGTATGGGCTAGGCGAGATATGAGCAAGGGATGCGGATCCTTTGCCAACCAAGATATCGGATGCCATATGACAAGTCAGTGGTGGGGTTCAACCATCCCTGCCATTAGACATCTTGGTTGAAAATATGCAAGGCCTAGAAATAGGCAACAGGGGGGGATTGGCACAAGACCCGTATGCCAATCCAAACATAGAATACACATTAGGGGATTATCTCCCATGGTCTACAAACACCCCTGGAAACAACAATAATCCCTCTCCTTTGCTAGAGAGAGGTGGAAGTTCAGAGAGCAATCATCAAAGAGAACAACAACGGCTTCCAGACATTTTTCTAAAACTGTTCCCCTTAGAGGTTCCAGATGAAATAACACAGTCTCAAAAGAATCAGGTCCCTCCACTAAGAGTGGAACAACCGCAATGGGACCAGATTAATTCACTGGAACAGGAAGAGTCCTCAATGTCGCAAGCAACGGATGCTGAAGAGGATGAACAATTTTGGATCTATGAAAGCGATTCAGAAGACGAAACCGAAATGGACTATCTCAGACATGCGCGACGACATCACCGTGCTCTAACTCATGAAGATCTAATGGGACAAATGGGTATACGGTTAGGACATGAATGGCACGTAGACCCAACGAGGTGGGACCAAGTGTTAGGCCTATGGCTCCAAATTCAAGATGAGCATCGTCCACCTCGAGATCCCATCAGGACAGCAGTACCGAGGGAAGACCCCGCCTTCCTTTTCACACATAGAGATGAATTTGCACCTAGAGAGGATCCATTCGTGCCTGTTCCCGTAGAGCCAGATCCAGAGTATAGGGAACAACTAAAAGAATCAAGTCATCACACCCGTGGTTCTGGAGACCAAATTCATTCCATCCACATGATCTCCATTGATTTGACCACACCCATCCGCAATCCGACCGATCCATCACGGTCATTGCATCTAAACATGGATGCCATTGATCGGGATCGCGTCAATTCACCATTGTCACCATCAGAGTACTGGCCTTTCGGTGAAATGCTTCATTTTACCCCAAGGACAACTCAAGATATTTTTCAAGCTGAAGAGGGACCCGAGGTCCCAAACGTAGATCTTAACTCAGCTGATGATATCCATTTAATCCCAACTCCACATCAGTTGGAGGACGGATCTCACATGTCAGTCGAAGAGACGACTGACGTAGACATCGACATAGATCCAATGAATCCACGGATTCTCAAGCTGGGGGTAAGCCTTTCCCCCGAAGAGCAAGCCGATTACATTGCCCTTCTTAAAGAAAAGAAGGAAGTTTTTGCATGGTCGTACAAAGATATGCCAGGACTAGACCCACAGCTAGTCATGCACAATTTAACGCTTGATCCGAAAATCAAGCCTATAAAGCAAAAACTAAGAAAGATGCACCCAACAGTGGCCTTGATGGTCAAAGACGAATTGCAAAAGCTGTTGGATGCACAATTTGTCATCTGCGTGGATTATCCGCCATGGTTGTCCAACATGGTTCCCGTCAAGAAGCCCGACGGGAGGATTCGCATATGCACCGACTTTTGAGACCTAAACAAAGCGAGTCCTAAGGATGATTTCCCCTTGCCAAGCATCGACGCATTGGTAGACGCTACAGCAGGTCACGAAATGCTCTCCCTAAT
This sequence comes from Wollemia nobilis, assembly GCA_028583015.1. Lineage (NCBI taxonomy): Eukaryota > Viridiplantae > Streptophyta > Pinopsida > Araucariales > Araucariaceae > Wollemia > Wollemia nobilis. Next base: position 1,415,707 of record JAQPPZ010000741.1, read on the forward strand.
GGACGGTTTCTCAGGATACAATCAAATTCGTATCAATCCTGAAGACCAACTCAAAACGGCATTCACAACGCCTTGGGGGACATTTTGCTATAAGGTCATGCCTTTTGGCCTTAAAAACGCCGGCGCTACATACCAACGTGCTATGACGTATATCTTCCACGATTACATGCACAAAACTTTGGAAGATTACATGGATGATTTGTTAGCCAAGTCTCTCTTGCGCTCAGATCATCTCGGTGACTTAAGCAAGATTCTCGATCGCCTCATAGAGCATAAGGTCAATCTGAATCCCAAGAAGTGCGTGTTCGGCGTCACATCTGGAAAACTCTTGGGTTTTATAGTCTCAAAAAGAGGCATCGAAGTGGACCCAAACAAAGTCAAGGCAATCCTTGAAATGGCTCCCCCAACCACTATCAAGCAGCTCAGAAGTCTGCAAGGAAAGGTCGCATCGATTAAACGCTTCATAGCGCAATTATCTGACAAATGCCGACCAATGAACAAATTATTGCACAAGGGGGTCACATTTCATTGGGATGACGAGTGCCAGTCAGCCTTTGACGAAATCAAACAATACTTGGCTTCGCCGCCAGTATTGGCACCGCCTAGACCAGGTGTGCCGTTCTACTTATACATCTCAGCTACTGAGGTGGCACTGGGCGCAATGCTAGCCCAGAAGAATGAACTTCACAAAGAACAGGCTACTTACTATCTTAGCCGCACCCTGGTCAGTTACGAACTTAACTATGCATACGTTGAGAAACTCTGCTTGGCAGTGGTGTTTGCTACCAAGAGGCTACGCCATTACATGCTGAGCAACACGACGTATGTTGTGTCTAAGGAGAATCCATTGCGATACATGATGAGTCGTACTTATCATAGTAGTCGCACGGCGAAATGGATCATGTTGTTGACGGAATTTGACATTGAGTTTATTGGGAAAAAATCTATAAAAGGACAAGTCATAGCCGATCAACTAGCAGAGGCTCCTCTTGAAGACGATCAGCCTCTAGTCATAGAACTACCCGATGATGAGGTCTTCCATGTCTCAGAATCGCCAGATTCTGAAGAGCCTGAGTCTCAGGCCGACATAACCTTATTTTTTGATGGTTCTAAATGCGAGCAAGGTGGTGGCGCAGGAATTGTATTCTTCACACCGCAGGGCGCTCCAATGCCCTTGTCATTTAAATTAAACTTCCAGTGCACCAACAACAATGCAGAATATGAAGCCTTGCTCCTAGGTCTTCAGACGACAATCGCCATGAACATCAAAAGATCGAACATCTTTGGTGATTCGCTGTTAATCGTCAATCAAGTCAAAGGGGTATATCAATGCAAATGCCCAGTTCTAAAGGCCTATAAAGCCCTCGTGGATAAATTCCTGGCAAAACTTGAGTGGTATGACATCGAGGCACTCCCTCGATCATCGAACCATTTTGCGGACACAATGGCCTCCTTAGGGTCACTAATCCCGCAAGACCTTTCCGGTGATATAACAACCATTCAGGTCAAAACCTTATCGCAACCCGCGATGGAGCGCGCAAGCTCAGACTTGATGCCAGGAATCCACATGATCCAGATCGAACCATCTTCGGATAAGTTCTTTCGAATCCGAGACTATTTGAAACATGCCAACTGGGGGTCTTTGTTCTCCCCCACTCCCATTAATAGCAACACAACGCTATTCTTACAAGTTCTATCCCAATCAGCATTTGTTAGGGAAGAACTCCAAAAGGGATTGGTTGTTCAAACTGTCGAGGTATCCGATCAACAGGATCGGTATTTACCCATAAGAGACTACCTCAAGTTAGGTAATCTACCCTTTGGATTGACGCAAGCCGCAAAACGAACATTCAAACAGAAAGCGGCAAAATATGTCTTGATAGGAGACATTTTGTATCGTCGCAACTACGACGGAATTCTTCTTCGTTGCTTGGACCAAGCAAGAGTCCACTTGGGCAGTCACCCAAGCGCATGACGGTACATGTGGCGGCCACTTCAGTGGTATGGCCATTGCAAAGCGCATTCTTCGCATGGGCTATTATTGGCCATCTTTAGAGCGATATTGTTGTGCGTATGTCAAGAGGTGCGTAAAATGTCAACATCATGCCAATTTAATGCACGCACCTTCCCAGGCCCTACAGACAGTCCAGTCTGCTTGGCCATTTTTGTAGTGGGGCCTCGATCTAATCGGAAAGATCTCCCCTGCATCGTCAGGCCGTCACACGTTTATCATAACGGCCACAGAATATTTTACCAAATGGGTGGAAGCAATTCCGTTAACCTCTACGACAGGACCCCGCATTGCGGAGTTCATTTTGCATTACATCATATGTCATTTTGGTATTCCATCCAAAATAATCTCGGATAATGGGCCATCATTCAAGAACAAAGACGTGCGTGCTTTAACCACAAAGTACAAAATTCAGCACAACTTTTCAACACCCTATTATCCGCAAGCAAATGGGCAAGCCAGAGGCGTCAAACAAAACGCTAGTCGCCATCCTTAAAAAGACCGTCGCAGACAGTCATAAGGATTGGCACATACAAATCCCACTTGCCCTTTGGGCTTATCGCACTAGCATTCGGACGCCCACTGGGGCAACTCCATTTTCACTAGTGTATGGCTCAGAGGCAGTAATGCCTCTCGAGTTGGAAATTCCTTCCCTCCGCATATCAATGCAGGAATTCATCGATGATGACACTGCACGGCAGGCCCGGTTAGACCAACTTACGTTGCTTGATGAAAGACGCGTTAATGCTCTCGAGCACTTACGTATCTATCAAGAGCGGCTTAAGAGAGCTTACAACATGAAAGTTCACCTAAGAGACTTTCGGGTTGGTGATCTGGTTCTGAAGGAAAACCAACAAAACTCTAATTTGCCGTCCCATATGAGAGACAAATTCGCGGCAAATTGGCTAGGTCCTTATGTCATTGATAGCAAAATAGGACCGGGAACGTACAGGCTAGCTTCTCTTGACGGTATCAAGGAAACAGAACCCTTGAATATCAGTCATTTGCGACCATTTCATATCTAAGAAAGCCATGTACCAAAAAAAAAAAAAAACACAAAAACAAACAAACAAAAAGCTCCAAGGATTATCGCAATCTCTTGGTCAACCAAAAAGCTCCAAGGATTATCGCAATCTCTTGGTCAACCCAAAAAGCTCCAAGGATTATCGCAATCTCTTGGTCAACCCAAAAAGCTCCAAGGATTATCGCAATCTCTTGGTCAATCCAAAAAGCTCCAAGGATTATCGCAATCTCTTGGTCAATACAAAAAGCTCCAAGGATTATCGCAATCTCTTGGTCAACCCAAAAAATCCAAGGATTATCGCAATCTCTTGGTCAAAAACAAATCAAGAAATTCAAAAAAAACAAAACAACAAAAATCATCAAAAAAACAACAAAGATTTGCATCTCAATTCTAGGCATACTCGAATTCATCAAAAACAACAAAAACACCAAGCATAACTTTTACCACACTACGATCGGTGGTCCGGGAATGTACCAAGAGTTTCGGTGATTCAGTCATCATTTTCCTCTTTAGCCATGTAGTGTACCAAGTCGAACATATTTTACGAAGGTAGAGTCATACTTGAAATACACCTTGTTACGTAACATCCCAACACAAATCAAAACACTAAAATTCCCAAAATTGTGTGAACGAAAGACGAAACCCTGCAAAATAATCTAGGTCACCACAAGAGAAACGGTTATCTTGCTCATCCCCCCTGTGCGAATGACCCCTAGAATGCTGAGAGTTGGCAAAAGGACAAGCATCCTCCCTACCCAATTCCCTAAGAATCCCTAAAGTTCTCAACAGTTGCAAAACACAAAAATTTGCAAAATGTCAAAACTCCAAATTTGACAAACTATAGTGCACACATCAAAAGGCACAAACAACAGTGATTTTCATCACTCCATATCCCCAATCCCTTGCTCAAAAGAAAAACAAATCAAAATAAACAGTGATCTTATCACTACAAAAGAGCAAGTATCCCAATACAATTGAAAAAAAGAAGGGAGTTGACCTTGAATCCCTGGAACTCTCAGCATTCTGTAGGTCATAAGGCAAGCTTTTGTACCAATTTGGTTGATAGCCTATCGGTAACAGAAGTAAACCTCCCGCATGACGATATATCTGTCACATTAACTTGCGTACAGATCAATGTTTGCATGTGGATGAGCTAGCTTATGGCATCCTGGATTACAACGCAGATTAATCTTAGTACATACAACAAAGGAATTCGTGGAGCTAATTAGGTGATCCTCAGTACAGGTTCGGTTGAAAGCCCACCTGGCACTGGCGGTATCCTAACAAATACCACTAAATGAACTCAATTGCACACACAGGGATGTTAAATAACTCGGTCAAAAACAGGTCCGATTCATACCTTGTTCAAAAGTCTTGTAAGATAAAGTACAGTCATGGATAGTGAGATAAAACTGTCTGAATCTCAGAAAATCATACATTCATCCCAAAACCATCTGCGCTACTTATCATCCTTATGATACCATCAAAAAATAAAAAAAAGGGAAAAAAACCAAGTAAATAAAGAGCTTCTTAAACAGCCTACAGTGCAATCACCACAAATATCATTCATCCATTTCAATTTGCATATCACATAGACATCTAAAACATTTGCATTCATCATAACATCTGCATTCATCAAAATGAATAAACATGCATAACAAAAATCAATCACATCATCACATGTACAAATCCAAAAATAAAATAGGTATATATATATATATCGTCAAAAAGATGCCCGCAGGCTACAAAACCGGTCCTCAGACCCCGCAAGCATATCCAAAAACCCAACCTAAGGCGTCGACCACCATGATCACGCAGGATCGGTGCGACGGGAACTACCCCCCGTGGTGTGGGTCCTACGGGACCCTGCAGGGCGGCTACTGCTAGCCCCCGCATCATGCCTACTACCACCCCCCTCATCTAACCGCCTGCGACGAGATGATGCTGACTGCTCAGTCAAACTATCCCTCGTCCGTCGAGAAGATCTGCTGATCGAAGGCTCAGGGAGCCGCCCGCCAAGGTGGATGACCTCCCTCTCCAAGTCTATCCGGTACAGACACCACTCTGCCTCTCGCCGATGATAGATAGACAATGCATCATCGCGCTGCGCCAAAACTCTATCCCGCTCTGCCAACTGAGCCCTCAGAAGATCCCTCTCCAGATCTCGCATCCGCAGCAGCTCTGTAAGTCGCGCAACCTCACCGCCTACATCCGACCCCACCTCCTCTGTACCTACCGGACGCATAGGACTCGCGGGGACAGTAGCCTGCTCAGGCTCCAAATGCTCCTCCACATCCTGCATGTCCGGCTGCTCCGGAACACCCAAGTCCACATCCTCATCTCCCACATCCACCATGTCCGCATCATCCAACGGCCCCCCCAATCACCCCCGCCGCCTCAGCATCCTCCACTGCCACCTCCGCGCCTCCCAGTGGACCCTCTCCTCTCCAGGCGTCGCAATACCCACCACGAGTCATACTCAGTGGTAGTACCGACGTCATCCACATCCAACACCTCAATCACCGCATCCGACTCCTCGCCCAATGGCACGAGGACCGGTGGCTCCAGATCCCTCTCATCTCCCCGACGTCGATAGCCTACGGGCTCACCAGGCAACCCCTGGCGCACCCCAAACTGTCGTGTAACCCGGCGGTACGGAAAGAACTCATGCTCCGTCCCGTGCTGCCTAGTCAACCATCGCTCCCTCCGCACCCGTCGGAGCCACTCTCCAGCCTCAGGCCAGGCTGGACAGTCCCGATAGGGATGCCAAAACACCTCCCCTGGAGTGAGCCGTGAAAAGGCATCAATGTAGTGCTCAACGGCACCTGCCCATCGCCGACTCTGCCCCTGCTCCGCAGACCGTCGCCACAAAGCTGCATAACCAATCTCCTCATCCTCCATCGCCGCCCGAGTCGTCCACGGTAACCCGGTAGGCCTCTCAACAGCTATGTGCTGCCAACCCCAGCATCGCAACAAAAAGCTGCAACTGACACCCTTCCGCTGTCGACAGCGGACCCCGTACAGCTCCCCGTAAAGTCGTGCCAACAAAGTCTGTCCCCATCTCGGAATCAACGGTGCCTCTATCGGGCACTCCGCCAACCGCCACACCAAATCCAGCGGGTTCCACGGGAACCTCGCGCCGACGAATCAGGGAGAAGAATGTTAGAAATGAGGCCCATCAAGAATGCGTGCCTCACTCCTAACACCCCCCTCTCCTTCCACCAGCTAACCAAAATCCCGCCAGCCTGGCAATCCGCCTTGGCTGTCTCCACTGGGTCTGCTACACCCAGCTCCCCCCCATGCCCAAAACATCTCGTAAGTATAGCAGTCCGCTGATCAAACGGAGATGTCCTAATAGGCAGACCATCTATCGGAATCCGAAGCAACCGATAGACGTCCTCAAGAGTCACAGTCATCTCCCCTGTCGGGAGATGGAAAGTATTAGTCCACGGATCCCAAAGCTTGATCAGGGCCGTCAGATAGGCCTGATCCGAAACCACAGGCTCCAGTCGAGCCACCTGCTTGAGCCCAAGGGCATCAAGCCATTCCCAATCATCATCGGTCAATGCCAACCGTGCCTCAATAAAGGCAGCGGGTACACGGTACCGGCTCCTAACAACCTGCAAGCACAAAAAAAAATAAATATATAATAAATAAATAAATATAACAGATCAAATTTTCAGTTCTAGGGTTTCTAACCTTAACTGTTAAACAAAAACATCACAAAAAAATCTTAAAGTTTTGAAAAGCGTCAACACAAAAACAATGCATTAAGTTAAAGCAAAATAAACCCTAGGGTCACTTACAAGTCTCGCCTCGGCTCCGCCGCTCGAACCAGTTTGTGCACTCATGATGAATGAGAGAATTCCAGCAGCGCTTCGCTCGCAGAATTACCTCCTCCTCCCAGAGATCCAAAATCGCAAGAAAAAAATGACACAAATGAGCCCAAAATCAAGTTTTGGCCCTTAAATAGGCCTATTGCGCTGGAATTCATCCTTGACTGGGACGAGCGCTCTGATCAGCACTCGTCCCACCCAGGGACGAATTCTCCAGTTGGAATTCGTCCCACCCAGGGACGAATTCAGGCCAGCACAAAAAAAAATCAACAAAAATGACTAAAAATGCACTAAAAATAGACAATAAAATTGCCTGACAGGATTGCAAATGCACCTGACAACATGGGCATACAAAATCGACATCGGGGTCACAAATTATCACTATCCTACTCCCTAAGAAGGCTACCATAGCCGGACCGCTCCACGGGAAGACAGATTTTTGACAATTTAATCCCAAAATGGTGTCACAAAAAAAACAACAAAAAAAAAAAAAAAAACAAAAAATGCAACACAAAACAAACAATAAACATTGCCAGACACAAGTGCTCTTGCACTTAACCTCTTGGCATAGAAAAATTGATGTCGGGGTTTGCATTGTCACTATCCTACTCCCGAAGAAGGCTACCATAGCCGGACCGCTCCACGGGAGGACGGATTGCCGACAATTCAATCACCAAATGGTGTCACAAAAACAACAAAAACAGTACAAAATTCAACAAAAACACAAGCAAAAATAATGCCGGACACAAGTGCTCTCGCACTTAGCCTCTAGGCAAAGAAAATCGATGTCGAGGTCCAAATTATCGCTCTCCTAATTCCCCAAGAAGGCTATCATAGCCGGACCGCTCCACGGGAAATAGGTTTTCGACGATTTCACCTCATTATGACATCACCAAAAGGGTTAACACCCACCAAAAATAGGTCCATATGTTGGAAAAATTGCACACGCTTAACGGTAAACCCTCTAAAGGCACCCTTGCACAAGTCATCTTGGGTCAAGCGACTCGTCGCTTCTCTCACGAAGGTCATTCCCTCATCGATTCGTCGCTTGAGGGGGTAGTCACACTTAGTCACCAACCAACAATCACACACCCAATTAAGGAAAATGACATGCATTCAAAGAATCATTGACAAAGACAATCACGCTCCTGCTTGGGGCGATAAACAAGCAACAATCAAATCAATCAAACACTTGGCATTTCGTGAATCATGAACACAAGGTTCCCCCTGAGGATAAAAATGCCCTTCACTTGTTCATGATTGATCAATGTCTAAGTTCAAGTCACACCTCACCAAAATAGGTTAATACTTGAAATCAAATTCCTTAGCTCGTCGGAAGCAAGGATTCAAGAATGCATGCCCTTTCCATACTTGGGGCATCAAAAGTTGGTTAGGTTACCAAGAAACCCTAATCATTAGTGCTTTGGTTATCTATTTTTGCTCAACACTGCGTCACCCGCAGCGCTTCCCAAAAAGGGGCATCTGTAGACACCAAAACAGCACCAATCCGATTATGTGACTGCAAACACTGATCGCTTTGACAAACATAGCCCCCAGGGCAGCCCTCAGAGGTTAAACAGTGGTCTTAACCACTTTCATAGCAATTTTGTAAGGTCAAGAAGCAATTTGGCACACTTGGACACTTTGCCTAGTATTCGTCTCACCCGGGGACGAATTCAAAATAGAATCCGTCCCACCCCGGGACGAATTCTGAATCCGTCCCCGGGTGGGACGAATTCTAAGCTTAACGGGCAAAAAGGCAAATGGTGCCAAGTGGCAGCCCGGAACGATCAGTTAAGGACTCCTGCCTTGCACGCGTGTGTAGGTGGACGGAGGGGCCGTTAGAAGACTGTCACAAAAGGCATTTATCAAAGCTCAAGTCAATGGAGGACTCCCCTCCCTCATGGGAAGACAAGGCCGCCACATGGCGCCTATGGCCAACACATGGCATTTGTGCTTCCCTCCCAAAAGAGACCCCATGGGTCTATAAAAGGTGGGACTTTTCTCACCCAAAATAGACAAGTTGAAGGAGTTTTCAAGCAACGAAGTGTTGCCGAATTGAAGACCCACTTGCATCCCTTTTGGTTCACCTTCCCACATCCACCAATCTCTTTTGCAAGGGAGGTTGTTGGGTGGCCTTTGGAAGCTCGAACCTTACCCAAATCCAACGCATGGACACCTGAACCAACCAATTCGCCGACCCCCCAATCCTAAAAGGTTTTGGGCCCATCCCTGGTGGATTGGCTCCAAAATCGAGGGCCAACGGTGGGAGGCCCACTTGGGCACCCCCGCACCTCCCAAGTCCTATTTTTAGTTTTTGAGCATTTTAGATTATTTTTTAGATTGCATTTTGTGTTATTAGGTTTGATTAATCCATAGCTGCAATTTTGTAACTTTTGGTCGGATTCTAGGATGTTTTGTATTGCTTTGTCGTTTCGCTAACTTGCAGGTGTCAAGGTCAAATTCCCGAGGGTGGAGGCCAAATTGGGAAAATCCGACCATCTGGGTCGTCCCAAAATGGCCCCAATTACATAACCCCCCTGTTTGCGGGCGTTTTGCAGGTCTCGGGATCCGACATTGGAGCAGCAACAGGTCGGTTTCTTCAACACAAAAGAATTCGTCCCACCCAGGGACGAATTACAGTCAGAATTCGTCCTGCCCAGGGATGAATTCTAGTTGAAGGTGGATTGGCCAGTTGCCTCGGTGGCAGTGGCCTTCTGGTAACTTTTCTTACCTTCTGTCAAGTTTTGAAGCAATTTGGATTCATTGTATTCACTGTTTTGGGCAAATATTTACATGCATATTTCGTTAGTTTTAGAGAGCAAACGCTTTTCATTTGCAGCAGGTGCTACTGACATCTTGGTCATTTCTTTGTTCGTAGGAGAAGTAGTAGAGGTGAAGAACTCATCGACATCAGCGGCGACATCATCTTGGCCCGCCCATTGCAATCGTGGGCACGCGAAAAGAGGAATCATTCAGTGATTGTAATCAAACTCTATTTGCGCTCCTAGCCCTTGAAAAGGGAGGAGACGTCATTGTAACAGAGATCAAGGGATATTAATGAAAGGGCTGTGTTTTCTCTATTTGATTGTGTCTCTTCCAATGTGTTTCTTTTCCATTTCATGCAATTTACATTTCTAGGACTTAAGCGTACTTAATTTTGAATGCAATCGCACTTGGTGTTTCCTTTTCCCGGAATCTCGTGCTTTCAGCAGCCATTGAGAAGAATGAGACATGGTAGCTAACAAATCTTCCAGCACGAAAGAAGACCATTTGGGTCAAGTGGGTATATAAAACGAAGTTTAATGCCCAAGGAGAATTTGACAAGCACAAGGCCAGATTAGTGGCGAAAGGCTACAAGTAGAAGTCAGGAGTTGACTATCATGAGGTGTATGCACCTATAGCCCGACTTAACATAGTCAGAATGATTCTGGCACTTGCAGCTCAGAAAGGATGGAACGTGTACTAGATGGATGTCAAGTCTGCCTTCCTCAACGGAGTGTTGGAAGAAGAGGTCTACATAGACCAGCCGCCCGATTATGAAATACAAGGGCAAGAAGGCAAAGTCTTGAAATTGAAGAAGGCCCTGTATGGGTTGAAGTAAGCACCCAGGGCATGGTACAGCCATATTGACGACTATTTTCAGGAGAATGGGTTTCAAAAATGTCCATATGAGCACTCCATGTATATGAAGACAAATGCAGCAGGTGAGCTCATCATCGTCTGCCTATACGTAGACAATCTGATATTTACTGGCAATAGCAGCAGCCTATTTGTGCAGTTTAGAACAGCCATGAAGTCCGAGTTTGAAATGATAGACATGGGGCTAATGAAATATTTTCTCGGCATTGAAGTTGACCAATCAGCAGATGGCATCTTCATTTCTCAGGGCAAGTATGTGAAGGATGTCCTGAAGCGCTTCAAGATGGAGGACAACAAACTCGCCATCACACCCGTAGCCACGAGGTTTGAAGCCGAGCAAGTTGGATACGGGGAGGTCTCGTAGACCCAACCTTGTTCAAGAGGCTAGTTGGCGGTCCGATGTACTTGATCGCAACTCGGCCGGATCCGATGTTCGAAGTCAGTCTGATCAGTCATTGCATGGAGACTCCGAAGGACATGCATTGGAAACGGGGCAAGAGGATCTTGCGCTATGTCAGCAAGACGCGAAACCATGGCCTATTTTATGCCAGACAAGACCGCTTGGAGCTAGTGGGCTTCACGAGACGATGGCCCAGGGTCGCGGCATGCCGATGATCGAAAGAGCACCTCCGGGTATGCTTTCCATATCGAATCAGGGGTAGTCTCATGGGCATCCAAGAAGCAACCCATTGTTGCGTTGTCCACAGCCAAAGCAGAATATGTCGTTGCCACGACATCCGTATGCCAGGCAGTATGGCTGCGAAGAGTTCTGAGTGAACTGTACAATCCTCCGGAAGGCGCGACAACAATTTTCTATGATAACAATTCGACCATTGCACTGTCAAAGGATCCCGTGTTCCATGGCCAAACGAAGCACATTGATATTCATTATCACTTCATCAGAGAGTTGGTGAAGTCCGAAGAAATTCATCCGTAGTTTTGCAGATCCAAGGAGCAGTTGGCAGATATTTTCTTGAAGCTTTTGAAGGAGGAAGACTTCAGCAGATTGCGAGAGCATCTTGGAGTCAAAGTGCTTGTGAAATCAGGTTTAAAGGAGGGTGTTAGAAAAATAAACCCAGATTTCACGCCTGTGCCCAACTGCGCTGCGAACCTTGGGCGAAATCGGATTGCACTCCAAACATGGGCGAAGTCGGACTGCGCTGCCGCAGTCCGGGATCCCGACAAAAGTGTGACATGACGTGACACCTACCTTCTGACAGATTTGACACCTGACAGATCCGATCTCCGTAGGAGTTAATGCCCGATCGGCGTTTGTCAGAAACCCTAGATGAGGGTCGTTCCAAGGATAACCCTTATCCGGAGCTGTCAGAGGATAAGCCTTATCCTCCTCTCCCTGCGGCTATAAAAGGCGGTTCGGGTCTACAGACAAACAAGTGCATAGAAGAGAAGCAGAGCGGGTGTGAGAGAAGTTCGTGAAAGTGAGCAGAGAAAGAAAGCAGAGCGATTCAGTGAGCAGTGTGGCTCAGCTGATTAATGTCCGAGCAGCAGACTCGACATTTCCCTTGTTTTGTTTATCCTGCAGCGTAGCCTGTAGATGTTGTTATTTCCTCGGTTGAGGAATTTTCTGTAACCCTAGTTGTTCATATGAATAAAGTTAGTTGTTTGCTTTGAGCATCTTTAGGGTTTGCAGTTTGTTCTCTATTCCGACGTTTCTCTCCTATCTCTCGGGTCTTGCCAAGCCGGGCAAACCCAGCAGCAGTGGTGGAAGACAAAGAAGTTTGTCGCCGAGCGAAGTTGGTTGTCGAGCCCGGCGAAGTTTGCTTCGCGCGAAGTTCACTGCGACTGTCGCACTTCGGCAGTTGAAGGTGCGAAGTTCGCACTTCGCTGCGACTGTCGCACTTCGGCAGTTGAAGCTGCGAAGTTCGCACTCTGTGCGAAGTGCGCACTTCGGCAGCTTGGCCAGCGCAGTCCGCACTGCGCGCGAGTGCCGGACTTCGGTATCTTGGCCAGCGCAGTCCGCACTTCGCGTTAGTGACGGACTTCGGCAGCTTGGCCAGCGCAGTCCGTGATAGAGCTGGCCGTGCGCTCTGCGTAGTCGAACCGTGCATACTACGGCGACAGTTGGAAAAAGAAATTTTACTTCCTTCAATATCTTGCATGGTTTCTCCGTTGAAAGAGCTATGATTTCCATGGACAGCAGAATTGCACGATTGCGAAAAGAAACATAGCGTTACGGCTACAAGAATGGGGACGGAATCGATACCAAATTGACGAATGCTTGCCATAACGATAAAATATTCACACCAAATAAATAAATTTCATGAATAGTCCAATACCGCAATGGGCTATATGTAATATATATAGAGGTCGAGCGGGAATGGGCTGTTCGTTCGTTTCATCTTCGTGCGGAAGGTGGGATAAAAGTGACTGACCCCGAGGAGCAGAAGCGTGTATGACACATTAGCGCGTCGACTCTTATTTCTTCTTCTTCTTTTCTGGGGAATAAGAGAAACTTACTGCTCGTTCCCCACAAAACAAATCAAGGACGATTGCAAGATCTAAAATAGGATTATAATATGATTTCAAATTTAAAAATATATATATATATATATATAATTCATGAGCGAATTAGATTCGTCAATATGTGATAATAGTTACTGATCTTTAATACTATAATTTATAATATTTAATTTTCAATGTTAATTTGTATGTTAAAAAGGGATGACAAGATAAAATATAGAAGCTAGTTTATGCTAAAATGAGAAAAGAGAGGGAAATATATGATTCCGTCACTAAAGGCACAGGAAGGTGCGTTTCTCTGGTAGCTTGCTATCTCCAGAATCTATATTCGGTGGGCCTGTCAGGGAGGTATTGCTCGTACAAAGCCAATGCCTTTGAGTTGAACGTGAGTTCCTGGTCAAATAATTTTATTGTCATCAATCATATTGAGAATAAAGTTATGACGATGGCCCACCCCCAATACATACTATTAAAAGTTGTGGGCAAAGCCTTGTTCATTCATATGATGAGCAACCGTAGAGTTATCTTTTACAAGGATATGAGAGAACTGATTTAATAGAGTAACGAACGTGAATTCTTGTAGTTCCGTAAAGAATGGTAAGTGCCCATCTCAAGTTCGTCCGAAGTATCGTGTTTGGTTATACAAGAGTCGATGCTTGTAGCGCAAATCACGACGCAATCCAATAGAGTCCCCAGAGCCGGTTCGATGTTCCAGCAAACTGAAATCTTAAACCAAATCTAATGGTTTTACTTTAAATTTCCAACAAAACAGTAGTGAAAATCACTTTGGAAAATGACTGCAAGTTTAAGATAACTCGTTAATTTTTTTCACGGAGAGGCTTATGATGTGCTTCGACCACTTTAAGGAGGTGTCATCTCCCACAGTGTCGATGGCGTCAATGGAAAGATTGGAGATCAAGGACGAGAAAGAAGAAGAGCATCTATGAAAACTCCTTTTTAAGAGAAGGGTCTGAAGCAGGGGCCAAGCCATGCAGAGGAGTGGGGGAGGTGCTATAAAGATTCAGCGTAAATTTTAAATGCGCCAAGGTTCTGGCGCACTTGCAGATTGCGCAGAAGATTGAGCGCGAATGTGGTTTGCGCCAAAATTCGGGCGCAAGGAGATATTGCGCCAAGGGTCGGGCGCAAACGGATGTTGTGCCAAGGGTCGGGCGCAACCGGTGTCTACGCCAAGGTTTTGGCGTACTAGAGGATTGTGCCAAATGTCGGGCGCAAGGTGTGGCTACGCCAAAAGTCGGGCGCAAGTGGAAGTTGCGCCAAGGATTGGGCGCAAGGGGATGTTGTACCTTGGCTTGGGAGCAACAGTGAGGTGCCCCTCACTTGGGTCGCACGGGGAAAGTGCGCCTCACTTGGGGTGAACGGGCGACAAACGCATCGATCTGGTGCAAACAGAATCTGAGAAAAATAACTTAGACAAACTTGCACAAAATAGAGATTTTATTCACTCATGATAAACAGACTGCCAATGCAGTATTACAATGCAAGATTGAACTTTACACAACATTTGCAACACAGTTGCAGGATTAACATCGAAGGAGTTTTTGAGAGACTGCTGCTCTAACTCCTTTGCTCTGCTCAACTATCCCTCGCTCTCTGATCTACCTCGATTCCTCGATATGTTTTTTGAAAGACCACTCTGCCTTTTATAGCCGGGCGGAAGGGAGGATAAGGCTTATCCTCTGACATGCTTATCCTCTGACATGTGCCGCATTAGGGTTTCTCTAACATGCGTCGCATTAGGGTTTCTACCCACTCATCGAACTGTAGCTACCGACATTCACTGCACACACTTGTAGAATACGGTGATCAAATTTGCGATTATCCAATCTGTTAGGGCATCAAATCTAGTTTAATTTTCTAACACCCTCCTTTAAACTAGATTTCACAAAGAATTTGATGCCCAACATGTCCCTGAGTCTGTTGAAGTCTTCCTCCTTGAAAGGTTTTGTTAAAACATCAGCTATCTGTTCTTTTGACCTGCAAAATAGTAACATAATTTTATCAGCTTTCACCAGCTCTTTGATGAAGTGGTAGCAGATATCGATATTCTTCATCTTGCCATGAAACATTGGATCCTTCGATAAGGCTATGGCGGAATTGTTATCACATAAAATGGTTATCGCCATTTTTGGTGGATGATTTATCTCACCCAAGATTCTTCGCATCCATACTGCCTGGTATGGGGTTGATGTGGCGAAAACATACTCTGCCTATGCAGTGGACAACGCAATTATTAGTTGCTTCTTGGATGACCATGAAACTTCTCTCGATCCAAGATGGAAAGCATAATCGAAAGTGCTCTTCTGATCATCAGTGTTGCCAGCCCAATCACTATCTATGTAGCCAACCAATTACAGCTGGTCTTTTCTGGCATAGAAAATTCCATGGTTTCGTGTCCCATTAACATAGCGTAAAATCCTTTTGCTTGCTTGCCAGTGCGTGTCCTTTAGAATCTCCATAAATCTGCTGATCAGGCTCACTCCAAACATCATATTGGGTCTAGTTGCAGTCAAGTACATAAGACTGCAAACTAACCTCTTAAACAAGGTTGGATCAACATTTCTGCTAGAATCCATCTTGCTCAGCTTCAGACCTGTGGTAATAGGTGTGATGGCATGTTTTTTGTCCTCCATATTAAATTGCTTCAGGACATCCTTCGCATACTTACCTTGAGAAATGAAGATGCCATTCGCAGATTGGACAACTTCAATACCTAGAAAGTATTTTATCAGCCCTAAGTTTGTCATCTCGAACTCCTTCTTCATGGTTGTTTTGAACTGGTCAAACAACATGTTGTTTCTAGTGTAAATCAGGTCATCTACATACAAGAAAATGATTATCATCTCACCTTCTAGGTTTTACTTCAGGTACAGGGTGTGCTCATATGGGCATTTCATGAACCCATTCTCCTGAAAGTAAGCATCAATTTGATTGTACCAAGCCCTGGGTGCTTGCTTCAACCCATACAGGGCCTTCTTCAACTTCAGGACTTTACCTTCTTGTCCTTCCAACTTATAGCCTGGCGGCTGGTCTATATAGATCTCTTCTTCCAACACTCCATTCAGGAATGCAGACTTGACATCCATCTGGTACACATTCCAGCCTTTTGGGGCTGCCAATGCTAGGATCATTCTATTTGTTTCAAGTCAGTCTATAGGTGCGTACACCTCATGATATTCAATGCATGACTTTTTTTTGTAGCCTTTTACCACCAATCTGGCCTTGTGGTGATCAACATCACCTTGGGAATTAAAATTAGTTTTTTATATCCACTTGACCCCAATGGTCTTCTTCCCTACTAGG
The DNA here is from genome assembly GCA_028583015.1 of Wollemia nobilis. NCBI lineage: Eukaryota > Viridiplantae > Streptophyta > Pinopsida > Araucariales > Araucariaceae > Wollemia > Wollemia nobilis. The sequence continues at coordinate 1,432,022 of JAQPPZ010000741.1, forward strand.
AGATAACTCAACTACCATGTCTTGTTTTTCTCTATGGCCTCAATTTCCTCATCCATCACCTTCACCCATTTTTTATTTTGAATTGCTTCTTCAAATTAAATTGGATCACACTCAAAAAATAAAGCAAAATCAAAATGTTCTTCTTCTTGAAGTCGGGTTACCTCATAGATGTCTTGCAAGATCCTCATTTTCACGGGTGTCCTCAAGTTGGAGATTCTACTTGCAAATTGAGGCGTTTGTGATGATGAGACGGTGTTGTTGTTGGATCTAGAGTTGCTGCTTGAAGCTGTAGGTTGATGCACTCATTCTTCTTCTACGTCCTCAGACTCAATGATTGCTGGTTCTAGATGACCAATCTTTGATTTCTAGTTCCAAGATTCATCCTCCAAGAACTTCACATCTCAACTGATAATCATCTTCTCCGTCATAGGATTATACAACCTATATGCCTTCGACTCTTCACTATACCTAGTGAAGATGCATTTCTCAGCTTTGTCGTCCAGCTTCTTCCTCTTTTCATCTGGAACATGTGCATATGCTATGCACTAAAAAACTCTGAAATGAGTAACGATTGGATTTTGGTTGCTCCATGCCTCTTGAGGAATTTTATCCTTCACACTCTTTATGGAACACCGATTTAGCAGATAGACTACACAAATTACAACTTCTGCCCAGAACTCATAAGGTAAATTCTTTGCCTTAAGCATACTTCGTGCCATCTCCATAATGGTTCTATTCTTCCTATCAGCTACACCATTTTGCTGCGGTGTGTATCTAGAAGTGAACTGCCTACGAATTCCATTTGGCTTGTAGAAATTCTGAAATTCATTGGAGATGTACTCACCTCCACCATCTGTCCTAAGAGTCTTCACCTGGTAGCCACTCTGTTTCTCAACCAAAGCCTTGAACTCCCTGATTTTTTCGAAGGCCTTCGACTTCTACTTGATGGGATATACCCATGTCCTTCGACTAAAGTCATCAATGAAAGTCAAAAAATATTTGTTACCGATAAATGTGTTGGTCTGCATTGGACTGCAAATGTCGGAATGCACTAGCTCCAATGGCTATGAAGCTCTCCAAGATTTTCCTATAGGGAATGCATCCCTGTGCTACTTATCGACTAAAAAACCCTCACAAACTTGATTTGGTTGCTCAATAAGGGGTAAACTCTTCACCATTTTCTTCTTGTGCAGCAAGTTCAGGCCACTGAAGCTCAGGTGAAGATGCCATAACCAGATAGAATCCTTATCAACTACACTAAAATATGTCAAATATTCATTCTAAATTTGCAGCGAAAACATATTGTATTTGGTCATGGACACAGTTGCAATCTGCCCATGCTCCTTGTCTTTGATGGTGCAAAGTACATCCTTGAATTGAATAGCGTACCCCTTCTGCACAAGTTGTCCAACACTCAACAAATTGTGCTTCAAACCAGACACATAATAGACATTGGTAATCTGCTTCCTTTTACCTTTCCTAGTACGAATGAGGATTTTTCCTTTCCCCATCATAGGAACTTTGTTGTTGTTCCCCATTTTCACCTTAGACTAGATTTTTTCATATAGTTGTGAGAACATCTCTTTGTTCCCCATCATGTGGTTGCTGCAACCACTATCGAGATACCAGATATTCTTCTGGCTCTCCCCCGCAATACTGCAAGTTAGCAACACATTTCCACCAGCATCTCTACACTCTCCATTATCAGGCCCATCTGTGTAGTGCACTTGATGTTGGTTATCTTTGGCCATCTTCTTTCTGCACTCATAAATATAGTGACCAAACTTCTTGTCATAATAACATTGGATCTTTGATTTATTCTTTCTCTGATAAGATCCTCCTTGCTAGTTTTTGTTGTTGCCTCTTCCTCCTTGCTGATGGAATTTGCAACCGGTCTCTCCGTCATTGGATTTTTACCTTCCTCCTTGCTTGTTGTCTTTCCTACGCTTACCTTTGCCTCTTCCTCCTTGAGAACTTGAGGCTCCTTGGTGGGAGTTTTCTCTGCTACTATATTGAAATGAGACCTATGCTTTGAATGCTTGTTCCAGTGAGGACTAAGTTGAGTGACTTAGCCTCTGCTCATGTGTTTGTAAAGAACCCATGAGCTCATCCAAAAAGAGGGTTGTCAAATCCCTTGATTATTCGATTGCTATCACCACTAAGTCAAACCTTGTTGGTAGGCTCCTCAACATCTTCTTCACAATCCTTTGATTCACCACGTTCTCCCATTCAACCACATCTAGTTGATGACATCCATTATCTTGGTGAGGAAGTCGCTTATGGAATCTGACTCGCTCATCTACAAATTCTCGAACTCCCTCCTTAGCATCTACAACTACACCAAATTCACCTTGTCAGTGCCCTGGTAGGAGCTGGCTAAGATTTCCTAGGCCTCTTTTGATTTTGTTGCTACTGCAATTCATGGGAATATTGTCTCCTCAACCACCTGCATTATGTAAAATAATGCCTTCTGGTCCTTCTTCTAGTTCTCCTTCAGCAAATTTGAATTTGCCTGGGAGAGTGCACTCAACGCTATTGCGTCTGCTGGCTCTGCATATCCATTCTAGATCAGGTCCCATAGCTCCTACGACCCTAATAGGATCCTCATCTGGATGCTCCAGTAATCATAATTTTTGCCATTGAACCATGGGATTTGCAACTGCAACGAGTTGCCACTATCGTTCATGGGCAGGCTCTAACTCTGATACCAATTTGAAATATGGCATAAATTTTAACTACGCCAAGGTTCTGGTGCACTTGAAGATTGCACCAAAGATCGAGCACAAATGTGGTTTGTGCAAAAATTTGGGCGTAAGAAGATATTGCACCAAGGATCAGGCGCAATCGAATGTTGCATCAAGGTTCGGGCACAAACGGATGTTACACCAAGGGTCGGGTGCAACCAGTGTTTGCACCAACGTTTGGGCGCACTAGAGGATTACACCGAATGTTGGGCGCAAGGTGTGGTTGCACCAAAAGTCGAGCGCAAGTGGGAGTTGCACCAAGGATCGGGTGCAAGGGGAAGTTGCACCAAGGATTGGGCACAACTGCAGATTGTGCCTTGGCTTGGGTGCAACGGTGAGGTGCGCCTCACTTGGGGCACACAGGGAAAGTGTGCCTCACTTGGGGTGAATGGGCGACAAATGCATCGATCTGGTGCAAACAAAATCTGAGAAAAATAACTGAGACAAACTTGCACAAAATAGAGATTTTATTCACTCATGATAAACAGACTGCCAATGCAGTATTACAATGCAAGATTGAACTTTACACAGACATCTACAACACAGTTGCAGGATTAACATCGAAGGATTTTCTGGGAGACTACTGCTCCAATTCCTCCGCTCTGCTCAGCTATCCCTTACTCTCTGATCTACCCAGATTCCTTGATATGTTTTCTAAAAGACCACTCTGCCTTTTGCAACCAAGCGGAATGGAGGATAAGGCTTATCCTCTAACATGCACCACATTAGGGTTTCTTTGACATGCATCGCATTAGGGTTTTTGCCCACTCGTTGAACTGCAACTACTGGTATTAATTGCGCACACCTGTAGAATATGGTGATCGGATTTGCAGTTATCCAATCTGTGAGGGCGTCAAATATGGTTTAATTTTCTAATAGTGCTTTGGGAACGTGGGCTGTTCGACTAGCATGGGTTGTTTGTATCGATGCTTCTGAACGACTCCAAGGCTAGATCTAATCTTGGTGAAGACGTGTAGAGTCTATCCAAGAAGGTAGCCATTGTAGGTATGGACTGTAGGTGTCTTGATTTTACAAAGAATTATGTTCAAACACTGATGAAGAAGTTTTCTTCTAACATCAGGGATGGCAGATTGGAAGGAATGTGGTTTGAAGCAAAAGGAACAGGGGACAAAGAACATAAAATTTATTCAAGCCTATTGGAAGAACAGCCACTGGACTCTTAAATTCATAAGAAAGAGATGGCCATTGCCAAGGAACAAGTCAATTTATTAGGAGTCGTGAAAGGTCTTAATAAACATCTTTATACATGACATATCATGATGCATGGAGAGAGCTTGCAGACTTGTACATTTCTCTTTGAATGTGTAAGAAACCAATATTTTGCTTTATCATATGTTGAGGTGCTTTATACACTAGGAGGCTTTAAAAATTTGAAACTCTCAAAAAAATGAGTATCATACTACAGCCATTAATTTGACTAGTGGAAAGCATACTAAAGCTCTTTATGGTCTGTGCTTGCATGGAGTAGGAACCAATCAGTTATTTAAGGGCTATAGTCGAAAAGAAAAGGAAAATTCAGAGATACAGTCTCTTACAATCATTGCTTTAATCAAATATTAAAAGCAAAGATCAACTGAAAAACCCACTTTGGTTATGTTTATTCTTGAGCAGTTAAGGAGAGCCTCCTATATGCTATTTTTTATGATGTCGAATTAAAATTATTTCTATTTTGCAGAAGAATACAATGTTGTATTAGAGGGCAACAAGCTAGCTAGTGCTAATGTTCGAACACCTTTTGTGGTTTTGTGTGATGGTGTTAAATTTACCTATGAGTCATCAAGTCATGAGCTCTAGAGAAATTCCATGAGGGCATTGTTTTGACAGTAGGCTTCGTCCACATGCTCATGAAAGCGCAATTGAGAATGATTACATTCATTTAACAAGTTTTTGGTGTTTGAGTTGGAAGAGATTTTTTACTTTCTATTTGAACCAAATAGAGGATACATTTATTTATTTCTGTTTGTAATTCGTAGTGGGTGGCAAGGGGGTTGTAGTGCTACTGCAATGGTATATCGAAGGGGGTTGTGGTGCTGTTGCAGTGGTACTGCAGATGAGGCTTTGATCTGTGCATATAGCGCTACAATTTTTGTTTTGTTTTACTTTTTAATTGACTTTAGAAATGGTTGTGGCGTGGGGTGGAGCGAAGAGGTGTGCTGGGTGTGTGGTTGTGGCGTGTGCACTCTGTGCTCACAGAATGCTCACAAAAATTATTATTATTATTATATTTTTCGTTTTCTATTTGAACCAAACAGAGGATACATTTATTTATTACATTTATTTATTTTTGTTTGTAATTCGTAGTGGGTGGCAAGGGGGTTTTAGTGTTGCTGTAGTGGTATTACAAAAGGGGTTGTGGTGCTGTTGCAGTGGGACTGCAGATGAGGCTTAGAACTGTGCATATAGCGCCACAGTTTTTGTTTTGTTTTACTTTTTAATTCACTTTAGCAATGGTTGTGGGACTGCATATGAGGCTTAGATCTGCACATATGGCGCTACAGTATTTCTTTTGTTTTACTTTTTAATTCACTTTATAAATGGTTGTGGTGCAGGGTGGAGCGGAGAGGTGTGCTGGGTGTGTGGCTATGGCGTGTAACGAAAATACTGTAACGAAAATAATGGAACATGTAATGTTTTGTTTTGTTTTTTTTTAACATTGTGAAGCCTGTCTTTAATACTTTAATGAAAATAATGGAACATGTATTGTTTTTTTTTTTTTAAGACATTTTCAAAAAACATAAAAGCGAAGCGAAAGAGTTATCTAAATATTTTAGAGGTTTTTTTTAAATCGAATACCTAAATTTTTTGTAGTACCTACTTATATCTCTAGTTCTGATATTATATGGATGTTTGAAAGGGTTTGAATGACATGAAATCTTTTTGCTTGATAATGCAATCACATAAACACAATAAATTAGTTTTCTTAAAAAGTTAACAAACTAAATAAAAAAAATAAAAATTAGAAACATTAAATTAGTGGAGTTTCATTGAGCGTATCGGAATGAACTTAGAATTGTTAGGTAAAGCGGTTACAAGTGTTTGGCCTTTTTACAAATTTGCTTTATAAGACTACAATATAGGTTTTTTGAAATTCCGAACCCTCTTCCAATTAATGATTCAACAATTACATGTGTCGTCTTTGTATTCCCCGATATGAGTGGGTTTCTTACTCATAGGCCAGAATTAACTATGTGGGTTCTCTAGACCTACATAACCCTACAAAAATTGCTTTAAATGTTTTGAGGCCTATCTCAATCAAACCCCGTATAATAAAAGACAAAAGACTCAAAAATATAAGCTAATGCATAATTGAAGTGCTATAAAATGACTGTAATTAAGAAATATCATGATACTTACCTACTTGAAGGGTTTTGTAGCATATTGTTTTCTTTTCAAGCTCATATCATGATACTTACCTACTTGAAGGGTTTTGTAGCATATTGCTTACTTTTCAAGCTCCTTCCCAATTGGGGAATCCTTCCAAACCTATAGTTTGAGAGTAATTTCTAATGCAAAAGGGTGCAAAAAGAGGGTTTATATGGTGATTGATGGAGATTGATAACAAAGTGTGTTGAGTGTTGAGATGATTTTGGTAGAAGAGTCTAGGTATGTAAATGGTGGATGGATGAAGATAAAGGAAATTGTACTCTATTTATAAAATTTGGTAAGGCTAGGGGGGTTGAGGTATCTAGTGAAGTGTCCCCTAGACGTGTTCCCTAAGGTCGCATGGGGTGGCATATCTCATAAATAGATAAAATCTCAAAGAATCCAAATTGCATTTACATTGTTTAATGCCTAAGAGAATGTAAAGTGGAGCAAGGGTTAAGCCCTAAATGGAGTAGAATTAACCATGAGTTTAACATTGACTTGGGTGAGGTGGAAGATGACTCACCATGCCTCCCATGATTTGAAAGACAAAGTCTCTAGATGTTATTTAGGATGTTTGATGCACATAGGGATTTGAAATGGAGTAAGGGATTTTAAATGGATCAATGATTAGATCTTACTAGGGTTATTTTGACCATAGTTTAGATATTGAATTTTGGGTGAAGTGGAATATGACTCATCTTTTGCCCATGTTTTGAAAGTCAAAACATCTTTATTTGTCATATACAATTTTAAATGCTCATGGGAAAATGTGTGGAGCAAGGGTTAAAGTTGACTATGGTTGGTTGACCCTAGGTTTGGTTGGGGTTAAGAGGGTGAGGTGGAGGTTAGGCTAGTAAAAGGGTAGGCTAGGTGATGTATCCATTGGTTAGGTTGACCATGGAATGGAGTTTGACACTGGGGTCGATTTTGACCATGAGGTGTAGTTTGACCAAGGGTAGGACTTAACCAAGGCTAGGCTAAGGTGAACTAGGCTTAGGTGGCATGTGGACTAGGGAAAGGGTAGACTTTTTGAGGTGTCTCTAAATTAGGCTAGCAAGGTGGTCGCATGGTGACTAGAGGATATAAATAGAAAAGGGCTTAAGTGGCCAAGGGGGAGTAGGGTGATGAATAGTTTTTTTAGGCAAATAAATGTTTTACAAATTTATCCTCTGTTATGATGGGATGAAGGGTAATATGTGATTTTTAGATCCATTAGGAACAAATCTATGATAAGGTTATTAGGGTACCTAAAAAATACAAACAATGGAATATAGTTGATTTCCAAAATAGCTAATCAAAGAAATATGGAATAGAAAAAAATACATAAGTGAAATTAAACAATAATTAAATGGAAAATTTGAGCATTAAATTTTATGAGGTCACAAATTCTAACAAAAAAAGTAAATGAAAAATAATATGTGCACAAAAAATTCATACTTTCATGTAGATTGAAAATTTAGGAATGAAAAAGTAACTATACATCATGGAGTTCAATGTGAATTGTGGGCTATTTTGTAGAAGGCAACATCAAAACAAATAAATGTCTTTTTCACAATAGGAGTAATGGACACACACAAATATTTTTTGTGAAGCTTATAAAGGCATCAAAAATACATTTGAGGACACTTTAAAAGTAAATTCACTTGTAAAACTTTTTCAAGAATTAAGAATAAAAAAATAAAGAAACTAGTCGTGAAAGTCAATAACAAAAAAAAAAACACATTCCGAAGAATGACAAAAGGATGTTGAACTTTTTGACCTTGCTCAATAATTTTTTTCTTTTTTAAATTTTGTTAAACTTTAGAACTTTTAAAAAATAGAGAAACTGGTCATCAAATTCAATAACAAAAGAAACACATTCCTAAAAATGATAAGAGGATGTTGAACATTTTGACCTTGCCCAATATTTTTTAAAGAATAAAAGGAAACAAACTTATACACCCTACCCTATCTTGTATTAGAACTTCTAATCTCATTAAATGTGTTGGTCTCATGAATATAATTAAAATCATTTTATGTCAAAAAAAAAAAAATCTAAGTTTGTGCTTTAATTATGTTTTAGATTATATTTCACTAAACATAATTTTTTTAGTTTTTAGTTAGTTTATATTATTTTTTATAAATATTTTGAATATAACTTATATTCTATTAATATTATGATCTTCGCGAAAATTTGAAAGGGATATATAGTTAATATTCAAGAACATGTAATAGAACGAGAATGCGTACAACGACAAGCGTGTTGAACAAACCAAAACGAAGAACACCCAAACTGACATGTTGACAACTTATGCTAATAGATATATCTAGCGATACCGCCACTTAGAGAGAATCGCAGGCCGTCTTAACGAAAGAAAGCCTATTGAGGCCGAGATCGTAAAGTATATGAAAGTTCTGCTGCTGTATGTTCCCAAATATAGAAGTGTCCTGAGACCCCTCCATCGCCAGGCACACCACTCTGCTCTCCTTGTCAGCAATGTACGCGTTCTCGCCAGGCAAATCGAAATCCGCACCACCTGCAAAATGGAAAGTAATGCTCGGAAGGTCCACCCCAAACCTATCAGAGGGCACTTTATAACAAACATCCAGACCAAGGCTAGAACCGTTCGCTTTCTCCAGGCTCACGCCTTCCTGAACCGCTCTCTTAACCAAATCGTAGGCACCTTTTTTCAGGTAAGTGAGGGTACTACCGGAATCAATTATAAATCCTCCGCTCCCATCAGGCTGAAGGTCGAAACTTCCAGCGGGGATATCAATGCGAGACCCCCCGACGCTCATTCCTTCAAGAGTAAGATAGTAGAAAGTTGGGTACGCCTTGTTCTGTACAAGCGGAGTTGACCTGCCCCCGGGACCCCGCAAATCCGCAGAGTTACCAAACAGGAGAGGGCTGGTTTTGGTCGTTGGATCGTGAATGGAAACGAGGCAGTAAGAGAACTTGTTGTTGGCCTTCGTTCCCAGCTGGGAAATCAGGGATAGAGGACCTCGTCCCATGCCTACGTAACCGCTGGCATTATTAAAATCGATTCGGTTATCATGCCCGCAGCCGAAGGCCACGCGGGGAATGGCAGTATTTCTGCCGCTGGTCGTGGCGAGGGTGAAAGTCTCGTAGGCGAGAACACCCTTGGTGAAGGAGTTGTCTACGTACCCGTACTGGTACTTGCAATCCGTAGTGCATTCGGAATGAACCGCTGTAAGACATTCGGAATTAACCGCTTGGCATAAGGAACTCGAACTAGGGACGGTTTCGTAGGTGCTGGATTTGGAAGGATCGAAGATTTCGCCCGTCTGGCTGTTGCAGTTATCGCACGGTTTGCACTGCGTCCACACGAGATCGCTGCCCGTGTCCATGATCGCATTGTACGTGAGCCGCGGGGTTCCGATTGCGATCTGCATCAGAAATTCCCCGTCTCCCCAATGGACCGGGGTGTCGATGTCTTTGAGATCACCCGGCCGTTTGGAGAGGAACATATCGAGTCTGCTGCGGCTGCGCGCGATGGCTCGTCGCATGCGTTCTGTCTTGGTCATCTGATCGGCGTCCACTCGTACGAGGTCGACGCCGAAGCCGCCTTGCTCGGTGGCGATCCCCATATCTTGCATGGTTTTTCCGTTTAAAGAGCTATGATTTCCATGGACAGCGGAATTGCAAGATTGCGAAAAGAAACATAGGGTTACGGCTACGAGAATGGGGAGGGAATCGATACCAAATTGACGAGTGCTTGCCATGACGATAAAATTTTCACACCAAATAAATAAATTTCATGAATAGTCCAATACCGGAACGGGCTATATATAGACAGAGGTCGAGCGAGAATGGGCTGTTCGTTCGTTTCAACTTCTTGCGAAATGTGGGATAAAAGTGACTGACCCCGAGGAGCAGAAGCGTGTATGACACATTAGCGCGTCGACTCTTATTTTTATTTTTTCCTCGGGAATAGGAGAAACTTACAGTTCGGTTCCCCACGAAACAAATCAAGGATGATTGCAAGATCTAAATAGGATATTATAATATGATTTTAAATTTAAAAATATATATTAATTGTTTTTTGAAACATCATGTGGTTAGGTTTTTAGATTTTTTTTTGGAACACCCATATTTAAATCACGTGAAATCTGGTGTGTAAAGTCATGTAAAAAATATATATTAATAATTCATGTCAACAGTGTTTATAGACGATTCAAATCCTACAAGAGTCGATGTTTGTAGCGCAAATCATGACGCAATAAAATAGAGTCCCGAAAGCCGGTTCGATGTGCCAGCAAACTGAAATCTTAAACCAAATTTAATGATTTTCCTTTAAATTTCAAACAAAATAATCGTGAAACATTTATATCATCGCTTTGGAAAATGCCACTTATTAATTTTTTTCACGGAGAGGCTTACGTTTAAATTTATTTAAAAAAATTATTAATTAAAATAAATTACATTATTTCAGTTTTCACATAAGGTAACATTAACGTATCATCCTTTTGAAAAAATAATTATTATATCTTTCACATAAAAATAGATAAATTTTTATATCTTTCCCTTCAACTTTTAACACATGAAGTAGTTGGAATTTTCATTTAAAAGGTAATTTTACCTATGTCTAAAAGGACAAAGTAGTTAGGGTTTTGGCTTAATTTTGTTGAGGTTTAAGATTTAAATATGGTGTATGAGGAGGAGAGGTTTAAATACCGTGTATGAGGAGGGAATAATTGGGATAGGTTGAATGGTAGTGGTCACCAACTGTTTGTGATTTAGGCTGAATGGTGTTACCAATTTAAAAAAAAAATTACCCATCAAACACTAACACATAATATATTATTAAAAAATAGATTATATATGACTTATTTGGGCAACATCCTTCTTTTAAAAAAAAATGATCTCATTTTTTCAATAGATAAACTTATACTTAGAAAATAAATAAATAAATAAATGCCACCAACAATAACTATGAACATTAACTTAAACAAAAAAAAAATTGTGTCTAGTCCCAGCACCTATTTTAATTAATAAAATTAATTATAATTTGTGAATCTCACTTAAAATACTAAATTAAATATGTGTAAATGCTTTGCGTACATAACTCATAGTTTTTATTTTTTAAAGCTATTTATGGCTTCTATTGGTGGACACTTCCATCAACATAGCATAATATTATATTTGTTGTTAGATCAATTACACTGTATGTTAGTCCTATTAGGGACACCATAATGGAAAAAGGCATTGGGCTTTCGTAATGGAGACCCAAGTTCAATTCAAGGTGTAATAGGAGTGGTCTTGTATGGTAGTTTTCGTACATCTCATTCTGCACCATTTACGGCTAAATTGACTTTAGCATATCACGAACTATGCTTGGGCAGCTTGGCAATGCAAAACCCTACACAACACAACAAAAAACCATAGAAACAACAATTCATACATTCATTGGTTAGCTAAAACACATGATAAATCCCATCACATCAATATGCATGAACCACAAAGCTAGAAATATAATATCTACACAAAAACACATGACAAACTGGCTTGAAAGTCTTATCTTATTTTCATTGTAAAACAAGGGACCAATGGTTTTATTATTACATCTTTATAAAAACACCTTACAATGTTTGCATAAGGATGACTATGCAAAATGGGTGTTTGATGGGCTTGTAGGCCCTAAGAATTATAAGCACGTCCAAATACCTAACATCCTACTCTTCATAGTAACATGGTAGTGATACGACAAGGTAGGCACAAAGGCATAAACATCGGGTGAGAGACTATATAGGATGAAGCTCTAAAAATAGATTGAATATATTAAACATATGTGACATGACACAACACTATTGGAAGGAAAGACATCATAAAAGCACTTGGGGTGAGCTTTATCTCTTTGGAATGACAATGCTCCTAGTAGAGTTGATTTTAAGTTGGGTCCCAAGGTCAAAATAGGTAACCCAAGGAAGTGATTTGCCTATCTCATAATACACGTTTTCCCTTCCTCCTTTGTTTCTTGAGCCTTTCCTGTATCACCATGATATCACCCATGGTACAGGATAAAGACTACACATGATATTAGAGGTAGCGTATCAAGATGTAATCACCATACCATAATCTTCTTCCACTTAATTTTGATGTTGCCCTCGATGTCAACATGAATTATTTCATACCCAAATTGATGGGAGGAGCTCATGGTTACATCATCCTTTGGATCCATGACCATACCAACCCTATCTACAACACATTAGCCTAGGTTGGGGTTAACCTCTACTAATTCACCATATCAATGAAAACAAGGGAGATTCACTCGCTCTTTACTTGTCAATCTATTAGGATCATTTGGAGCCTCTAGTTGGTCATATCTACCTTTCATTGTAATCCCACTCTACCCAATCATATTCATGGCCAACCCTTTGGATGATGTTCATCACCTGATCGGTCTCCTCATCTTCTAATAGATCTTCATATTCATCTTGTTGGGTTGTAACCACTTTCTTGCATTATGGGTGCTCTTTTTGGTTATGAGTCCCACAACAAGTCCAACATCTAAACCATGAACATGGCTTCCTATCCTAATTCTTGCATTATGTGGAACCATCATGGGGTGGGGTTGGTCACACTCTATCGCTCATCGCTTGGGTTGGTTTCAAACCATTCCTTGAATGGTTGATAGTTTGTTTGAGAAGACTCTTTTCCTTTTTTCTTAGGCTTTTGGTTGTCGCAATGCCCTTATTGACTATCATTAGACTCATTGTGATGATCAAAAAATACTTCAAATATTGCAACTACCTCAAGGATGGTGTGATATTGATACCTCTATAGCCCATGTAATAACCCCAAAACTAGCTACAAAAAAACACACAAAATATATATATTTTTTAGTTTAACTATAGAGAGGGATTCATAAACCCCTAACCACCCTATAATTTTTCTATTGTTTTAAGTTCACAAATATTCTCAATATATGTAAAGAGTTACATTGCATTTAATACCCTACACAAGTCCATCTATGTAGGCATACCATGTGTTATTGCAAATAAGCTTATCCATCTCATCATTATTGATGAGCTAAAATTATCACTTTTAGTATAGTCAAAGGTATATGCCCATCACCATACCATACACAAGTCTATATGTGTACGCATGTTACACGTATTGTGATTTAAATTATTCATCTCGTTTGCAATGTAATCCATTAGTTTACTTAGTTTCCATCTCCCTAAGGAGGTCTCAAGCCCTTAGTTCTTACTGTGTTTACCCTAAGAGGTCTTAATATCTTATATCCATTCTAGGTTCACCCTAATATTTTATTTTTTTAGGTTACTTTTGTATTTAGCAAGAAGACAATATTAACTCTATTTGCTTAATGAAATAAAGGATAAAATTCATAAACCATACATGAGGTACATAGAAAGGAAACAATTTTTTAAATAAGGTAAGCATTAAATGGAAATAGAAGATAAATACAAAATATAGATAATTCATAACAATAAATTAAAGGTATTGTTTCCATTCATTTAACAATTTATTACAAATATCCAAGTCTGGTAAAATCTCCTTACTTTTAAAGAATAAAGTAATACATCATACTCATCTAGGGATATCTCCCCACAATTCTAGTCTATTTGACCATAAGTAAATTATTGCAATATAAATCAAACTAGTGCATTGGTTCCAACTGCCTCTTCCATCCTCCTTCTCTTTCCATTGTTCATTTTAGGATAGTAGGGGATCAAGGTTGCTCATAGTTTCATGATAGACATGCTTCTAAATGCATCTACTAATTATGTTACCAAATTATAACTATACAAATTTAATCAAAGCATTTAGCCATCTACTATATAGTTGATATCATAAAAAAATCTAATTTTATTTTCCCCTCTCATTTCTCCATCAAGAGTTATTTCAACCGATATAGATAAATCACATGTTTACTCCAATAAAATATTTCAAAAACCCTTATTCATGTTGTGGTATAAACCAAAATGTGCGATTAATTAAAATGAAGAGCTTAAAAAGGCTCAAAATTACAATCAATTTCCTAAGAAGGAGCAACGAACTCCCAAATGGAGAAATTCGGCTCACCTTCGAGGATTTATTTAAGGATTGACTATTATCAATCCAACTCACCTAATATAGAAGATGAGTAACTACATGAGAAAAATTCTTACTTATATTAAAATATTAAAAACTAAGACTAAGACCTAAGACCTAGCCTAATTAAGTACCTAAACCCTAGTCTCTTATTTGATGCCCTCATCATACCTCCCCACAAATGAAGTATTGGAATCCAATGCTTGTACAATAGTAGTGGGTGAAGGGTGATGAACTCGAGCTAGCGGGAGCAGAAGAAAAAAAAAAGATGTTGGATGAATAGGAACATTGATGATGTCGAGAAGTCCAAGTGAGGTCAATGTTGAAGGACCTCGCTTGGTCATGACTACAGGTCCAATTCGAGTGAAATATTGTGGAGGAGGTGGAGGAGAAATCTCCTATAGTGGCGACTACAAGGCCTGCTTCACATCAAGAACCTGGTGCACTGCAAAAACATGAGAAGGAGCAACTAAAGCAACAGGTGCTAAAAAGAAGGAGGAGCCTTCTTATGTGCGACTGGAGCTGGCATGTCCTTTGGCTTGTGGAAGACCAATGTTGTATTACGTGGACCTGCATAACTGTATGTGGGCTTTGTGGAAGAAATTATAAACTTCTTGTTCTCATGATGCAATATATAGGTATTTTTATAAGAATCATATTGATCCCATTTGTCAAATTGATAGGGCTTTCCAAGAATGAGATCACAACAGTTAATTGGAGTCACATCACAAGTGAATTTGTCCACATAGCAAGGCCCAAATGCAAAAGACATTGTGCATGTTTCTGTAATCATGGAGGAGGTACCCACATCCTTCCATGCAAGTGGATATGGATGAGGATTGGGTTATACAGGAAGCTTCAATTGATCGAAAAAAACTATAGAAATCAAGTTCGTTTGGGAGCCATTGTTGATTATGTAATCTACAAAGTAATTGTGCTTTAAATGAGTACATGCGATAAACACATGGTCACGATCTCTTTCAACCATGTTGTGTGTAAACAAGGTATGATTTTTAAGCTCTCAAAGCTTTAGATAAGGAAAAAGTTCTCTCGTAGCCTCAATATGCCCTTCTTATTTTTCCTTTTGTGGAGCTTCTACAATAATATTTTTCTTCTTCCTAAAACACTCAAATTCTTTATGGCATTTGTTATTACAATAATCATAGAATTTCTTAGGATCAAAAGAGGAAGGACTAGAAGAAGTGTTAGAAGAAGGGGAATAAGAAGGAGAGGAATAAGAGGGAGAAGCATTTGACTGTTGCTGTGAAGATTGCTTTTGTTTAGAATTTTTGGTAGATTCTGAAGAGCGAGATCCACCTGATTGAGCAACAAGCTTCTCCTCTGCAAGCTACACTTGATTGTACATGGTTTTCATATCTGTGATAGGAGTATATTTCAACTCCCTAAAAATTGGTTCTTGCTATCTACTCTTAAATTGGTTATTAGCTTAGCAGTAGAATCCTGAGTACCATTCAAAATTCATAATTTGTTGAATAGGTCGATGTAGTTTTGGACACTCATATTGTAGCCTTGCCTCAATCGAAGCCATCGAAATTCAAGATATTCTGCATAATTTTATGGATAAAAAGTGTCTATCAAAGTCTTCACCAAATCATCCCAATGGTCAATGGGATTCTAATTCCTGAAGTGGTCCGTGATAAAAAATTTGGCTATGCCAGAAAGTTTTAAGAGTGCAAAAGAAACTTGCTCATCTGGTGGTATTTTGCTATAGGTAAACCATGTGTCCATGTCAAGGATCCAATTGTTTAGAACCTCAGGATCATGGGAGCCATCATAAATTTTGACTTCATATTTTACCTTCACACGAGAGTCAAGGGCTTGACTGGGACCACTTTTAGAAGTAATATCGTTGACCTTATCGACAAATGTACTAATGACTGCGGTGATTGCAGGCATTTCCTGTGCCAAATATTGAGCCATTTGTCCTCTGGTGTATTCCAGGGAATTATAAGAGGGTTTATAAATATGATAAAGGGTTATAGAAATAAGTGCTAATTGCCCAAATAATTGCAAAACAATAATGTGTATTTGCAATTTTACAATGGTGAGAAAAATTTTAAATTTAGCACTAAATCCTTTTGTATAAAATTTGAACTCCCTTTTAAAATTATTTCTTTTTTTACTCTCAACAAGTAAAAATTGCCCCCATTGCTAAATTTAAAATAATTTACCCCTTATTATTATTATTTTTTAAAATATTTTTTTGCCTTTTTCAATATTTACTGGTAACATTCGTTGATCCAATCAGCGATACCGAAGCTATATTCACAATGGGTAATAAGTTAATGTACTGGATGCCACACTAACTGGTGGTCAACGGAGCAACCACCACTGATCATCTAGGTCAAAATAACTAGGCTTGAACTAGCTATTCAATCTATGGCAAAATAGCCCTATTAAACGCTAAAAACGCCTTACACCCACGCAATATGGGATTAAAACCATTTGGTGCTTGTAGCCAACAAAGAAATCACACCTTCATAATGCAATCAATGATTGCCACATGTCATAGATATATTAGAAGGTAAAAATATGTGATTGGATAGACAAAAAATGACTTTACGAACATCCAAGAAGAAAATACGTCAAACAGTTCTGATCTGTTTGCAATGGGAAAGGTATTGTAGCGCATGAAATTTCACATTGATTTAGGGTGCTGCATCAATAAGATCTGATGTGCAAGGAGGACTGAACTCCTGTCAATCTTGGCAGGTGAAAAGTCTACATCAAGTGGAGGGCCACGATCAGGTGCGATCGACTCTGCTATGTGCAACGTACCAACGACCCAAAAAAACTTTAGGCCTTTGATGGCCATAATTTTTTGGTGAGTAGGAGTCTACAAGTGGATATCGTACAGATGATAGTCTCACTGCCTATCACACTAGGTTCTACCATAATCAAAGATGTTAGAAATCATGGCTGACCTCTAATCACAATGTTCGTCTATCAGCTTATGTGGTAGACATGCGGGATTTTGAACAATGGTGCATGGTCACATTGGCACCAAAATTATATTTTGACACAGGCATGAGTTTTACTCACTACACTTAACTACTAATACTGGTGAACTCATATAGAAAATGATCTATCAAAACACCTTCAGATTAAGTAGCTTGTCATTTGCGATAGGGTAGACAAATGATGTGCTTCGAGGGCTTAATGTTAGCCTAATTTATGTGAGACCGAAAGGGCCTTCGCATACTGTCGATTAGGACAACGACCTCCTATCATCGATGGTTATCGGACAAATGGTAGCTCGACACCAAAATTTGAGTTTGGAATAGGCACTGAGGTTGAAATCCTTGATATTTATGCATGTGTGCAGCATGGATTGTGTTCGGGTTTGCAATACAAATATTTTTTGTTTTTTAACGCCTTTCATTTTAATTTTTTTTTATAAAACGAAAAAAAATTGCAAGATGCTAACTCACAATTTTTTTATTGGTAGAAACAAAATGCAGCTTATATTTTTATCTGCAACAAAGAAGATCTTGTCCAAAAGGTTGACAATGAAACCCAAATGCATCTTAAATTGAAGAAAAAAACCACCAAGACAAATGAGGTAGCAAAAACCACCAATACCTATTAAAGAGCCTATCAAGATCCTCTTGTTGGATAGAAATGACCTAAAGCCAAACAAGCAACATACATTGGTAATGATCCAAAACCTATGCCAAAACACTGCTCTGATACCACTATTGTGGTATAAACCAACATGTGAGATTAATTAAAATGAGAGCTTAAAAAGGCCTAAAATTACAACCAATTTCCTATGAAGGAGCAACAAACTCCCAAATGGAAAAAGTCGGTTCACCTCCGAGGATTTATTTAAGGATTGACTATTATCAATCCAACTCACCTAATATAGAAGATGAGTAACTACGTGAGAAAAATTCTCACTTACATTAAAATATTAAAAACTAAGACTAAGCCCTAAGACCTAGCCTAACTAAGGACCTAAACCCTAGTCTCTTATTTGATGCCCTCATCATACCTCCCCACAAAGGAAGCATTGGAATCCAATTCTTGTACAATAGTAGTGGGTGAAGGGTGATGAACTCGAGCTAGCGGGAGCGAAAGCAAAAAATTAAATGCTAGATGAGCAGGGACATTAATGATGTCGAGAAGTGCAAGTGAGGTCAATGCCGAAGGATCTCGCTTGGTCATGACTAGAGGTCCAATTCGAGTGAAATCTTGTGGAGGAGATGGAGGACAAATCTCCTGTAGTGGTGACTGCAAGGTCTTCTTCACATTAGGAACTTGGTGCACTGCAAAAAAAGGAGGAGGAGCAACTAAAGCAATAGGTGCTAAAAATAAGGAGGAGGATCCTTATTACGTGTGATTGGAGCTAGCGTGTCCTTTGGCTTGTGGAAGACCAATGTTGTATTTCATGGACCTGCATAATTGTATGTGGAATTTGTGGAAGAAATAATAAACTTATTATTCTCATGATGCAATATATAGGTATTTTTATAAGCATCATATTGATCCCATTTGTCAAATTGATAGGGCTTTCCAAGAATGAGATCACAACAGTTAATTGGAGGCACATCACAAGTGACTTTGTCCACATAGTAAGGCCCAAATGCAAAAGACACAGTGCATGTTTCTGTAATCATGGAGAAGGTACCCACATATTTCCATGCAAGTGGATATGGATGAGGATTGGGTTATACAAGAAGTTTCAATTGATCGACAACAAATCTAGAAATCAAGTTCATTTGAGAGCCATTGTCGATTATGCAATCTACAAAGTTATTATGATTTAAATGAGCACATATGACAAACACATGGTCACGATATCTTTCAACCATGTTGTGTGTTAACAAGGTATGATTGTTAAGCCCTCGAATCTCTGGATAAGAGCGACATTATCTCGTAGCCTCAATAGGCCCTTCTTATTTTTTCTTTGGTGGGGCTTCTACAATAAGATTTTTCTTCTTCCTAAAACACTCAGATTCTTTATGGCCTTTGTTATTACAATAATAATAGAATTTCTTAGAATCAAAAGAGGAAGGACTAGAAGTGTTATAAGAAGTGTTAGAAGAAGGGGAAGAATAAGTAGAGGAATAAGAGGGAGAAGTATTTGACTATTGTTGTGAATATTGCTTTTGTTTAGAAGTTTTGGTGGATTCTGAAGAGCGAGATCCACCTGATTGATAAAAAAGCTTCTCCTTTGCAAGCTACACTTGATTGTACATGGTGTTCATATCTGTGATAGGAGTATATTTCAACTCCCTAAAAAGTGGTTCTTGCAATCCACTCTTAAATTGGTTATTAGCTTAGCAGTAGAATCCTGAGTACCATTCAAAATTCATAATTTGTTGAATAGGCCGATGTAGTTTTGGACACTCATGTTGTAGCCTTGCCTCAATCGAAGCCATCAAAATTCAAGATATTCTACATAATTTTATGGATAAAAAGTGTCCATCAAAGTCTTCACCAAATCATCCCAATGGTCAATGGGATTCTAATTACTGAAATGGTCCATGATAAAAATTTTGGCTATGCCAAAAAGTTTTAAGAGTGCAAAAGAAACTTGCTCATCTTATGGTATTTTTCTATAGGTAAGCCACATGTCCATGTTGAGGATCCAATTTTTTAGAACCTCAGGATCACGGGAGCCTTCATAAATTTTGACTTCATATTTTACCTTCACATGAGAGTTAATGGCTTGACTGGGACCACTTTTAGAAGCAATATCGTTGACCTTATCGGCCAATGTACTAATGACTACAGTGATTGCAGGCATTTGCTGTGCCAAATATTGAGCCATTTGTCCTTTGGTGTATGCCAGGGAATTATAAGAGGGTTTACAAATATGATAAAGGGTTACATAAATAAGTGCTAATTGCCCAAACAATTGCAAAACAATAATGTGTATTTACAATTTTACAATGGTGAGCAAAAGTTAAAATTTAGAACTAAATTCTTTTGTACAAAATTTGAATACCCTTTTCAAATTATTTATTTTTTTACTCTCAACAAGTAAAAACTCCACCCCTTGCTAAATTTAAAATAATTTACCCCTTATTATTATTATTATTTTAAATATTTTTTTTCCTTTGGCAATATTTTTCGGTAACATTCGTTGATCCAATCAGCGATACTGAAGCTATATTCACAACAGGTAATAAGTTAATATACTGGATGCCACACTAACTGGTGGTCAACGAAGCAACCACCACTGATCAGCTAGGTTGAAACAACTAGGCTTGAACTAGCTATTCAATCTAGGGCAAAATAGCCCTATTAAAGGCTAAAAATGCCTTACACCCATGCAATATGGGATTAAAACTGTAGACACCAAAATCCAGCCACTTGCAAGTCATCTATACCTTCCTGTCAGCCACATGTCGGTCATCCACCTTCTCGCCATTATTTGGCCCAAATCCACACTTTCCCACCATTATTTGGCCCAATTTCACCTTTCCCGCCATTTTTCATCCCCAAATGTATTTAAATTAATATTTATATATGTATTTTAATATTTTAATATATATTTAAATAATAGTTTAAGTGATTTAATCTGAGCCGTCCATCCTTCATTTAATCTCATCCGTCCATCCATCTTAATCCATTCCACAACCCAGATTTATTCTCTACCCTTGGATCCACTTTAATCTTAGCCACACGTTCAAAGTGTCGTTAAAACCCTAAAGTGTGCCCTAAGAGTAGATTATAAACTGAGTCACCTTGATGGCTTAAACCCTATGTCTCTTGCTACTTCTATCTCTCCTATGCGCTATCTCTGATTCTAATTCTTCTACTGCTATCTCTTCTATCTCTCTTCTACTACCCTTTCGTCGCATCCATCGTCGCTTTCATCGTCGCTTTCACCGCCATCTCTTCTGCAGCATTCTGCGAAATCCCCCATTCTTGTCGCAAGTTCTCGCGGGTGTTTACCCATTTACCAAGTGCCCACAGGAGTTTACCAAGTGCCCACGGGCGTTTACCAAGTGCCCGCGAGCGTTTACCCACAGCCACAGACTCAGACCGACGTCTGAAACCTTAATCCAGAAGCATGCGGGCGTTCAACGAGTGCACCAGGGTGCCTTCCACAGCCGATTTGACAGCCACATTACTGCCAGGTGTCGCCCGGTCTAGCTGCGTTAACAGAGAATAGGTATAAATTAGTTTAAAGCAAGTAACTTCTTTTCTTTTATTGATCTATTATTGAATTCCTGCATTTCATTTTTCTAGGGTTTTAGATTGTTTTCGAGGGCTCACACAGTGGAGCCCTCTTATTAATTTCTAACTTCTTGATAGTGCTAATGTGTGCAGGTTTTTGACGACAGATCCGGTTTATTGATGGCAGCTGATTAAGCTAGAGTGGTCCAAGCAAGGGATACAACAAAGCCCACTCACTCTGTTGGGATTGAAGATAAATTCTTCGAAAGCGCCACCATTTGTGTCAGCTAGGGTTTCGAAGAACCCTAGCATAACTTGTAACTGTGTATCACAAATAAAGGGTTACAGGCCTAGTTGTATTCAAAAAGGATTTTTTAAACTCCATCGATTAATAGAAATCGTTTGTTTTGTGCAACTATTCTGTACTTTGTCATTGTGATTTTATTTATTTTTGTTTGGCGTGTATTTTTAATCTACAAAAACCATTTGGTGCTCGTAGCCAACAAAGAAATCACACCTTCACAATGCAATAAATGACTGCCACATGTCGTAGATAGATTATAAGGTAAAAACATGTGATTGGATAGGCATAAAATGACTTTATGAACCTCCAAGAAGAAAATACGTCAAACAGTTTTGATCTGTGTGCAAGGGGAAAGGTGTTGTAGCGCATGAAATTTCACATTAATTTGGGCTGTTGCATCAGTGAGATCTGATGTGCAAGGAGGACTGACCTCTTGTCAGTCCTGGCAAGTGGAAAGTCTACATCAAGTGGAGGGCCACAATCATGTGTGATCGACTTTGCTATGTGTGACATACCAATGACCAAAAAATAATTTAGGCCTTTGAAGGCCATAATTTTTTGGTGATTAGGAGTCTACAAGCGGATACGATACAGATGATAGTCTCACTGCCTATCAGACTAGGTTCTACCACAATCAAAGATGTTAGAAATCATGGCAGACCTCCAATCCCAATGTTCGTATATCAACCTATGTGGAAGAGATGCAGGATTTTGAACAATGGTCCATGGTCACATTGGCACCATAATTCATTTTTGACATGGGCGTGAGTTTTACTCACTACACTTAACTACTAATATTGGTGAACTCATATAGAAAATTATCTATCAACATGCCTTCAAATTAAGTAGCTTGTCAGTTGCGATAGGGTAGACAAAATGATGTGCTTTGAGGGTTGAATGTTAGCTGGATTTGTGTGAGCTCGAAAGGGCCTTCGCATACCGGTGATCAAGACAACAACCTCCTATCATCGATGGTTATCGGCCAAATGGTAGCTCGACACCAAAAGTTGAGGTTGGCACAGGAACCGAGGTTGAAATCCTTGATCTTGATGCACGTGTGCAGCATGGACTGTGTTCAGGCCTGCAATACAAAGATTTTTTGTTTTTTTAATGCCTTTCATTTTCAATTTTTTTTTATAAAATAAAAAAAATTTGCAAGATAATAACTCACAATTTTTTTATTGGTAGAAACAAAATGCAGCTTATATTTTTATCTACAGCAAAGCAGATCTTGTCCAACAGGTTGATAATGAAACCCGAATGGATCTTAAATTGAAGAAACAAAACCACCAAGACAAATGAGGCAGCAAAAACCACCAATACCTATTAAAGAGCCTATCAGGATCCTCTTGTTGGCTAGAAATGACCTAAATCCACAAGCAACATACATCAGTAATAACCCAAAACCTATGCCAAAACACCGCACTGATACCACTGTTGTGGTATAAACCAACATGTTCGATTAATTAAAATGAAGAGCTTAAAAAGGCCCAAAATTACAACCAATTTCCTACGAAGGAGCAACAAACTCCCAAATGGAGAAAGTCGGCTCACCTCCGAGGATTTATTTAAGGATTGACTATTATCAATCCAACTCACCTAATCTAGAAGATGAGTAACTACGTGAGAAAAATTCTCACTTACATTAAAATATTAAAAACTAAGACTAAGCCCTAAGACCTAACCTAACTAAGGACCTAAACCCTAGTCTCTTATTTGATGCCCTCATCAATTCATCATAATAAAATTCCCATATATTTTATCATAAAATAAGCTATGTTTCCTTTATTTCAAAATTCAAAGTCTCATTACTTTAATTCATAAATAAACTATTTTTTCTTTATTTCATAAATCAAATTTCCATACCTTTAATCCATAAAATAAACTATTTCTTTTATTTAATAAATCAAAGCCCCATTACTTTAATTCATAAATAAACTATTTTTTTTGTTATTTCATATATCAAAGTCCCATACCTTTAATCCATAAAATAAACTATTTTTTATTTAAGAAATCAAATCCCCATTACTTTATTTCATAAATAAACTATTTTACTTTTTTTCATAAATCAAATTCCCATTACTTTAATTCATAAATAAACTATTTTTATTTTATTTCATAAATCAAAGTCTCATACCTTTAATCCATAAAATAAACTGTTTCCTTTATTTAATAAATCAAATATCCATTAGATTAATTCCTAAATAAAATGTTTTTTTTATTTAATAAATCAAAGCCCTGCTACTTTAATTCATAAATAAACTATTTTCCCTGTATTTCATAAATCAAAGTCCCATACCTTTAATCTATATAATAAACTAATTTTCTTTTATTCAATTAACCAAGTAATAAAATAGATTCCCTTATCCAATTAAAAAATAGTTTTTAAAATTCATAAATTAAGAACCTTTAGGATTCATAAAACCTTAAGCTATATCCAAATGGATTACGAACTCATAACATGAAAAGAAGACAATAAATCTCCTTTTTAAATTAAATGAACTAAAAGGGGTTTTCAAGCAACTGATAGTCCAAACTCTAATAGGTTGTAGTTAGCCAAGTCTGAGATGCAAGAGCTAAACAAAGGTCGATACAAAACTACCAATGTGACTCCTACCTTGACCTCAAATAGCCACTATCAATGCAACCACATAAATAAGGTTTGACAGAAAGAGGTTCAGGCAACAGCGAAAACCAACAACCATGATAGAGATGACAATATCCTTCAACCTAAAAGGGGTTTTCTTAAAAATGTGTTTATCGACCAACAAAATATGAATGAAGGAAAAATTGGGGTAGGGGTTCCTATTTCCTTGAAGGATGCACATGACTATAATGATGTTGTGGCTCAATAGCTAATAAATATCTACCAACCAATGCTTACCCAATTGCTACAACAACCAGAATGCATAATGCCCAACCTACCCATGAATCTGAAACCCATGTCCCACCTTGGTGGAGGTAGTGCAGTGACCATGACTAGACAAGAATAGGGAGGAGGAGAAGTTGGTTATAAAGCCAACTATCCAAGTGAATCAAACTAGAACTCAAAATTTAAGGTTAAATAACAAAATACAAATAAATCCAGACATAGGAAGACCACACCAACATCCCAAGTTGATAAGGGTAATGTTCACATAGGAGGAATGGATAAAAAACAAAACCATACCAAACAAGGATGTCATCCAACAAAAAATCAAGAATGAAAGTAAATGTCAATTTCATTTTCCAACCTGATACACTTCTAATCTCTAGTCTCTTCAAATATCCAGTTGCTCTTCTTTGGTTTTCGCCCACTCTTCATTGTGTTCTCCTCTCGTTGCATTATTTTCTTGTTTCTCTCCCCATTTTTCCTTCACTTGAGCTAAGTCCTTATACATGCCAACTATCCCATTACTCCTTACATGCTTCTCATTACTCTTCTTTCCCATTCACCAACGACGACCAAGCTAGATCAAAGTGATCCATTTTTTAATTTTATTTTCTCTTGATGAGAAGCTTCACCATAAATGGTGCATGTCCCTTTTCAACTTTGGTAGGCTATACCATCAACTCAAAGGTGTAACTTGTAGTGTTCTAATTAATGGTAGATTTCTTCTCTCTTTTTAAAGAAAGTTTAGTTACTTTAAAATAGAGTCTTTTACCATTAAATATAAATATATTTTGTTTTTCAAATTAAATTCGATTATAGACCTAGTCACATCACCCCTATCACTAATGTGCCTAGTGATGAGGGTGACCTTGAGTTTGTCTCCCCTAAACCTAAGTTGAAGACCCCTGGTTTTGTGAAGCAAGAGTCTGATTTCATTCGATCTAAGATAAGGCATCATTCTTTAAAAAATATCAAATAGGAGGAATGTGTAAGTAATACTCAGTGCTCTAGAAGCTCCAAGAGGGAAAATATCGAGGGGAATCCCCCGAAGGTGACCCCTGCTTAAGATTTTTATGATACAAATACATTAGAGGTAAATTCTACTATTGTGCTTTAGAACTCCATCCTTACCCACATCACAAACGTCAAACTCAACCTTAATTATGTTGCCAATGCCTCCAGGGATTCTTGGACAATCTATAATCAAGCCATAAAAACCATGGAGGAGCTATACATTCAGCTCAAACAACTTTTCAAAAATGGAATCAGTATCTTCTAAGAATAGGTGAAGATCACTAAAGGCTAATTTCCTGTGTTCGCGTTGGTAATTCTCTGTTTTTTCTTTGGAAAATATCTATTTTTTATTCCTATGTTTTGGGTTCTTTCCACATTTTTTTTGCCTTCATGGTTGGGATCTTCCCTATGGGATTACCATTTTTATTTTGAATCCCTTGCTATTTTTTTGGTTGTAATGCTACACCTTTTGTAATAAGTTTTTGGGGCCCTTTCAAAACCCATTTTAATTTATCAATCTACCAAAAAAAAAAAAAAAATTGTATCATAACTTAAAATAAGCATCTATTATTTATAAATGAAATTTTATTATCATTTAAAATAGAACAACTATTATTTATAAATTAAATTATATTATAATTTAAAATAAAACAACTATTTATTATAAATGAAATTCTATTATCATTTAAAATAAAACATCTATTATTTATAAATGAAATTATATTATCATTTAAAATAAAACATATATTATTTATAAATGAAAATTTATTATCATTTAAAATAAAACATCTATTATTTATAAATGAAATTCTATTATCATTTCAAATAAAGACAACTATTATTTATAAATGAAATTCTATTATCATTTAAAATAAGACATCTATTACCCACGTGTTGTAGGTGAGTTGGAGAGGATAGGACAATTCTCCAAGGGAGATCCCTGGTTTTAATATCCACCCTACCAAAAAGACATCGGATACCCAAAATCCAGTTGATAATGCTAATGCAGTTAGGACTGGGAATGACTCCCGGGCGATTTTGATGGTGTAGAACCCCCTAGTCATGGTTTCTCAGACCAATGTGGCCCTACAAGGGGTTTTCACTAAACTAAAAAAAAAAGACATCTATTATTTAAAATTGAAATTCTATTATCATTTAAAATAATGACTTATGACCTAGGTTTTGTAGGTGAGTTGGAGAGGAGAGGGAAATCTTCCAAACGAGGTCCCAGGTTCAAATCTCCACCCTACCAAAAAGATGAATTGGGTATCCAAAATCCAATTGATAATGTTGGTGCGAGCAGGGTCAAGTGCGACTCCCGAGTGACTTTGATGGTGTAGAACCCCCTTTTCGTGGTCTCTCGGACCAAGGAGGCCCCACAAGGGGTTTTTCGCTTAAAAAAATAAAATAATGACTTACTATATATATGTATATATGCATAAAACATAGAATAAAAGGTTTTCTTATCAAATACTAACATCATGCTATTATTTTAAAAGGTTTCATAAAAACAAGGAGCTTTTAAAGGCAATCAAATTATGAATTCTTTCCAAACCATTGATGCACCAAAGTGATGAAGTAAAATACAACAAATCATATAAAACAAAGAGGGGGTATTTGCATCAATCCTATCACCTGTCTCAACTAGAGAATTTATGATAGCTTCTAGGATATCAACTAAGGCTCAAGGTGGCTAGCTAATTGACAATTATCCATAATCGATAATGCATACCTATATGAGGCTTTCCATCCATGTTATCTTGATTTGCCTTAGTCATCACTTCCCCAACCTCAAGTACCCCATTTCTAGTGGATGATTCTACCTCTTCCACCCCATGAGTGTACCTAATCCTACATATTAACAATATGTCAACAATACCATGTTCTTTCAAAAATCAAACTAAACATCACACAACTATTCATTTGCACAAAACTAAGTATTAAAACATATTTAATTAATACATAGTTTTCATGTCCAAAAGCATGCTAGGGACAGTCATGAAATCCTAACCCCTTAGGCTAAACACCATCTTGGGTGTTTCTAATTATATATATATATATATATATATATATATATATATATATATATATATATATATATATATATATATATTATATTTTCAAATAAAAAGGAAAAATGTTTTGCATGTCCACTTTCTCCCAAGTTTTATTTCTTTCAAAAAAATGGTCCTGTTGAGTGGTATTTTCGCCCAATTGTGAAAGTACAACTCTCCTTTAGGATTTGGGTTCCAAATCCCCTCTTGCAAAGAAGTTAAACAAACAACTTCTCCAAGGTCTCCGTTGTATTAGCATTTGCATATGTGTATTAGTGATCTCATATAAAGATATTCAATTTAAATGCTTGGAACACCTTAGTGATTGCAAGTAACTGTAAACAAGGGGCAATGTTGGTTTATTTCATCATGAAACTTTAGTGATTGTTCATTGTTTTTTTGGATTTTGTAATTTTTAAATGTTTATTTTAAATAAGTTAAACTTTCTGGAAAAAATAAAATGCAGAAAATGAAAATGAAATGCAAAAAAAAACTAAAAATAAAATGCACTCAGTATGATGCTATCCTGTTTCGACAAAACCGAAGATGTGAGGTCTCCATGCATGCAACCTAACCTATTGGACTTGCAAAACATGCACAATCCCCATAGACTAAGTGTTGGTTCCTAGGGTATGAAATAACATTTCAGATTTCAAATATTCGCCTAATGTAACCCAAAAATATGGCATTTAACATTATCTATAAATTCAAAATCTGAAAAATGAAAGAATAAACATTAAATCCATAGCATGCAAAGAAAATCTCCTTCTTTCTTGCCCACAAGATGCAAATTTTTGAACACTTCTGCATTAAAAATATGTCATTTTACAGTAGCAAAATTTTTGGTTTTTCCAAACCAGTCTGTGGAAGAGAAACAACTCAAACAGGTCCAGAATGGCCTTCTCGCCTTCAGCTCTGCAACTCTGCTTGTAGCGGTTTCCAACCCCCTTTCTGGCCTCTTTGAATGGCGTATTTAAACTTCTAAAAAAATTGCTTCTCCTTCCATGACGGTTCGTTTCGTTTTTCGATGACTGCTCGTTTCACCTTCCCTGACTGCGTGTGCTCTGGTTTCCATCTCGTGGCCCTTCGTTGCACTTCTCCACATGGGCTTGCATCCATTTCCCTCCGTGTGTAATGACCATCTTAAATGATCATGTAACGCTTTGTCTTATTCACTAGATTTTGTCCTTATGTCCACGTTGATGCAGGTCCGTTACCTTGGCAAAACTGGAACATGTCGCGATATCGCGACACTTTTGCCTCCTTGCTCTCTTTTGTTGCTTGTAGCCACGAAAATGTAACATGTCGCGATATCGCGACACTTTTTCCCTTTTGTCCGCGACAGTGCAACATGTCGCGATATCGCGACACTTTTTCTTTCTTCTCTCTCTCTTTGCTTTGAATCGCGAAAATGCAACATGTCGCGATATCGCGACACTTTTTCCTGTATGGCCGTGAAAACGCAACATGTCGCGATATCGTGACACTTTTATTTTCTTGCTCTTTCTTGTCTTGTTTGGTCGTGAAAATGGAACATGTCGCGATATCGCGACACTTTTTCTTTCTTCCCTCTCTCTTTGCTTTGAATCGCGAAAATGCAACATGTCGCAATATCGCGACACTTTTTCCCTTACGACCGCAAAAACGCAACATGTCATATCGCGACACTTTTCTTTTCTTGCTCTTTCTTGTCTTCTTTGATCGCGAAAATGGAACATGTCGCGATATCGCAAAACTTTTTCCCTTTCGGTCGCAACAGTGCAACATGTCGCGATATCACGACACTTTTTCTCTTTTGCCTTTCTCTATGCTTTGAATCATGAAAATGCAACATGTCGTGATATCGCGACACTTTTTCTTTCTAGTTCTTTCTTTTCTTGTTTGGTCACGAAAATGCAACATGTCGTGATATCGCGACACTTTTTCTTTCTTCCCTCTCTCTTTGCTTTGGATCGCGAAAACACATGTCACGATATCGCGAAAATTTTTCTTGTATGGCTACGAAAACGCAACATGTCGCGATATCATGACACTTTTCTTTTCTTGCTCTTTCTTGTCTTGTTTGGTCACGAAAATGCAACATGTCGTGATATCGTGACACTTTTTCTATTTTGGCCACGATGGTGCAACATGTCGCGATATCGCGACACCTTTTCTATTTTGGCCGCGACCAAGCAACATGTCGTGATATCGTGACACCTTTTCTATTTTGGCCACGACCAAGCAACATGTCGTGATATCGCGACACCTTTTCTCTTTTTGCCATGAAACTACAACATGTCGCGATATCACGACACTTTTTTTTCTTGTGGAGTTTTGCTTTTTTTTCTTGATTTTTAGCCTATGGGCCACTTCAGTCTTCTTGGAACACATGCAAAAGGGTGGGTCCCCAATTTTGGGGTACGTTGTGGAGCAGCCACAACAAATGGCGACTCTGCTGGGAAATGCTCCTGAGCATTTCGGTGAGAACTCAACCTGAAAACACAGACTCAAATACAAGCGTCAGAAAATATCCCATGAATGAAACTAGACGAGAAATACATGAAGCATTAGAATTATTAAGCATCAGCTCGGTGTGTGCAATGTGCTTCATTCCCTATCGTTTGAAATTGATCAACATTCCATTGTCAGTTTCACTTATGATTTGTATGCAAGGCTATGAATGATTTGTGCAGGATTTGATGTATGATGAAGATGCTAGAGATATAACAACCTGCTTTGCAAAGGCTCAGACCTTCTAGTATCATGAACAAACATATCAAAACTGTCAAACCCTCTTAGGACCAAATATGTGCATACTTGAATTAATTTACTAGATCCCAAAGTTGGTTATGTGTCACTACCATCTTGAACCCATGTGCAAGTGTAAGTGAAATCAGAGCTTTGGGGAATAGGATTCCCAACCTAAGCGAGATGGGAATTTAACCCTATCCTTACTACTCTGATCTAGAGTTCATTACCTCATCTTGAACAAAATGATTTAACCTGTTATGGATGAAACTATCAGGCTAGCCTGTCCGTTTGAGTAGTCAGTGGTCTTGTTTTTAGACAAGACATGTTGCCACGCATGAGCATACTCCATTGCCAACCAGGCATCCCATAGCCTCGGTGGAGATTAACCCCATAATCCATGATTTGGCTCTACTTTTGATTTCTTGGACCTTGGGGATGACTACCCATCCTTGCAAGGGACATGTAGTACGATCCTTCCAATCCAATATTAATAAAGAAATGACAAATATTTGCTTTGGAATTTCAAATTCTTGAATGGGCAAAATAGAAGCTTTGGGGAATCGGATTCTCAACCTAAGCGAGATGAGAATTAGACCCTATCCTTACTACTCCATGAAGGTCAAATCAGAGCTTTGGGGAATCGGATCCTCAACCTAAGTTCGATGAGGATTTAACCCTATCCTTACTACTCTGATTTTAGGCTTTAAGCATTATGGGAGTGGTAAAAACCACTGTTTTAAGGATTATGTTGCATGATAGGACAGACATGAAATATTCCTTTCGCCTCACCTTTTCTTCCAAGTATGGTTTTGACCATTTTGCTCAAGATTCTCTTTAATATGCGTAGAACGTGCTTGGTTCAAGATAGTTCGGGCATCAGTTCCCAACCTTAGGATCCTTTTAATATATGTTATGTAATAACCCTAAGAGGATTCGACACCTTTTCAATGATTGTACATGAGATGAAGATGCAACTAAGATGAAATGTATATGCAATGAGAAATGTAATATGAGATATGAATGCATTGCTCCTTTTGAAATGCGGATGGAGTATATATATCACCTACTTTACCATAATGTGAAAAAACTGACAACTTCATGCATCACAAGTTCCAAACGATATTCTTTAATGTGTTTGCAATATTCATGGAGCTTTCTGCAATACAATTCCGATGTTTCATATTCTCCAAGTCTTAGTCAACATTCATAAGGACCTAAGTTGACAAACCAAAAATGTCCAAAGGACCAACACACAAAACTTAAAACCAAAATGAGATCCATTCCGAAACCAAAACACGAAAACCAAAAGTATATACAAATGTACAAAAAGTTTGGATTATCATTTTCTCGGATCCCAAACCTGATTAGAATTCTTTAAAAGATATATGACGTGATACGCATACCAAGTTTTGCAAGAATCCAACAAAAACAAGATCAAACCAAACAAAGAACCAAACCTCCACTTGCCCCTCTCACCATACCAATTTGATTTAGTTTCATTAATAATCCTATGGTGGAGCTTCAAGTTTTCAAATTGATTAGACAATGATTGATGTTCAATTCTTTTATGTCTATTCTTTAAGATGTCCATTCCGCACTTTGATTCATGGTGTAGAAATAAGCTTTCATTTTCATTCAATAAAGCCATAACATTAATAATATTTGAATCAAACCATTCATTAGGCAAACCTTCATTCGAATTTTGCATGGTGAAACCAAAACGGTGAGATTTTACCTTTGGCCCGCTTTCATTTGACCTTACTTGAAGAGGATTTGAAAATTCCTCTTTTCTCTCATGACATTCATCATCCTGTAGCACTTGTTCTTTCTCCACGACTTGTTTATCAAAGGCACCAAACTTAGGTACCCAATCGAAAATACGTCCATCCCTTTCAAACCATAAGTCTTGTCTATCTAGGGGTGGGTTGACTAACACATTTCCATGATCAATCACCTGGGTTGTTTTGGGTAACGTGAGATTTTCAATCGGATCATCAATGATATCAAACCCAAATGATTCAGGTTTTGTAATTTCCTCATTTTGAAATGGCATAATCATTGTAGCACAAGTAAGTGGGTCAAGATTTTCCATTTCTTTTCCTCCAAAGGAATCTAAAGCAAGGGACTCTCTTTCTTGATTCATGGTTGTAGAATCCTTATCATGTTCCAAAATTTGATGAGATTCTGATTCCTCTTCCAAAACTTTCTCAAATTGTATAGGATTTACAGTATCCTCATGTGAGGAAGCAATTGAGTTATCCTACATATTAATTGACACAACAAGTTTATTAGAAGATTTAGATTGATAATGTTCTTCCCATTTCTTCCATGAATCATAGTAATCATCCTCCAAGTTCAAGTCGTGATGCTCAAGTACCTCTTCTTCATCTTCTGATTCATCCACATGTTTCTCATCCCATTCATCTTCACCTTCCTCATTCTCACTCTCTTGACGATATAGAGTTTCCACCACCAAAACGTTGTCCTCTCCTTGATGATGTTGGGGTGGACCCTCATTTGGCACAAGTTCCAAATCATCCACTTGAGCTTGGAGACAATGGGTATACCTAGCTATTTCGGGACAATTCCTTTCATTATGCATCTTTGTATTATGCAATCTACACCCATTTTCCCATGCAAAATCAGAAATATTAAGAATGGAACTAGAGTGACTTGGTCCTGCGAAAGTATCTATTTGATTAGCAATAGGGGAAGGCACACCCCCATTGTTTGGCTTCGCATTCCACTGTCTCCCTCTATTGTTGAAATTTTGATTTGGGTGAGGGGCATGGGATTCATACTTCTATTTTTGAACCAAATCATTACTCAATTTGTGAACCATATTTTTGAGTTCTTCAACCTCTGAATAAATCTCTTTTGGTTGAGGTATGTTATTGCTAGTTCCAATAGGATTTGCGTAATTGGTGAGATCTTGACTTAAAATTTGAGTTGGATTTTGAGCCACTTGATTTGTGTAGGGATTCACACTTTGAATCAGAATTGGATTGGGGAAAGGAACTATAGCCTGAGAATTAATCGGACTGGCTCCTTGCATAGTCTACTGACTATTTTGCAAAAATGAAGGAATGGGGGGAATGGATGTGATTGGTTGAATTGGAATGGGTGCGTAAGCGGGTGTTGATGAATACGGCTGTTGATAAGGCAAAGCATTTATGCCTGATATTTGTGGTGCCATGATCTGATTCATCATAGGAGCTTGACCATATGGACCATATTGTCCTACCATGGGCATCTGGGAAAACCCATAACCCTGTGGTGTCATTTGTTGTTCAATGGTCATAGCTTCATTGTAGGCTAGAGCAAGCGTGGTAACTTGAGGATTTCACCTTGCAAACATTGTCGTCATAGGATCCAATGCCCCAAAATATATTTGCAAAGCTACTGCGGGATCAATGGCAAAATGCCGAATTGCTCTATTATAGCACTTCTGAAATCTCTGATTAAAAGTTTGGATTGGCTCACCCTGGCCTCTTTTGCATGTAATGAACTGATTATAGATGATTGTGGGATCTAATGGTGACCTGAATTGGTTGACAAAAGCATCCTCCATTTGCGTCCATGACGTAATGGAACCAGTAGGTAAGCAAATATACCATTTGTAGGCCACTTGGTCTAGGCTCATGGGGAAGAGTCTACAAGCCACATCTTCATGTTGAACTTGTAATCTTATCAAAACATCCCTATAGGCCTGAATATGTTCTTCTACGGTCCTTGGGCCATCCGGTTTGTATTTGGGCAAAAATCTCTCTATATTCCTAGGGATCTCGTGAATATCCCCTGCAATATTCAAAGGAATGTTATGGGCTTCGTACCAAGGAGGTGGTGGAGGTTGGGCCATTTGATTCAAAATCGATGATGATAACCCTACAAGAACCATGGAAATGGTATTGATAATTGGTACACTAGTGGCAAATGACACCACCGGTGCAAGTCCGCTAGATGCGCCTAAAATAGAAGGATCTTCTGTAACAAGAATATCTGATGGGACCACAATTTGCTCGGTTTTATTCCTTGGATTCCTATGAGTGATTGGGAGGCTTTGGAATATGGTTTCCTCGGTTATTTTGGACCTAGTTGCGATGCAATGCGGTGGGTCCAACTTGTAAATGAAACTACCCTGCAAAACCTGACAAAACTCTCAATACCTCAAAGACAACCTACGAGACAAAGAAAATCCTGTAATTAGTGAAATTCATAGAATAACTTCCAAAATCAATTTTTTAGTCGTGAATAAATGAAGGAACCATGACAAAACAATATTCTAAAACAATGCACAATCAAAACACCTTATTGCAAACATCTTATTCCTGTATGAACAATCGAAAAGTGTTAGGACAATGAAATAAACTAATTCGGCCCTCCTTCTAGCGCCAATCTGTTGAGTGGTATTTTCACCTAGTTGTGAAAGTACAACTCTCCTTTAGGATTTGGGTTCCAAATCCCCTCTTGCAAAGAAGTTAAACAAACAACTTCTCCAAGGTCTCCGTTGTATTAGCATTTGCATATGTGTATTAGTGATCTCATATAAAGATATTCAATTTAAATGCTTGGAACACCTTAGTGATTGCAAGTAACTGTAAACAAGGGGCAATGTTGGTTTATTTCATCATGAAGCTTTAGTGATTGTTCATTGTTTTTTTGGATTTTGTAATTTTTAAATGTTTATTTTAAATAAGTTAAACTTTCTGGAAAAAATAAAATGCAAAAAATGAAAATGAAATGCAAAAAAAAATTGAAAATAAAATGCACTCAGTATGATGCTATCCTGTTTCGACAAAATCGAAGATGTGAGGTCTCCATGCATGCAACCTAACCTATTGGACTTGCAAAACATGCACAATCCCCATAGACTAAGTGTTGGTTCCTAGGGTACAAAATAACATTTCAGATTTCAAATATTCGCCTAATGTAACCCAAAAAGATGGCATTTAACATTATCTATAAATTCAAAATCTAAAAAATGAAAGAATAAACATTAAATCCATAGCATGCAAATAAAATCTCCTTCTTTCTTGCCCACAAGATGCAAATTTTTGAACACTTATGCATTAAAAATATGTCATTTTACAATGGCAAAATTTCTGGTTTTTCCAAACCAGTATGTGGAAGAGAAACAACTCAAACAGGTCCAGAATGGCCTTCTCGCCTTCAGCTCTGCAACTCTGCTTGCAGCGGTTTTCGACCCCCTCTCTGGCCTCTTTGAATGGCGTATTTAAACTTCTAAAAAAAATTGTTTCTCCTTCCATGACGGTTCGTTTTGTTTTTCGATGACTGCTCGTTTCACCTTCCCTAACTACGTGTGCTCTGGTTTCCATCTCATGGCCCTTCACTGTGCTTCTCCACATGGGCTTGCGTCTATTTCCTGTTGTACTTAGTATGGCACTGAGAGGGGGGTGAATCAGTGTAGCATTTCTAAAACTTAAATCTGTAATACTTAATTCTAAATAATAAAAACTTAAAACCAGAAACAACAAGCATAACAAGAGAGCATCACACAACATAGGATTTTAACGAGGTTCACCAATATGGCTACTCCTCAAAAAGAACGACTGCTTGGACTACCATCCAAATCCAGCCTCTTGCAAAGCACCAACTTTACAATTATTTACCAGCACCTACTGGAAGGAGCAACAACCCCTTATTTATCTGCATCAACAGAAAGGAGCACCAACCCCTGATTTTACCAGCACCTACTGGAAGGAGCACCAACCCCTGATGCCAAGCTGCAACCTGGACTTCAATTCTGAATGTAAATGTTTGACAGGAAAATACCTTCATTTTCACAAGACCCTGATTGGTCTAAAGCATACCAGATCTCTCTCACTGTTCACAAAATAGACACTTCACAACTTCTACGATCTACAGCCGCACTGCACCTTCTGCTTTCTCTACATAATCACTTTGCACTCTTCTACTTTCTCTATGCAATCACTTCGCACTCTTCTACAATCTACAATCAACTTTCATGATCATCTTCTTCCTTTCACGCACTCTGCTCTATTAGTGAATTCTGCACTTAGCTTGATTCGACATGACTTGCTCACTTTGCGCACTTCGCCATCATCTCATCGCTTCTACGCTATCTGCGCTCTTACGATCGCATATCGCACACTTCGATACTCACATCGATAGATCGATACTTCAAATCTCCAAACAACCCTCCTTTTATAAGAGTATTTTCAAGATGAAAACCCTAATTTTAGTCGGTTGATTATGCAAATGCAAACCCTAATCTTAGTCGGCTGCAAACCCTAATATTTGTCAGTTGCAAAACCCTAATATTCATTGGCTTGATCTGCCCCTATAACTCTTCTGTAGCTTTTGCCATGAAAATACATGTCACGATATCGCGACACTTTTGCCTCTATACACTTTCTTTTGGCTTTTGTCATGATATCGTGACACTTCTCTCTTTGTAGACTTCACATTTTTCTTTTGTCGTGAAATCATGACACTTTCAGCCTTCATAGACTTCATCTATTCTTTTGTCTTGAAATCGTGACACTTTTTCCTTCATAGACTTCATCTTTGCTTTTGTCATGATATCGCGACACTTCTACCTTTGACGTCTTCCTTTCTGCTCATGTCATGAAATTGTGACACTTGTACCATTGAAGACTTGCTTACTGCTTTTGTCATGAAATCATGACACTTCTTCCTCTCCAGACTTCGTCTTTACTTTTGTCATGAAATCATGACACTTCTACCTCTGAGGACTTCAACTTAGCTTTTGTCATGAAATCGTGACACTTCTCCTATTGAAGACTTGCTTTCTATTTCTGTCATGAAATCATGACACTTTCTGCATCCGTACGCTTTCTTTGCAACCCATCATGAAATCATGACACTTTCAACTTTCGTACGCTTCCTTTGCAACTCATCGCAAAATCATGACGCTTTCAACTTCCATACACTTTCTTTGCAATCTATCATGAAATCGTGACACTTTCTGCTTCCGTACATTTTCTTTGCAACTCGTTGTGAAATCGCAATGCTTTCAAATTTCGTATGCTTTCTTTACAACTTGTCACGAAATTGTGATGCTTTCAGCTTCTGTACACTCTACTTGGCTTGCACTAGCAAAAACAAGACAAGTCATGAAATCATGACACTTTTGCTACCTTGTGCCTTTCTTTGCATTTCACCTATGAAAACGGAACATGTCACGAAATCGTGACACTTTCGCTGCCTTGCTTCATTGTTCAGCTTGCACTAGCAAAAACATGACATGTCATGATATCGTGACACTTTTTCATCCGTACACTCCTTCTCGCAGACTATCGTGAAATCGTGACACTTTTCCTTGCAAGCTCTTTCTCTCGAACCTATCACGAAATCATGACAGTTCTCACTTCAAATTCTTTCCTCTATAGCATGTCACGAAATCGTGACAGTTCTCACTTCAAACTCTTTCCTCTGTAGCATGTCACGAAATCGTGACAGTTCTCACTTCAAACTCTTTCCTTTGCTACATGTCATAAAATCGTGACAGTTCTTACTTCAAACTCTTTCTTCTACTGCATGTCGTGAAATCGCGATAGTTCTCACTTCGAACATTTTCATCTACAGCATGTCATGAAATCGTGACACTTTTCATTTTACTTTCTCTCTCCTCAAACTTGTCATGAAATCATGATAGTTCTCACTTCGGACTCTCTCTTTTGCAGCATGTCACGAAATCGTGACACTTTATCTTGCTTTCACTTTCTCTTTTGACTTGTCGTGAAATCGTGACACTTTAACCTGCTTTCTCTTCCCCTTATAACATGTCACGAAATCGTGATAGTTATTCCTGCTTGTGCCTCTACTTCGAACATGTCATGAAATCACGATAGTTTTTCAACTTGCCTTCTTCTCTTCCAACATGTCACGAAATCGTGACAGTTTTACCTGCTTGCGCCTCTGCTTCGAACATGTCACGAAATCATGATAGTTTTTCAACTTGCCTTCTTCTCTTCCAACATGTCACGAAATCATGACAGTTTTACCTGCTTGCACCTCTGCTTCGAACATGTCATGAAATCGTGATAGTTTTTCAACTTGCCTTCTTCTCTTCCAACATGTCACGAAATCGTGACATTTTTCTTTGCACTTTCTCTCTCCTCCAATATGTCGCGAAATCGTGACAGTTTTCCTATTTTCTGAATATGTCGTGATATCGTGACACTTTCCTTACTTGTCTTTTTCTTTGAATTTTTGCATGTGGGTCACTTCAATCTTCTTGGAAAAGCACTGTACATACTTTGAATTGCTTCTGAATTTCCTGTCCACTGCATCTGAATAACTTTTGAGCATCTGAACTTCTTGTCCATTGTATCAACTGATCTATCTGACTGTGTTGACAACAATGACAATACTGTTGCATATTCTGAATAGCTTCTGAACTTCCTGTTCACTGCATCATGACTGTGTTCACTGCATCAACTGATCTAACTATCTGTGTTGACAACAATGACAATATTGTTACTGCACCTTGCTCAACAATCTCCCCCTTTGGAATTGTTGTCAACACACATGCAATTACCTGTAACTCTTCTCCCCCTTTGACAATAATACCAAAGGGCTACTGCAGACTCCCCCTGAGTCCATGCACAACATTTTCAGACAAAATTGATTATACTTAGCAAAAATCATGATCATGAGCAAAAAGATAATCAAATTTTTAAATGCTCCCCCTGAAAATGTGATCCCTATGGCTAGCCAATTCTTGGGAAGTTTTAACCACTCGACCAATCTGTCTCCAAGATAAAATGCACCTCCACTGGTAAACTTCCTGTCATCTACACATCCTGCCCAATCTGCATCTTTAGGATACCATAACCCATACTCCATAGTACCCTTGTAATATTATAGAAGACTTTATCTCTTTGCTGCACTGACTGGTGGACCTCTTCTTCACTTGAAGAATCCTCACTCAGATCTATCTTCAACTGTGTTGGATGCCATATTTTCTATCCATTGAGACTCTGTACTCTGTACTCTATCACCTCCAATGCTCAGTCAATAGGCTCACTAAGATCCTGCTCAATAGGTTCACATAGAATCTGCTTAACAAGCTCACATAGAACTTGTCCAAATCTGCTCCACCAAGCTCACTAAGAACTTGTCCGATTCTTCTCTAGCAATCTTACCAAGAACTTGCCCAAATCTGCTCTAGAAATCTGTCCCAGCATTGTCCTCAAATATTTCCCAAAGGCCTTTTTAAAGGCTCAATCAAACATGCTCAAGTAGTACTTAAAATGAACTCAACAATGAATGGCGATCTCAAATCAAATCCACTTCATAGAACTGTAAAAATCACTTCACACATAACTTGACTAGGCTCAATCAAATCACCTCAACCAATCATCACAAGGGACAACTCTCTCTCACACAACCCTAGTCCAAGTATGTATCAACCAACTCAAATGATTCCAACAATGCTCAACCACAAATATCATATAACAATGATACTCATGTTCTTTTCTAACACAAGTTCTTTCACAACCAATGGGCTTAAACCACTATGCTTATAACACAAGGTTTAAACACAACTCTCAATTCAGAAAACCTGATGCATTCAACCAACTCTTTTCAAAAAAAGGAAACCACAAACAATCATTTTCCCTTCAATGATATTTCAAAAATCAACCACCATAATGTTGTCACATGAGTCTCCTTGGGATTAGACTTGAATATCGTGCTACCATGCATACTATGCTCTAACAATATCCAGACCGATAGTCATCAAGGTACAGTAAGCTTCCAATCAAAAATGCTGATTTCACATCTATCAACAAATTTGACAAGTGACTCACACTTGTACCGAATTTTATCCAACACTATTGTAATCCTTAACTTTGGACAGTGGTAGTAAGAACCATCAACAGTACAACAATGACATACAACAATACTACCAATGATGACAACTCTCCATTTAATCTCCATCCTTCATGACACTTCCACAAACAACTATATGAACTGAAATAAACTTAGACACCTATATTGCAACTCCCCCTTACTACTTGCCTTTCATCCTCAGATAACCCAACAAACACATAGGAGCATTAAAATAAAACCTTTTCAGATTGCTCCCCCTGAGGATGTGTTACCTGGAGTTGCTTAGTGCAGTAGAGGAGTAGTCTCCTTCAGTCCAAGGAGACACAATTTCCTCTCTTCTTTCTTTCTCTAGACTTTCTTGACCATGGGCTTGGGTTTTTCAACTACATCCCCTTTTTGCACCTTTTCATGAACTCAAACATTTGTCTTGTGTGGTTGTCTCTTGTGCATCCATGATGAATGATGATTTTCCTTTCTTTTAAGTACATGATTTATTCCCTGTCTGTGTTGCATTCTTTGCGTCTGATGAAATCTACTGTTTTGCCTTAGATTAGATACATAAGTGCTTGGACAGAATCTTGCTATGTGCCCATGACCATTGCATTGAAAACATTGTACATAGTGTTCACTCAGATACACAGATGTATTTCTACCAGCATAACTCTTTGATTTATTATTCAATCCACAATAAGTTGCCTTGTGACCATACTGGTTGCATCTAAAACAATAGCCATTAAAAATATTAGTATGAATAGAGTGAGAGTGATAGAACCTCTTTTGTTGTGGTTGCTTTGCTGTAGATCTCCTTTGATATTTTCTTCCTTTTGAAGATTCAGCTTCAAACTTTTCTTGCTTTGATCCTTCAACAGTGAACTTCTCCTTCTCTGCATATTTGGAAGATGAGGGTTGTTCAGCTTCATATCCAAGACCATGCTTATCCGTGGAGCTTCTTTGTTGGCTTATCATTTTATCTAGCAATTATGTGCTCTTCTCGAATTTAAGATTTGTATTGGCCTCTTCTAGTTGTTTCTTCAATGAAACAATCTCTTCTTCTTGTTTGCAGCAAATAGTCTCTTTCTCATTGATCTGAGACCTGAGAGTTTCTTCAATCCTTTTGGACTCTTCTATTTGCAGCTTCAGATTGCTAACAACTTTGTTGGATTCCTCTTCATGTTTACTTTATTACTCATTTCTTCTATCTGCATTCTTAAACCGTCAATCTCTTCTTCTAGCTTACTGCAATACTCTATTTTCCTGGTTAATTGCATTTTGAGATCTTCAAAAATTTTCTTGTATTCTTCTGTCTGTACTTTCAAACTGGTGATTATATCTTTTGCATCCTCAACCTTTTTACCCAAAGCTGAAATTAGTTTATGTTCCCAATTTGCTTCTGCATCACTTTCTCCTTCATCACATTCTTATTTTGAATCTGTTTCTTCACCAATTTTGAATGGATCATCTTCATCTTCACTGCTACTAAACCCATGGCACTGACGTTCATTATGATCGAGTTGACCACAAACAAAACATTCTGTACCTTGTGAACCTGCATCATGACCGAGTTGTCTCTTGGCCTTTTCTCCATTGTTTGATTCATCTCTTGAATCTACAGCAACATTGAATTCATCTTTATTTTCTTTTATGACCCTGTGTGTTCTTTTCTTCTTGTGTCTCATGGTTCCATTCTTGCCTTTCTTTGCCATTAGAGTACTAATCCAAGATCAACCCTGACTGATTTAGCCTTTGAAGGGAACCTTGCTCTGATACCAATTGTTGTACTTAGTATGGCACTGAGAGGGGGGGTGAATCAGTGTAGCATTTCAAAAACTTAAATCTGCAATACTTAATGCTGAATAATAAAAACTTAAAACCAAAAACAACAAGCATAACAAGAGAGCATCACACAACACAAGATTTTAACGAGGTTCACCAATATGGCTACTCCTCAAAAAGAATGGCTGCTTGGACTACCATCCAAATCCAGCCTCTTGCAAAGCACCAACTTTACAATTATTTACCAGCACCTACTGGAAGGAGCAACAACCCCTTATTTATCTGCATCAACAGAAAGGAGCACCAACCCCTGATTTTACCAGCACCTACTGGAAGGAGCACCAACCCCTGATGCCAAGCTGCAACCTGGACTTCAATTCTAAATGTAAATGTTTGACAGGAAAATACCTTCATTTTCACAAGACCCTGATTGGTCTAAAGCATACCAGATCTCTCTCACTATTCACAGAACAGACACTTCACAACTTCTGTGATCTACAGCCGCACTGCACCTTCTGCTTTCTCTACGTAATCACTTCGCACTCTTCTGCTTTCTCTACGCAATCACTTCGCACTCTTCTGCAATCTACAGTCAACTTTCATGATCATCTTCTTCCTTTCGTGCACTCTACTCTATTAGCAAATTCTACACTTAGCTTGATTCGACATGACTTGCTCACTTTGCGCACTTCGCCATCATCTCATCGCTTCTACGCTATCTACGCTCTTACGGCCGCATATCGCACACTTCGATACTCACACAGATCGATACACATCAAATCTCCAAACAACCCTCCTTATATAAGAGTATTTTCAAGATGAAAACCCTAATTGTAGTCGACTGATTATGCAAATGCAAACCCTAATCTTGGTCGACTGCAAACCCTAATCTTTGTCGGCTAACACCCTAGTCTTCATCGGCTTCAACCACCTCTATAACTCTTCTATAGCTTTTGCCATGAAAATACATGTCACGATATCGTGACACTTTTACCTCCGTACACTTTCTCTTGGCTTTTGTCATGATATCGCGACACTTCTCTCTTTGTAGACTTCTACTTT
This sequence comes from Wollemia nobilis, assembly GCA_028583015.1. Taxonomy (NCBI): domain Eukaryota; kingdom Viridiplantae; phylum Streptophyta; class Pinopsida; order Araucariales; family Araucariaceae; genus Wollemia; species Wollemia nobilis. Next base: position 1,475,013 of record JAQPPZ010000741.1, read on the forward strand.
GCTTTTGTCATGAAATCGCGACACTTTTCGCCTTCATAGACTTCATCTGTTCTTTTGTCACGATATTGTGACACTTCTGCCTTCATAGACTTCGTCTTCACTTTTGTCATGAAATCATGACACTTTCTGCTTTTGACCTCTTCCTTTCTGCTCTTGTCACGAAATCGTGACACTTCTGCCATTAAAGACTTGCTTACTTCTTTTGTCGTGAAATCGTGACACTTCTTCCTCTACAGACTTCGCTCTTCTATCCTATCATGAAATCGTGACACTTCTGCTTCTGAGGACTTCAACTTAGCTTTTGTCGTGAAATCATGACACTTCTTCTGTTGAAGACCTACTTTCTATTTCTATCATGAAATCGTGACACTTTTTGCATTCGTACGCTTTCTTTGCAACCCATCATGAAATCGTGACGCTTTCAACTTTCGTACGCTTCCTTTACAACTCGTCACAAAATCATGACGCTTTCAACTTCCGTACGCTTTCTTTGCAACCTATCACGAAATCGTGACACTTTTTGCTTTCATATGTTTTCTTTGCAACTCATCGCGAAATCATGATGCTTTCAGTTTTCGTATGCTTTCTTTACAACCTGTCATGAAATCGTGACACTTTTCACTTCCTTGCATGCTCTACTTGGCTTGCACCAGTAAAAACATGACATGTCATAAAATCGTGACACTTTTGCTACCTTGTGCCTTTCTCTGCCTTTCACCGAAAATGGAACATGTCACGAAATCATGACACTTTCACTGCCTTGCTTCATTGTTCAGCTTGCACTAGCGAAAACATGACATGTCATGATATCGTGACACTTTTTCGTCCGTACACTCCTCATAGACTGTCACGAAATCGTGACACTTTTCCTTGCAAGCTCTTTCTCTCGAACCTGTCACGAAATCGTGACAGTTCTCACTTCGAATTCTTTCCTCTACAACATGTCACGAAATCGTGACAGTTCTCACTTTGAACTCTTTCCTCTGCAGCATGTCATGAAATCGTGACAGTTCTCACTTCGAACTCTTTCCTTTGCTGCATGTCACAAAATCGCGACAGTTCTCACTTCGAACTCTTTCTTTTGCTGCATGTCATGAAATCATGACAGTTCTCACTTGGAACATTTTCATCTACAGCATGTCACGAAATCATGACAGTTCTCATTTTACTTTCTCTCTCCTCGAACTTGTCATGAAATCATGACAGTTCTCACTTCGGACTCTCTCTTCTGCAGCACATCACGAAATCGTGACATTTTATCTTGCTTTCACTTTATCTTCTGACTTGTCATGAAATCGTGACACTTTAACCTGCTTTCTATTCCCCTTCTAACATGTCGCAAAATCACGACAGTTATTCTTGCTTGTGCCTCTGCTTCGAACATGTCGTGAAATCATGACAGTTTTTCAACTTGCCTTCTTCTCTTCCAACATGTCACAAAATCGTGACAGTTTTACCTGCTTGCGCCTCTACTTCGAACATGTCACGAAATCACGATAGTTTTTCAACTTGCCTTCTTCTCTTCCAACATGTCGCGAAATCATGACAGTTTTACCTACTTGCGCCTCTGCTTCGAACATGTCGCGAAATCATGACAGTTTTTCCTCTGTTGTTTCTCTCTCCTCCAACATGTCATGAAATCGTGACATTTTTCTCTGCACTTTCTCTCTCCTCCAATATGTCATGAAATCGTGACCATTTTCTTATTTTTTGAATATGTCGCGATATCGTGACACTTTTCTTACTTGTCTTTTTCTGTGGATTTTTGCATATGGGTCACTTCAATCTTCTTGGAAAAGCATTGTACATACTTTGAATTGCTTCTAAATTTCCGTCCATTGCATCTGAATAATTTTGAGCATCTGAACTTCCTGTCCATTGTATCAACTGATCTATCTGACTGTGTTGACAACAATGACAATACTGTTGCATATTCTGAATAGCTTCTGAACTTCCTGTTCACTGCATCATGACTGTGTTCACTGCATCAACTGATCTAACTGTCTGTGTTGACAACAATGACAATACTGTTACTGCACCTTGCTCAACATTTCCCTCCTTGTGTAACGACCATCTTAAATGATCATGTAATGCTTTGTCTTATTCACTAGATTTTGTCCTTATGTCCACATTGATGCAGGTCCGTTACCTTGGCGAAACTGGAACATGTCGTGATATCGCGACACTTTTGCCTCCTTGCTCTCTTTTGTTGCTTGTAGCTACAAAAATGTAACATGTCGTGATATCGCGACACTTTTTACCTTTTTGTCGTGACAGTGCAACATGTCGCGATATCGCGACACTTTTTCTTTCTTCTCTCTCTCTTTTCTTTGGATCACAAAAATGCAACATGTCACGATATCGCGACACTTTTTCCTGTATGGCCATGAAAATGCAACATGTCGCGATATCGCGACACTTTTCTTTCTTGCTCTTTCTTGTCTTGTTTGGTCACGAAAATGGAACATGTCGCGATATCGTGACACTTTTTCTTTCTTCTCTCTCTCTTTGCTTTGAATCATGAAAACGCAACATGTCATGATATCGTGACACTTTTTCCCTTACGGCCGCAAAAACGCAACATGTCGCAATATCGTGACACTTTTCTTTTCTTGCTCTTTCTTGTCTTGTTTGGTCACAAAAATGGAACATGTCGCGATATCGCGACACTTTTTCCCTTTTGGCTGCAATAGTACAACATGTGATATCGTGACACTTTTTCTCTTTTGCCTTTCTCTATGCTTTAAAGCGCGAAAATGCAACATGTCGCGATATCACGACACTTTTTCTTTCTAGTTCTTTCTTTTCTTTTTTGGTCAAGAAAATAAAACATGTCGCAATATCATGACCCTTTTTCTTTCTTCCCTCTCTCTTTGCTTTGGATCGCGAAAACGCAACATGTTGCGATATCACGACACTTTTTCCTATACGGCCGCAAAAATGCAACATGTCACGATATCGCGATACTTTTCTTTTCTTGCTCTTTCTTGTCTTGTTTGGTCACAAAAATGCAACATGTCGCGATATCGCGACACTTTTTCTCTTTTGGCAACGATGGTGCAACATGTCACGATATCACGACACCTTTTCTATTTTGGCCATGACCAAGCAACATGTCGTGATATCACGACACCTTTTCTATTTTGGCCGCGACAAAGCAACATGTCACGATATCGTGACACCTTTTCTCTTTTTGCCATGAAACTGCAACATGTCACGATATCGCGACACTTTTTTTCTTGTGGAGTTTTGCTTTTTTTCTTGATTTTTAGCCTATGGGCCACTTTAGTCTTCTTGGAACACATGCAAAAGGGTGGGTCCCCAATTTTTGGGTACATTGTGGAGTAGCCACAACAGGTTCCATTGGACTTTACATTGTTCAAGAGACCGGTTTCACATAGAATTAGAACGAAACTCAAGAATCTTTATTTTCATCACTTCAATAGAATTTAGGTTTACCATCTGCAATTTAGAAATATCCCACACATATTTAGGTTCAACAACATATTTCCTAAGTAGATATATATGGAAGGTGTCATGCATCTTTGATAGATTTAGTGGTAAGACATGTTGATAGGCAACCAAGTTGATCTTCTTAGTCATCTCAAAGGGTCCCACATATCGAAGATCCAACTTCATAGATTTTATAGCACTCTTCTTCAGTTTAACTCTTAAGAATACTTTATCACCCACTGAGTACTCTCTCAGGGTTCTTTTTAGATCAACATAACTTTCCTATAGATAAATAGCTTCTTTAAGTCTTTGGTTAATTCCCTTTAGCTAATATTCTATTTCTATGATCATTTATAACCAAATCGCAACTCGATCTTCTAGGTTTTCCTAAAACAATGGCACTCTACATTTTTTTCCATAAAATGCATCAAAAGGAGTCATTCCTAGAGAGGAGTGATATCCATTATTGTAGGTAAACTCTACAAGGTGAAGATCATTTTCCCAAAGAGACCTTTGATCCATGCAGTACATGTAGAGCATGTCCTTATGTACTTCGTTTAACTATTTTGTTTGACCATCTATATTAGGGTGGTATACCAAACTCATATTAAATTTCATTCCTATTGCATAATGAAGGGTTTTATAGAACTTAGAAGTAAATCTGGAATCCCTATATGAAATGATTACTTTAGAAAATCCATGCAATCAAAGTAACTCTTTGGAAAATTGGTTAACCAATACCTGAGCATCATCATTAATTTTCCTTAGGATGAAATGTGTAATTGTAGTCAATATTTTGACTATTACCAAGATTGCATCATGTTGGTACTTGATCTTGGGTAAACCTTCTATAAAATCCATAGATATAACCTACCATTTCTACGTAGGTATATCATGTGGATATAATTTTCCTATAGGATGCTTGCACTCAACCTTAACTTTCATATATTTGAGGTATCGAGCAATAAAATCGGTGATATCCTTCTCCATTCCTACCTTCAACATAAAACTGCTTTCATTACTTCCTGGGGAACATTCTGTTATAAAGCGATATCATTTGGTCTCAAAAATGCTGGTGCCACTTATCATCAGGCCATGACATACATATTCCTTGAATATATGAATAAGATCTTATAGGATTACATGGATGACTTACTAGCCAAGTCCCTATTGCAGCAAGAGCACGTTGAAGTCCTTAGACAAGTCTTTGACCGCCTCATTGAACACAATGTCTGACTGAATCCTAAGAAGTACGTATTTGGTGTAACTTTCAAAAAAAAATTGGGATTCATCATATTCAATAGAGGCATTGAAGTCAATCCTACAAAGGTAAAGGCTATATTGGAAATGATCACCCCTACCAACATTAGGTAGCTAAGAATCCTACAAGGTAAGATAGCATCCATAAAAATATTCATCACGCAATTACCAGACAAATTCTGACCTATGAATTAGTTGCAACTTAAGGAGGTCCCATTTCATTGGGATGAAGAATGCCATCAAGCATATGCAGATATCAAAACTTATCTAGCAACACCACCAGAATTGGATCCACCAAGGCCATACATACCATTTTTACTATATATATCGGCTATTGATTTCGCATTAGGTTCCATGTTAGCCCAAAAGAATGCACAAGAAAAAGAGCAAGCCATATATTACATTAGTCACACCTTGATAAGTTATGAGCTAGGATATGTGTATGTCAAAAAATTATGTTTAGTAGTGGTCTTTACAACTCGAAAGTTGTGACACTACATGTTGAGCCATACGACCTATGTCATATCAAAACAAAATCCTTTACAGTACATGATGAGCAAGACATATCATAATACACGTACCATAAAGTAGATCAATATTGACAAAATTTAATTTGGATTTCATAAGCCAAAATTCCATCAAGGGATAAGTCATAGCAGATCAATTAGCAGAGGTGCCTCTTCAGGATAACAAGCCTCTCACCATAGAATTTCTTGATGATGCGATATTTGTATTATCAGATCCACAAAAACTTGAAGAACCTAATAAAGAAATAGACATGTCATTGTTATTCGACGGTTCAAATTGTGAATAAGGGGGTGGAGTGGGGATTGTATTTATCACATTGCAGGGCGATCCATTGCCCTTATCATTCAAACTAGACTTCCTGTACACAAAAAATAATATGGAATATGAGGCATTTATCTTGGGACTCCAAAAAACCATAGCAATGGGCATTAAAAGATTAAATATCTTTGGTGACTCCTTGCTCATAGTAAACCAGGTCAAAGGACTATTTCAATGTAGGTGCCCACTCTTGAAGACTTACAAGGAACTTGTTGACACCTACTTAGCCCGACTAGAATGGTATGACATCAAGGCAATCCCTCATATGTCAAATATATTTGTAGACACCATGGCCTATTTGGGATCCTTAATCCCTCAAAATCCATCTGCTAATTTTACAATCATTCATGTGAAAGTGCTCTCACACTCAGCAATACACCGTGAAACTTTTGACAATCAAGAATCAGTCAACATGATTCACATCGAGCAAAATTAAGATTGGTCCTTGGGGGTATTTGATCTTCCAAGGAACTATGGAGTGTGGTGAAATCATATACCATAGAGTTGTTATTCAATCCATGTTCACCATCTTGGGAATGCAATAAAAGAAAGTCATATTTTCTATAGAAGTTGTGGCTTATCAGGATTGGCTTTCCCAACTACGAGACTAACTAAAACTTGGAATAGTACCTCAAGGTTTGTCACATACAAAAAAGTGAACATTAAAATAGAAAGCAATAAGATACATCTTGCTAGGAGAAATCCTCTATAGATGAGGATATGATGGAGTATTACTCCATTGTCTTGAGCCCTAGGAAGCATCCTGGGAAATTTTGCAAGCTCGCGATGACACATGTGGAGGGAATTTCAGTGGCATGGCCATAATTAAGTGCATCTTGAGAATGGATTACTATTGACCCCCCATGGAAAATGACTGCTACGAGTATGCCAAGAAATGCATTAAGTTCCAGCATCATGAAAATCTAATGCACTTACCATTGCAAGCCTTACAACCCATCCAGGCAGCATGGCTATTCTCGCAAGGAGGACTAGACTTGATTGAGAAGATCTCACCCCCATCCTCAGGCTAAAACACATTCATCATAATGGCCATTGAATATTTCACTAAATGGGTTGAAGTTCCCCTTAACATCAACAAATGGATCGAATATTACGGAGTTTATACTCTATAATATCATAAGTCATTTTGGGGTCCCTTCGAAGATAATATTGGATAATCGGCCATATTTCAAGAATAAAAATGTGCATACTTTAATGAAAAATACCATATTTAGCACAATTTTTCAACGTCTTATTATCCGCAAGAAAACGGGCAAGAAGAAGCCTCAAAAAAACAATCCTCTCCCTATTAAGAAATATAGTGCAAGACAATCACAAGGATTGGCACATGCAATTTCCTCTTGCACTATGGGTATATAGGACTAGTATACAGACGCCCATTGGGGTAACACCATTTTAACTAGTATATGGCACTGAGGCCATCATGCCACTAGTGTTGGAGATTCCAACTCTACGCTTAACATTAAAGGACCACATAGGTGATGATGTTGCACGACAAGGCTGCCTTGATCAGTTGATGCTTCTTGATGAACGATGAGTCAATTATTTAGTTCATCTTTGTGTTTACCAAGATTTCCTTGCACGAGCTTACAATATTAAATTCCACTTAAGAGAATTCAAGGTTGAAGATCTAGTGCTCAAAGAAAACAAAAAAAATTGAATATGTCGTCGCACCTGCGGGAGAAGTTTATGGTATATTGGATAGGCCCATACATGATTTCACAAAGAGTTGGACCTGGATCATATCACCTTATATCATTATATGGTGTTGAAGAACCTGAACCTCTCAATATCATTCACTTGAAGGCATTCTACACATAAAACATAAAAACATTCAAATATGTCAAAAACACAAAAACATTCAAATATATCAAAAACACAAAAACATTCAAATATGTCAAAAATACAAATAAATCATAAAAACATAAAAATTTAAATCAATTCAAAATGCTCCAAGGGCATCCAAGCCGCTTGGTCAAAATCAAGTCAAAATACTCCAAGGAAATTCAACCCACTTGGTAAAAATCAAATCAAAATTCTCCAAGGACATTCAAGCCGCTTGGTCAAAATCAAATAAAAATGCTCCAAGGCATCCAAGTTTCTTGGTCAAAATTAAATTAAAATGCTCCAAGGGTAGTCAAATAGCTTGGTCAAATTCAAATAAAAAATGCTCCAAGGGTACTCACACCGCTTGGTCAAATCCAATCAAAATGCTCCAAGGGTAATTCATGCCACTTGGACGAAATCAAAAATCTCCAAGAGTACTTCATGCTACTTGGTCAAAAATTAGAAAGCCCTAAAGGCATAATAAGCCCTTTGGTAAAATTAAGAAAAAATACAAAAACAACATAAAAATCAAAAATACAAAATATAATTGCATCTCAAATCTTGCATCCACATAATTGCATTGCATTTTCATATCCATTACATTCACATATGTCATAAGAGCTTTAAAAAATGATGCTACAGTTTGTATCACAAACCATTCAAGTCCATACCTCCATCAACACATGTGTGTAATTGTGTTTTTCATCACAAACATTATTTGTTGATATAAAAATATACTAAGGTTCTTCAATTATTCAACCACACCTAGTGATCGTATCAAATTTTATGAAAAACCATCTTTGTTAGTAGAGAATAAGGTCTAGTGGTGACAAATCCTAGCATATCTCAGGATCCCACCACTAATTACAAACACTAAATTCTAGTTGGTACATGTGAATATGAAAGTCATAAAGTGGTTAGGTTACATAAAGCAAAAAGGGACATCCTTTCTTATCCCCCTATGCAACTAGTTCAAAAATACCAAGAATTGACAAAAGGACAAGCTCTACCCTACCTAGAAATCCCTTGCTTAAGTTAACAAGCAAAAATCCTAGGTTCAAAGTTCAAAATCTTCAAAATTCATACATCAACACCCATATGCATAGCTCAAAATATCAAAAGGATGAAAGCAAAATAAACAGTGATTATCATCACTCCAAGAATCCCTTGCTCTAGAAAAAAATCAGATAAAAATAAACAGTGATTTTATCACTAAATACGAGCAAGTATCCCAAGTCATAATGAAGAAAATAATGGATTGGAGCTTGAATCCCTAGAATTCTTAGCACTATACAGGATTGGAAGGATAAATCCTTACGCATGACAATATGTCTATCACAAATGCTATGCATTTGTATAGACCAATGTTTGAATGTGGATGAGCTAGCTTTAGGTAATCCAAAACTGCCTAGTGGTATAGTCCAACTAATTCCAACACAAGAATAAGATGAACACTTGAGGATCCCCTATATTAGCAATGGGATGAAGAATCCTACCTAAAATCAGAGGAAATGCATGGGTTATATCTAAATATATTCATTTGCACACATAGAGAGAATGATTATCTAGGACCATATTGAAAGCCTAAGTTTCAAAAGCCTTAAATGATCAATACACAGTCATTTATAGGGTAACTAAAGTGTTTAAATCTTCGAAAAGCCCCAAAATTATTACATAGAAAAAAATCATAACATCATTCACACTATCACTTTAATTATAAGATTATATAAATTAGGGGGTATCAACATAGTAGGACAAATACCACATAAATATTAGATATAGTATATAGATGGCCACTGACTACTTCATATCTTTTAATTTATAAAAACTTATCAAGAAAATACATCTCACACAATTACATCTCATATATGAATACTTAATCAATTATTATGATAAGAGCGATTATTTAAATTCATGATTGTTTTTTTACTTTCTATGGTATCACCCATTAATATTGTCAATGTCATATGCATTCCTTATGTTTTAAGTGATTAAAGCATACAGGTTCGTTTATACCATCCCATCACATAAGTTATATGCATACAATTAAAGCAAAATTAGACATGCATCCATAAACACAAAAACCAAATCACCCATCATTACATCATAAAGCACATCATAAAACATATAGGCAATATCCATTTGCATACAATCATAAATTCATCATTTATCAACTCAAAATACATCACATAATATCATCAAATCATATAAGCATCTACACATCCATCTAAACATCTACAATATCATCTATCATCTAACATATACATCAAGTCATCATAATTCCATCATCACATCGCATCATAAAACAAAATAACAAAAAAAATATGAGCAATAAATGATACACATAATGAGTCATAATGCAATGATATCATAAAAGTATGTGTGTCAAGTCCATGGATATACAAAAATGCTCATGGGCTATAGTCATATAGGTCAGCCGACCTCAAAAACAAAACCAAGAGCACCATCAATCAAAATACTGGGCCTACACCCCTTGCAACACCACTCCCTATGGTCGGACTCTAGGATAATGGTGTGAGTTGGACCTTGTTAGTATCTCAGTATGACTCTGGGCCCCATGAATAGGCCAAATAGAATATTGCCTTGTTGTAGAGCTCTTGCTGACTTGTGACACACCTATGGCTCCTCTATCTCTATGGATGGCTCCTAGCCTCCTGATCTTCCTTATGAGAGAAATAATATGGGCTGCATCCTCGATAATCTATACATCACTCTCTCTGCTCTGATGCACCTGTACAAAAATGGTACTAGTGGCACATCTTGCTACAATCCATACTGACGAAGAACCTGAGAGTAGAAGAATTTCTACTTGATGTTAACCTTGCGATCAATGAGCCATCGCTTATTTCACATCCTAGCAATAAAATTTGTTGTGTCATCCCCAGTAGGACACTCATGATACAAGCACCATATGACATCTCCATCCTGGAGTCCAGTGAAAGTATTAGTATAATAAGTCAACTCCCCTACAAAAGTGTGGCTCTTGTGCTCCTCACTCTCTCTAGCCCATCTAACAGCATAGCACTATGTCTGCATATCCATAGCTATGATCTCAATAGGAAATCCCTTGGGAAAATCTACCATAATGTTCTCCCATCCCTAGATCTATAAAATCCAATTGCAGACGATGTTGTCATGACCTCTCTGATGGATGTGGTACAACTCGTCGTAGCACTAAGCCAGTAGAGACCTTCCCCATGCATATCTAATAGGCTCCTCGCTATCCATAAGGTCCTAAACCATCACAAGGAGGTTCCAAGGGAACCTTAAGCCTGACCAATCTAGGATAAGGATTTTGTTGATGACCATCAACAACATCACATGCCTCGTTGTGAAAACATGCTCTTGATACAAGTGGATAATGGACACTCCCCCAAAATTGGTGTCCTTGAGAGCACCCTCAGAGTGCCCTCTAAAAACTCAAGTGAATACAGTCACCTAATCATTAGTTGTTGACGAAACAATGGTCACCCCATAAAAAAGGATCTAAAATATCTTGTACACATCCTCTAGTGTAATGGTAATCTCACCATTCGTGATGTGGAAAGTGTTATTTCAAGGGTCCCAGTGATGGGCCAAAGCCATAAGGTAATCCTAATCTGACATAATGTGGGGCATTCTGGTAACATGCTGGAGCTTGCAAGCTTTAATCCACCTCCAATCTGTGTCATCCAGAATAGGTAGAAGGTCATTCATGAGCCTTAGATCCTAAGGCCGAGTAGGAAGGATCTAAGCAAAGCAAATGAAATATGAAACATAACTATAGTAAATTTAAGGCATAAATCCCAATAAAGCATGAAAAATCTGACATTCTCCTAAATATGAGAAAAGAGGGGGATAAATACACCTAGGCATGCAACACATGCTAAATAGTAGTTCAAAAGTCCAAAAAAAATTAAAAACTATCTCAAAAAATAAAAAATAATAATAAAATATTTACAAAAATTGGCTAAGGTATTTAGCCACTATCGCCCATAGCGGTCAGAATCTAGCTATTGGAGAAAGCAGCAGCTAAAGCCCAATGATTAAATTTTTGATCGTTGGGGTTCAAACCTAGCCTCTCTGAGCGACAACGACCAAGTTTTTGCAGCTTTGAGCGATAGTGGATGAAGGACGACACGACAAACCCATGAACCCTAGGTCATAAAATGAAAAAAAATCAAAAATAACAAAACTGGGGACCAACCCACCACATAAAAACCTATACTAAGACAAGCTATGAATTTCATTTGTTACCAACAGGTTTAGTGAATTCATTTACCATTTACTTAGTGCGGTTCAGTTTCACCCAAAAGAGGAAAAGAGGTTAGGGTTTGAAATAATACCCGAGAAGCTATGACTCCTCTAGGAGTTGATGCCTCACCTCGCGCAATAATATCCCCGTTGTACATACCTTCTGAAACTACAACTTTCACTATCTCACCAGAGCTCTAAAAAATGAATTGTCAACAAATAAAATGATAGGTCAAAAACCCTAAAAGTGCATTTTTATATTTTAAAATTATGTCTTCACCACTACTGACATTAGCGGCCAAAAATTCATGGCCACTCAAGGCAACATCGGACATAGGCAGAGACTCAGAGGTCGCTAAACCTGATAGCGACCTACTCCATAGATGAAAACAAAATATTCCTTCCATGGGGGATAACAAAAAAAACATTAAATAAATGCATTTCGATGAATTAAAATCATCTTGATGATCAAAATAACAAAAAAATCACATAAAAGAATAATATCAAGCAGGCCTCGTAGCAGGCAGCGATTCACACTCCATGCACTTCGATGAGATGAGTAGGTTACCATAAGACCACTTGGGGGAAAAAAAATCATTTTGAAATTACGATGTGCCACCCTTCAATCCCTAAGAAGACCAAGATGGTCAAACTGCTCCATGAGTGTGAAAGGATCATCCTAATTCCCCTATGATACCTAAAATATTAAGCCAAAGTGATACAATACGAACATAAATAGAATCACTCATCCTAACTCCCTAAGAAGCCTATTGATAGCTGGACCGCTCCTTGAGATAGGGATGGATGATTATCATAAACAATTGGAATCACACTTGGATGTGGGATTATCCATTAAAAGCAACAAATGCTAGAAAGGAACCAAATTAGTTATATTGGTCAAGTGACTTGTCACTTCACTCATTTTCATTTCTTCACCAATCCATTATGTGAGGGAGTAGTTCAAAAGTCCAAACATAATCATAATAAAATCAACCAAAGATCACTCGATCACATCAAAATAGTGTTCGTCCTACAAATAATTGCATTCAAAAATCACAAATTTCACTTGTTTGTTGGAAACGTAAGCAGACATGACATCTTCAATTGTAGCTCTCCTATAGGTCAAAATCATTGTAGCAACTGAAGCTACCCGATTGATTTTGAGGAATGAGTACAATTTAATATACCCAATCCACTGAGCTAAGTCCTTCGAATGTTGAGGAAATGATTCAAAGGATGCACATAATATTTCATGATTGGGCCATCCGACATTGGTCAGACCATTGATCACCATACACCCTACAAATAGATCAGTCTATGTTTTTTATCAGCGTTGTGTTTTCCACATAGTGCATCACAAAAAGGGGTATTTGTAAACACCTAAAATGTGTCATTCTTAAGGGAGCTACTCACATAGACACATTCATAAGATCAGATGACATAATAATGGTATTTCCAAGCATCAAAAATGGTTCTCACCACTCATTTGGGGCCTTTTCAAGCCATCCAAGCCTAGTCGCTCAAGCCAAGAGCGACCAAATCTTAGCCATTCAATCCTAGAATGGCCAGACCTTAGTCGTTGTAGATGACAACAACCAGATATTAGTCATTGCAGACGACAGTGGCTAAACTATAAAAGTAATTTTACTAACAAATAAGCCTAATAATGGGTGGAAGTAGTAGTCTACATGCAATAAAGGTGAGCGGGAGTAACTTTACCTTCTATTTCATGACCAGTTCACATGGGAGACTTAAGTTTGCATTTAGACTTTATTTAACTGGTCTTTAAACATAGAAAAGACAAAAATCTTCTCATGCTAACTCTCACTATGCATGATGAATTCATTCCTAGGGCTTGGACATAGACCTAGGGTTTCACACTATAAAAGGTGCAAGCCTAAGCGCACCAAGGATCCATCCATCTCTTTATCTATCAGTCAAATATTTACCCAAGTAATCCAGATTTATCATGACAGGTCATTGAGGAAAGCTTTCGAGACTTGGAGAGTTTCCCTTGGAGATCACATTTACGACGAAGCCCTAACAAATTGAGGAGAATAGCAACCATTATTCCAACATCAAATACAAGCTTTGGTCCATATCTTTGGATCAAAGAGGACGAGTGTTACTTTAGTGGTCTTTGTCTTGGACAGTAGCCCACAAGCTTATATTAGGGTTTTATACATTAGATTCATTATATTAGCATATCATTAGCATAACATCATTTCATTCATTTGCATCCATAACATTAGTATAATTTACACTTGCTTTCATTTGTTATATTCATTACTAACAACCTCATACGAGGAGGTATTCTCAGACATCTAAGTGTGTGTTGTTATTTCATTGCTTACAGGGCCACAAGTTCATCGAACAGAATCTGCAACATACAAGAGCAAACGAGATCCCTCTAGGAAATAGGCTTGGAGAAGGAGGCATCTATAAGCCTTCATACATTTCCATGTGCAAAATCGGGAAGCTTTTGGAAGCGCACCACATCTTTGCGAAAGAGGCACTCTTTTCCTATTTGTAACCTTATTGTATCAAAATGGGTATCCCTAAGAGGGACCGATATGTAACTGTAGACACCAAAACAGCACCAATCCGATTATGTGACTGCAAACACTGATCGCTTTGACACACACAGCCCCCAGGGCAGCCCTCAGAGGTTAAACAATGGTCCTAACCACTTTTACAGCAATTTTGGAAGGTCAAAAATCAATTTGGCACCTTCAGGCACTTTGCTCAGTATCCGTCTCACCCTGAGACGAATTCAAAATGGGATTCGACTCACCCAGAGACGAATTCTGAATTCGCTCCTGGGTAGGACGAATTCTAGGTTCAACGGGCAAAAAGAAAAATCTTGACAAGTGGCAGCTAAGGACAGTCCATTAATGCCTCCTGCCTTGCATGCACGTGTAGGTGGGCAGAGTGAGCGTTAGAGGACTGTCACAAGGGCAGTCATGGAAGCCCAAGTCAGGGAGGAGTCTCCTCCCTCTTGGGAAGGCATGGCCGCCACATGGCACCCCTGCATGCCCATCCAAAAGAGACCCCTTGGGTCTATAAAATGGTGAACTTTCTCACCCAAAAGAGGACAGGTTGGAAGCATTTTCAAGCAACGAAGTGCTGCCAAATTGATACCACATTTTTACCTTTTGATTCACCTCTTCCACATCCTTGATCTCTTTCGCAAGAGAGGTCATTGGGTGGTTATTGGAAGTGTGAATCCGGATCCAAAACCCGACACTTGACCACATAGATCTACCAATTCACCGACAACCCATTACAAGAGATTTTGGGCCCATCCCAAGTGGATTGGTGCCGAAATCAGGTTCCAACGGTGGGTGGCCCGCCTGGGCAGCCCGCATTGCCGTGAGCCTAATCTTCTTTTTTAAGAATGATTGGGAATTCATGGCAGATTGTTCTTTTCATCATTTTTTTAGTTTGCATTCCATTTTATGCTGTTTAAATAGCTTGTAATCTCGATTTCATAATGCTTTGATCAAATCTTATCATGTTTTGTCGCTTTTGTTGTCCTCACTAACTTGCAGGTAGCGACGTCAAATTCCCATTGATGGAGGTCAAATTGGGGAAATCTGACCATCTAGGTCTTCCCAAAATGCCCCCAATTAGCTAACCCCTAAGTTTGTAGGTCTTTTGGAGCTCCCGAGATGCGACATTTGGGCAGGATCACTTCGGCATTTTGTCGTAGGAGAATTCATCCTACCCAGGGACGAATTACAGTCGAATCCATCCCGCCCAGGGACGAATTCAAATCGACGAATTTTCAGACTATTTTGATGGCAGTGGCCCTCTGGTAATGTTCCTTTGTTTCTGTCAAATTTGTAGGTTATTTAGAATCAGTTTATTTATCGCTGTAATCAATCTTTTGCATGCATCTTTCATTGTTTTTAGAGAACAAATGTTTCATATTTGCAGCAGGTGCTACTAACGATTTTGTTGTTTCTTTGAATGCAGGAGGAGCAGCAAGGATCAAGGATTCATTCACACCAGTGGCGGTGACACTTTGGCCCGTCCATTTTACATGTGGGCACGCGGAAGAGAGATGACTTTCCATTGATGTGACCAAGAGACAAGTTTGATGCTCCTCTCCCCTAAAAAGGGAGGAAGCTAATTGTAACCGAATTTGGAATACATCAATAAAAGAAGAGGGTTGTTTCATTCCATTTGGGTTCCAATTTGTCTATGCTTTCTCCATTTTATGCATTTCTAATTTGTAGCATCAAGTTTAGTTTCGTTCTTGCATCGTGTTTGGAGTTTTCCCTTTTTGTTTTCGAAATCTCATGCTTTCAGTGGCGATCACGGTGGGACTCTGTCCCCTAATTTTTGAGATCAAGAAACTGATCAAAATTTGTGTTTTTGTGCTTACAGGTACCATTTTTTGAATTCTGACTGTTATTCGTCCCTGCCTGTGGCGAATACAGTACTGTAATTCGTCTGACCCTGAGACGAATTCTAATTCGTCTCAGACAGGGATGAATTCTGTTCTGTTATTCGTCTGATCCAGAGATGAATTTTTGTCTATGCAGTTTCAGAGCCGAGAGTCAGAAACATCCTTTTGGGCAGAGAAGAGGTAGGGGTTTTTAACAAGCTTCTGTCAAATTTTTATTTTCTGTTTTTTGATTTTCAATTTTTGTATGGCTTAGGGAAAGTTTCCTTTTGTTTGCCTATTTCATTTTTGCAAATTAAAATAAACCACACACACATCACGTGGCATTTTTAAACCAAGGAGCTGGTCGTAAGACCCCAGCCCTTGATCAAGACCAACGGTGGGTTCATCACCACCTTGGCTTGATTTTGCATCCATTACCCCGATTGTCACTGTTGTTCGACGTAAATCCTGATGAAAGCTGACCGAGTGTCGCTGGGGTGATTCCCAACATGCGAGGATAAGTCTTCTATGGTAGGTGTCATAAATAGGACAATCCCCCTTTCGTACCGCCTACGTACCATGTACCATCTGCTCTCACGTACCTATAGTTTCCCTCTCGTAAGGGCGGGTATATAGAGAGGTTGGTATATCGGCCTGGCAAAGGTATATCGAAGGGGCGACCATTTATGGGAGTCATATGAGCCTTCATTTTGCATTTAAACGATCTTCACAAAAATTTTCAAAAACAAAACAAAAATCATCAAAACACACTAAACCAGTTTTAGGACACACTCTCAACCTTTAAACGAGATAATCACCATTTGTGTATGTGTGTGTTCTTTTCTGTTTAAGTGTAGCATAAAAAATCATAAAAGAGATAAAAATCTGCTTAGCTGGTAGAAGAGCACCACCATGGTGTACACCCGTAGCCAAGCCCAATCAAGGGCAGAAGCTATGAAAAGTGTACAAGGAGCGGGCACAAGTCGCCTCCGCTTTAGCCCTAAGGACTTGGCCATACCGCCTTGGCGGTCTGACCCACAAGAGAGTCCACATCATTCCAGGTCAAGATGGAATTATAGGGACACCCCTCTAGGGGACACGCCCATTCAACACAGCCCCTTTCGGGAAGAATCTTTACATGTGGCACTCAACGTAGATAGAAGAGCTCCCTTAGAAGCTAGATATGAGTGGCCACCATGCGATGAAGTGCTAGAGAGGCATAGTGTCCATGAGGAGAGGCCACGTGATTATGGCATCTCTCCTTTGCCTCCCATCACTGTTAGAACCAATAGACAAAACCCAGAGCGAAGGGCTCTCCAAACAGGGCAAGCTAACTCCGCCCGCCCCTTTCACACCTATGAAAGGGAGTATGAGGAAGACCATCACATTCCTCGAGAGCAATATACAGCGTGGGAGCCTTGCGCTTCCGCACCTGCTAGATACAATGGTCACCCATTGAGGCAAGAGCCTCGGGTAAATGCCGCCAACCTCGACAGAGGGAAGCAACCCATTGAGATCTCGGATCATCACGACCGAGGAAAATACATAGGAGAGGCATTCAAGCCTCCTAAGCCCCAGATGGTAGACCAAATTGACCTGGCAGTCGCCAGACATGCCGCCCGCCAAGCCCAGATCATGCGGCTTGAGCAAGATCAGCAGTAGTTAGAGCGCTTATACCACCTTAACAAAGAGCGCATTCAACGCCAAGCAGATGAGCTGCTTTATAACATACCTGAGAGGGTTCCAACCCCTCGCACCCAAAAAGCAGAACCATATGAGAGGCATAATCCCTTAGTGCAGGATAGGTCTCCGTGACCTCATCAAGTTTTGCCTCCGAGACCCCATAGACCTGAGAGGGAGGCCACTCCCCGAAACAACGATGGGTACCCTCCACGGAGACCCACTCAGGGTCATAGGTCTCGCCCAGAGACTCCTCAAGAAGTTTACGAGGAGTATGAACAAGAATTAGAGTGGGCTGAAATGCCCTACCAAGGTGGAGGGGCTGCTATCCGGCCACCCCCCCATAGGCCTCCAGTCTCCCACAACTCACAATGGGAGCAAACTAAAGAGGAAGAGATTAAATCTTTCGATGCATACAAAGCGTTGTTAGAGCATTTGGAGTCTATGGAAACCAAAGCTTCTGGGCCCCAAAAGCCCATGTTACGCCAACTCCATAGTCATCCGGTGCATCCATCAGTGCCCGCACCTCCTTACCCCGAACATTTCAAGTTGCCTCAGTTGGCAGTCTTTAAGGGTGAAGAGGATGCCCAAGAGCATGTGACAAGATTCCTGAGCCAATGCTTTGGCATTCAGGATAATGATGCGTTGTTGCTAAGGACATTTATAACCACATTCGTGGGCCCTACCTCGGATTGGTTCACCCAGTTGCCGAAGCACAACATCAATAACTTAGATCAATTAGTGGATGCGTTCCTTGAACGCTTCGCCTTCAACACCAAGAAGAAGGCGTCACTGAGTGACCTGGCCAGCCTCAGGCAATATGAGGAGGAGACCATGGTGGCCTACGGGAATCGGTGGAGGACTCTGCTTTCCAAGCTACCTTACCTTCCCCCTATGTCCGACCTTACACAGATGTTCTCACGAAGTTGCTTGAGATCGATCTCTGGGCTATTGCAGCTGCAACAATATGCCACCTTAGAAGAAGCTCTGGCGCAAGCCAGAATTATCGAAGAGATCAAAATACAGGAGGGCAAAATTGCCAAGCCTAAAAAGAAAGAGTGGAACAAAAACACAAAGACAGGGACTACGCAACAAAAACCCACTACGGTTAATCAAGTTGCTATAAATGTCCCCAAGCCTGCACAAGAAGTACAGCCTCAAAAGGCTAATTATCAGGTAGTGCCTCCTAACAATTATGAAAGAGAAAATCAAAAATAGGAGCAAAATCAGCAGCGTCACCCTAAGCGACAGTACACCCCTTATACGGAGTCTAGGGACTCCCTATTTGACCGCTTGTCAGTGGCAAATTTAATCACCCTTCCAGAAATTCAAACCATAGATCCTAACGCTCCCAAGCCTAAGGGATACAGAGAGGACTTGTATTGTAGGTTCCACAGGCGAAGGGGACATGACCTGAACGCATGCTGGAAGTTCAAAGGATTGATACAAGACCTGATTGATAATAAAACATTGGCAGTGGACAACCCCATAGCGCCAAACAATCAACAGATGGGGGTTTTCAAGGACCCCTTGCCTGCCCATGAGGCACAGGCAAAACCCCTTCAGGTCAATGAGGTGCAACAACATTTCCCCATGCAAGGGTATGTGGGAATGATAAGCATAGTGACCAGGAACAAGAAATACCCAGGAGTTGTCCCCGAGGCAGCCACAAGAGAGGTTCCTTCGACGTCACAACCTCAACAACACCCTGTGCAGTTACCTCCGCCTAGACCCGAGGTCACGATACGGACCAAACTCACGCAGAGTTTGTGGACCACGTCGGCTAGGCTCTCCATATATGAGCTTATACAACAATCAGCACCCCATCGGGAAGCTCTCATGGAGATTTTGAAAGCCATCGAGTTGCAGCCTCACGAAGCGAATTCCTTCAATAACTTCGTGGGACATGTAAAATGATGCACGGAGCCAGTCATTACCTTTCGAGAAGATGAAGTTAAATCAGTATCTGATGACATGGCAGATCCACCCCTGCACGTTATCGCGTGGGTCAACGGGATCCCGTATAAGAGGGTGTTGATAGACACTGGCTCGTCCAGTAACATCATTACTACGATAGCATTGAAACATCTGAAGTTGCCAGCCTCACACATCACGGCTTCCACTTACACACTGCGAGCATTCAATGATGCGATATGCTCGATAGTTGGCACAATTGTTCTACCCATTCAGGTAGGACAAAAGATGATACCTACATTGTGCCATATTTTGGAAGGCGAGATGGCATACAACATATTGCTAGGGCGGCCATGGATCAGGGACATGAAGTGTGTCCCTTCGATAGCTCACCAGTGTTTGAAGTATGCATTTGAAGGGGAAGTACATGTAGTCCCTACGGACTTAGAACCCTTCAAATATTGCAATGCGGTGCAGTTGATGCCGCAATCGACCCTCCCATCGACGCACTTGGATTTTTAGTTAAATCCATCTAGACAGGGTCCGATGCCGCGAGCACCACTGGTGACTAATCCATCAAAACCCCAGCCAGGTGCATCTTCATCATCAGCTCCTTCATTACCAATGCCACCTATCATGGCTAAATAGAAGGATAAAGGGAAGCAAATCCTGGAAGAGGCTCCACCCCTGGAAGAAGCACTGCCAACAATATCAACCATCTCAACCGAAGAGATACCTAGCACAATGGAAGTTGAGACTCCTAATCCACCCAACATGGAATGGACTCAGGAAGAGCTTCCATTCCCTCCCTCTCAATCACCAACAATTACTGTTGAAATGGCCAGTACGGGCCTAGGGGAGTATCTAGTGCGGAATGTCATAGCAACGACAGTGCTAGAGTCAGTGCAAGACATGGGGAGACCTCGCCTTCCCATCGGGACAATTGTTCCTTTAGGCTACCCACCGAACCAGACCAATTTTGTGTATGGGGGCCTTGACCATGGTGTTGAGCCATGCAAGCAAAAGGAAGAGGACGAAGAGCCTTTTGTAGAAGATGTCAACTATCTGTCTAACCCGGATTTCGCTCTGAGATATCTTGGCCAATGCAATTGGCATGGATACGGGCTAGGCAGGTATGAGCAAGGAATGCGTGTCCTTTGCCAGCCAAGATACCAAATGCCTTATGACAAGTCGGGAGTAGGGTTCAACCACCCCCTGCCCTTAGACATCTTGGTGGAAAACATGCAAGGCCTAGGAATAGGCAACAAGGGTGGATTGGCATCAGATCCTTATGCCAACCCGAACACAACGTATACATTGGGAGATTACCTCCCATGGTCAACAAACACCCTTGGTAACATCAATAACCCTCCTCCTTTGCTAGAGAGAGGCGAAAGTTTGGGAACTCACTTTCAAGAAAAGGATAAACAGTGTCAAGAAAGATCTTCGGAGGATGAATCAGAATATGAACCAGTGTCATATGATCCCTTCGAATCCGATAGTGATCACTCACGAGAGATTCCCATGAATAACTGGCAAGAAATATTTTTGAATATGTTCCCTCTAGAGGCTCCAATCGAGCCAGTGCAGCGTCAAGAGAATCAGGTCCCCCCATGAAGCGTGGAACAACCGCAATGGGACCAGATTAATTTTCTTGAACAAGATGAGACTCATATGTCGCAAGCAGTTGTTGAAGTCAATGAACACTTTTGGATCTCCGACAGTGATTCGAAAGATGAAACTGAGATGGCCTATCTCAACCACATGCGACAAATGCAACAAAGGCAACAAGTGCAACAATGACACCCCTTGGAGATTAATGACATATTTGCATAGATAGGCATAGTGCCAGGGCACGAGTGGTACGTAGACCCAGTAGGGTGGGATCAAGTGTTGGATCCGCTGCTCTGGGTACACGAAGAGCGCTTTCCACTCTGAGACCCTAGGGTGATATCAGTGTCGAGGGTAGACCCTGTCCTCCTATTAGCACATAGGGCCGATCCATTCATGCTAGTACCTGTAGAACCAGATCCAGAACACAGAGAACATCCAGAATGTTTAAGTCATCACACCCACGGTAATGGAGACCAAATTCATTTCATCCACATGATCTCCATTGACTTAACCGCACCCATCCGCAATCCGGCTGATCCAACATGGTCCTTGCATCTAGACATAGATGCCATTGACTGGGATCACGTCAATTCACCTCTGTCCCCATCAGAGTATTGGCCTTTCGATAAAATGCCTCATTTTACCCTAGGGACAACTCAAGATATCTTTCATGCCGAAGAGGAACCCGAGGTTCCTAACGCAGATTTAAACTTGACAAATGATATCCATTTGATCCCAACTCCACATCAGTTGGAGGACGGATCCCACATGTCGGTCGAGGAGACGACTGACGTAGACATCGGCTTAGATCCAATGAATCCATAGATTATCAAGTTGGGGGTAAGCTTATCCCCTAAAGAGCAAGCCGACTACATTGCCCTTCTCAAAGAGAAGAAGGAGGTTTTTGCATGGTCATACAGAGACATGTCGGGGCTAGATCCGTAGCTAGTCATGCATAATCTTACGCTTGATCCGACAATCAAGCCAGTTAAGCAAAAACTATGTAAGATGCACCCAACAGTGGCCTTGATGGTCAAAGATGAATTGCAAAAGTTATTGGATGCATAGTTTGTCATCTACATGGATTATTCGCCATGGCTGTCCAACATGGTGCCCATCAAAAATCTCGATGGGAGGATTCGCATATGCACTAATTTTTGAGATCTAAACAAAGTGAGTCCTAAGGATGATTTCCCCTTGCCAAGCATCGACGCGTTGGTAGACGCTACAACAGGTCACGAAATGCTATCCCTCATGGATGGTTTCTCGGGATACAATCAGATTCGTATCAATCTTGAGGACCAACTAAAAATGGCGTTCACAATGCCTTGGGGGACATTTTGTTATAAGGTCATGCCTTTCGGCCTTAAAAATGCTGGTGCAACCTACCAACGTGCCATGACATACATCTTCCATGATTACATGCATAAAACTTTGGAAGATTACATGGATGATTTGTTGGCCAAGTCTCTTTCATGCCCAGATCATCTCGATGACTTAAGCAAGATCCTCGATCGCCTCATGGAGCATAAAGTTAGACTGAATCCCAAGAAGTGCGTATTTGGCATCACATCTAGAAAACTCTTGGGTTTCATAGTCTCAAAGTGAGGCATCGAAGTGGACCCCAACAAAGTCAAGGCAATCCTTGAAATGGTTCCCCCAACTACCATCAAGCAGCTCAGAAGTCTGCAAGGAAAGGTCGCATCAATTAAGCGCTTCATAGCGCAGCTATCTGACAAGTGCCGACCCATGAACAAATTATTGCACAAGGGGGTAACATTTCACTGGGATGACGAGTGCCAGTCAGCCTTTGATGACATCAAATGATACTTGGCTTCACCGCTAGTATTGGCACCACCTAGACCAGGAGTGTCATTCTACTTATACATCTCAGCTACTGAGGTGGCACTGGGCGCCATGCTAGCCCAGAAGAATGAACTTCACAAAGAACAGGCTACTTACTATCTTAGCCGCACCCCGGTCGGTTATGAACTTAACTATGCATACGTCGAGAAACTCTGCTTGGCAGTGGTGTTTGCTACCAAAAAGCTATGCCACTACATGCTGAGCAACACTACGTATGTTGTGTCTAAGGAGAATCCATTGCGATACATGATGAGTCATACTTATCATAGTAGTCGCACGGCGAAATGGATCATGTTGTTGACGGAATTTGACATAGAGTTTATCGGACAAAAATCCATCAAAGGACAGGTCATAGCCGATCAACTAGCAGAGGCTCCTCTCGAAGACGATCAGCCTCTAGTCATAGAACTACCCGATGATGGGGTCTTCCATGTCTCAGAATCGCCAGATTTTGATGAGCCTGAGTCACAGGTCGACATAACCCTATTTTTTGATGGTTCTAAATGTGAGCAAGGTGGTGGCACGGGAATAGTATTCTTCACACCGTAGGGCGCTCCAATGCCCCTGTCATTTAAATTAAATTTCCCATGCACCAACAATAATGCAGAGTATGAAGCCTTGCTCATAGGTCTTCAGACAACAATCGCCATGAACATCAAACGACTGAACATCTTTGGTGATTCGTTGTTAATTGTCAATCAAGTCAAAGGGGTATTCCAATGCAAATGCCCAGTTCTACAGGCTTATAAAGCCCTTGTGGACAAATTCTTGGCAAAACTTGAGTGGTATGACATCGAGGCACTCCCTCGATCATCGAATCATTTTATGGACACAATGGCCTCCTTGGGGTCACTAATCCCGCAAGACCTTTTCGGTGATATGACAACCATTCAAGTCAAAACCCTATCGCAATCCATGATGGAGCGTGCAAGCTCGACTTGATGCCAGGAATCCACATGATCCAGATTGAACCATCCTCGGATAAGTTCTCTCGAATCCACGATCATCTGAAACATGCCAACTGGGGGTCCTTGTTCTCCCCTACTCCCATTAATAGCAACACAACGCTATTCTTACAAGTTCTATCCCGCTCAACATTTGCTAGGGATGAACTTCAAGAGGGATTGGTTGTTCATACCGTCGAGGCTTCCGATCAACAGGACTGGTATTTACCCATTAGAGACTACCTCAAGTTAGGTAATCTCCCGCTTGGATTGATGCATGCCGCAAAATGAGCATTCAAGCAGAAAGTGGCTAAGTATGTCTTGATAGGAGACATTTTGTACCATCATAGCTATGAAGGAATCCTCCTTCATTGTTTGGACCAGCAAGAGTCCACTTGGGCAGTCGCCCAAGCGCACGATGGTACATGTGGTGGCCACTTCAGTGGTATGGCCATCGCAAAGCGCATTCTTTGCATGGGCTATTATTGGCCATATTTAGAGCGAGATTGTTGTGCATATGTCAGGAAGTGCGTAAAGTGTCAACATCATGCCAATTTGATGCATGTACCTTCCCAGGCCTTGCAGACAGTCCAGTCCGCTTGGCCATTTTTGTAGTGGGGCTTCGATCTAATTGGAAAGATCTCCCCTACATCGTCAAGCCATCACACGTTTATCATAATGGCCATAGAGTATTTTACCAAGTGGGTGGAAGCAGTTTCGCTTACCTCTACGATAGGACCCCGCATTGTGGAGTTCATTTTGCATAACATCATATGTCATTTTGGTATTCCATCCAAAATAGTCTCGGATAATGGGATGCCATTCAAGAACAAAGACGTGCATGCTTTGACCACAAAGTACAAAATTTAGCACAATTTTTTGACACCCTATTATCCGTAGGCAAATGGGCAAGCAGAGGCGTCAAACAAAATGCTAGTTGCCATCCTTAAAAATATGGTCGCAGACAGTCATAAGGATTGGCACATTCAAATCCCACTTGCCCTATGGGCTTATCGCACTAGCATTCGGACGCCCACTGGGGCCACTCCATTTTTGCTCGTGTATGGCTCCGAGGCAGTCATGCCTCTTGAGTTGGAAATTCCTTCCCTCTGCATATCAATGCAAGAGTTCATCGATGATGAAGCTGCATGGCAGGCCCGGTTAGACCAGCTTACGTTGCTTGATGAACGACGCGTTAATGCTCTCGAGCATTTACGTATCTATCAAGAGCGACTTAAGAAAGCTTACAACATGAAAGTTCACCTGAGGGACTTTCGGGTTGGTGATTTGGTCTTGAAGGAAAACCAACAGAACTCTAATTTGCCATCCCACCTAAGGGACAAGTTCATAGCAAATTGGTTAGGTCCATATGTAATTGATAGCAAAATAGGACCTGGGACATACCGGCTAGCCTCTCTTGATGGAATCAAGGAAACAGAACCCTTGAACATCAGTCATTTGTGACCATTCCATATCTAAGAGAGCCATATCCCAAAATGCTCCAAGGATTCCTATAATCACTTGGTCAATCCCAAAATGCTCCAAGGATTCCTATAATCGCTTGGTCAATCCCAAAATGCTCCAAGGATTCCTATAATCGCTTGGTCAATCCCAAAATGCTCCAAGGATTCCTATAATCGCTTGGTCAATCCCAAAATGCTCCAAGGATTCCTATAATCGCTTGGTCAATCCCAAAATGCTCCAAGGATTCCTACAATCGCTTGGTCAATCCCAAAATGCTCCAAGGATTTCCACAATCGCTTGGTCAAAAATAAGAAAATTCAAAAACAATAAAATCATCAAAAACAACAAAAATTTGCATCTCATTTCTAAGCATGCTCAAATTCATCAATAAAACTCTTCTCACATCTCATCTTCATATTCACAAAAATCAATCCATCAAAAATACAAAAATATGTAGCTGCATTAAGCATCGCATCCATACATTGCATATTTGTGGTCATACAGGTCAAAGGCACCATAGACTGTAATTACTCCGCCAGTCCATCTTGTTCCACATTCTTCCATTTTATAAAACAGCAAACAAAAATGCCATTTATTGCTTTTTACCACACTAGAGTCAGTGGTCTTCTAATGTATCAAGAGTTTTTATCATTCAGTCATCATTTTGCTTTCTAGCCACGTAATGTACCAAGTCAGATAGATTTTACGAAGGTAGAGTTCTACTTGGATCACACCTTGTTACGTAGCATCCCAACACAAATTAAAACACATAAAAATTCCCAAGTTGTGTGAACGAAAGATGAAACCTGCACAGTAATCCAGGTCACCATAAGCGAAACGGTTATCTTGCTCATCCCCCGTGCGAATGGTTCTAGAATGCTGAGAATTGACAAAAGGACGAGCTCTTCCCTATCCATTCACCTTAATAAATAGTGGTTTTTACCACTACCAAATCCCAATCATAGTTGGTCCCCAAAGTTGTAAGGATTCGTACTACACGTCCCTGCCAAGGATGGGTAGTCATCCCCAAGACCCAAAAGGATCAACGCCATTCACAAACAAAATTCCAACAAACCATCATCCTAACCCTTTCCATTCACCTTTGGTCTCCAAGTTGTAAGGATTCGTACTATCCGCCCCTAACCAGGATGGGTAGTCATCCCCAAGGCCTAAAAGATCAATGCCCTTACTTCATAATCTCCATCATCCCCTTGGTTCCCAACGTCGTAAGGATTCGTACTACACGTCCCTGCAAAGGATGGGTAGTCATCCCCAAGGCCACTAGGATCAAGGCCATTCACAAGCTCAAACTCACAACGCTCAAAATACAAAATCAAATAACAATGGTTATCACCACTATTCAAAATCCTTGCTCAAAAAGAAAAATTAATAGAAAAATAAATAGTGATTTTCATCACTATATAGACGAGCAAGTCTCCCAAATCATTCAACCAACAAATAACCTGAACTTGAATCCCTAGAATTCTCAGCATTCGAAAACCATCTAGGTGATCCTCATTATAGGTTTGGTTGATAGCCTACCTGGCAATGGTGGTATCCTACCCGCATGACGATATATCTATCACATTAACTTGTGTACAGATCAATGTTTGCATGTGGATGAGCTAGCTTATGGTATCCTAGATAGCAACGCAGATTAATCTATCTAAATACAACAAAGGAGTTAGTGGAGCTAATTAGGTGATCCTCAGTACAGGTTTGGTTGATAGCCTATCTGGCACTGGCGGTATCCTGACAAATACCACATAAATGAACTCAATTGCACACACAGGGATGCAAAATAGCTTGGTCAAAGACAAGTCCGATTCATACCTTGTTCAAAAGTCTTGTAAGATAAAGTACAGTCATGGCTAGCAAGTTAAAACCATTTGAATCTCAGAAAACCTTAGCTACATTTCTAAACCAACTGCGCTACTTTTCATCCTCACATTACCATCAGAAAATACAAAAAAAAACACATGTATAAAAGCAAAGTCATCTACTACAACAATCGCCCAAAAACATAATCACAAAGTTCTAAACAGTCTATGGTGCCCTAACCAAACGACACAAATTCCATTCATCCATTTCATTTTTGCATATCACATATAAATCAAAAACATTTGCATTCATCATAACATATGCATCCATCAAAATAAATTAACATGCATACATCCATATTCATCAACCATCATGCATAAGATCAAATCATCACATGTGCATAAACAAAATAAAGCCAGTATATATATATATATCATCAAAAAAATGCCCGTAGGCTACAAAACTGGTCCTCTGACCCCGCAATCATACAACAAAATCCCCAGCCTAAGGCGTCGGCCACCATGATCACGTAGGATCGGTGCGACGGGAACTACCCCCATGGTGTGGGTCCTATGGGACCCCTCAGGGTGGCTACTACTAGCCCCCGCATCATGCCTGCTATCGCCTCCCTCATCCAATCGCCTGTGACGAGATGATGTTGACTGCTCAGTACCACTGTCCCTCATCCGGTGTGAAGATCCACCTCCCGAGGGCTCAGGTACCCACCCCCCAAGGTGGATGATCTCCCCCTCCAAATCCATCCGATGTCGGCACCACTCCGCCTCCCATCGATGGTACATCGTGACTACATCATCGTGCTGCACCAACTATGTCCGTAGGAGATCTCTCTCCAGGGCAATGTCGGTTCCCCCCTCCTACCGATGGTGCGCAACCCATGCGCTCTCCCGCTCCGCTAGCTGAGCCCGAAGGAGATCCCTCTCCCGTAGCGCATCCCCCAGCTCCCCATCTCGCCTCCGTAGTAGCTCTGCCAACCGTGCATTCTCAACGTGTAACCCAGACTCCATGTCCCCCGCATCCGCCTGAGGCATGGGACTCTCTAGAATAGCCTGCTCTGGCTCCCACTGCTCCGCAATGTCCTACATCTCCGACTGATCCGGAGCCCCCAAATCCACATCCTCACCCTCTACCTCCACCATGTCTGCATCCTCCAAAGGAGCTCCCCAATCATCCCCTGGTGCCTCGACACCCTCCCCCCCCCCACCTCCATGCCTCCCAGTGGCCCCTCTCCTCGCCATCGCCATAGTACCCACCACTGGTCATACTCACGGTAGTCCCGACGTCATCCACATCCGGGACGTCGATCACCTCGTCTGAATCCTCACCCAGTGGCACGATGACCGATCGGTCTAGAGTCCTCTCATCCCCTCGGCGTCGATAGACCATGGGTTCACCAGGCAACCCCTAGTGCACCCCAAACTATCGTGTCACCTGATTGTACGAGAAGAACTCATGCTGGCCGCGTGCTGCCCAATCAACCATCGCTCTCTACGTACCCATCGGAGCCACTCTCCAGCCTAGCCAGGCTGGACAGTCCCGATAAGGGTGCCAAACCACCTCCCTTGGAGTAAGCCGAGAGAAGGTATCGACATAGTGCCCTACGACACCTGCCCACCGTCGACTCTGTCCCTGCTCCCCGGACCACCGCCACAGAACTGCATAGCCAATCTCCCTATCCTCCATCTCTGCCTGAGTCATCCATGGTAACCCTGGCCTCTCCACTGCTATATGCTACCAAGCCCAACTCTGCAATAGATAGCTACCCCTTGCCAACAGCGTCTATCCCCATCTCATGATTAGCGGTGCCTCTATCGGGCACTCTACCAACCGCCAAACCAAATCCAGCAGGTTCCATGGGAACCTCATGCCTGACGAGTCAGGTAACAACATGTTGGAAATGAGGCCCATAAGGAATGCGTGCCTCACTCCCAACACCCCCCTCTCCAGCCACCATCGGACCAATATCCCGCCAATCTGGCAGTCGCCCTCTGCCCTCTCTAGTGGATCCTCCACACCCAGCTCCTCCCCATGCCCGAAGCAGCGTGTCAACACTGTTGTCCGTTGATCTCGCGATGACGTCCTGATCGGCAATCCATCTATCGAAATCCATAGAAGTCGATAGATATCCTCCAAAGTCACAGTCATCTCCCCTATTGGGAGATGGAAGGTGTTGGTCCGTGGATCCCAAAGATTGATCAGGGCCATCAAATAGGCCTGATCCACGACCACAGGCTCCAGTCGAGCCACCTGCTTGAGCCCAAGGGCATCAAGCCACTCCCAATCAACCTCAGCGCCCCCATGCTTCGGTAAAAGCAGTGGGTACACGGTACCGGCTCCTAACAACCTGCAAAAGAAAACAATTCAAAAACATTAAAATCATGAAAAAGAACTGTACAACAATAACATGAATATACAACATTGCCTACCAATGTACAGCAAAAACAAACACAAAAAATTCAAAAGTCAAAAATTAATTTTTTAGTCCTAGGGTTTCTAATCCTATATTAAAAAAAAAAAAAAAAAAAAAAAATAAAAAATTTTTTAGTTCTAGGGTTTCTAACCCTAACTAATAAATTCCAAAAATAAAAAAAAAAAATTCAAAAATTAATTTTATCTTAGGGTTTCTAATCCTAACTGATTAATTTAAAAAACAAAAAAAAAACAAACAATTAAGTCTTAGGGTTTCACGTTACGTTTATCCTAGGGTTTAGTTATAAGCAAAATAAAAATTCTTTACCTAGGTTTTTCGCTACGTTTAGTTGTACACTAAGTCTTAGTTGTCTTCAGCTCAGTTTTAGGGTTTCAGTTTTAAAATTTTGAAAAGCATCATCGCAAAGAAAATTAAACAAAACACTTGCAGTTTTAAACAAAGTAATAACTCTAGGGAGCACTTATTGGTCTCGCTTCGGCTCCACCGCTCGATCCGGTTTGTGCACTCATGATGGCAGGGAAAATTTGGTAGTGCTTCACTTCACAGAATTAACCTCCTCCTCCCCAGAGCTCCAAATCGCAAGAAATTTCAGATGCAAATGAGCCCAAACCCTAGTTTTGGCCTTTAAATAGGCCTTTTGAGCTTAAATTCATCTTCCACTGGGACGAGCACTCTGGTTAGCGCTCGTCCCACCCTGGGACGAATTCTAAGATGGTATTCATCCCACCCTGGGACGAATTCAGGGCAAAAATTTCAAAAAACAACAAAAATTGAACAAAAATACACAAAAATAGCTAATAAACTTGCCCGATGAGAGTGCTATTGCACTTGACATCCCGGGCATGCAAAATAGACGTTGGGGTCACAAATTGTCACTATCCTACTCCCTAAGAAGGCTACCATAGCCGGACCGCTCCACGGGAAGACGGATTTTTGCCAATTTTAGCTCCAAAAAGCGTCGCAAAAAGGGTTACCACCCACCAAAAATAGGTCTAAATGTCAGAAAATTGCACATGCTTAACGCTAAACCATCTAAAGGCACCCTTGCACAAGTCATCTTGGGTCAAGTGACTCATCGCTTTTCTCATGAAGGTCATTCCCTCATCGATTCGTCGCTTGAGGGGGTAGTCACACTTAGTCACCAATCAGCAAACACACACCCAATTAAGGAAAACGACATGCATTCAAAGAATCATTGACAAAGACAATTACGCTCCTGCTTGGGGCAGTAAACAAGCAATAATCACAATCTGATCAAATCACTTGGCATTTCGTGAATCATGAACTCAAGGTTCTCACAGACAAAAGGTTGCGCCCTTTGCCTATTCATGACTGATCAATGTCCAAGGTCAAGTAACACCTCACCGAAAAAGGTTAACACTTGAATTGAGTGCCTTCGCTCGTCAGAAGCAAGGATTCAAGAATGCATGCCCTTTCCATGCTTGGGGCATCAAAAGTTGGTTAGGTTACCAAGAAACCCTAATCATTAGTGCTTTGGTTATCTATTTTTGCTCAACACTGTGCCATGCACAACGCATCCCAAAAAGGGGCATCTATAGACACCAAAACAACACCAATCCGATTATGTGACTGCAAACACTGATCGCTTTGACACACACAGCCCCCAGGGCAGCCCTCGGAGGTTAAACAGTGGTCCTAACCACTTTTACAACAATTTTGGAAGGTCAAAAATCAATTTGGCACCTTCAGGCACTTTGCTCAATATCCGTCTCACCCCGAGACGAATTCAAAATGGGATTCGACTCACCCAGAGACGAATTCTGAATTCGCTCCTGGGTAGGACGAATTCTAGGTTCAACGGGCAAAAAGAAAAATCTTGACAAGTGGCAGCTAAGGACAGTCCATTAATGCCTCCTCGCCTTGCATGCGCGTGTAGGTGGGCAGAGTGAGTGTTAGAGGACTGTCACAAGGGCAGTCATGGAAGCCCAAGTCAGGGAGGAGTCTCCTCCCTCTTGGGAAGGCATGGCCGCCACGTGGCACCCCTGCATGCCCATCCAAAAGAGACCCCTTGGGTCTATAAAATGGTGAACTTTCTCACCCAAAAGAGGACAGGTTGGAAGCATTTTCAAGCAACGAAGTGCTGCCAAATTGATACCACGTTTTTACCTTTTGATTCACCTCTTCCACATCCTTGATCTCTTTCGCAAGGGAGGTCATTGGGTGGTTATTGGAAGTGTGAATCCGGATCCAAAACCCGACACTTGACCACATAGATCTACCAATTCGCCGACAACCCATTACAAGAGATTTTGGGCCCATCCCAAGTGGATTGGTGCCGAAATCAGGTTCCAACGGTGGGTGGCCCGCCCGGGCACCCCGCACTGCTGCGAGCCTAATATTCTTTTTTAAGAATGATTGGGAATTCATGGCAGATTGTTCTTTTCATCATTTTTTTAGTTTGCATTCCATTTTATGCTTTTTAAATAGCTTGTAATCTCGATTTCATAATGCTTTGATCAAATCTTATCATGTTTTGTCGCTTTTGTTGTCCTCACTAACTTGCAGGTAGCGACGTCAAATTCCCATTGATGGAGGTCAAATTGGGGAAATCTGACCATCTGGGTCTTCCCAAAATGCCCCCAATTAGCTAACCCCCAAGTTTGCAGGTCTTTTGGAGCTCCCGAGACATGACATTTGGGCAGGATCACTTCGACGTTTTGTCGTAGGAGAATTCGTCCTACCCAGAGATGAATTACAGTAGAATCCGTCCCGCCCAGGGATGAATTCAAATCGGTGGCCAATTTCTTGACTTTTTTGATGGCAGTGGCCCTCTGGTAATGTTCCTTGGTTTCTGTCAAATTTGCAGGTTGTTTAGAATCAGTTTATTTATCGTTGTAATCAATCTTTTGCATGCATCTTTCATTGTTTTTAGAGAACAAACGTTTCATCTTTGCAACAGGTGCTACTAACGAGTTTGTTGTTTCTTTGAATGCAGGAGGAGCAGCAAGGATCAAGGATTCATTCACACCAGTGGCGGCGACACTTTGGCCCGTCCATTTTACATGTGGGCACGCGGAAGAGAGATGACTTTCCATTGATGTGACCAAGAGACAAGTTTGATGCTCCTCTCCCCTAAAAAGGGAGGAAGCTAATTGTAACCGAATTTGGAATACATCAATAAAAGAAGAGGGTTGTTTCATTCCATTTGGGTTCCAATTTGTCTATGCTTTCTCCATTTTACGCATTTCTAATTCGTAGCATCAAGTTTAGTTTCGTTCTTGCATCGTGTTTGGAGTTTTCCCTTTTTGTTTTTCGGAATCTCGTGCTTTCAGTAACTAGGTTTCAATATAAATAAAAATATCCATATTTGTTATTTTTGTGTTACACGAATTTCATGGTCTTCCATTTCATTTTTGTATTTTAATACATTGCAAGTAGAGTAAAAAAAGTGGTGCATGCGTCCTGGGGTCGCTACAAAGGGAATTGACTTTGGTGAGATTTTCTCTCCTATTTTTAAATTACCTTCTATTTCTAGATGTTGAACTTGAGGAAGAAATATATATGGGACGTATAAAATTCTTTAAGGTAAGAGGTAAGGAGGACTTGGTATGAAAACTTTAAAAGTCCCTTTATGGCTTGAAGTAATAACCAAGAATGTGGAATCAAAAAATTGATAGGTTTGTTTTGGCACTTTGGCTTGACAAAAGAAAAGAAGATCCTTGTGTGTATTTCAAAGAAGAACATGAAAAAATTGTTATAATTGTTTTGTATGTGGATGACTTGTTATTAGTTGGTAACAATAAAGAGATGATTAATTCATTCAAATATCGCTTGTTGGTCACGAATCTGCCACAGGAAAGGATTTTTACAATTGCGCCCTAGACCCGGCCAACATTGAAAGGCTGGAAGCAAGAAATGGCTCCCAGACCAATCTCCAGAGTGGGTTGGTTCCCTTCACTATTCTAAACTTGGTTAAGATAAGGGTTGCTGGAAAGAGATTTAAAAGGTTGCAGAAAGAAATGGGAAATATGGCCACAGGCCGAAGTGATGGGATCAGAAAAACAACAGCAGGAAACTACAAACGCAACAACAACAAGTAACACAAGAAATCAGCTTCATCCTCGCACAATCACATGCCGCAAATCCCTCCAAACCCACATTCCAGGAATTGTACTCTGACCGCAGTATTTAAATCCAATATGCAGAATTTAAATGTAATAGCAATGCAGAGTACGAATGCTATTAGAAATGCAGAAAACAGAAAGCAAATTCATCCATGCGACGCTTGAAAAATTAGAAGTCGATCCTTGTATTCCCGCAGATACAATTCCAGTTTCTAGCAGCAAGTTTTTCCAACCTTTGTAAATGAAAATTACATTGGTTTTTATAGAGGTCCGTCCTCTTTGCAACATTAAATAATTAAAACCAACTTCCTCGTGATCTACAATTATATCTTGGAAATCAGGAACACGATCCCCTTAATCACGGCCTCGAGGAAGCAAAAATTAAAGGCAATGAAACGTTCGCGATTCTTCATTAAATTCGTTTTTCAATATGCATGAAAACGTTACGCCAATCCACAAAAAAATACTTTGAACCAATAAATCCTTTAATTTTGGTGGCCTGGGCGCTTCTTCGACTTTAACCGCCTCGGAAATCCGCAAAATATTTAATTCGGGTTAGCATTAAATCATCGAAAATCGAAAAAACCCTTTCGGCCATTCATATTGCACTTGGCGGGAAAACTGCGCAGGTCGCGAAAATGCGACGGGTCGCGAAATCGCGACGGGTCGCGAAATCGCGACGTCTTATAATGCCGTATGCTTTGACCACCGTTGACCCGCGAAAATGGCACATGTAGCGATTTCGCTACGTCTCCGGCTTCCTCTTCGCCATCGCAAGCTTGCTCCGCGAAAACGGAACATGTAGCGATTTCGCTACATGTTTCGTCGTTAGCTCCTCCCTGCGCTCTGCCCCGCGAAAACGGAACATGTAGCGATTTCGCCACATGTTTCCGTCGCCGTACCAATCGCCATTTTTGGTCACGATTCGCTGACATGTCAGCGAATCGCTGCATGTTTTCAACTTAATGGTTTTTGCCCGCCGACCCGCGATTCCGGAACACGTCACGATATCGCGACGGTTCCGCCAACCTGCCTGCGTTGACTGCGTTGACCGCGATTCTGCAACATGTCGCGCGCGTCAGCTAATTTTCAGACTTAGTCATTTTTTGCTCATTTTTTCTCCTTTTTTCGCTCAAGCTGCATCAATCAAAGGTCAGATCCCCAAAAATACATCAATGCATTCATCAATGAGAATCAATGTGGCAAAAATGCCAACATTCTTGGCGGCTCGTGGGGTATACAGCTCGCTGTATGCAAGAATCCAGGCCTTAGTCCATTGGGCACAGAGTCATATTGAACCGTAAACAAGCCGCTGCAAAACATGTCGGGGACCGCGCCAAACTTCTTCGTCATGGAAAACTAGAATCGGAAGAACCTGCATAGAAGCGGTTATAAACTGAAGAAATGGAATATGATGGTGAAATGAGCTCCTGTGGTTGCGCAAGCGGTGACTGCAATGGAGTGATGAAATGAAAATGAATGAAGTTATGGAGTGGGAATGGAACTAGGAAAGTTGTGAAATGAAATGAACTAGACTGCGAAATAAATGCATAAAAGACTGAACTTAGAGGAAAGGGATAAGAAGGAACGGGGAAAAACAGAAAAGGGAAAAGAAACAACAGCTGTGGCTTATTTTGTTTTAATGCAGAAGAAAAAGAAGGAAGAAGATGAAGAAAGGAAAGAGAGGAAACGGGGAAGGGAAAAGAAGAAAGTGCTATAAAGCCACCAAACTGTTGGGAGGAGAAAAAAAAAGGAAAAACAAGCACCTACGGCTCGCAGGCAACAAGAGCCGAGATGAAAAAATAAAAACAATACCAGTTTTTTTTTTTTTTTCTTCTTCTTTTTCTATTTTTTTTTGTTTTTTTCAAAATACTATATACAATAATGCACGACATGATTGGCATGTCGCCACCAGACACCCAATCTCATAATGTTATCTGGTAAATCTGCAATGTCCCGACCATATCTGATCATACTTAAGTCGGTCCTTGAAATTAGGCTGGCTCTTTCCTGAAGTTCTCCATGGTGCTGATAGGATGCAATTCAGCAGATTATCCTTCTTACTAGTACCCCCATGGAAGACTTCTTCAGGTACTGGATGTAGTGGCTGGAACCAACACCACCACTTTGCAGACTTTACTGGCTGTGGGCTGAGTACAGGCTCCTCTAACTCCTTGATGTGATCATAGGGCTCTTCAAGTGAGAAATCTGATTCTGGGATCTCCTCAGGTTCTGGAATTTGAACTTGTTCTTCTACTTGGCCCATCTCTTGATGAAAACTGCAAGCAACCATATTGTTCATTGCTGGAAAAGTGCTTGCATGTTCCAATCCTTGACTTTGGACGAGATCTGTCCCTTGAAATTCACATGACTGCATCTCAGGGATCTGGCATGAATGTGCAGGGTAAACAGGAGCAGCAACCACCGGAGAAGGTAATGGAGTTTCTCCCCACGGTAACTTTCTTGATAAGAGCAACAACTGTTCCGCTCGCACTGCTTCCTCAAATATTTGTGGGAACCGTTGTTCACCTGATCGCAAAGAAAAGAGACCTATGTCAGAGTTAAAAGCTCGAACATAAAATAGGTGGGCTTGGGTGGGTGATGGACAAATCTTCTCTGGAATTCTCTTCCAACTTATCAAGAATCGGACATTGAAGTCCGTGATGCTCTCTTGAGGTGCTCTCTTGATGTACATGAAAAATTGGTAGAGATCCAAAGAACTGTAGAAAGGATCTTCATCAAATCTTTTGATCAGTGCTCCCGCTAGATCATCCCATGAGCTGATGCTTTGACGTTTGAGCAGTCTGTACCACTGCAATGCTCTTCCTTCCAAAGACTGAACCAGAAGTCGGATCATAACATCTTCGTGTTCTATGACATGGATCATGGACAGAATAGCAATATCTTCAACATGTGTCAGAGCCATGCCTTCGGTACCATCATATTTTGCCAGATTTTTTAGGGCACCTTCGGGAATTTCATGCCGAACTTGCAGATTCAGAGGGCCAGGATCATCCCATATAGAAAAAACCCTCGCCTTTGTGGCAGTGGTCTGCGGAATCACGGCCATCGCCATTAAGTCAGAGTCGCCAGATGAACATTCTTTGAAATTTTTTTTTTCTTTTTTTTTTTTAAAACAATAGGCGTCCACGAACAGATCTTCAACTCAGCAAAGTCGCCAGATGAACTTAAAAATCTCCGCTGTGAGGCCAAGACAGCTCATCTAATCTTGAGACCTCCGGGTGTTAAAACGTGCCAAAACTGTTGGCACCGGTGGGGTTATCACTTTGGAAAATTATGCGTATCCCACCGATTATGAATTCTTGGAGACAGAACAATCGTCCCACCGGCGTGCCAAAAACCGTTGGTCACGAATCGCCACAGGAAAGGATTTTTACAATTGCGCCCTAGACCCGGCCAACATTGAAAGGCTGGAAGCAAGAAATGGCTCCCAGACCAATCTCCAGAGTGGGCTGGTTCCCTTCACTATTCTAAACTTGGTTAAGATAAGGGTTGCTGGAAAGAGATTTAAAAGGTTGCAGAAATAAATGGGAAATATGGCCACAGGCCGAAGTGATGGGATCAGAAAAACAACAAGTAGGAAACTACAAACGCAACAACAGCAAGTAACACAAGAAATCAGCTTCATCCTCGCACAATCACATGCCGCAAATCCCTCCAAACCCACATTCCAGAATTGTACTTGACCGCAGTATTTAAATCCAGAAACAGAATTTAAATGTAACAGCAATGCAGGAGTATGAATGCTATTAGAAATGCAGAAAACAGAAAGCAAATTCATCCATGCGACGCTTGAAAAATTAGAAGTCGATCCTTGTATTCCCGCAGATACAATTCCAGTTTCTAGCAGCAAGTTTTTCCAACCTTTGTAAATGAAAATTACATTGGTTTTTATAGAGGTCCTTCCTCTTTGCAGCATTAAATAATTAAAACCAACTTCCTCGTGATCTACAATTATATCTTGGAAATCAGGAACACGATCCCCTTAATCACGGCCTCGAGGAAGCAAAAATTAAAGGCAATGAAACGTTCGCGATTCTTCATTAAATTCATTTTTCAATATGCATGAAAACGTTACGCCAATCCACGAACAAATACTTTGAACCAATAAATCCTTTAATTTTGGTGGCTTGGGCGCTTCTTCGACTTTAACCACCTCGGAAATCCGCAAAATATTTAATTCGGGTTAGCATTAAATCATCGAAAATCGAAAAAACCCTTTCGGCCGTTCATATTGCACTTGGCGGGAAAACTGCGCAGGTCGCGAAAATGCGACGGGTCGCGAAATCGCGACGTCTTATAATGCCGTATGCTTTGACCACCGTTGACCCGCGAAAATGGCACATGTAGCGATTTCGCTACGTCTCCGGCTTCCTCTTCGCCATCGCAAGCTTGATCCGCGAAAATGGAACATGTAGCGATTTCGCTACATGTTTCGTCATTAGCTCCTCCCTGCGCTCTGCCCAGCGAAAACGAAACATGTAGCGATTTCGCTACATGTTTCCGTCGCCGTACCAATCGCCATTTTTGGTCGCGATTCGCTGACATGTCAGCGAATCGCTGCATGTTTTCAACTTAATGGTTTTTGCCCGCCGACCCGCGATTCCGGAACACGTCGCGATATCGCGACGGTTCCGCCAACCTGCCTGCGTTGACTGCGTTGACCGCGATTCTGCAACATGTCAGCGCGTCGCTGCAATTTTCAGACTTAGTCATTTTTTGCTCATTTTTTCTCCTTTTTTCGCTCAAGCTGCATCAATCAAAGGTCAGATCCCCAAAAATACATCAATGCATTCATCAATGAGAATCAATGTGGCAAAAATGCCAACACTTCTCAATTTGACATGAAAGATATTAGTGTTGCAAAATTTATTTTAGGTATGGACATCATAAGGGATCATGCAAACAAGAATATGGGTCAACAAAAGAAAGTATATTGAATTGATACTGCAAAGGTTTAGGATGCATGATAGTAAATGTGTGAGTACTCCATTTTCTATTGGTCAAAAACTATCTGCTAAATAGCATCCCAAGTAAAAATATGATATTTAATAGATGTATCATGTTATTTATGTTAGCGCTATGGAAAGCTTGATGTATGCAATGGTTTGTACTAGACCTATCATTGCATATGTAGTGGAAGGAGTGAGAAGATATATGTCCAATCCAATAAAATAACATTGTACTACTATGAAAAATATTTTTAGATACTTACATGGAACCTCAAGTTATGCAATCTACTACCAAGTAAAAGCCAAAGAAA
Source organism: Wollemia nobilis (assembly GCA_028583015.1). Classification (NCBI taxonomy): domain Eukaryota; kingdom Viridiplantae; phylum Streptophyta; class Pinopsida; order Araucariales; family Araucariaceae; genus Wollemia; species Wollemia nobilis. Next base: position 1,514,188 of record JAQPPZ010000741.1, read on the forward strand.
ATAAAACTTTGAATCTACAAGGTTTTGTGGATTTTGCTTAGGCTAGAGATCTTGATAATAGAAGATCCATTAGTGCCTATGTTTTTAGTATTTTTGGAGGGGCATTGAGTTGGATGAGCAAAATGCATTCAATGGTTGATTTATCCATATTAAAGGTAGAGGACATTGTAGCAACTCATGCCTGTAAGGAAGCAGTGTGGCTACAAATTTTATGCTCAATAGTTAGTCTTATACAAAAGGCTATGATAATCAACAATGATAGTTAGAGTGCAATGTTTTTGGTGAAGAATCCTATTTTTCATGCTCGATCAAAACATATTGATATCCAATATTATTTTTTGAGAGAAATGATTGAGAGGAATTGAGTGTTGTTGGAAAAAATTGATACAAAAGAATTGTTTGTTGATTCATTAACAAAGGTTGTGAGTGCTCAAAAATTTTCTTCGTGTAGAAAATCTATGGGCATGGTTTCCCTTAATAGTTGAAAAATTTGTTTTTCCCCCTATGGAAAGTATTAAACATGTGGGAGAACATTATATATGTGTTGGATACTTTTCGTGTTCTATAGTTATAAAAGTTGGAAAGATGATGTTTTTTGGATGGGTTTTTTTTGGGTTATTTTTTGAACCCATGGTATTTAGCCCGTGGTTTTGTAAAATCCATGCATGTACCTTTGTTATTTATTTTGAACTTGCATTAGGGCTTGCACACATAGAGAATACACAAATAATTGCATTATTGTATTAGAGACGATTGATTTTATGCAATACGAAGAAGGTTATTATGCTAGGATTTGTATCCAAAAGGGTTTTCCTAGGTGAAATATTGTGTACTATGTATTTTCCATATTTCTTCATCTTGATTCTATATTATCACTTATCTATATTAATTTTATCAAAGCATACTTGCTATTTAGTAGTGGCTAAATATTTACACTAGGGTACACAAAACTTGGCACCCCTCTAGGTTCCAAGTCTGTCACATGTCATTCTTTCATTGAAATATATAATGTTTGGACCAAAGTGATCCAAAAATTTTATTCTCCTATGTGTTTTTCCTCTTCAATACATGACTTATTATTTCCCAAGGGTTCCTATGAGTTGGTCTTATCATAGAATGAGTTCTTATGTGTGTGCTAGATATTGCATTGGAGTTTGGTATACATAACTCATCCTTATTTAGACTTGGGCTTCTCATACCATTGTTAGACATACATGGGTTCTCCTACCTAGGCCATCAACATCTGATGTTTAATTATCCTTTTAGGTTGGCTAATAGGCCTATTTCTCTTGAGAAATGGAGGTGCACAACCAAAACTGAGTTGCTTCTCTAAAGTGTATATGATTGTGATGAGGAAAAACTACTTTGCTAGCGTTTGATGAAGAAAAACTGCTCTACGGGGATGGCAAAAAATTTTGGAGGAGGTCTAAAAAATTGGAGGAATGCCGTGATGGCATCGGGTCCAACACAAAGAGTGCATGCTCGTGATATTTTTTCATCTAAAAATGACTTGAAGGAACAAGATTTTCCAGTGCATGTCGAGAACTGCTTGTTAAAGAACAATGGATGTTTGGAATGATGTGAAGCCATGCCAATTCTAGTGGTTCAACCAGACTCGATGGCGGAAGATGTGGATTATCTAACCAAACATGCCCTTATTGGAAAATTTTTGGGCATCCAAATTTCTCTCCCCTTTGTGGAGGCTTGGGTCAAGAAGACTTGGAATCTTGAAGGCGATGTGGAGGTGATGCTGAGTGCGAACAACTATTTTATGGTGGTTTTCTCTTGTATTGCAGATCATAACAAATAATTTGAAGGGGGTACTTATTTCTATAACCAAGTGGGAATCTTTCTTAAACCCTGGCATGTGGGTTTCAACCCATCAGAGGAGTGGTCGGGTTCCAATATGGGTGCGATTCCATGGCTCCCGTTGGAATTATGGAGAACTGATTATCTTGCATAAGATTGCCCTTCTACTTAGGAAGCTGGTTGGACCATCACAATAGAAAATGGATAAACAGGTAATATTTGTTGCTCATATTTGTGTTGAAATTGACTTAAATAATCCTATTCCATATTTTATTGAAATACAATTTGGATCAACTACATGGGTTCAAAAACTTGACTATGGAGCTCTTCCATTTCGTTGCTGGATTTTCTGTGAATATGGTCACCTACAAAGAAAATTCCCTAATTTTTTCTCACCTGTGGCTTCAAATCTTGGGTCATATTGGTCTAGAAAAAATTTGTATAAAGGAAAATCCCCGATAAAGGAAGGGTAATGGGATAAGAAAGGTTTGTTTCGGTAAAATTTTGAAATAGAGGACAAAGGGCAAACAAAGACCTTAAGGATAGCCAACCAGATGGTCTACTCAACCATTTTGAAATATTAAATGATCTTGATCAGTGCATGGAGATACCTAAAATGACGCTACTTGATGCAAATATAACAACGTCAAATCAGATATCTCTTCTTGAGGAAGAACTTAAGGAATCAGATCTAGGAGGTTTAAATGAAGAACAAAGGACTTTGGATCTGAGTATAGGGGACATGGTTGGGTCTAGCCCTATAAGGGAAACTATTTTTGAAAGTGGTACAAATTTAGTTATGCCCTCTCCTACTCAAGCACTGATGTAGTCATCCTTGGACTGTAAAACTCCTACGGTGTTGGGATTACAACAAAAAATAATTAAAAAAAGTTTTTCAGATAAGAATATGAAGGTGGGTCGACAGAAGGACCAAGATAAAATTAATTTAATGGGGGAGAATTTGGGGGATTCAGGATTGGTGAGAACATTGGAATCCCATTTTTATAAACCCCAAAAATGATTATCCTCTCATGGAATGTAAGGGGGTTGAATAGCATCCCCAAATAAAAATTTGTTCATGATTTGGTTCATGTGCATTCTCTAGATGTGGTGTTTATTCAGGAGACTAAATTGGCTATTGATAGTATGTTCAATATTGCTCCCAAGTTGTGGAGAAGGGGGTAATGCTAGTGTATTGGTGCATGTGGATATGCTGGTGACGTCACTTGTTTATGGGATCCGGTTAAGATATCCCCTCTTACTTGGATTTCCAACAGATGGTCTATTTCAACGGTCAGGAATGATAATGAATTTGGTGAAATCATCCTACTTATAAATGTGTATGCTCCTATTGATTACAATGGTAAAGTGAATTTGTGAAAGCACATTTGATTTGTGAGAAGTTTGGTTCCCCTGTACCCATGGATTTTGGCTGGAGACTTCAACTCTATCACTTGTATAGAGGATAAACATGGTGGGGTGGACTGTCTCGAGCCTTTTTCTTCTATCTTCAGTGCTCATATCCAGGCCCTAAACTTGGTTGACATCAAGCCAGATAATGGGATATTTCCTTGTCACAATAGAAGGTGTGGGGAAGCTTCCATATTAGAGAGACTAGATAGGTTTTTGATATCTAGTTAATGGATGGGTAATAACAAAGGTGCTAGTTCTATGATTCTGGAGGGTAGGGGATCTGATAATTGGCCTATAAAACTCTTTGCTTTGGAGTTAGGGCTAAAAAAGAGTCCTCCTTTAAGTTTCAACTTATGTGGCTTCATGATCCTAAGCTTCATGATTTCATGCGAGGCTGGTGGAAGACTGGCAAACCTCCTCATGGCACCACTATGTATTCCTTTATGAAGCGACTACAATTTGTAAAATATAAATTGAAGAGATGGAATAGACTAAATTTTGGTAGCCTTTCCTTGGCTAAGTTGGTAGCTCTTAGGAGGATGGAAGAAGCTTCAAGGAAGATTAGAGATCAGGGATTCACGAAGGAGCTTCTTGTTGAGGAATTTGAGGCTACGAAAGACCTTGCTAAATGGGAACTGAGGGAAGAAATTTTTTGGAAACAAAAAGCTTGAGTATATTGGCTTCAAGAAGGGGATAGGAACATAGCCTTATTTTATAACTTAGTTAAGGCTCACCGTAATGGTAACTTGATTACCTCTCTTGTGAATTCTTAGGGTGCACTACTCTCTCCTTTTAGGGATATTTTAGAAGAGACTAAGAGGTATTTTTCATCTCTCTTCAAGGAGGACTCCCTATCATATGATGAGAATGAAAAGCTTATTATAAAATGTATTCCAATGATTGTTTCTAGAGATATGAATAAGCACTTGATGGGTTCAATTTCCCTTGAGGAGTTGGAAAATGTTGTATTCAAGATGAAAAAAGGAAAAGCCCCAGGCCTAGATGGATTCCTAATTGAGTTTTATCAGGATTTTTGGGATTTAATCAAATTTGATCTTTTGGATGTGGTCCATGAGTCCCAAAAAAACAAACAGATGCTAAGGGCCCTAAATGCTACCTTTGTGGTGCTTATACCCAAAAAATATGGAGAAAAATCCTTGGATATGTTTAGGCCTATTGCTCTCTACAATGTTGTGTATAAGATCATAACAAAAATTATTGCTGAGAGGCTGAAGATATGGTTGAGAAAAATCATCTCTGAGAAAAATTATTACTGGCCGACAAATATTGGATGGGATTTTTATTGCTATAGAAGCTATTCACTCAATGAAAACTTCTAAGAAGAAAACTATGTTCATTAATTTGGACATGGCCAAAGCCTATGATCGGGTCAGATGGTCCTTTCTTCAGAAAGTTCTTACTGCTTTTGGATTTGAGGAGGAATGGATTATATGGGTGATGAGTTGTGTTTCTTCTTCCTCATTCTATATTCTTGTTAATAATGAGCCATCAAAGCTTTTTGAGGCCTCAATGAGATTGAGGCAAGGAGATCCTTTATCTCCTTATTTGTTTATAATTACAGCTGAAATGTTGGGAAAATTTCTCATGTCTCAATTCATGCAGGGTCTCATCAGGGGTGGAAGTGGGATAGTAGTTTGCCACCTCTTTTCCACCTTCAATTTGTTGATGATATTGCTTTGTTGGGAGTTGCCACTATCAGGGAAGCTAGCAATATTAGAAATTCTCTTGACATATATCTTGGTGCTTTTGGACAGGTGATTAATGAGGACAAGTTTTCTATTTTCTTCTTCAATGCCCCTCCTCTTATTCAAGCCAGGATTGCTCGTATTCTAAAATTCCAAGTTGGGCCTCCCCCTTCATTTATCTTGGTATTTCAATTTCATTTCACCCTCTACCTAGATCTTCTTGGTAGTATATGCTTGATAAGTTTAGAAGGAATTTGAATCACTGGACTTTCATATGGCTATCCACTCCAGGTAGAGTGTTTTTAAAATCTGTTGTTCAAGCTTTAACCATTTATAGATGTTTTGTACAAATAGCTCCCACTCACTTCATCAAGGACATGGATGCTTTGTCAAGATAATTTTTATGGTCTATAAAACTTGATCAATCTAAATGGAGTTTGTTTAGGTGGGATTCTATATGTAGGTCGATGCAAGAGGGAGGCCTTGGGTTGTGACAGATAGCTCTTTTTGGGTAGGATTTGGCTACAAAACTTTATTGGAGATGGTGTACCTCTCAAGATCAAATTTGGGCTAAAATATTATCTTGTAAATACTTGAGAGGTATTTCTAAGGCTAAAATCCCTAGAGTCATCTTGGTTGGGAAAGGTTCAGTTATCTGGGACACTATGAAAAGAGGAGCTAATTTAATCAAGTAGGGTTTGTTTTGGATTTGTAATAAGGGATCAAAAGCTATTTTTTGGGACGATTCTTGGGATGGCCACCCTCCTATCTTGAATAAATATCCTAGGTTACATTTCCTAAGTATTTTATTCTTGGAAGCAAGCTGGTCTCGTGTGAAGAACTTCAAAAAAATTTAGTCTTTTGGAAATATGGAGATATATAGGTGGAAATACCCACAAGAATTTACCAAGGGGGTACTGGCCAAGGATAGAGAGGTGCTTGCTCTTATTATTATGGGGAGGCCTTGTTATTCATTGAGGGGTAAATATATTCTAGCTTGGAACCTTGATCCTAAGGGAACCTACTTGGTAGCCTATGGTTATCAGGTTATTCATAAGAAAAAGTATGGGAGTCTTCCTATCACTTGGTGGAAAAAGGTGTGGAATGAATTTTCCTAGCCAAAATGTAACTTCTTTCTTTGGTTGGTAGCTCATAATAAATGCCTCACTTGGGATAATGTGAGGAAGAGGGTATTTCAAGGTCCTTCTTTTTGTGTCCTTTGCGGTAAGAATGAGGATGACTCTTCTCATTTATTTTTCCAATGATCCTTTTTCAGAGACATTTGGCACCATTGGTGGAGCACCTAGAACCATCCATGTTTTCATGTGTTGTCCCTGGTGGAGTTTTGGAGTAGTCTAGGCAGACCTCCAACCAAGGCCCCCTTCCTTTGGGTGGCTTGGAATTTTGGCCCTTCTTGCATCATATGGCAAATTTGGCTAGAACAAAACCGACACATATTTTAGGGTAGTTATTTGGCTATTCAAAATATCTGGAAAAGGATCCTATATATGGTTCAGGAAACCATCCATAGCAAATGTGATGTGGACCCTATTTTGGATTTTAGGGAGGATAAGGTACAAAAATCCCTTGGTCTCTTTGGGTATGGTGTGAACTATTCTAGCCCTAGTAGGGTTCCTTAGCTCAGCAAGAAGGTTAGGAGAGATGGTAGGTGGAGGCCACCCCCAAGAGGAGTTTTAAAAATTAATACTGATGGATCATCCAGGGGTAATCCTGGACATGCTAGCATTTACAGTGTTGGGAGAGATTCTATTGGTGGTGTCAATTTTTTCTTTTCAATTTATAAAGGTGTTCACTCCAACAATTTTATGGAAGCTCTTGCAATTATTGAGGCCTTGCAGAGGGGGTTTTATTTTGGATGGCATACAATTATCTATGAGTATGACTCTCAAATTATGGTTAATATTTTAAACAATAAAAGGATGGAGAAATTTAATTAGCAGTTGGCCTTTGTAGCCGTTCAAATTATTAGAATGAGTTAAGAGTTTGAATTTATATCCTTTGTGGACATTCCAAGGGAATAGAAAGTGGTTGCTTATTACCTAGCCAAAAGGGCTTATGAGCTGCTAGATACTTGGAGTATCAATAATTGGGAGAGTCTCCCGTCTGGGGACTCTCAATGCCTATGGGAGTTGATCCACAAGGATGTACATACTTAATGTGGTTTATTCTTGTTGTCTTTTCTAGGTGTCATTCTAGTCTAGTGGTTTTAGTCAGTTTGGTTGTTTATTTTATTCCTGGTTGGAATCTCAGTTGTACTCTGTAATCCAAAATTTTTATCAATAAATTTTTACCCCTTTATTTAAAAAAAAAGTGGATATGATTTTTGTGTTTAGGTCCTTCTTGAGGTAGGTTAAACCAAATGTTTGATTTTTTCCAGTCCATGCTTTGTATCAGATTAACAACTTCACTAGAGGAGGTTTTCTAATGTTAGAGATGCATTGGCATTTTTGGTTGATCCCAATTTTCTTCAATGATTGTCTCCTTCACAAACTCATTCACAATTTGATTAGCTAGTTGGTCCCACTTAGTAATGGAATGTAGAGGTAGGTGAAGAACACAAGCTTATACTGAGAGGGGTGTGAATAGTATAAGATCAAAACTTTTACTTTTTTTTCCAAATGATAACAACAATACTATCAATGTAGTAGATGAAAAAATGCACAAATCATCACACACATGAGAGACACAAATTTAAAATGGTTCACCCAATTTGGGCTACATCCATGAAAAAAATATTTCTTATAAATTCCCTCAACCAATCTCTTGGGAAACAATTCCCTATTACAATGTTTATGGACACCAACACAAATCCCCTATGCTTAAGTTTGTGGATATCTATCCACAAGAGACACCAATCCCCTTTGTTCAGTTCGTGGACCTCTATCCACTGGAGACCTCAATCCCCTTTGCTATGGTACATTGAAATCTATCCATATGAGACCTCAATCTCCTTTGCTTTACTATACTTTAAGCCATTACAAAAGTCTTGCTCAATTCTACTCCAAAACTTGCTCTCAACTCTACTCAGATCTAATCCAAGTCTACACACTAGACTTGCTCAAATATGCTCATCAAAACTTACTCTCAACTCTTCTCAGATATGCTCCAAGTATTCACACTAGACTTGCTCAAATATGCTCTAAGCATACACACAAGGCTTGCTCAAGTCTACTTATCAAAAATTTCTCTCAAATTTGCACAAATATTCTTCAAGTCTACACATCAAACTTGCTCAAATATGCTCATCAAAACCTGCTCTCAACTACTTATAACACATGCTCAAATATGCTCATAACACATTCTCAAATCTGCTCATAACACATGCTCAAATATGCTCTTAACACATACTCAAATCTGATAATAACACATAATAAAATTTGCTCATAACACACACTCAAAAATGCTCATAATACTTAATCAAATCTTTAATCAAATCTTCTTATAACACATGCTCAAATCTGCTATATAAAACTTTTTTATCTATCTTGCATAATGATGTCATAAAGTGCTTTATCTATTCTTCAAAGTAATTTCCTTAACTAAAGCAGTTTAGAAATATTCTAAACATAATTCATTTAACCTCTTTAACATATAGATAATGATATACACTAACAAATGCCCAATATGTTCTTCACATTCATTAAGTTTATTTTTTTCACATGTCTCGCATTTATTGCATTCTAAAGGTAGCTCTAGTCTAGCACTTGATAATTGACCTAGTACTGAATTGCAACTTCACTTTGAAACAAATCATAATGCATAAGTCCTTCTCATCTCCTCACAAGATCAATCATGAACAATGATTCACAAACTTGCTTCCCAAATATGATCTATAACTCTTGCATTTTCATTTCCAATATCACTCACAACCAATTCATAAGTTTACTTCTAAAACCTTGCTAGTATATCTTCAAATTCATTCATCAATAATGCACAACTTGTTCTCAAACCCTAGCACATATGTTTCCAATTTTATTCAATAATGATGTACACTTTGGTCTCAAATCCTAGCACATATGTTTCCAATTTAATCAAAGCAATGCATGGATAATATCAACTTCAATCAATCACTAATGCTCATCAAATGAATCATTATATCTCCACCATATATTATCACAAATATTTCCTTCAAATAAACATCACCCTTTAGAAAGGAATAAAAAACACCATACCTCTAAAGTTGCCTTGATGAAAATGTGCCCTCAAAATCCTGTCTCAAAATAACTCCCTTTCTTTGGCCATTCAATCAAAAAGTTAGTAAATATTTTTTTAAATAATCCACATAAAGTCTTTCAAATATGTCCACAACAAATCTGAAAATCATAACTTGTTCCCCTTTTTTTATTTTCTCACAATAAAGCTTTCAAAAACCTTTACAAATTATTTTTCTACGAGACAACATTACAATTAAATATAAACCATACCACACCTTATCTCTTCTCTTTTAATATAGCAAAAGAAAGCCCTTAACACACTTTAGAAAATAGTACAATTTTCTAATCCTAATACACCATAAAAATCCCACTTTAATCATGCAACCTTAACCCTCTTATACACTAAGAAAAATACAACTTTCCAATATCTCAAGACACCATAAAACTCCCACTTAAAATTTTCAAGGCAAATGCCTTCGTGCAAAATTCAAGAACAAATAACAATTTAACACCTTATAGCCTCTCATGCAATCCAATAAAGTAAAAGTAAATTTATTTTAATGCACCTTTTAAACTACAATGACTACCTCAAATCAAGTCAATGCAATATTAAAAATTTCAAGTACCTCATGCACGACGTGATTCAAAACCATGACCTCCTTGGTGCAACACCTTCCCAAAGTGCTTGTGACCATCTATGCCAGTTTAGTCACTAAAAATAAAAGGAGCACCTCAAAAATTTATCATTGATCTCTGCACATAATTCGAAACCTTGTATGCCCAACAAAACAAAAGTTCATGAGCTTATTATCCCAGGTCGGAACAAGTTTATAGGACCCTAAATATTGTGTATATTGGCTATTCTAGCCAAATGAAATTGGCTATATATAACTTCTATGGATAGTTATGGAAGAGAGAGAGATGGAATACATTTAAGCTTTGGAAATTTGGAATATCATTTTTATCAAATTTTATAAATTTATTTGATAAATGACGAAATATATCATCAAAATATTCATTGTATGATTTTTTATTCTCCTTCGAGAAGAAGGGAAAAAGGAAAAGGAGAGGGAAAAATTAGGTTTCCCTAGTACTTCTGTTTGTCTATCCACCCACGCTACTGTGGTTTATTTTTCCGAAATTGTAGTTTATAACTAGGATGTCATAAACACTTCCTCGAAGCCCTTCTCTAAGGGTTTTGACCCCGTGACCTTCCCTCTAACAGTGCTCACGCAAGCCAACCAACCACTAGGCTGCCCCATTCAGGTGTAACATAGCATGCATACACTTTGAATAAGATACTTTTAGCTCATGCATACCTTAATATTTTGTTGTATATTTAAAGTCTATCATTCACATAAAATATTCACAAATCATAACATATCAAAGCTTGTGTAAGATAAAATGAAGGAGAAATAATGGGTATTTATATGCATAAGACAAAGTCTTCAAAACTCCACGACGTTGGCTTGCATTTCCAATAACTCCCACATGTTTGTGCCTTAGTTCCTTTTAAACTTTGGTTATAATATTAAAATATTATAACATAGACTTATACATTGGCGTCTAAGTCTCCTTTTTATGGTTGAGTTATAATTTTTAATTAAAATATTATAACATAATATTTTAGGCCCATAAATACTTAAAAACTTTGAAAATAAATAATGCCAACTTGTGTCCCATGTAAACCTTGGTCCTCAATCTTTTAAACCTTTTGATCAAAACCTTTTTGACCCATGCTTTCAAACCTTTATATTTTAAATCCCTTGTCTCAAGTATTTAAACCTCTTGGTCCAAATTTCTTAAACCTTTTCTTTATAATATTTAAACATGATATTTAAATATTATAATATCTTCCTTTAAAAATATTTCCTTGAGAAATTGTCCAACCTCATAAATGCATCAACCATGAAGAATATTCTTGCCTTAATTATCATTGCATATTTTGGCCTCAAACCTTTGACATCAATGACAACTCAATGTACTCAATATTTCCAACAGTAGGGCATAAAAACCCTAATGAGCCTTCCCTTGAAGAGATACTTCCAATAGCCTGAGTGCTATGTCTTATTCGATCATACAATGTTTATGGTACATGAAGACCATAACCCGTAGGTGTTCCAACAAAGAGATCAATCCTTCATAAATATATTCTAGTAGGAACTCAAGTGCAAATGTTTATCTCTCCCCATTTATCTAGAAGCTCTAGGGGATTTTGTAGGTACTTCTTGCTATAATTGGGAGGAGGACAAGATAACCATGTTGGACCCTTTGGTTGTAGTAGCCTTGCTTGGTCGATGTAGTTGAAGCTTCTAAAAGGTAGGTGTATCAAGACCTACATCAATACCATGATATTTGTGATCTTTTTGATGGATTATTTGGATTCTTATTTCTTACAATGGAGTTACCAAGTGGGGTATGCCATTGGATAGACAAAGATTCCCACCATAACCTTGGTCTAGGGATGGTGGCATCGTCTTTGGATTCTTCTTTAGAACTAAAGTCACTAGGTGAATTTGTAGAGTACTGTAACAAGCCAATGACCATTGCCTTCATTGAAACCATGGTCTAACTTTTGGATTATGGGATGAAAGTTCTCAAGTTCAGGTCCCACCAGGCATGCTCATATAAATTATTGGGGATAAATATGTTCAAATTTGTATCTCATCATATGTTCCAGTCTGAATTATTGGGGGATAAATTGTGATCTCATTGTACCCCACAGGAACCATGACCTCTCATAATTAAAATTTTAACATTTTATTATCTCTATCGAGTGGGTGCATTTGGTGCCATGTGCCTCTTGTGAGGGATGCTATTCCTTGGAATTTTGAGGGAACATGGGACATGGTTCCATTGGATGACCTTAAGGGTTTTTCACCCAAGGTTGACTCGTTGCTTATAGATGTATTCTTTGGCACTCATATTTCTTCTCTAATATATGGAGGAAAGGAAGAGGTAGAAAAACAATAAATACAAGAATGTAAAGGAAAGTAGTAAAAGGCAAGAAATAAAACCTATCTAGCCTTGTCTAGGTCATGATATGTCACAAAAAATAATAAGACTCCCTGGTGCCTTGATGAATTTATTGAAAACATGCATAGTAGTTGATAGTGCATGAGGAACATAGATCCTTTTTAGGTCATGTAGTAGAAATAAAAAACCCATGCAAAAAATGAGAGTGAGATTTGTAAAAGAATAATTGGTTCTTATTAGTGTCAACTCTAAGTTACATACATATAGAGAGAAGAGGTTTCAAAACTATAAAATAGGTTGCACAAGACTCAATATTGGCTAGGGCATAGAGGATAATGAAGGAAATTACCCCTTAGATGGATGGAGGGTTTTCAATGGTTTACAACGAGGAGAAGAATACATATTTATAAATTACATGGGAAATTTCTATTAGAAATATTAATGTGTATTTTACCCCTTCTTTTCCCTTGACATGTGTACATGGCATGTGTCATTTGGGCTTCTTATGGTGACATGTGTCACAATATCTCTCTTTCCCCTTTGGATATATATTTCTTGTAATCCATAAATATTTTTGAGGTTTGAGTTTATCTATTCATGTTGTTTGTATTTTATTTGCCTCTTAAGTTTGTATTATATTCAATTTATGATTGTGTCATATTAGAATAGGTTTTAGGCCTAACAATTGGTATCAAAAAAGTGTTTCTATTTTGGTAGGAAGTATCCTCTTCCCCTAGGACAAGCATGATTCTAAAGGGAAATGAGAAATATCCAACTAGTAGATCTTTCTTGATTTTCTACTAGGTTTCGGTAGTCCTAACATAAAGCCATAAAAAAAAAAAAAAATTGCATCTCTTGGTTTATCTAGTTGCCTTCTGAAGTTCCTCATAATCAAAGGTATCAAATACAAAATTTTCACTTGTAATTAATTCTTGATCTATAGAGGGCTTCATCAACAGATAGTGAGCTACTCTTTGTTTCTGTGATGACTGTAAAATCTAGGAAGAAATAAGTTGCAATCACTTTAGAGGAGTGAAAAAGCACAATAAGTGGAACTGGTTGTGCATAGGGTGCACAATGTGCCACCACGAAGAAATAGCACCATAATACCTGCATGGCCTTATAGGTCTTCATGTTGCTTACGCACTATTCACAAGTCTTTATAATGTAAAGTCCAAAAACAAAATATATATAGATATATTTTAATTTTTAGGCATCTAGACACATGCTCCCCAGAGTACCTCTCATATCTTCCTCCATCGATATGGATTTTGTACTCTATATTTCAAGTTCTCTTTCTAAATATTTCCCCTAGACTTGTGCTAAATATTTTCTAAGAATATTTAGAAGATAAATTTTAGAAGCAAACGGTGTGGGTCTATGTAGAGAATATTATTGAAACTGAGAATTCGACCTTCACGTTCTGGGGAAGAAACTGAGAGAGATCTAAATCATACGATAAGATTGGGCTTATAGGATTCAACAAGTCATTGTTGCAACCAAGGTTATACAACAAAAAAACTAGAATTTTATTTGTTGTATCATTATAGTCCACTCATGCATCCCATTCTTCTTCGTTCTTGAGATTTGTGCCCTAGATCATTGATGGGGAATCAACATAGGTTGTAGCATTGAAAAAACTAAAGCCTTAGCCTGAGGCTTTCAATGGCTATTTGTAGGTCAAAATATGTGTATGAGGTAATTCTATCTTCAAAATCTATGGAGATATTGTTATCATTATCGATCATGAAGTAGAAATGTGTTGTGAAGTTTGCAAGAGTGTGAGAAAATCAAATTAGGGATCCATTATGGATCAACACTCACTTTCATACAATACCGATCTATTTTTGATGAAGGCTAAGACATGGCCATACAGGATCACAACCAACATGCTATCCACATGGCCATCCTTGCTATACCCTAGCATCATGCCCTAATTAAAATTCTCTCATCATTTCCTCAAATTATTGATATTAGAAGGAAACCATAAATTAATTCATGGTACCTCACTACTCATGTATTCTCAAATAGCCGTCCACCATGGCAATGTTAGAAGGGATAGTTGGAAATTACCAGTTGTATAAGATTTTTCCAGGAGGTTGCACCCATGGTTTCCAGGATGACGATTTCCTATGGTAGGCATACATATTCTTGGAGTGCTTGTTATTGTTCGATGTTACTGGGATACATTGAATTACAAGGAGTTTTTAATGAGATACGTACATAGGCATATCCATATCATAGATAGTTGAAAAATGTTCATGATGCTCCTAAATTTGGTTGTGTGTATGCCATCGAAAGTTTACTACTCATAAAATAATGGTAGTTCACAAATTTGGTACAATAACCATGAAGAATAGTAATAAAACTAGGTTGCACCATCGTAAACCAACATGTGGAGGGCTCCTTTATGAACAATAATTTCCTCTTCTTGAGTTCAAGAATTTCTCACTCAAAATTCTTGCTCATGGTATAGTGCTTTTGCATTGGTGTGCAATCCCAAGTTTACTTGGATTAATAGTTAGAGAGAAGCTAGGGTGCCCATGCTAGAGATTTGCTACAAATATCTCCTACTATTAATTCTCTGAGATATGTGGCTACTTTTATGGAGGTCTAATGATGATATCATTAAATGTTGTACCTACTAGTAGACAAAATATTGTTCATCTAGGGGAACTATACATCTTTGTGCCATTTGCAGGGCCTAGGGTAGTGAGAACAACATCAACTATAGGGTATGGGGGGCTAGCGACCATCCATGAAGAATTTTAAGGGTGAGAGACCTCAAAGCAAAATTTTCCATCATAAAATTTTGGAGCATGGTTGAAAGTAATTTAAATGAAATCTAATTTCCATTCTTCATGTATTCCTTGGTTTGGCTAGCACTCTTCATGGTAGTATTTGCTTTCTACCCTAGTTTTTTTGTTATTAACACCTAATGGATGGGACTAGTTATTCAATTCGATCAGGAATCCCTAGGCAAAAATCTTATGTCAATTTTGATGCACTTTGGGACCTTGTATTTCATTAGAATTCAAGTTGTGCCTTTCATAAAGGGAGGTTCAGTCACTAGAGGTTTTGTATTTGCCTTGGTTATGTTCTTTTGAAGCTTTAATTTTCCTGGTTCTACCTAGTGCTTCATCTAGCCTTTGAGTAGTTCAATATCCTGCTAGGTCTAGCCTCAAAAAATTAGGCCATATGGCCTTAATTCATCTAAGTGTAGTGAGAATTCACTACAAGAGGATTAATCATGATTGTGTGGTAATATGAAGGATGGTTGTTATCTCCAATTTTATACAACGGAATATCTAGGTTGGTTATCCATTTTATTGGAAAGCCTATCATGGTTATAACCATTTTCTAATATGCTTGACGACGAAAAATACCATTTGACTATTCAGTCAAGTCAAGGGCGTGACGGACCCATTGAAGATCGATTGTGAAGATAGCAATCTACAAGAGAAATTTTTTTCCTTAGAATTTAGTGAGGATGCATATATTCCCCTCGATTCCTAAAGAAGTCGATGAAGTTGAGATGAAGTATAAGAATTGGATGCCTAATATGTTGTCTCACTACATGCCTCCTCCCCTCACCAACTCGTCTTAAACGTCCTTGTCCATTTTATATTGTCATTCATATTTAACATATAAATTAATATTAAAAATTAAATATTATAAATTATATTTATATATAAATGTTAATGTAAAACTAAATTCAAATCATAATATATGTCACTAAACTTATATTATTATATTAAAAAATTATAAAATTAAATATATATTATATTTTAAATTAAGTATTTAATATTTAATTTTTATTATATGATATTTATTGCTCATTCATTTTATCGCGTGTTCTCTAATTAGATGCTTAACGTGTAGTTCTCATTACATATCTCCTTCCTTCATCGATTGGCATTAAATGTCCTATCAACATACATATTGTTCATCCGCTTTATCTTATCATCCATTTTATCACCTCTAATGGGATGTTTAATGTTTAGTCCTCGTACATATTGTTCGTCCGCTTTATCTTATCATCCATTTTATCACATGTTCTCTAATTGGATGTTTAATTTTTAGTCCTAGCTACATGCCTCTTTCCCCACCTATTGGCCTTAAACCTCCTATCAAAACATATATATTTTCATCTATTTTTATGTTGTCATCCATTTTTAGCATATAAATTAACATTTAAATTAAATGTTTACTTTTGTAATGTAAGTGGAGAAGATATGTTTGGCCCTATTGAATGGGAGGTTCATGGTTTGGGCCTTTGTGAAAAGGGACACAAAAAAACAATTCTTGTGGTTTCTCTCTAAATAGTGGTATATCTGGATGGTATGACGCTACCAACCACTTCAAAGTGGTTATCAAGGTTTTTTCTCTACCGTAAGAGTTCTTTCCATGAGGACTAAGTGGATTGGTAAGTGCTTGTTTGACAAAACTAAGTGGATTAGTAAGTGCTTGTTTGGCCAAACTAAGTGGATTGGTAAGTGCTTGTCTGGTCATGCACGTACCAAGAAGACACCCAGGTTTAAACCTTAAGGTAGCCTATTTTCAAAGCTAATAGTCTGATTTGAATCCTTTGAGTGTGTACTAGATGGATGATGATGATACAAATCCTGAGTGATCGGTGATCCCCTTCATGGTAGGTGAATAATAATGAAGTAAAATAGGTTTAGTAGAAACAACCTCTATGGTTTAAACCTTGAGCTTGTCAATTACTAAAAATAATGAAAATGTGATCAAATCTTATGTAACCAAAAACAATAATTAAATTAAATATTATAAATAATAGGTTTAAAAATATTCACATTTTCTCTAATTGGATGCGTAGTGACATGTAATCCTCACTACATGCCTCCTCCCTCACTAAATAACCATGAGCGTCTTGTCAAAACATATATTGCTCTTCTATTTTATCTTGTGATCCATTTTTAACATATAAAATTAAATATTATAAATTATAGGATTAAATATATTCTCCAAGTGTTATCACATGTTCTCTAATGCCTAATGTGTAGTTATTTTTACATGCCCCTTCCTCACCAACGGAACTTAGATGTCATATAAACACACATATTGTTAATCCATTTCTAACATAAAAATTAAGATTCAAAATTAAATATTATAAATTATAAGATTAAAGATGTTTTTTAACTATTATCACATGTTCTCTAATCTGCAGTCCTCACTAATTGTCTCCTCCCTTGCCAAATAAGCTTAAACATCCTATCAACACACATATTTCTTGTCCATTTTATCTTGTTATCCATTCTTAACATACAAATTAAGATTCAAAATTAAGTATTTAAAAATTATGAGATTTAAAATATTCTATAATAGCTATCACATGTTCTCTATCTTGATGGTGTAATCCTCACTATATGCCTCCTTCCCTCACCAACGAATCTTAAACAATCTATTAACACATATATTGTTCATTCATTTTATCTCGTAATCCATTTTTAACATACAAATTAACATTCAAAATTAATATAATAAAATATAAGATTAAAGATACAAATTAATATTCAAATTTAATATAATAAATTATAGGATTAAAGATATTATTTACTTGTTATCACATATAGACTAAATTTTAACACTATAAAAGAATAGTTATGAAGAATAAGTTTAAATATTTTTAAATTTGAATGTTTTTTAATATTATTATAATAACTTCGATATAAATTGCAACCATTTAACAATTGCTAAGAATTTTTTTAGATCTTGAATATTAATTATATATTTGTTTTAACTTTTAAATTTTTATAAAAACATAACATACTTATTATATATTATAGAATACAAGTTATATTGAAAATGTTTCAAAAGTATAAGGTAACTTATAATTTATAAATTAATTTTCATTGAAGTATGATGCAAAGCATAACTAGGAGAGCAATATGGTCATCCTTACAACACAATTTGAACATGGATATCCTTGAGAGGAAATGAAATGATTTTAATTACATCCATGAGACCAAAAATACTCTATGGGACCAATATTTTGAATAGAGTGAGTAGGGAGCAAGAAGTAAAGTGCAAGCAAGGACTAAGCACAACTTCTTCCTATTTTACATCTTAGAAGAAAGTAAAAAACTAAAGGATTTATGTGAAGAAAATCTAGGTAACATGGTAGGAAATTAATTTTTGAAAGTAAGCGTGCCCATGTTAGTGAAAAGAGGAAGATCAAATCTATGGAAAACCTGATCTATGTAGCAGATACTATTTTGGGAGTGATTAATTTAGGATGACATGATAAAGCATGCCATGATGGTTGTCAAAACACGAGGGTTAATATATATGTTCCATGGATATTAGCCATATTTTTCTAAGACTAAAAATTGAATCTAGTGGAAGCAGGGATTGAACTTAAATTACTCCATGATATTTCCTATTAAATATATTTTCTTCATTATCTTCTCCAGTTTGTAAATAAAGTATAAACTAATGGATGGTGGCCCTTGGTTTACAAGCAAAAATATTTTATACTTAAGACCATTGAGTGAAAATTTTTATGGCAATAGAGACAATAAAAAGGCTTATGGTGTGGATTAGACTTTTTGCACTTCCTTATCAACTCATTAACAAGGAAGTTTTGAAGAACATTGGAAAAAACTTTAGGGGAATTCATCCAAGAGGGACCAACTACTAAGGATATAAGGTATAATGTATACAATCAAATATATGGTGTGATGTATATTTTAAAACCTTTATTGTAACCCATTAGAATTAAATTTGAATAAAGAGAATAGGATCAATAACTATATTTTAAAAATATTGTATATTAATGTCGTCAATGTCATAAGACTAGACATATGCCAAGAGATTGCAAAATAAAAATGATAGAGAAAGAGATGAAAAGTTTTGGGTATGAGACCAATTTTAATATGAAACAAAGAGATTATATCAGAGTAGAAGTTGGGTCAAATCAAGGATTTTCTACTCCTAATAAAGTTTCAATAAAAACACCTCTACATCATTAAAAGGAAAATGTGAAATTAACCTTTTCTTCTTATGTGATATTTCACCTCAAATTTCTTAGTGTAAAGTTGTACTAAGATAAGAAATTCAGTGCCAAAGATAATCCTAACAATGATTGGATAGCTTATTGCTAAAATAAACACTAATATCATATATTAAAAAACATAAATATTCACCTAGGTGTTGTAGGTGAGTTGGAGAGGAGAGGGCAATCCTCCAAGGGAGTTCCCAGGTTTGAATCTCTACCATACAAAAAATCTTAATTGGGTACCCAAAATACAATTGATAATGTTGGTGTGGGCAGGGCTGGGAGCGACTCTCGGGTGGCTTTGACGGTGTAGAACCCCATGTTCATGGTCTCTCAGACCAACCCGGCCCTGCAAGGGGTTTTCGATAAAAAAAACATAAATATTCTTTAAAGGAAACATGGAAAATGTTAGAATTTCACAATAATAAATATGCAAAGTATTACATAAAAATATGAAGATAAGAGTATAACTGATTGATTTATCTCTAGGACCAAATCTGTATAAATAGCAGAGTTGATCATTGAGAGCCTTTGGATTACAAAAACTCATGATGAAGACACCACTGAGAGTTCTCTTGACACATGGAGTAGAAACTCAAGTGTTTACAACAACTCACCAGACCTGATGAAGACACCACTAAGAGTTATCCTAACACATGGAGGAGTGGAAACTCAAGTGTCTATCCTAGTGGAACTTAAGAGAATATTCACTTATTCTAACACCCCCCCTTAAGTGATACTAGGGGATATTTTTACAAATGAGTCCCAACAACAAGGCATAATTAGGTACTCATGTACAATTTAGATAGTTGGTGGAAAATACCCCTATGGGGAAAAACCAACTATCACTCATTTTCTTTGAAGTGATGGTAAAAACCTAGTGGGAAAAGCCATCAATAAAAAGAAAATAAGTGTGAAAGATGCTTGTCTTCGAATGGTGAATATTGTCCTCCTATATAAATAAATAATGAGTCCCAACAAGAATGCCTGATGAGGTACTCATTTATAGTGAGAGTTGGAAGACCTCTTTGTCAATGCAGCTATAATACTCCAAGTTTTTCTTGCAACTGAAGGTAACATAGAGAAGAAATTGACTTGGTGAAGATGTCTGCAATTTGTGCCTTAGTTGGAATATATTCGAAGTGTATCTCCTCTCTCTGAATATGCTGCTAAAATAAATTCTTCTAAGAATAATAAGAAGAATTAGGGAGAGGTGAAAAAACTTTGTGCACCAAGATAGTTTAACACCCCCCGCTTAAGTGATAGTAGGGGTGAGTTAAAAAAAGGAATAAACAATATGTGGCATACCTACATAAGATGAGTCCTGACACCAAGGCCTGATAAGGTACTTATGTACAATAGAGATGGTATAGCCACAAAGATGAGTCTCGATAGTAAGTCCTGATAAGGTAATAATTTACAACATGTGATCAAAAGAATAAATATCATTAATATAAATTACCCTAAAACCAAAGTGAAGATAGGATGGATAAAGTACTACAAAAACTACAAGGGATGTCCAAATTGACTTCACAAGCATAAGTAGTGGTATCCACCTATATGACACAATGAGCTGAATAACAGGGTCCAAAAAATGGACAACCAACAAAACAAGGGCACCAATGCTAGGAGTGTCGGGTTCAAACGACAGTGCACTCCATGATACAATACTTTTTTAAAAAACACATTGAAAAAGTATTGAAATTGAAAAATGGACACCACCATTGTGTCTGTCTTGAAAAAATCTTTTCGACTATAAATACCCCTCCATTAACTTCAAATGAGAAATTGAAGTGAAAATGAGAGATTTGGTTGACCAAAAAATATATTTTTGGAGTTTTAATAATATTTTTTAGTTAATGTATATAGGAATTGCCAATGTAAAGATCCTATAAAACAATAAAATAAAAATATATTTGTTTTGATATAAATGAGGGTGGGCATGAAGTTAGTGAATATCTTCTTATACTCTTTAGAGATTTTATAAATAATATATACCTCTAAAAATTAAAGGCTACTATAAAGAAATCTAGAAGAATACACCCTCCCTAAAAGACAAAACAAAAAAAGAATTTAATTATTAGGTTACAAATGACACTTTTCTCTTAGCCCTTTGAAAGAGAAAGAGATTTAAAAATTTGGGTTCCCATGAGTGAATGTTGCGAGGGGTGAGGGGCTCAATTGAATTCATCTTAACACAAGAGAGAGATTGAAGTTTTAAATTACCAATACTCCCCCCTTAAAACTTCAATTATGGAAAATTTTAGGTTTATGAAAACTTTTATGAAAAAATTATTTAAAATTTTATATATATTTATAACCTTTAAAAAAAATTTCAAGTTTTAATTTAAAATAGATTTAACAATAACAATCTTAGAGAATAAAATATATTTATAGATTTAACAATAACACCCTTAGAGAATAAGAAAATGTGAGAAAAGCTCTTTCTTAAAATAATTAGTTCCAATATATTAGTAAACTAAATGATAAGAAAGAGTAAAAAAATAATTTCAAAGAAAAAAAGTATCTTCTTGTGTAAAATTATTATTTTAAAAATAACAATATATTTAGAAGATGTTATAAGGAATATAGCTTTAAACAAGATAGGTGAGAAAAGTAATTAGAGAGTGAATGATTAAATAATAGAAAAACAAAAAAAATTAATGATTACTGTTAGATTAAAATATATTTCCCTTAATGCATAAGCAAAATGATAGAAGATTTTCTTTATAGAATGATAAATTATAATTTAAATTTAAGTTTAAGAATACTTTTAATCTCAAGCAAATTAATAAAATAAATAAATATTTTTACATTCAAAATATTCAAAAGGAAAGAAATTAAAAAAATATTTTCCTTAAGACTATATGCAAAGAAGAAAAAAGGCAAGTAAAAGGTAGAGAGACGAGATGCAAAATACGCAAAGACAAGAAGACTCCCCTCCCCGAACTGTGATCAGTGCTAAAAAAAACACCCATACACCCCCCCAATAAAAAAAATTATTATAAATTTTGCAATTTGGTCATCTGCCATTTTGAGGAGAGACACAATAAATAATATTGGTCTTATAAAACAATGTTGATAATGGATTATGAAACCCCATGATTCGAACGAACAGAGATCTAACAAAAGGAAATGCGAAAAAATTAAAAAATATATAGAATTTCGTCTTGAAACAGTAAGCGCGTAAAAAAAAATAGGGAACTTGGGGAGAGGAAACCACCATGATGGAGGCCACCGAGCTAACACTACAAAATACGTAAATGATATGCCTCTCCATAGGGTCGTATGGGTAGAGGCTAACAGTGGCGAAAGAAAGAAGGAACAATCCTTTTTCTTAAAACATGTAATGTTGTAGAAAAATGATTAGATAAAAATGCCCTAGTTTTAATCATGTAATGTTGCAGAAATGTTAGATAAAAAGGATAGAATAAGAAACTAATTACTTAAATAAATGAAAAAAAAATTTGGAAATCAATTATTTAAATTTACGTTTTGAAAAAAATAAAAAAGGAGATTTCAAAACAACTATGGTGAGCTTGCGGAAAGTCGGGAGACCTACAAAAAATGTTAAATGGAGATGCCTCCTCCGGAGGGTTGAATGGGCAGAAGCTAGGGCATTGTTCCTGCAAATTATGACTAAAAAAATACCATCTGAATTGAAAAAAGTAAACAAAAGCTAAAGCACTGTTCCTAAAAAATACGTTCTCTTTAGATAAAAATATATAAAGCAATATACTTTTTGAATTGAACTGCAGGGGGTGTGGTATAAATACTATTTGAGAGAGAGTGTCAGTTGTACAAACTTCGAGATGAACAACGAGCCAAACGGGTAAAATCTAAGACATCTAAATGAATTATGAGTGTGCCAGAGAGTTTGAAACAAAGAGGCCCAAGTTGTAACAAGAATGCCACTGAGCATTAGGTGTTCCATAACATCTATATAATTTGGAGCGTACGTTGATAGCACCAAGCTCCAGAGAAAAAGGAGTGAAATATTAATGAGGGTGGGATTTTATTCCCTCCATGAGCGAATAAAAGAAATTCAAAATATTTTCTAAGTTAACACTTTGTTCATCCAATATTTTCGCTATCAAAAAGAAATGGATATAACTAAGAGTTAGAATAACATGAATACGCTGAGAGAGAATAAATAAATAAAGAAAATAAAAAGGATTTTTTTCCTTTGAAAAGAAGGGTGAGAAAAGCGCCTTCACACAGGGTAATCGATGTTTTTTTAAATAAAGGAAATAACTCTATTTTCTTAAAAAATTTCTCAAACATGAATTCAAAATATATATGAAAGAATATGCAACATATAAAAATAAATATGTTGAAATGGTAAAATAACAATGGATAAAAAAAATCCTAATGCAAAATTTGAAGTTAGATAGCTAAAAAAAATTATCCAAAGTAAATGAATCAGATCCTAGAACCTTCAAGAGAGAATACTAGCAAAATATATCCTGCTTTGGTACCATTTTAGAATTTCAAAATAATAGATATTCAAAGTATTACACAAAAATATGAAAAGAAGAGTGGAACTGATTGATTTATCTCTAGGATCAACTCTGTATAAATAGCAGAGTTGATCATTGAGAGCCGTTGGTTACAACAACTCATCAGACTTTATGAAGAAACCACTGAGAGTTCTCCTTACACATCGAGGAGTGGAAGCTCAAGTGTTTACAACAACTCATTAGACATGATGAAGATGCCACTAAGAGTTTTCCTGACACATGAAGGAGTGGAAACTCAAGTGTCTATCCTAGTGGAACTTAAGATAATATTCACTTATTTTAACATAAACATAAACAATAGTAATTGCAATAAATTCATAATATATAATATTACTATCATAGGCCTCCTCAAGGAGGAAACCTCACAAAATATATAAATTTTGCAATACCCCATGAGGGTTACATCCTTCCATTTTTATAATATTTAAAAGCACATTTTATAAAATATTATGACAATATTCTATGGTAACTTGCTATGACAATATCTTTGACTATATAATTATGACAATTACTTTCATGATACCAAGTGATTACATTCATAATTATAGGACAATTTTTTTTATTTTTTATGATAAAGTGATTATATACATGATTCTATAACATGCTCTCCTAACTTAACATATGACCCACTTCTAACTTGACATATGATCCACTTTACATACAATATTATATTCTCCTACGAGTTACAAGTGTTGGGTATATAACAAAATTTTGTTATAGTTTATTCAAATCAACCATTAGATGGAAAAATGAAGGGATGCGGAAGAACAATGCACAAGTTCAAATATAGGAGTTAACGGTGTGAAGGAATATGGAGAGGTTAGTATTAAAGTAAATTAGGTGAAGGAGGTCAAGGTTAATCTACATAAACCATCTTCAGTTTTTTAAGTAGAATTAAGTCTTCTCATGGTAATTAAAATGAATATAAGGGGCTTGAAGATTAGCATAATAAAGAAATGTATATGGAGGAGATCTAAAAAAATTTAGTTATTTCAAGGTAACATAGGAAAGAAATTACTATGGAAGATCATCCTTGCACTTTAGGGTATTGAGGACAACATAAAGAAGAAAGTGTTTATAAGGTTATTCTTTGAATTTCATATTTCTTAAGGCAACATAAATCTTTAGAAGATACGTCTTATTGTAAACAATATGAAAAATAGAAGGAATTAATGAAGATGAATTGTTGGTAGAAATGAAAACTAGAGAGGAAGGTCATCAAAGCATGAACAAATAGAAAAAAAAAACTCAAAGGAATATCAGTTTCAGAAGACAAATAAAAATATCATAAATGTTAACAAGAAGTGGGATAAAGCCCACCAATAAAAAAAAAATTAATATCATGAAATATTAGAGGTATGAATAAGAACCCATAATTTTTTTTTATTAAGGAATTAATAAGTTGTTATAGTGTGAAGTTTATTTTAATACAAGAAACAATATTAAGTGATGAGAAATGTAAGGATGCTTTGAAAATGACTTGGTAAATGAATGATTGCCAAAACCTTTCTTCTATAAAAGGTTTAAACAATATTGCAACAACATAGAACTAATGCAAATAAAATAAATAATTTTTAAAAACAACAAGTAATTAAATTTTTGGATTAAATTATATAATCTAACTATAATTACTTTCATAAAAATGTTAAAAAAAAGTTAACATATTTTTATCAAATATAATAATAATTTATAATTGTAACCTATAAATTTTTAGAGAGCTACTTTAACACAATTCTATTTCCTTAAAAAAAAAAAAATGCTCACAAGTAATCTTCAAAAAAAGATTTTTCAAAAAGATTTTTGAAAAGAAAGGTGATGCTCACACATAATCTAAAAAAAAGAAAGCTGATGCTAACACATAATCTAAGAAAAGAAAGCTGGTGCTCACGGACAGTGTAAATTAATCCAAGATTTTTCAAAATGCGAAGTAAGATGATGCACACGGACAGTCTAGATTAATGCAAGATTTTTCTTATTTTTTCTCTAGGTCAATTTTGCCTATCAGATACGCAACATCAACATGATATATCCGCCTTCGTGTCAAACTTGATATGGGCACTCATCAAACTTCACGGAAGTCCAAGAATTGGATGACTAATGTGTAGTCCTCACTACATGCCTCCTCCCCTCTCCAAGAGGCCTTAAACGTCCTTATCAACACAGATACTGCTCATCCATTTCTCGTAATCACCCGTGATTTGTTTTCTTCTGGGGAACCGAACGGTACGTTTCTCCTAATGTTCAGAAAAAAGTAATAATAAAAGTAGACGCGCGCATGTGTGCACGCGCCGCTGCTCCTCGGGGTCGGTCCCTTTTATCCTACCATCCGGAAGAAGTCGAAACGAGAAGCCCATTCTGGCTTGACCTCTATATATACAACCCATTACGGTATTGGACTATTCATGAAATTCATTTATTTGGTGTGGAAAATTTATCGTCATGACAAGCCTTCGTCAATTTGGTATCGATTCCCTCCCCATTCTGGTAGCCGTCACGCTATGTTTCTTTTCGCAATCGTGCAATCCCGCTGTCCATGGCAATCATGGCTCTTTAAACGCAGAAACCATGGAAGATACGGGGGTCGCCACCGTGCAAGGCGGCTTCGGCGTCGACCTCGTACGGATAGACTCCGACCAGATGACCTTGACAGAACGCATACGACGAGCCATCGCGCGCAGTCGCGGTAGACTCGATATGTTCCTCTCCAAACCGCCGGGTGCTTTGAAGGACATCAACACCCCGGTTCATGCCGGAAAGGGGGAATTTCTGATGCAGATTGCAACTGGAACCCCGCCGCTCACATACAATGCGATCCTGGACACGGGCAGCGATCTCGTGTGGACGCAGTGCCAACCGTGCGATAACTGCTACGAGCAGATGGGCGAAATCTTCGATCCTTCCAAATCAAGCACCTACGAAACCATCCCTTGTTCGAATTCCTTCTGCAAAGCGCTTCCGTCTTCCGAATGCACAACGGATTGCGAGTACCAGTACCAGTACGGAGACAAATCTTACACCAAGGGCGTTCTCGCCTACGAGAATTTTACTCTCGCCACGACCAACGGCAGTAATACCGCCATTTCTCGCGTGGCCTTCGGCTGCGGGCATGATAATGAAGGGCTCGGTTTTCCTCAGGGCAGCGGTCTCGTGGGCATGGGGCGGGGACCTTTGTCGCTGATTTCCCAGATGGGGCCGAAGGCCGACAACAAGTTCTCTTACTGCCTCGTTTCCATTCACGATCCCGCGACGAAAACTAGCCCTCTGCAGTTCGGTAACTCTTCGAATTTGCAGGGCGCCGGTGTCAAGTCAACTCCGCTTGTGCGGAACGAGGCGAGGCCGACTTTCTACTATCTTACTCTTGAAGGATTGAGCGTCGGGGAGTCTCGCATTGTGTTCCCTAATGGCACTGTCGACCTTCAGGCTGATGGGAGCGGAGGATTTATAATTGATTCCGGGACTACCATCACTTACTTGGAGAAAACTGCCTACGATTCGGTTAAGAGAGCGGTTCAGGAAAGCGTGACGCTGGAGCAGGCGAACGGATCTGGCCTTGGTCTGGATGTTTGTTATAAACTGCCCTCTGATATGTCCGAGGTGAAACTTCCGGCCATTACTTTCCATTTTGCAGGTGGCGCGGATTTTGATTTACCTGACGAGAACTCGTTCGTTTTTGACGAGGAGAGCAGAGTGCTGTGCCTGGCGATGGAGGGGTCGCGAGGGATGTCTCTATTTGGGAACATACAGCAGCAGAACTTTCATATACTTTACGATCTGGGCCTGAATAGGCTTTCTTTCGTTCGGACCACCTGCGATTCTCTCTAAGTGGCGGTGTCGTTGGATATGTCTATTTAGCTTAAGTTGCCATCCTTTCAGTTTGGGTTTTCTTCGTCATACAGCTTAAGTTATCTTCCTTTCAGTTTGGGTTTTCTTTGTCATATGTCTATTTAGCTTAAGTTGTCTTCCTTTCAGTTTGGGTTTTCTTCGTCATATGTCTATTTAGCTTAAGTTGTCATCCTTTACACTTTTTTAATTCTATTCCATGTTCTTGAATATTAACTCTATATATTTCTTTTAACTTTTACATTTTGATTTAGATCTAATTTTTTTTTAATTTTCATAAATTTTATATGATGTATATTTATATTGAAAATGTTTTAATTTGTAAAATATTAATTAGCTTATAATTTATAAAGTATTTTAGGATAAAGTATAATTAGAAGCATAACAAAGACACCTTTTCACTGATTTGAACTTAAATATTTTTAAAATGATACAAAATAAAATAAAGTGATAAAATAATTTTACCAACATAATTTATTGGACCAAAATTTGTAATACAAAATGGGATGTGGTGTATGATTAGGACTCCATATTAACATTATTGTGTAATATTTTGTAGGGATGCATAACAAAGACACCTTTTCACTGATTTGAACTTAAATATTTTTGAAATGATACAAAATAAAATAAAGTGAAATGAAATAATTTTACTTACCTCAAGGAGACCAACACAATTTATAGGACCAAAATCTTTAATGCAAAATCGGATGTGGTGTATGATTAGGACTCCAAAATTAACATTATTGTGTAATGTTTTGTAGGCATGCAGAACAAGTGAGAGTATTTAATGTAACCATTATCATGAATATAATAATTTCTTTAGTAATATATTTTAGCTTGAGTTTCCACTTGCATGTGAAGTTGATCCTTTTGTGTTAAGGTTAGGGTAGTGAAGAGTTTCTAAAAGGCAAGGGGGTATAGATGGATGTATCATTTCTTTTTGCATATTGTATCGAATTTTTAGTTAGGAGGTTGCCCTCTTAAAGAGGCAAATGATTTTGTATTTTATTATGTTGTGATTAATATAGTTCTTATATTTCCATTTTATAATGTAATATTATGTTCATTTTTCACAATTTTTTGCATTTATTACAATATTTATGTGGATGTGCTTATTTCAATTAGAAGGTTTCTAATGAGTGGTATTAGAGCACTTTTCAAGGTCACGTCCTATTGTGATTGTAATAGTTCTTATCTCACCTTTTCTATCTATTAGGTATAATTCTTTTCAATTTTATTTACTGTAATAAACCTACATAGAAATCAAACTATATATTTTTTGTGTGTTCTAGTTTAATATGTTAGAAACCTTATGGTGGGGGTTTTAAAATATCATAGAGAAGTTGTCATTATTGACTAAGCTAGATTTTTTGTAAAGCATCTAGTGAAGTGAGGGGTGATTAGACTCCAATATCCAAGCCTCAAATAACACTCATATACGAAATTAAGCTTCCATATGCCTTTGGGTATATAGGGATACCTCCCTAGTTTTAGTAAAGACTTTTAACCATAGGAATATTTTTGACCATGTATCTATAGTGTACCAATTACATCACTCAAGAAGATTAATCTCCCATAATATCAGAGAGGTGGATAGTGCTCTCAAGGATATGTGTGAAATATTTCTTGAATAGTGGCTTAAAAATTATTGGTCCAAGCATTATCATTCATTGTTAGGATATAATAGGGACCTATGGACAATATGCACATATTGACCTAGAGTTACCCTAATTCAATCATATGTTAAACCATAACACTAATAGTCAAACCTTACGAAACGTAACCACAAATTTGACCATACTTAAGAGATTACAACTATTACATAATTGACTATACTATAACAAATAAATATGACTATTTAAAGTTAGTAACAATAAAGACGAAGTTTGTTAGGATAGTTGTTGGACGGAATAGTAATATACAAGGTAGTTATGAGGATTAGAGAAGAAAACCAAATTTTTAGGGGAAGAAAAGCTTTAGGAGAAAAAAAATGACACTTGACTAAAAAAAGAAAAAATGTAAATTTATTTTGAGAAGTGTAGGGTGCCAAAAATCATAATTTTAAGAGTTAATCAATTATTATAATCTTTTTGAGTTGATCATTTGAATATATAGTACCCAAATAATTTTTTGAAAGCATTACTAAAAATAGTAACTACCAAAATAATGTTCCTTTTTTAGTAACCTTATAAGGTTTAAAATCATAGTGTATGGTTGCACACACTAGGGGACACCAAAAATAACAAAAAATCACCACATAGGTGATTCAATAGGAGGAGCATATTTGAAAGCAATTCACTAATGGTCTAATCTAGTTGTAGGTTGAAATAAAAACTTTACAAAAATCCATAACCTATGTGATAGGGGAATAGAAGGTGAATAAGGAGGAAGTAAATTAAATATTTGTAGAATTGGAAAGTCATTTAAAAAGTAGCATCCACATATATGAAATATATGGTCCTTTTGACCCCAAGGACAAAAAGGTCAAGAAATCTCAAGCAGGAAACGCACAATAATAATGCATATAAAGAAAACAAATTAGACTTTACAAAATTTTATGGGAAGGATCTAGAAGAATAGTTATATAGAGAAGAATATTATTTCAATATTCATAATCTCCCATAGTATTGCATCATTTATTTTTTAATCAGATTCCCTACATTGGTATTAATAAATTATAAAAGTGCACCTTGATCTTAATTAAGATGAATTTGAAAATTGTTCAGTTGATTTGGTTCTAGTGAATTTGAGGACTTTACAAGATCCCTTAATAAACTAAAAAAAAAAAATCAACTATTTGAGACTATCAATATTAGTTTGAAAAATGGCCAACCATACCATTGGATTGAATGAAGAATTATTTCAAGTTATTTTGTAAGTGTTTTGAAGGATGCCACTAAAGTTGAAGTTAAATTTTTTAAGATGAAAACATTACAATAGGCAATATGATTGGCTATATTAGCAAGAGATAAATTTAAATCTCAAGGATGCACCTCCAATTTTTCATAATACAAAGAACCATTTTCCTCCAAGTAAACATCAAAACCTATCAATAATACATGTACCACTAAAATGTTATTTGAATAATATATTAAAGCTCCTAGAACCTAAGGGCTATGTTATAAATATGATGAGAAGTATTCCCCATGACATAAATATGTGCAACAACAATTATATCTGCTCAATGTAGATGAGATGACAAAAACCAAATATCAAGAGGTAAAAGAGGATAATCAAGAAGAGAAATAGATAAAATAGATAGAATCCCAAAGAGAAATCCAAACAAAAAATTTGGTGCATGCCTTGAGAGGAATTTCAACTCCTCAAACTATAAAACTATTAGGGAACTTGAAAGGAAAATGGGTAGTAATTCTCATTGATTCAATAAACACACAACTTTATTGATCCTAGAGTGGAAAAAAGAGAAATTGTTATATAAATACTTGTAAATACTTTGAAGTCATGATTGCCAATGGAGGAATCGTGTCTTGTAAGGAGTAGTGTCAAAATGTCAAGGTATAAATAAGGGACTATAATCTTAAGGCTGATGTGTTTTTCCTACCCTTACATGGGTGTGATGTTATATTTGGAGCATAGTGCATTAGAAAATAGTATTATGGTATTTTTCTAAACTTTGGAATTGAGTACACTCTACGGAAAATGAAGACCAAGGCTCCTCAACATATTTTTCCTCGTCATATGGAGAAATTATTTTAAAAAAATATCCTATGGAGTTGTGACTAAATTATTTGTTATACAAGTTCAATTGAGGAGGACAAGGAACCAAAATTGGAATTACAATATTTATCGCAAAAAAATACCACCATTTTTCAAGATCTCAAAGACTAAATCCTCATTGTACTCATGATCATACAATTGAACTATTCTAGGTAGCCTTCCTCTAAATTTCCTCCCTTATAGGTATCCATATGTGCAAAACTTAGAGATCAATAAGGTGGTGTAGGAATTGCTTGCAATAGGGGTTATTCATCCAAACATTAGTCCCTTTTTTTCCCTATGTTGTTGTTACAAAAAAAAGGGTCTTGCTATTTGTGAGTGGATTTATGGGAACTTATTAAAGTAAATGTTAATGATAAATTTTATATTTTGATAATTTATGATTTGTTATATAAGTTGCATGGTTTGTAACTTTTCTCAAAACTAGATTTACGTTTTAGATACCATTCCCAAAGCTTCCTTTAGTGTTAGATTTTGATTCTAAAATAATTAATAAAATGTAACATAAGGTATAAAATGAGCATGCAATATTAAATTGAAATGCTCAAAAACCAGTGCACAATAACTTAAAAATGTATGATTGCAAAACTATGAGATATATAACCATAACATCATGATAAAACAAGAAAATATATGGGGCAGATCCATTTTATTAATGATAGCTTGTTTTCTAAAAATATGGTTACAACTTCATCCCCTCGAGGGAGTTCATCATTTTGATACAATCGATACAATAAATAACTAAGAATATTTGATTCTCTTCTCAAAATAGATCTGGTGCACTTTTGGGGTTCCCTCACATCCATAAACCATCCTGCAAAGGGTTTCTTCATGACCTCTACAAGGGGTGATGTCAAACTCTTGCGTTCCTCCTTCCTTGCACAAAAACCTATAATCTGCACACAAGGAACACAAAAAAGGTTAATAACATGTGTGGATGAAATGATAAGTAAAAACGATAAATAACTGAAACATGATGAGTAAATACATAAAAAAATGCAAACTAAGCCAAAGCATCAGGGTCATGGTTGAATTCCAACAACACTTTGTTGCTTCAAATTCTAAAACTTGGTCCCCTTTTTGAAAGAGGGTGAATGCCAATATAGATATTCCTTGAAAGGAATCTATTAATGGCATAAAATCTTGTCATGAAAATGTGGAGAGGTGGCTTGCATGCTCTTCCCAAAAATCCTATGCAATTTATTAGTGTATGCCTTTTGGCTATTTTGGCTTATGTAATGCTCCAAATCATGACACAAGTGCAAGTGTGGGTTTGAATGGCCATTTTAGCGACCAATTTGACCTACTCTATTTTTTACACTAATCTTAGCATGACCATATCAAGGTGGGACGACCATGACTAGGGGTCATCCCTTGGTAAGAGAGCCTTGATTGGAGGTTATCCCTTGGTGAGAAGACATATAGAGGTCATCCCTTGGAGGGATGGCTAGAGTTGCAAAGTAAAATATCCTTTCTTTGAGTGGTTAAAACCATTTTTTTATCCCTAGGGCTGCTCAAAGTGGGTCATATGGCCTTCAAGGAATCCATATATGTATTCTTCTCAATATAATGTGATTAAGGTGTCTATAAATACCCATTTTTGGGATGTGTTATGTGAAAACATAATGCAAATAAAAAATAGATGACCAATAGTCAAATTGAGGGTTGATTACATTCATTGATTTGATCAATGTTAAATACCCCAATCATAAAAATATCATGCATTTTTGAACCATTTCTTCTAACAAGTTGAAGAACTTGATTTTGGTAATATTTTGGGCATCGGAAGACAAGATTAAGTCTACACACTAGCCTTAGTGGTATTGGAAGACAAGCTTAATTCTACATAGTAGCCTTAATGATATTGGAATATAAGCTTAAGTTTACACACTAGCCTTAGTGGAAATTGGAAGATAAGCTTAAGTCTACACACTAGCCTTAGTGGCATTGGAAGACAAGCTTAAGTCTACACACTAGCCTTAGTGGCATTGGAAGACAAGCTTAAGTCTACACACTAGCCTTAGTGGCATTAGAAGACAAGCTTAATTCTACACACTAGCCTTAGTGGAATTGGAATACAAGCTTAAGTCTACACATTAGACTTTGGGGATACCAATAAGGTAGTTTTAGTTGTCTTGTTATGTGTTTAATTTATGTTTTTTCTTGTTATCTATCCCAAGCAAGAAGAGAATGATTATCTTTGGTAATTATTCCTGGATGAATGCACTTTCCATGATTGAGTGTTTGATTATTGGTTTGATTATAAATTTTGTAGTTAATATGACTACCCCCTCAAGCGACGAGTCGATAGAGGATATGGAAAGTGATGAAAGTGTCAAGTAGCTTGATCAATATGACTTGATTTTGGTTTTGTAGGGCCTATTGCAAAATTTAAAGGGGGAAGATCCCATTACAAACTTGGTTTTGACCATTTATGAATATTGTTTTTAGTTCAAGTGACCTTATGGTAATCTAACCATCCTGCCAGATTGCATGGATAATTAGTTGCTACAATCACTAGATTTCTAGAGTAAATCACTATATACAAGGATCACTCAAGATTTTTGACATGATGTGACCAAAGAGGTTAGGTGCCTTTGGAGCTTTTTGAAATGGATGTGACCAAAAAGCTTAAGTGCCTTTGGAGAATTTTTTTGGAATGATGTGACCAAAGGATTTAAGTGTATTTGGAGTTTGTTTATTGCTTATGTTATGTTATGCATGGATGCACTTATGGATGCAATGATGGATGATGGATGAATGTCTAGACATTTTAGCACGTATGCATAGATGTAAATTATATGCCTAGATGTATGCATGTATGTTATGTGCTACTAACATAATGATGCAAAATTTGATTTTTATTTTTATTTGCTAAAATATAATGAATGAATCTAAAATGCAAAGTAACCTAAGTGTAAGTACCATAAAATGTATGAAATACATGAATCAAAATATCAACCTTTTCACAAAAATTCATATATTTGAAGCTGAATTGTATGGAATGATATGGTGAAATGTAAATGATGGATGTGAAATAGTGAGATCTTATGAAGGAAAAATAAGGTATTTATGAGACTCAAACACCCTAGTTTACCAGTCAAAAGATGCATACTGACTATACAGGACTTCGAAAGATAAAATTCTGCTAGGAATACCAAGATATTCAATTTCCATGTGTGTGCATATGATGTTCATTAATGATGCATAAGACTACCTCATTTCGAGGTGAGTTTCAATCAACCCATTTTTGTAATGAGAATCACCTCATGGTCATCATTATCCTAATTTTGAACATAGTTGGACTTGACTACTAGGTAATACAAGCCACAAAAAGCTAGCTCATTTGCAAGTTGACATTGTTATGTACAAAAGAAGATCTCTAATGTGACAAACATATCACCACACATTAGACTCCTCAATTGCTAGGCCGGTTTCATTCAACCAATTTTTGTAATGGAGATTGTCCCATGGATTTTGGACACTAATTATTCTAGGGATTCAAGCTCATTATATCCTTCTTTTCTTTTGATTTACTTTGGGATACTTGCTCATTCTTAGTGATGAAAACAATTTTTTTAGCAAGAGGATTTTATTTGCTTAGTGGTGAGAACCACTTTTTTTGGGATATGTGTTGATTTTTGTAGAGCAAGGGATTTGCTTGGGTAGGGGGGGATCTTGTAATTTTTCAATTCTTAGAATCCTAGACCATTCACATAATAGAAGCAGCAAGGGAAACATTTTGCTTAAGGGGAAATGACTACGTTGTAGCTTCATCCTTCCTTGTTCAAAATCGGATTTTAAATGTGTAAAATAGTGTTGGGATTTTGAGATATGCAAGGTACTATCAAAGTAATACCCTACCTTATAAAATCCAAGATAGCTTTCTATACAATCTGAAAGGAAAACTAGGAATGACTGAATGACCATAAACCCTAGTGAACATCCTATCACAACTTATTGGTTGTGTTGAAAAACACATTTACGCACAAAAGGGGATATGGATGATATGATATGTGAAATGTGGGGGTTTTACCTATGATATTTGGTAAACTAAAAGGTGTTCATAAAATAGTCAATGGTCATCTAAGCATTATTGTTGATGTTAATTTGATATTTACCCTATCTTATGAAGACACCTTAATAAGCAAGCGTTCGTAAGGAAAACTGTAAATGATGATTATGGATAAGGTTGATTAAGACTGATGATAGTCATACAAGTGTGGTTTTATTTATGGTAATGCAAGAACAACATATTCTAATACAAATGCAATGAATGAATATGCCTAATGCAACTAGTCTATAAATGCAATGATGTGAGATGCATGATGATGTAAAAGTGTAATGTTTTTCTATTTTTGGTGTTTTGTATTGTTTTTTTTGCTTTTTGATTTTATTATATATATATGATTTGACCAAAGGATCTAAGTGTCTTTGGAGATTTTTGTGAGTTGACCAAAGGACATAAATGTCTTTGGAGCTATTTGTGAGTTGACCAAAGGGCTTAAATAACTTTAGATATTTTTGTGAGTTGACAAAAGGGCTTAAATGCCTTTGGAGATTTTTGTGAGTTGACCAAAGGGCTTAAATTCCTTTGGAGATTTTTGTGAATTGACCAAAGGGCTTAAGTGCCTTTGGATATTTTTGTGAATTTACCAAAGGGCTTAAGTGCCTTTGGAGCTTTTTGTGAATTGAAAAAAGGTATTAGGTGCCTTTGGATCTTTTTGTTTTTTTTTGTTTACTTTTTTTATTATTATTTTTTGTGTGGGAAAGGTGCAATACCTTGAGCACCCCAAAATTGCTTTACACTTAATTCACCTACCTAGGTTACCCTACTTGAGTGGTAGGTATTGTATTTGTTTCATGTGTGGGTAAGGGGTCATAAAGTATTCCTATTTTTTAGTTGTTTGGGGCAAGAGGATTGTCAATATGAAGCTCTTGTATCTCGATCATGTCCTATACTAAAGATCTAAAGGTATAAAATGTCTGAATTTCATGACCCCTTTATTTATGGTAAGCACAATATAGATTTTCCATGTGCCCCTTTAATAATAAGCATGGTGGAGTGAATGGTAATATGCTATGCAATGATAATATGCAATGGCATGTGATGCATGGTGAAATAAGAGGATGCTATATTTTTTGTATTTTTGTTATTTTTATTTTGTTAGTTTTTTTGTTATGCATAAAATACTTGCAGGTAGAGAATATGAAGGGTTTCAGGTTCCTCAATACCCTCAAGTGAATCTATATGATAAGTTCCTAGGCCAATATTTTATGTGATGATAAACAGGCCTAACCAATTTACCATAAATTTATCACAAATGAAGTAGCAAGATAGAATTTTGATGGTTCTCTTTTAACACTAAATTATTGAATTGGAAGTCTCTAATATGTACCTTTATATCATAGGCTCACTTAATGTGATCTTAATAAACACAATTATGTTCAAGAGCATTAATACATCATTCATCAAGAAGAGTGAGTTGATCTAGGTGAGTCTACCATGCAGTGTCATCATCGATGAACTCTTGCAATGAGATGCACAATGAAGGAATTTCAAGTTCTAAGGGTATGGTGGCCTCAATACCATATACTATAAAATCATATTTACCCCAATTGATGTTTGAATGCTCATTCTATAATCCAAAAGTGCTAAAGGTAATTAAAGATGCCAATCCTTGTGATGATCATTTACTATTTTCTTAAGAATGGTAATGACCATTTTGTTCAATGCCTCAACTTGTCCATTACTTTGCAGATAGTAAAGAGTTGAAAATATGTACTACATATGATACTTAGTGCATAAAATCCTAACATCCTTATTTTTAAATGGTGGTCCATTATCTAAAATGATCTTAGATGGAATACCAAAATGTCATATGGTAGTATGGAGTATGAACTCTACGATGCACAATATTATTGTAGTGGCAATGGGAATAGCTTCCACCCACTTTGTGAAGTATTTAATGGCCATTAGAATGAACGTGTGGTTGCCCGAAGATGGGGGTAAAATTTTACCAATTAAATCAAAGATCCATTGCAAAAAGGCCATAATAAATTAATTGGTTGTAGAGCCTACAAAGGTACATGCGATAGATTAGCATGATGTGGACACTTGATGCACTTTTTGACATAAGTGCAACAATGTTGCTCCATGGTAGGCCAATAATATCTCATTTAAAGAATTCACTTGGTGATAGCCATGCCATTGAAATGACCACCATAAGTACCATCATGAGCTTGAGAAATGGCCCAAGTAGAGTCTTGGAGCTCTAAGCAATGAAGAAGAAGATCATCATAGTTTTTATGATAAAATATATCTTATAGTAAGACATATCCTGTTGCTTTTTGCTTAAATTTGCATTTAACAACATGTGCCAATCCATAAATAAGATTACCAAGTTTTATAAAATATCTGAGTTGTGAGAACTTTTCTTGATATGGCTTAGTTTGGACTAGATGTACACCTTACTTATCTTTATAAAAATCTCACAAGAATACGAATTGAAAAAGAATCGTAAGATAAATGGTTGTGTCATTATTGAAAGGGATCTACGGGACTAGGGATACCCAAGAAGCAAGTTTCAAAAAGTATTGAATTTGAGCGAATCAATGTTAGTATGGTTTAATTTATACCATGTGGATTCTTTGCTCTTCTTTAGAAGTGTCTTGTGAAAGTGCACATTGATATTGACATGAATGGTGATGATAGTATCAGATGGTTTCTATAAAATTAAGGAGCCTAGGGAAGCCATTGTATTTACAAAATGGTTGTAGTAACGAGGAACAACCTCAATGTCATACCATTTAAATTTAGCAAGCAATTTGTCCACAAGGGTCTTTTAAGATTTCAATATTGTGTATTTGCATTGATATATCTCTTTCACATGGTTAACGATGACATTGTTATTGGTGCATAGAAAGTCAAGTTTGAATGAAAGGGGAATAAGAGTCCCTTTTAGCATAAAAAAACATAATTCTAGTACCACCCCTTGTTCACACTTAGAACCATTGAAGAAAAATGTTAGATCAACTTTATTTTTTGGTTCATATGGTTGTATCGAGTCTGATAGTGCAAAGACTACATCATTAGGTAGCTCGATGGTAAGAGACTGATCATTAAGAAGGGGTGCCTCTGTTAAGTAATCATTGATGATTTGATCCTTGATAGATTTTTGACTCATGAATTGAAGGTCAAAATCTATCAGAAGAATGATCTACTTTGTGGTATGAATATTATGATATGTGTGACTCATCATATATTGTAAGGGGTTTTCTTTAGAGATAACATATGTGGTCTGATTGATCATGTAATGAAAAATTTTCTTGGTGGAAAAGACCATTGCTAAAATGAGCTTCTCAACATAAGTGTATTTGATTTCATAGCTAACCAAGGTGTGACTGATGTAATAAATGACCTTCTCCTTATTTATCTCATTCTTTTAAGCCAACATGGTCCCTAAGGCAAAGTCAATGGTCAAATTATATAATAAAAATGGAACACCTGGTCAAGGAGGAACTAATATTGACAAAGATGCCAAGTATTGTTTTATGTTCTCAAATGTTTTTTGAAAATCATGATTCCAATGAAAGATAACCCCCTTTTATAGAAGATGATTAAGTGGTCAACATCTATCCAAGAGTTGCTCTATGAAGCATTGGATGACTTGAATATTCCCTTGTAAGCTACAAAGCTACTTAAGGTTGGTAGAGGGAGACATGTCCATGATTTATTTGACATTGTTTGGATATAATTCAATACCTTATTTAGAAATAATAAAGCCTAAAACTTTTCGAGATGTTACTCCGAAAACACACTTTCTAGGATTTAATAGAACATTGTGCTCTAAGAGGTGATCAAAGACCTTATGTAACACATCAATATGCTCATGATGCAATAAATATTTTACCAATAAATCATCAACATAGTCTTCGAGAATCTTATGTATATAGTCATGAAAGATGTATGTCATAACCCACTGATAAGTAGCACCAATATTTTTGAGTCCAAAAGGCATGAATTTGTAACAAAAAGTCCCCCATGGTATGGTAAAGATAATTTTGGGTTGATCCTCAAGATTGACATGAATTTGATTATAGCCCAAGAAACCATCCATAAGGGAAAGCATTTCATGACCTGTTATGGTGTCTACAAGCGTATCGATTCTAAGAAGCAAAAATTTATCCTTAGGACTCACTTTGTTAAGATCTCAAAAATTAGTGCATATGTGAATCCCCCCATCAAAAATAAGGTCCATATGGTTTTAGAACTACACTATTTTCTAGGGCACCCAAGCTTATCATCTCATTCTGGTCAAGTGCCTAGTCACTATCATCATTTTACATATCCTTCATCGACTCATTGCTTGAGGGGGTACTCAACAAATGCAAAATTTATTTTTCAAAATCAAGTCAATAATCAAACACTCAAAAGTGTAAATCATGTTTGTTCAAGAATCATTTCCAAAAATGATCATACACCCTTCTTGCTAGTGCAAAATAAAAAATCTTAATCAAATAAACACTTGGTAGACCTAAATCCTAAAGCCCATAGACTAATAACATCTACCCATGGTAGAAAAGCTACCAAGATCAAATTAAATACATTAAAGTGTTGGAAGCAATGACTCAAATATGGGTACCCTTTCTATGATTGTGGCATCTCACGTTGACTTGTTCAATTAACATCATTCATCATCAATTCAACCATTTTAGATCATCTATTTTTGCTTTACATTGTGCTTACGCATAAAGCATCCCAAAAATGGGCATCTATAGACACCTAAAATGTGTCATCTTGAGGAGACTCCCAAAAGACCTCCTTTCTAACTCACACAATCCACCTTGGGTAGCCTTAGGGCTAATTCATTGGTTTTCACCTAGAATAGACACTTTTCCCCATGGAATGCCTAACCATATCGACTCGATACGGTCTCAAGGTCATGATCAAATCGACTTGAGATGATTGGGTAAAAAATAAAATATAAAAATATAAAATAATAATTTATTGTCAAAAATGCCTGTTAACGTCGTGCATGATTTCATGCACCAACACCGGATGCCCTGCATGAGGTAAATTTAATTAATCACATGTACTCATTTAGAGGGACGCATCTACTTTTTCATGCAGATTACCCCTCTACTTTTTCATATAGAGTGCCCTTGATTGACACTTTCCCCATTTAGCCTTTGGTTAAGAGGTCTATAAAATTACGCTCCTTTATCAGTTTTAAAAGATCATGATTTCAAGTTTTCATGCCACAAAGTGCTATCAAAATCAATAGGTTTTCCCACTACCTAGATGATGCTGCTAGACTGCCATACAGGATTGGAAGTTGCACTCTCTTACCTCAGATGATCCATACCCTTGCTCTATTGACTACTTGAGCCAGTTAACTTACCTCCCCATTGTGACAATTCATCAAAAATACCAACCCATACAATCTAAAATACTGCTCGAATCTAGTCACGTAGAGGCACAGGCTTGCAATAGCAATCGTCTTTCCTCGAGACGGTCCGTAGATGAAAACATCTCGATCTGAGATGATCTCAGACAAACCACTGGTTTTTCTATTTTTAGTTCAGTTTAGTTTAGATCTGTGTTTTTTTTGCACTAGATTAGATTTCTATTTATACATGCATGCATCTATCTTTCCTTTCATTTATCGTTTTCATAATCAATACAGATCCAACTCTGGTGGGCCCCTCATATGTTATTGATACACTTTTTGTTTTCTTTGTGTGTAGGCAATAGGACTCGAGGATGGCAAAAGGCTTCAAATCCACATCATATTTGATGCAACGGTCTCCGAAAACCTACTCCTCTGACAATGCATTAGCACGAAAATTATAGATATTGCACCAGGATACATCGTTTGACGAAGGGAGGGGAAACATATTCCCACATTTGTAATCTTTGTATCATCCATAAAGATCCCCTTGAGCGATACTATTGTAATATTTTGAAGAGGACAAAATCTATACAAGGATTCTTTTTATTTTCTTTAAGATATCTATGTTTATTTTTTATGGTGCAAATTTTCTGCTTTGAGTATGTGTAAACTAAATGATAACAGTACCACCCCAAGTGATTGATAGTCCCCTAAGTTAAACAACAATAAGGTGGAATAAAGATTATAAAAGATAACCTCAAGATTTGAACCACTTGATAGTAAAGAAAACTCTTGATGTAATTAATTTTTATAAATTAAAGGGAAAAATATATTTGGAAATGATTTAGCTTTTACTTTTCACACGAAAAACGCAAGTTCACACCATAAAAGAAAAAGAAAACGTTAACTATAAATTAAAGGAAAATATATATTCTCGAAATGATTTAGCTTTTACTTTATCACACCAAAAACGCAAGTTCACACCATTAAAAAAAAAAAAAAAAAAACTTTTTTTTAGTTTACGAGGATTTAAA
Organism: Wollemia nobilis; assembly: GCA_028583015.1. Classification (NCBI taxonomy): domain Eukaryota; kingdom Viridiplantae; phylum Streptophyta; class Pinopsida; order Araucariales; family Araucariaceae; genus Wollemia; species Wollemia nobilis. The sequence goes on from JAQPPZ010000741.1 coordinate 1,555,815, forward strand.
CCGTCTATACCCAACATGATACATCCGACGAAATTGAGATGGGCACTCATCCTACTTCACGCAAGTACAACAATTCTTGTTACGTTACTAATATCACTTATTTCTTATCCTGGTAAAAGATAACTCTACCGTTGTGTGCTCGTCAAAGAACAACGCCTTGCCGACAACTTTAGTAGTATGCTGATGCTCATTACTTTATTCTCAATCTCTTTCACCACAAGAGAATTATTTGACCACGCAGTCACGCTCAAGTGAAAGGCGTGACGGACCCACCGAATATCGGTTGCGAAGATAGCAAGCTACGAGAGAACCGATTTCCTTTGCCTTCAGGGAGGGATGCATATCTTACATGCCCAACGTGCTCTCATCAAGTGGCCTTATACGTCCTATCAACAAACCTATTGCTCTCTAATATAAATATTTTATTTTTGTCATCCGTTTTTAATAAATAAATTAAAATTATAAATTATAGGATTAATTTTCTTGTTATAATTTAAACACCAGAAAAGAATAGTAATAAAGGATATGCTATAATCCAAACCCTATAAAAGAGTAGTAGCGAATAAGGAATCTAATTCATTGATAATAGAATAGTAATAAAGGATATATTTGTAAATATGAAGTCAATGTTATAATCTTACTTTAGAAGTAATAAAGGATATATTTGTAAATATGAAGTCATGTTATAATCATACTTTAGATCTTCTAATCATCCGTGATTTGTTTTGTGGGGAACCGAACGGTAAAGAAAAAAAAGAAAAGAAAAAAGTCGAGGGGCTAATGTGTGGTACAAGCTTCTATTCCTCGCGTTGAGTGACTTTTCCCATTCTGGCTCGACCATTCTGGCTCGACCTCTATATACATAACCCATTCCAGTATTGCATTATTCCCGAAAAATTTATCGTCATGGCAAGCATTCGTCAATTTGGTGTCGATTCCCTCCCCATTCTCGTAGCCGTAACGCTATGTTTATTTTCGCAAAGTGTGCAGTTCCGCTGTCCATGGCGATCATAGCCATTTTAACGCAGAAACCATGCAAAATGTCGGGGACGCCACCAGGCAAGGCGGCTTCCGCGTCGACCTCGTACGGATGGACTCCGATCAGATGACCAAGACAGAACGCATACGACAAGCCATCGCGCGCAGCCGCGGCAGACTCGATATGTTCCTCTCCAAACCGCCGGGTGATCTCAAGGACATCGACACCCCGGTCCATGCGGGAAACGGGGAATTTCTGATGCAGATCGCAATCGGAACTCCGCAGCTCACATACAATGCGATCGTGGACACGGGCAGTGATCTCGTGTGGACGCAGTGCAAGCCGTGCGATAACTGCTACAACCAGACAGGAGAAATTTTCGATCCTTCGAAATCCAGCACCTACGAAACCGTCCCTTGTTCGAGTTCTTTATGCGAAGCGCTTCCGTATTCCGAATGCACACCGGATTGCGAGTACCAGTACGATTACGGGGACAACTCTTTCACCATGGGCGTTCTCACCGACGAGACTTTCACTCTCGCCACGACCAGCGGCAGAAATACCGCCATTCCCCGCGTGGCCTTCGGCTGCGGGCATGACAACGAAGGAGGTGGTTTTACTCAGGCCGGGGGTCTCGTGGGCATGGGACGGGGGCCTTTGTCGCTGATTTCCCAGCTGGGGCCGAAGGGGAACAACAAGTTCTCTTATTGCCTCGTTTCCATTGACGATCCCGCGACCAAAACCAGCCCTCTGCAGTTCGGTAACTCTGCGGATTTGTGGGGTCCCGGGGTCAAGTCCACTCCGCTTGTGCATAACGAGGGGAAGCCAACTTTCTACTATCTTTCTCTTGAAGGATTGAGCGTCGGGGGGTCTCGCATTGATTTCCCCGCTGGAACTTTCGACCTTCGGGCAGATGGGAGCGGAGGAATTATAATTGATTCCGGGACTACCATCACTTACTTGGAACAAACTGCCTATGATTCTGTTAAGAAAGCGGTTCAGGAAAGCGTGACGCTGGAGAAAGGGAACATATCTGGCCTTGGACTGGATGTTTGTTATAAAGTGCCCTCTGATATGTCCGATGTGAAACTTCCAGTCATTACTTTCCATTTTGCAAGTGGTGCAGATTTCGATTTGCCTGACAAGAACTCGTTCATTGTTGACGAGGAGAGCAGAGTGCTGTGCCTGGCAATGGCCGGGTCTCAGGACATTTCTATATTTGGGAACATAGCGCAGCAGAACTTTCATATACTTTACGATCTGGGCCTGAATAGCCTTTCTTTCTATCAGACCACCTGTGATTCTCTCTAAGTGGCGGTGTCCCTATATATGTCTATTTAGCTTAAGTTGTCATGCTGCTTTTTTTTCGTCTTGTTCCTTGTACTAATTCTATTCATGTTCTTGAACATTAAATATATATTCCTCTTAACTTTTAATTATATATTTTTTTAGAAACCAGTCCCTTGCGGGGCATGCAACAACGGAATTAGATTTTGTGTCAAAGGAGTTCTCTTCCGTCAAAATCGCACCGTAACTTTTAAATATTAATTACATATTCCTTTTAACTTTTGCATTTTCATTTTTCCATTTAAATCTTTAATTTTAATTATTTATCTCTTTTAACTTTTATTTTTATTTCTAAATTTTAATACTTATTATGTATGATAGAATATAATTAAAAAATGATTGAATGATAATAATAATTTATAAATCATTTTTTGGTTATGTATGATGCAAAGCATATTTAGAGGTATAATAGGGTCATGATTTGAACTTGATGTTTTATTAAATAAAATGATTTTGATTATGTTCATTGAGAAAGAGATTTAGTAAAATATGGGGTATGATGTACAGCCTTTTTTTTTTTGAATTCACACCTTGGACCTCTTAATTAAAGTTTAACATCTAAGAAAGAAAATTTGTTCAACAAAGTCAAAAAGCTCAACATCCTCTTTTCATATTTTGAAGTGTATCTCTTGAGTTGGTTTTGATGAAAACTTTCGTTATTTTTCCATTCTCAATTCTTCAAAATGTTCCACTAGTGGGTTTACTTTTAGAGTGTTCTCATATGCAATCTTGATGTCCTTCTAGGCTTCACATTCCATAACAAAATGGTGTTTAGTCTCCATTACTACTACTATGTAAAAGACATGTATTCATTATGCCCATGTCTTTTGAGCAATTATCAATCTCCCATATTTGCATTTGTAATTATGTGAAATAGATCTTAATTGGGTTATAAGCATAGTTTATTCCCATTTTATCTTTACATCTATGTAGTTATTTTGGTTGTATTTACAATTTGATTTGAATTCATTGATGTATAATTGTTTTTTCCATCCTAAATTTTTAGTCGACATGACAATCCTAAATTTTTTGTTCATATACTATTCAATTTCTTTGTTCAAGTTTAGACCTCATAAATTTAATGCTCCATTTATCCATGCATTTATTGTTTTATTTCGTTCATGTGGATTTTATTCTATTCAATGTTTATTTGATTACATGTTTTGGCAACTTGTTATCTTTCGTTCTTTGTATATTTTAGATAAGGAAATAACCTTATCATAGCTTATGTTTTTAATAGAAAATTCCTAGTTTTAGCAAGAAAAATTTCATATGGACATGATGCTTTACCTTTGAAATGATTTGTAAATAGGCCCTTTTGAATTCTTTATATTTATCTCCATTTAATTTTTATGTATTACTAGCCTACACCTCACACCCATTTAGCACCATTAAAATAATGAATAACATTAAAATAACTCTAATGGTTTTCCAATACCCAAAATTTACTATTTTGCACCTATTTAGTGATAAGTATAGTGTCATCTGTCTTGCTTGTATTTGTTTCATCTTGCATATTATTGAATTGAATCTGATTTGAAAATATAACCTAAGGTATTTGAATTCTATTGTTATCTCTAAGGAATTTCCTTCAAATAAAATATATGGTTGTTTTTGCTCTCTTTGAGTAGAGAATATCATAATTTCAACCTTTCTAGTGTTTACAATATTTCAACATCTTTATAAAAAATCTCTAAAGCTTTTAGATGTTTTAAACTTTCAATTTTCATTTCAAGCAATATGACGTCATCGTAATAGAGATGTTTTGCTACATAATTAGGCAAGAGCATTCCATCTTCTCCCATCCTTTCTACCCATTCTTCTAATTTGTCAATGTAAATGATAAATGAAGTAGGTGATAATGGATAAACCTATTTCACCTTATTATCACTCTTAAAACACTCTTATAGTTCTTTTAGAGTTTTAATTTTTGCCACCACCTATTCATAAATTTTGTGTATAACTATTATTTAGTTGATTGGTATGTCAATTTATTCTATTTTATCCCATAGTTTACCTTTAGATACTATGTCAAAAACATTTATAAAGTTTACAAAAAAAATAAACTTCTCTTTTTTCATTTCATACCCTATCTATTAGGTACCTGAAAGTAATAAAATAATCCATTCTCGATTTTGGTCTAAACCTTGCTTGTATTTTTGCCTTCCTTCCTTGAATTTCTATCCAATGAATAATTTTTTTCTACTGTACTACCAAATAATTTTGGAAAAAGAGGATTAATCATGATGATTTACTGATTTGAAGGATTTTTGGCATCTCCATTTTAATGCAATGGTATGAGTAGGTTGGTTATCCATTATAATGGAAATCCTACCTTAATGATGTCATTAAAAGGCTTTTGAATATGTGGTGCTAAGATGATGACCCACACTCGAGATGTTCAACTTACAAACCATCTATTTATTGAGATTTACCTATTGCTACTTCCTCATTTTTTAAATAAAATGGTTTTTCAATTTATCAATTACAAGAAGGGTATATATTTCTTGATTTTTCTAATATAATTTCTTAGCATAAAACCATTGTTCACTTGTGATATTTTTTTCTTTATTTTTCTTTGTTGCAGGTCTTTACAAAATTATCTTAGGCTATGATTTGTAAGATATATCAACTCTTTTTGCCTAGTTCTTGTGTATTCTTCATTTTTTTACTTACTACTAACATATCTTGCTATATGTTTTCTTTTTGCCTAGTTTTACCAAGGTCCTCCTTACTATTGTGCATTTTTTATCATACCATGGATTTGTAGGGAAATCTTTTACACTTTATTTTCCTAGGATTTAACTGTGTTTATGATTCCAAATCTTATTTGATTATATCCATCAATTTACTACTATAAACAAAATAAGTTTAAAAAATATGCCCTCTTTATTTTTCTCCTTGGATAATCTACTTTAGTGATATTATACAAAATTTCTTGATTTATCCTTTGTCATAGAGATGATTCCTATTTTATTTCCTTTATATTCTTGAATATGTTCTTCTTGGCCACTTGTTTACATTTGGATTTTTATGTTTATTTGATCAAATTTTAGCTCCATGTAAGCTACTTCAATTAATAATTATCGTATCCTTAAAATCAAGTTTGGTGATCAGATTGCATAATCAAATACACTATGTCTAATATATATTTAATAAGTATATTTTATAAATTTTTATCACATGTTTATGCCCTTGTAGATGATCAATCCCTCTATGCTACATAGTCTAACACTACATTAGAAAGGGTCTTTAAGGGTGATTATTTAGTTTTTGTCTATGAGGGCATCGTAAAAAGTTTACATCATATGATGATGGTTAAAAACCACCCTCTTAGGTCTAACCTAAGAGGGCAATTTTAAACCACCATATTATTATTACTTTTAATATATATATATATATATATATATATATATATATATATATATATATAGGGTAGTTGGAAAGCGTGTATTGGCCAGTTGGAATAAGTTGAGGATAATTTTAAAAACTTATGGGTAAGTTGTTTTACATTGCTTGACAGGCAATAGATATAATGTAAAACCATTCTTTAACATTTATATAATATACCATTGTCAATTTTAATGGGAATAAATATACCAAAATTTAAAATATAGATTAAACATATCCATGTTTTTAATGGCAATTTTGAATAATTAATCAACTGAGATTGGTTTATTATTCCCGATTATAATTCCTTAATCAATGATTTGATTTTGTTAGTTATTTTTATAAAATTATAGTGGGAACATAAAAATACAATATAGTAATTGATGGGAACATTACACCATCATACCAAAAAAGACTTCAAGACATCAAGACTTCAAGAATTCAAGACATGTAATATGTGTCAAATATCATAAAATAATTCTAAAAGCTAAAGTGACCATATTATTCTCATTTTTTAGAACATTTAGATAATTTTTAAAAGCTTTTAAGGTGAATTAGTGCTAAGAAATAAAATACAAATAATGTACAGACTGAGCTCCCTACCAAATAGACAAAAATGTTGAATCTAGAAATGATGATGCAAGTACTACATGCATAACAACAAAGCTTACAATACAAATTTTAAAACCAATTATTTTGCATCAATTTAATCTCAAACATTAAATAAATAGTATGCATAATGACAAGATACATGAATAAAAGGATCAATAAAATTATTACCATCACAAAAATTATAGGTCAATAACTTTGAAGATTGAGTGTAACTACACCTTAAGTTTCATTGCCATTTGCAAGAAATACTATCTAAACAAAACCAATATACAACATAGTAATGATGAGAAAGGCACAAGCTAATACTTTGTTAAAATTTAGTAGGTCCCTTATTGAAGCTTTGAGTGAATATCTCATGGTAAATCACAACACCAACAATAAAAGGTTATATGTGCAAGCTTGTGAAGGCATCAATTTTTAAAATAAATTAAAATTACACTTGATTATTCCAAAATATTGTAGACATCTATAAAAATAGAGGTGGTGTTAGTGATGTTGATGTATGGACCCAACCTAATACAATTTCCAATGGAACTAAATAAAATATAGGTGAAAAATGAATTTCAGCAATTGTGACACCATTGACACCATTGAGGGTAAATACTGATTTATAAAAATCAAGTAGGCCATATAAACTCACAGTAAAAATTTATTATCATTACCTCAACTATATTATGTCCAATATTTCCATGGGTATACGTATTCCATGGCTTCCATTGAATTTATTATGTTAATATGCTTAAATTTTGTAACTACTCACTTTTCTTGCACATAACCTACACACAACCCAGATATAATTATTATACACTTTACTCTATTTTTTTCTAATTTTAAGAATTAATCTTCACATTATATAAAATCTCTTAGTTATGAAGTCATTCAAAGGTATTATTATATTACATGCAATGATCCATTCTGCATGTGTTCTAGTGATCTTTTAAAAGCTTTAAGGTGAATCAGTGTTGGGAAATAAAATGCAAGCAATGTATAGACTGAGCTCCTCACCAAATAAAAAAAGATGCTAAATCCAAGAACAAATGATGCAAGTACTGCATGCATAACAATAAATCCTGCAAGAAAGTTTTTGAAACCAGTTGTTTTGCATCAATTTCAAGATTCCAAAGCTTTTACACTTTATTTTCCTAGGATTTAACTTTATTCATGATTCTAAAGCTTCTTTTATCATATCCATAAATTTACTAGTATCAAAAAATAAGTTTAAAAAATATGTCCTCTTTCTTCTCTCTTCAAATAATCTACTTTAGTGATATTATACAAATTTTCTTGATTTATCCTTTGTCATAGAGATGATTCCTATTTTATTTCTTTTAGATTCTTGAAGATGTTCTTCTTGTGCACTTGTTTACATTTAGACATTTATGTGTATTTCATTAAATTTTATCTCTATGTAAACTACAATTTCTAGATCTTGTATCCTTAGAATGAAGTTTTGTGATCAAATAGCATAATCAAATGCACTATGTCTACCATGTATTTAGTAAATATATTTTATAGATTTTTATCACATATTTATGCCATTGTAGATGACCAATCCCTTTATGCTACATAGTTTAACACTACACAAAAAATGATATATAAGCGTGGTTATTTAGTTTTTGTCTATGACGGCATTGTAAAAAGTCAACATCATATGATGATAGTTAAAAACCGTCATCTTAGGTTTAACCTAAGAGGGCAGTTTTAAACCACCTCTTCATCTTACTTTACACACACACACACACACACACACACACACACACACACACACACACACACACACACACACACATATATATATTTTGGTAATTAAGGATCAAACTCATTGCAAACGGGTTTTCTAGGTTGACCCAAAAACTTATACAAGAATCAGCACAGAGTTGTTACGGATCAAAAAATCAATAGGGACAGACTATCTTACCTATTAGTACCCATCTGAATCCCCCTTCTGATACAGCTTCACGCACCTCAGCCTTCTGCTTTCATCTACCCTCACCTCCGTGATTTCACGACAAGTCATGAAAATGAGACATGTCACGAAATCGCGACATCTAACAGCCAAAAGCTTCATTTTCCAGCATCACCGTGATTTTACAACAAGTCACGAAAATGTGACATGTCACGAATTCATGACATCAAACAACCAACTGCTTCCTTTGCCAGCAAATCCGCGATTTTGCGACAGGTCACAAAAATGTGACATGTCGCGAAATCGCGACAACAAACTACCTTCTGCTTCAAATTCATGAAACATCATGATTTCATGAAAAGTCATGAAAATGCGACATGTCATGATTTCGTGACATCTTTTTGCCTTTTGCTTTGCCTGCAAGCCCCTCCATGATTTCGCGACAGGTCACAAAAATGTGACATGTCACGATTTCACGACATCTTTCTGCCTTCAGCTATAATTCCCAACAACTCTGTGATTTCGTGACCAGTCACAAAAATGCAATATGTCATGAAATCGTGACAACTTTCTACATTCTGCTTCATTTTCATCATCTTCGTGATTTCACGACAAGTCGCAAAAATGTGGCATCTTTCAATATTTTGCTTCGTTGCTGCCTCCACGTCGTGAAATCATGACATTCTTGCTGGGCGCTCCCCTCTGCCGCTGTCGATTGTGAAACCATGACAACTTTCCATAGTTAACTTTTTCCAGCATCGAGCACTGCGAAACCGCAACAGGTCACGAAAATGCGACATGTCACGAAATCGTGACAATTTTCCTCTAAGCTCGTCACTACTTCTTTTGGGTGTGATAATGCGACATGTCACGATATCATGACATTTATCGGTCAACACCTCTCCTGCTCTGCTTTGACCGCGATACGGCGACACATCATGAAATCATGACATTCTTGCTGGGTGCTCCCCTCTGCCTCTGTCGGTCACGAAATCGCGATAACTTTCCATACTTAACTTTTTCTAGCATTGAGCACCATGAAACCGCAACAGGTCGCAAAAATGCGACAAGCCGTGATATCATGACAAATTTCCTCTAAGCTCTTCACTACTTCTTTTGGGTGCGATAACGCGACATGTCATGATTTCGTGACATTTTTCGGTCAACCTCTCCTGCTCTACTTTGACCGTGATACGGTGACACGTCGCGACATCGTGATAGTTTCCTTTTGTGCTCTTCACTGCTTCTTTTGAGCGTGATAACGTGACAAGTCGTGATATCATGATAATTATCGGTCAAAACCTCTCCTGCTCTATTTTGACTACGATACGACGACACGTCGTGATATCACGAAAGTTTTTGTCCGTGGTCGCACTTGCCTTTTTTTGTCGCAAAAACGCAACAGGACTGCTTCGAGAGACAAAAAACTCCTCTTCCTTTTTCCAAACCCCACAGATGCATCATCGTTGGTGATCATTTTGGATAATCTTGTCCACATCACTTGGAACCTCGAGTTCCCAAGTGACCAACCCATCGGCTTCCACCCCTATATTGGCTAAGATATCAGCAATTTTACTAGCTTCCCTAAACACGTGCTGGGCCCTTTGCTCATTCCTGGCTTGGTAGAGGATCCTAGCCTCTTCGATGACAGTCTTAAACCGCTACGAAGGAATTTTCCCATTGTTGATAAGGTTTATGACGTGCAAGGAATCTCCTTCGATGATAAGATTATCTTCAATCTCCTGAGCCATCTGAAGACCCCTCCATAGCGCTCTTACTTCTGCCTCGTTGTTAGTCCTTGTTCCCAACTGCTCAGAAAATGCCATCACCAGAAAGCCTTGATGGTCTCTCACTACTCCTCCACCCCTGCTCCGCTAGGGTTACCTTTAGAAGCCCCATCAAAGTTAAGCTTGAGCCATCCAACTGGGGGCGGTTTCCACCTGACATCTACTCTAGGATTGATCTTGGGGGACATGGGTTTCTCAACCAGGGTAAGATTTAAAGAGTGAGCGATCAGTCTCTCCCAGAGGGGAGGATTGCGAGCTTCATGAGGAATAAGGCTAACGTTTTCACGGGCAAAGGTAAGAATCTTATTGGATATGGAGGTGGCATCATGGATCGACTCATGGAAAGCTCTATGGTTTCGTTCAAGCCAAATCTGCCATAGAAAATGGTGGAGACAAATCTTCCAAAAAAACCTCAACCTAAGGCTAACGAAGGGATTTGGCCATTGGTGGAAGAGGTCAATGATGCTGGATGGTCTGACCCAGCAAATGCTAAAGGCTTGAAATAACCTATTGAGGATGCTCGAAGAGACCAGGAATTCAAGGAAAATATGGAGGGTGGACCCCCAATTGGCCTTGCACAAACAACATCGGTTAGCAACTATCATACCTTTCCTTATCAAGTTGTCAATAGTAAGAATCCTACCTTGGATCGCCATCCACGAGAACATTACAACTTTAGAAATAAGTTTTTTAACCCACACCAACTGAGTCTGGAGAATGGGGTCCTCAGAATATACCATTAGCATGTATGCAAATTTGATTGAGAACTGCCCATTTTTGGAAGCTGCCCAAATTACATGATCCTACCCAGGACTCATGGAGATGAATTGTTGATGCAATATGCTTTGGATTTCTTTTGAAGCTACTTCAAATCCTAGGATCCTTATCTATTTCCAAATAAGCCTTCCTCTGTCCTACCTCATGAAGTCAGCTACTTTCCTTCCATAGAGATCCTCTGTGATTCTTTTGACCCTCGCTAGGTGAGGAACCTGAGATAACGCTTCATCCTTGGCCCACTTGTCATCCCAGAACCTGATCTTTTGTCCATTACCAAGGACACATCTTAGGCCTTTCTTTATGACCTCTCTACTTGATAATATTGCTTTCCAGAATGCAGAACCTCTCCTGTGCACCGTATCATCTAGGAAATTAGAACCTTGAAGATATTTCCTTCTAATTATGGTAGTCCACTCATTCTTCTCATTGTTAATAAGACGCCAAGCTTGCTTAGCTACTAAAGCTGTGTTTAGATGAACAACTCTTCTTAGTCCTAGCCCCTTGTATTCTTTCGGCCTACAAACCTTGCCCCAACCCATAAGGTGGATCCTCTATTTTTCCTCTGATCTAGACCAAATAAAATAAACCAGAATGCTCTGTAAAGAAGCCTTGGTGAGGGTGAGTTTCTCAGCATGAGATAAAAACTGTCCTTTCCAGCTAGCCAATTTTTTTTGGATTCTCTCTACCACTCTATCCCACATAGATACACACAGAGAACCGTAGAAAAGGGGATGACCTAGATACGTGGTCGGGAGAGTCGCTATCGAACATCCCAAAATTTGAGCTATTCTAGCTTGTCTCTGATTTGGGGTGTTAAGGAAGTAAATCTTACTCTTGTTGAAATTCACCTTCTGACCTGCCACATCCTCGTAGAGTTGAAGAATGTGCTTAATCCTTCTAGCTTCAACCACAGACGATTGGGTCAACATCAAAGTGTCATCCACAAATTGTTGGTGACTAATAGGGTTGATGAGAGAGGTGGCTTTGATCCCCGAAATTAATCCAACATTGCAAGTCGCTTTAATAGTTCTACCAGAGCCTCCGCCACAATGACGAACAACATTGGGCTTATTGGATCTCCTTGTCCGAGCCCTCCGTGACTCGGAAGTACCCAGTTGTCGTGCCATTGACCAAAACTGAGAACCAGGGTTTGGATATGCACTCTTTTATCAGCCTGACCCACTAAGGATGAAAGTCAAACTTTAGAAGAACAGCCGTAAAAAAATCCAGTTAATGCAATCAAAAGCTTTGTTCATATCGAACTTTAGGGCTAATACTGCCTTGTTGGTTTGACTTGTAGAGTGTAAAGCTTCATGGACTGTGATCACACCATCCAAAATTGATCTCCCCTTAATAGAGCTGCCTTGGCTAGGGTCGATAATGAGGGGCAGAATTTCTTTCATCCTGTTAGCAATGGCTTTTGATAATATCTTGTAGGACACGTTGCATAGACTAATCGGTCTGAAATCTGCCATTGTCTCTGGAGATGGGCCCTTAGGAATCAGGGCGATAAAGGTGGACTTGAACCCTCTCAGGATATGTTTTGAAGCCTAAAATTCTTTGATTGCAGAGATGACATCCGCTCCTACAGTGTCCCAAAAAACTTGGTAGAACCGAGGAGGGAACCCATCAGGGCCAGGGGTCTTCTCAGGATCCATGCTAAACAGAGCTTTTCTGATTTCTTCATCAGTGAATGGAGCAAGAAGCTTACCATTTATGGCCTCATCAACCAAACTCAGAATGGACTGGAGGAGGGTTTCCTTGGCTTCCTCTCTACATTGGGATTCATCCCCGAGAAGGGAGCTGAAGAAAGCTGCTGCTTCCTCCCTGATCTCAATTAAGTCTTGGGTTTTGGATCCATCGACGTTGGTCAACTCTCTAATATTATTATTACTTCTGTTCCTCAAGGTAGAAACATGAAAGAACTTTGAGTTCGAATCACCATCCTTTAGCCATAAATCCCTAGATTTCTGTCTCTAGTAAGTCTCCTCACAAGCTAAAATATTATGATATTTTGATAGATTGGCTAGTTTCTCCTTCCTAGTAGCTTCATCATTGATACCATTTTGTATCGTGTTGTTGGATTGTATTGCCTTCGTAGCGAACTAACCACTCTCTGAGTGTGTCGGCAATTGAGGCCTCTCACATTCCATGAGAAAACCTTAATTTAGATTGTTTAGAGTTTTTCCCTTTCCCCCTTCCCTGAGGAGGTTTTTCTGATTTGTTATCTTCGAGCCCTGGGATAACTTGTTGTATTAGAGTTTTCTATTTACCGCTGGCAATATCATTATCAGTCCTCATTCTGTTGTGCTCTACATTTGAAATCCTACCCTTCTTTCTCTCACAACCATAGTCAATAGGTGACTTAGTCATACTCCTAGTCTTCTTGGGGCTAAATTGAGGGGGATCTAACTGTTGAAGAACCAGACTCATGCATTCCTCAAAATCATCCAATTCTACCATCTCAGTCCTTGATTCTAACTCCTCCATATTTTTCCTATATTCTCCTGATTTATGAGAAGAATCTTCTAGCTGGTTGGGCAGGCTTCTGGCTATGATATTGGGGAGGTCTGGTTTCGAAGACACAATCTCCTCCACCCTTTTTCTATATTCTCTGGGGCTTAGCCTTACCCCTCCCTGGGGGATTGAGGGGTTATTTGTTATGTGATTTGAAGGACCCACCCTTGATGGGGATTCTAGGGTTTTAAGGAGAACACATTGCCTATTTCCCTCTTCTAATTCCTCGATCTCCCCTTCTACCAATAGATCGGCTAAAATATTGAACTTATTTGAGCTTGGAAATTTAGGGCTTACCTGATTTTCCTGATCTTCGGTGAGATGTTGCTTGTCTTTGCTCTGATTTTGCCCTGAACCCTGTTTGTCCTTCTCCTAAAAAAAGTAGTTCTTTTTAAATGGCATAGAACCTCATTTGCCAATAGGGCCTCTTTTTAGAGGGGGTTTCCTAGGAAACCCTTTCTCATTTGCATGTTTGCCTTTCGATCTATGGATGTCTCTACTTGCTGCTAGAGTAAGACACTGATTTTGTAGGTGGCCTTGGGATTTACACTCAGGGCAATAAGCTGGCTTGTTTTCATATTCCACCACTTGATATCTTAGGTATTTTTCGTACTCTAGCTCCACAACATTTGGCAGCTCAGATTCAAGATTGGCATTGATGCAAAGTCTTGCATGTGTCATCCTTGTCCTAGCCAAGGTTGCATGATCTATGGACACCAGTTCTCTGATCATTTTGGCAATGCCATGCAACCAATACTCGTTGAAAAACTAAGCTGGAAGGTTGGGGAGCTGAACCCAAATGGGAGCAGTATTGATATTCTATTTTTCAGGGTCAAAATCCTCCCCCCATTTCCTGAGGAAAAGACTACGTTTCCCTAAAAACCAGGGTCCTCTAGTGAGAACGTAGCTCGCATCCTCCTTATTGTTAAATATTATGATAAAAACCCCCTAGATAGGGCAATAACCTCCATACTACCCACTGTCCTCAATTTGGATAGGGCCTAAGACCGAATAGTTTCTATATCTGGCCTTCCACCCAAAAACTTGCCCACTAATGAAAACTCTTCCATGGCTAAACATGGCCCCATAGAATCCATAGGTGCATTTATCCTGTTATTTACCAGGATGAGGGGCGGGAGTGAAAGAAAAACACTCTTTCTCCCCTTGACAGTTTTCGCAATGGACCGGCCTCCTTCGGGACCCGCGTCGCCCATCTGGGTACCTTTGTCTAGATATTTTTGGGGAGGGTCGCGCTCTCTCTAGAAAACCCCTCCTAACAACGCTGGCCTCCCATCCTCTGGATCCTCGCTTGGGTCAATATCGAGGGTACCAACCAAACCCTTCGAGCCATCTCTGCTCTTCCCACCTAAAACTTTCGAAATCTCTCTGCTACTCCTCTCCTCCATTCCGCTCTCCATATTCATCACACACACACACACACACACACACACACACACACACACACACACACACACACACACACACACACACACACACATATATATATATATATATCACATATTGGGTAGTTGGAAAGCACATATTGGCTAGTTGGAATAAGTTGAGGATAATTTTAAAAACTTATGGATAAGTTGTTTTACAATGCTTGACATGAATAGATATAATGTAAAACTATTATTTAACATTTATATAATCTGTCATTGCCAATTTTAATGGGAATAAATATTTCAAAAGTTAAAATATAGATTAGCTTATCCACATTTTTTTATGGCAAGTTTGAATAATAAATCGGTTGAGATTGGTTTATGTTTCCCAATGATAATTCCTTAATAATTGGTTTATGATTTTTACAACACTCAAAAATATTATTTTTTATCAATGATTTTATTTTGTTAGTTATTTTTATAAAATTATAGTGGTAACATAAAAAATATATAATTATTCGTGGGAACATTACACCATAATACCAAAAGAATACTTTAAGATATCAAGGCTTCAAGAATTCAGGACATGTAATATATGTGCCAAATACCAAACACTATTTCTAAAAACTAAAATGACAACATCAATCTCCTTTTGTGGAACATTTAGAGAACTTTTAAAAGCTTTAAGGTGAATCAATACTAGAAAATAAAATGCAAGCAATGTATAGACTGACCTCCCCATCAAAGAAACAAAGATGTTGAATCTAGGAACAGATGATGCAAGTATTGCATGCATAACAACAAAGCTTGCAAGAAGAATTTTAAAACCAATTATTTTACATCAATTTAATCTCAAAAATTAAATAAATATTATGCATAATGGCAAAAAACGTAGCTAAACAAGGCCTCCCAATGGTCTCATGGAGCAATTTTTTTAGACCAGTTTCATTTGGTGGAATCCCCAACCTTCAAGCACATGGCTATGAACTCGTATCTAAATGGATGCAAAGGGTGATCATAGGGAATGAACCATGGAAGGTGTTTGTGAGGGATCGTTTGAAAAATCCCTAGGTGAATGGTAAAATTTGGGTAAATATGTCATACACTAAAATTTTTTTACAAGCCCCTTATTTCTCTATAGAATATTGTAATATTCTAAAAGGGATTTGGAAAGCATGGCAACAGGTGCATCAATTTATTTCATGGTATACACCTCTAGAGCAAGGCCCCGTAAATTTCCTCTAGCACAACTTATGGGGGTCACCCCTCGTCACCCTTGATGCATAACCTCTTGGCATGAATTCCTGGTTTCCTTCTAGGTGACTCTTCATGGAATATTCAAACTTTTGAATAAAATAAAGAAGCTTAGGATGCATCTCAAACTGTGGAATAAATATTCTTTTGGGAATATTTTTAGGGAAAAAGAATGTCTAAACTCTCATCTTTTGTCGATTGAGTATCTGATTGATTCCCAAGGATATTTTGATCATCTACTTAGGGAGGAGAAATCTACTCTTTTTGATCTCCATAATATCTAAGTTGTAGAAGAAATATTTTGTAAGAAAAAATCAAGAGAGATTTGGTTAAGTGAGGGGGACCACAACTCGTAATTTTTTATTCCTCCACTTTGCATCGAAGGTGGCATAATAGAATCAGAGAAATTATTAAATTTGACAAAACTCGATCGATGGATCTTTTAGAAATCAGGGAAGAGACAATGGGTTTTTTAGTTCCTTATTGTGCTCTTCTCTTGATCAAGATCTAGATGTGGAGAACCAAAATTTGAAGGCCATTTTGAGCCTGATTACTGATGAGATGAATGTGGCTCTTCTGGTTCCCTTCTCTAATGATGAAATCCAAAAAGAGCTTAATTCTATGGGCCTCCTTAAATCCCCTAGTCAAGATGGCTTCCCAAAATTCTTTAAAAAAAAAAAAATGCATATTTATGGGGAGGATGTTTGTAATGCGATCCATCATGCCCAGTGTCCGTTGGTTTTTCCAAAAGATTTGAATTCTACCTTTCTATCTCTCATTCCTAAGAATGACTCGGTGGCTTCTTTAGTGACTTTAGGCCTATTAGTTTATGTAACACGATACATAAAATATTTTCTAAAGCCATTTCTAATAGGCTAAAGCCCCTTCTCCCCTTCTCCATATTCTTATTAATCAGGCTCAGAGTGGCTTTGTGCCAAGGGGACAAATTTTGGATGGCGCTATTGTAATTCATAAGTTTTTACATTTAGTTCAAAAAAGTGGCAAGGTTGCATTCTTTCTTATGTTGGATGTTAATAAGACCTACAATCGACTGTCTTGGCCCTTTTTGTTTAATGTCTTGATAAAGTTTGGTTTCATTAACTCATGGATTAATTTTATGGAGATGTTTATTTCTTTGGCTTGGTTCTAGGTATTGATTAATGTCTCCCCTGTTGGATTCTTTAACTCTTGCCAGGGGATTTGTCAAGGAGACCCCATATCCTCCTTCCTTTTCAATCTCATGATGGAAGCCCTTGTCTAGTCATAAGTAGATGTAATTTTAATTTTGGTTTAATACCGGCTCTACAAATTTACCTGATTTCCCATCAATAGTTTGTTGATGATACTTTGCTATCCTGTGTTGCATCAGTTTTTCACACTCATGATGTTAATTCTATTCTATATTGTTATGGGAGAGTGATGGGTCAGTTGATTAAATTTCTCAAGATTAGCATATTCTTTTTAAATATATTGAATATTTGTCAATGGAAGATTACCTCTATTTTGGGTGCATAATTGTTTCCCTTTTGGCTACTTACCTTGGTCTCCCATTGTTTGTTGTTCACTTGAAGGAATCATTCTAGACTTCGGTGGTGGAGATGGTTCAAAGGAAATTAACCTCTTAGAAATGAGCTCTCATAAATCAAGTGAGGAAGACCATTTTGTTTTAGATTATAGTTTAGAGTATCCCCATCTATTTTCTATCTATTCAACCTTCCAAATAAGCTGGCATCTAAATTTGATAGCATCTGTAAGTCATTATTATGGGTCGGTCCTAAGTTGAAAGGTAAGATTCATCTTATTTCTTGGGAGAAAATCTAAAAAATGAAAAATTATGGTGGTTTAAATCTTAAGAATGTTGCTGTGATGAACAAGGCGTTGATCTCTAAGCTTTCTTAGAAAGTTACTATTAATTTTTATCAATTATGGTGTCAAATTCTTAAAGCTAAATATTATTTCTAGTAGTTTCTATTGGATTATCTTCCTACCAGTGGTTCTACCTTTTGGAATAGTCTGATTAAATATAGGTACTTCATTAAGAATAATTGTTGTTGGGTTATTGGTAATTGGTGGTCAATTTTGTTTTGGGATGACCCTTGGCTCAGAGACCACCCCTTTGCGAAGGATCCTCGTTTTAGGGACATATGTATGTATTATAGAGTGTGGGATTTATCCAAGGTTGCTAAATTTATGACTATGTTGAATGGCCATAAAATATGGTCACCCTCCCCTCTTCCTCCAAAACACCCATGATTGCCAGTTGTGGGATTCTATTTTTCTTGAAATGCGATGGTATATCGTTTGTCATGAGGATGTGGTTGATTTTTTTTTGGTGTGGAATGGAGACATTGAGGGTTCTTTCATAGTTAAGTTTTCTTATTCTCTTCTCTGTCCTCAGGGAGATGGTAATTTTCCTTGCTTAAAGATATGGCTCAAAAAACTGATTTCGAAGATTAATATTTTATTCTGGTTGGCGGTGTAGAATAAGGTTTTAACTATTGAAAACTTGCATAAGAGGGGCTTTAATCTGATTAATAGATGTTTTTTGTGTAAGAAAGATTGGGAATCAACCTCTCATTTATTTCTTAAGTGTTAGGTTTTCCATGATATTCTTTATTTTATTCTCCAACACATCAGTTTTTATTGGATATTATTGGATTCCATTGGCGACTATGTTTAGCAATGGACATCACCTTTCTCTTCCCCCAACTCAAATGCTTCTGGAGATTTCTGTTACCCCATATTATTTGGGGCGTGTGGAAGGAGTGAAATGCTAGGGTGTTTAAATTTTTTGAGAATGATATCTTTCATGTTAGTCAGAGAATAATGTGGAGGGTGACAGAGAATGTGTTGGTGGCTACCAAAGACACTTGTTCCTCTGCACCTCATGGCCACCCTAAATTTGTAGTTGAGAATTGTCTTGGTTTTCATCTAGAGTTAAGACCCCAACCATCTCCTAATTTAAGAAGACTGATTTGTTGGACCCCGCCCCCTCTGGTTTAAGCTTAATTTTGATGGTGCATCGAAGGGTAATACAGGCTCGACTAGGATTGGGGGTGTGATTCATGATAGTATGGTGACATGATCCTAGACTTCATGGAGGATATTGGTATTCAATATTCACATATTTTTGAAGCTCATGCTTCTTTTTTGGGGATTTTAATGCTCAAATATCTAGGCATCCGTAGGGTAGTTATTGAGGGGGATTCTTTGAATGTTATAAACATGCTTAAAGGAGATTGTCATCCTAGTTGGTGTATCTCCAATTTAATTGATGAATCTAGAGCCCATTTGAATTCTTTGGAGGAGGTGTTAATTAAGCATGAATATAGAGAAGGGAATGTAGTGGCTGACTCCCTTGTAAATCTTGGTGTATCTCATCAGATTCTATCGGTATGGTATTCAAAGTTTCTTCTTGAGATCCTTCGCCTTACTAATGAAGAGAAACTTTAATGATTTTTAGGTGGCACTATGTCATATAGTGTTTCTACCTATTCTCGGTTGGTGGTGGAGTTTGCTTATCTTTGGCTTGGCGGCAGAAAGTCTAAACTTCTACAACCTGCGATGTCCTCTCTAGTTATATTAGCATGAAGATATTTCTTGGTGGTGTCAGGAGGGCTTTCCCTTCCTCTGGATTTTCAAATTTACAATTTCAAAATTCTTCCTCCCAATGTCCCCTCGTTTTGTGGTTTGGTGGGCTTCCCTAGTTTTTCAATCGTTTCTTAAAATTTCTCTAATCTTGTCAGTGTTAGATTGTCATTTCGTTTAAGCTTCCTTTATCAAGGTGGATGGAAAGCCTTTTTGTGTCCTCATTTTTTTAAGTGGGAGCATCGTCGTGGAAGAATATTTTACTATATTTCATGGTTTGTCCTCACACTTGTTAGAGGTCTTTTTGAGGTGGTGTCATGTGGTTTTTGCAGGGTTGGACCTTTCTCGATGGTTGTCAAGGCTTTCTAGTCTGCCTCTTTATTTCTTAGGATAATTTTTGGTTTTTCTCGTTGTTTGGTCCTTATGTTGAGTTTGTGTCTCCTTATGAGTGGTTTTTTTGTGTTGCTCATCATTTTGGATTCTGCCTTCATGCTTGGGTTTAGCTTATTCTTTCTCTTGCTGGTTCCTAGTATTTCTTGGTATCCCTCTATGATGAGTCCCAACTTTGGTGTTTGGGATTTGAATTTAATAGAGAAGATCACGTATTTCTTTCTTGCTTCGTTATGAAGTCTCTTCCATGTATGTCTTCCTATTGGTTCGTGCTCGGTTTTTCATGTTGCTTTTCTTCTTTCTATGTTTGGGTGGAATTGGTTTCATGTGCTAATGGGTAAATCTAACATCTTTGATCTTAAATAGAAGTTTATTAAGTCTTGGTTAGAACCTGATTCCATTACCTTTGGTGATGAAGTCAAATCTGTCCTAGCAAAGGGGGGTCTTCTGGAGTGCATTCAAAAATTTCATGAGAACAACCTTATACTCACTAATTGGATGGTGGCTACATCGAATGACAACTGGGTTAGGATTGGATCATGGTTATTCCATGTTTTTATGGAGCTGATGAGTAAAACCACTAGTTTAAGTCTTGATGGAGCTCATCATAATCATGACATACACTCTCTGTTGAAGAAGATCAGTCTATTCCTAGATAAAGAGGAATTTTTTCCAAAGACCTAGAATGGCTTCAACACTATGACAGTGTCTCCTCCATAGAATGGTGTTACAAGGGTTATTATGGATTATTTCACTTTAGATTCTACCTATGATATCATTAGGATTTTTCATGCTATGTTCCTAAATCATTTATGTCATCATGAACACATGAATATTCCTTTATTTTTGTTCTAGTCTATGAAAAAAATACTTTGTGGACATGCAAGGCGGTCATGGGTAGGTCCCCCTCCATCAAGGCCTTGCTTTTCTTTTGTTTGAATAGGTGGTTTCAAAGCATGGTTTATCTTCCAATGAAATCATTAAACCATTCATGGATCTTATTTGTCCTATTTATGGTGGTTCTAAGGTGGCATCAAACAAGGCTACTGATTGTAGTGATGATATTTACTCATTTACCTTTGGCTCAGACCCGAAAAATATTTCAAGAAAGATTCAAGTTTTGGCTAAAGGTGTTTAGGGTAAGGCTTCTGGTGGTGGTATTCATGTTCCTATTTTTGGCGACTCTCTTGGAAATGTTGAATCTCTTATGGCAGTTGATTCTAGGATAGTGGACGTGGACCTTACATCGAAAAATGTGGTGGAGGGTAGTGGTACCCATAAGTCTAAATGTCTATGCAATGAGAAGCATGAGGATGATGACTCCTCCCCTCTCTCCCCATCCATATTTTGATGTTCTCCAAGATATTGCCATAGGGAAAATTTGTTGATGAGGTTTATGCCCTATAGGACACCCAGGATAAAAAATGGTATATTTTTCATAAACTGAAGCCAAATTTTATTGTGATAGAAGGCACACTCATCCTATATATTAGAGGCATGTTGATCCCATGTATTAGAGACAAATTTATCCCATGTATTTTAGGTGCCTTGATCCCATGTATTTCAGGCACCTTGATCCCATGTATTAGAGGTACCTTGATCCCATGTATTTCATGTGCCTTGATCCTATGTATTTTAGGTGCCTTGATACCGTGTATTAGAGGAACCTTTATCCCATGCATTTGAGGTGCCTTGATCCGAAGGAAGGCACCGTGATCCTAAATGTGCCATGATCCTGATGGTGTCTTGATCTGAAGGAATGCACCTTGATCCTGACCAATTGGAATGTTCCTTGCTCTCATTGAGAAGATGCATCAAGACAATATTTATCAGTTGAGCTAAGGAGGTTGTTGCATGTGATACCAAGGGGAAATATTCTAAGCATGCATCATGTCTAGAATAAGATAAAGCAATTCTATTATTGACCAATTGTTTGACTGATTTTGTAAGGATTTTAAAAGCATTATTTTAAGATTAGTTTGTTACGTACACCTGAGGATTATTATATTTATCCTTATAGTGAATGAACATGATTTCAATAGAAGAATAATACCTATGTATGAACCGACTATAAAAAATCATGTTATGTGATTAAAAATAGACCAATTTGTTATTGTAATAAGATCTGGCTGCATCTTATATAAGAACATAGGCCATATGAATGAAATCAATGATCAAATACACAAAGAACTATTTTATTTTATTTTTTGTATAATTTATTAAGAGTTACAAATACTCTTATTCTCTTAAAGTAATCTTGATGTAACTAGTCGAGTGGACTATCTACGGGGTCCTGGATCCAATCCTTGTAGTACTCCTCCCATATTTTATTTATATCATTTATTTTTAGTAGATTAGCTTTACTGTTTTATTTCCTACTTTATTTTAATTCAGTTGTATGTTTTATTTTCCTGCACATTTAATTTCCTGCACTTTTATTTTCAGAATTTCATTTCCAACATTTTAGTTTAAAATTTATTTTTTCTGCACTTTTTTTAGTTGGTTTAGCTGAGATAAAAATACACAAACAACCCCCACCAAAATAAATAGGTACAGAAGGATTCATTCCTCCACACTGTAGGAATTACTGTTAATGATACTCGTAAGTTTATGAACTTACCAGATTGATAATTTATGGAAAATAAATTATTGTTTTCTTAACATATTTTTTTCTCACCAACTAGTACTTGCCAATCCACCTAGACCTTGAGGGTTGGATTTATATTTTATTACACAAGGTGATTTTGAAATTCAAGAACATAAAGTTCAAGAGAAAGAACCTCTCTTATTTTTTAATTTTTGTTTTTCTAAGTATAGGAAACATCTATAATCTAACCCATTGAGTAAATATGAAGTCAATGGACCTCGACCCTCAAGGGAATCAAATTAGTATAACCCACTAACAAGCACTCGACTTCTACCAACAAACATTTCCTTTTTTGAAATTTTTTTAGGGTAAACCACGGGTTTTCAAAAGGGGTTCTAATCCCCTTATATAGGGTTTGAACTTTGATATCTTGGATGAAAACCCAAATACATACTACTATAGTATCCCTCATGGGACTAACATTTTAGTGTAAAAGAAAGGTTATGAGCTTTTGAATATGGATATTTTGAATGAAAACTCAAAGGCATACCATTGCAATATCAAGGGACACAAATTTTGAGTTAAAAATGTAAGTTTTTATGAGGGATTTTGTCCACTTGTATTGAGGTTTGGACTTGGTATCCTAAATGAAAACCCAAAGACATATCACTATGGTATTCCTTATGTTATTTTTTTTATGGTAAAGCATGGGTTTTTGAAAGGGGTCCTAGTCCCCTTATATCAAGGTTGGAACTTAGGTATCCTAGATGAAAACCCAAAGACATACCACAATGGTATCCCTCATAAGATAAAAAAATATGATAAAGGATACGTTTTAAGAGGGTCTTGATCCCTTGTACTGGATTGGAACTTGGATCTCTTCAATGAAAATCCAAAGACATACCACTAGGGTATCCCTCATAGGAAAATTTTAGGATAGAGCATGGGTTTTTTAAAGGGGTTCTAATATCCTTGTACTGAGGTTTGAACATGGATATCTTGGATGAAATAGGTCTCTTGGGTATCTCTAACAATTTTTTTTATTTAATAATATAGGTTTTTATGAGGTATCTTGATCTTCTTGTACCGGTGTTTGAACATGGGTCTCCTAAATAAAAACCTAAAGAACCACTATACCAAGGTATCAAGAGACATAAATTTTAAGGTAAAGCATGTGTTTTTGAAAGGGGACCCGATCCCCTTAATCCAAATACATACCGCCACAATATAACTTATAGGACACTCTTATTTCCAAATGATTATTTAGATTTCTTGCATGGCATTGCATGGTTTAACATCACTTTGGATTCTACCTTTATGCTTGGGTTTAGTTTATTCTTCCTCTTGTTGGTTCCTAGGATTTCTTGGTATCCCTCTATGATGAATCCCAAATTTTGTGTTTGGGATTTGAATTTAATATAAGAGATCATGTATTTCTTTCTTGCTTTGTTATGAGGTCTCTTCCACCTATATCTTCCTATTATTTTTAGCTCGGTTGTTCGTGTTCCTTTTCTTATTTCTGTGTTTGGGTGGAATTGGTTTCATTTGCTAATGGTTAAAGCTAACATCTTTTCTCCTGAATAGAAGTTTATTTAGTCTTGGTTAGAACCTGATTCCATTTTCTTTGATGATGAAGTCAAATCTGTCCTAGCAAAGGGGGGTCTTCTAGAGTGCATTCAAAAATTTCATGGGCACAACCTTGTACTCACTAATTGGATGGTGGATACATAGAATGATAACTGGGTTAGGATTGGCTCATGGTTGTTCCAATTTTTGGTGGAGCTGATGAGTAGAACCACTAGTTTAATTCTTAATGGAGCTCATCATAATCGTGACAGACACTATTTATTGAAGAAGATCAGTCTATTCCTAGATAAAGAGGAATTTCTTCCAAATACCTAGAATGGATTCAACACTATGACATTGTCTCCTCCCTAGAATGGTGTTACAAAGGTTATTATGGATTATTTCACTTTAGATTCTACCTATGAGATCATTAGGAGTTTTCATGCTATGTTCCTAAATCATTTATGTCATCATGAATGCATGAATATTACTTTATTTCTGTTCTATTCTATCAAACAATACTTTGTGAACGTGCAATGCGGTCATGGGTAGGTCCCCCTCCATCAAGGCCTTGCTCTGCTTGTGTTTTAATAGGTTGTTTCAGAGCATGGTTTATCTTCCAATGAAATCATTAAACCATTCATGGATCTTCCTTGTCCTATTTATGGTGGTTCTAAGGTGGCATCAAATGAGGCTATTCATTGTAGTGACGATATTTACTTATTTACCTTTGGCTCAAACCTGAAAAATATTTCGAGAAAGATTCAAGTTTTGGCTAAAGGTGTTTAGGGTAAGGCTTCTGATGGTGGTATTCATGTTCCTATTTTTGACCCCTATATTGGAAATGTTGCATCTCCTATGGCGATTGATTCTAGGATAGTTGACATGGACCTTACACCGAACAATGTGGTGGAGGGTTGTGGTACCCATAAGTCTAAAAATATATGCAATAAGAAGCATGAGGATGATGACTCCTCCCCTCTCTCTCCCCATACATAATTTGATGTTCTCCAGAGATATTGCCATAGGATATTTTTTTTGATGAGGTTTATGCCCTAGAGGACACCCAGGATAAAAAATGCTCTATTTTTCATAATTTGAAGCTCATTGACATCAATCAAAGGAAAATTTAGAGCTCTCTAAAGAAGGCATTGGACTACTCCAAGGATATTTTCTATTTGGCTACTACTATTGCTCAATATGTGGGTATGTTGGGGCAAAACCTTCTCAGTTCTCTTGTCCCTACTTGTTATTGGGTCTTGGTTTTGTGTTGTTTTTTTCTGGTTTACCCCTCTTTGTCTATAGGGGTGTTTAGTTATGGTGTTGTTCACCCAGGGGGTATGTGTATTGTACAGGTTGTGGGAATCCTTAAAAACCCTATTTCTTATTAATAGTACCAATAAAATATATCATATTGGTATCATAGCACCATGATCCACTGTGGTTTTGATATTATTTTTGCTTTCATGCTCTTATTTTTTCTTCCAAATTAGACACCATGTTGTTGATCTCAAATCACTTGCTAGATGAAATATATAAATCATGTAGAGATATCCCTACTGATCTTCATTTGATCTGAGATGCCATGGTAGTAGGAGAAATGGAATCCAAAGAAATGATTGAAGAAGAAATCCTTCTTGATGAGGAATAAGACACTACTATGAAAATTATTGAAGAAAAATTTGTTGACCAATTTTTTGAAGGAACACCAGAGGAAGCCATATCCATTGGACCATATTTTTATAGAAAAAGAAGCCCATTGTCCTTCCATTATACCATGTTTTTGTAGAAAAATAATAGGTTTTAATACCTCCTATTTCCATTCCTCATGTTAATGATGATATGAATGTTGTAAATCTTATCCATATCATTGTTGAAGAAGAGTACCCCTTGAAGAGGTTGTAGATCTGGACATGAAAAAAAATGCAAAGGAAGAAAACCCCATTGAAAATGTTACAAATATGTCTCATGAAGAACATGAAGGCCACTTTATTGTTGTTTAAAATATAAAAATCTCAGCCTCACAATGGCTGCCTTGTAATTCATGTTTCTACTCCAAACTCCCTTCTAGTTCATTGATCCATAGATCTATAACTTTTTGCCACTAAAAATTCCTTCTAGCCATGGATTTAATACACCCATGGGTTCTCCCATACATGTGCCCTGGATGTAAGATCATTAATTAAATAAAAATAGAAGGCACAACCTTATCTTTGGCCTATGCACTCCATGCATAGGTGCCAAAGTGCACAATGCTCATTATACACCAAAGCACACACATTGTGCACCATAACACACCCAATTGGCTTGAACTAGGGTAAACTTAGCATGTGCATATTATAACATGCAAAATGTGTACACCAATGCACACCCAATTGGCATGCACTACACGGGTGCACCCTACACAACTTAGGGTACCCAGGCAGCATGCATGAGGTGCACCTTAATCGAATGCCTAACATGCCATGCATGTGAGTCAATGCTAAAAAAAATGTGCTTTGTATGTTTCTCTTGCATACATGGATAGTGCATCGATCAACACCCTTTGATCGAGCACCACACAAAAAATTATACGTGGTCCACGCATCAATAAAGTCCCTTTGAATGGGTGTATTAGATGTGATGCAAATTTTAATTAAAACATAAAAAATAAATTAAATTAAATCTACTTTAATATAATTTAAAAATGACATATTCTGAAGCAATATTCCCTCTCAAAATTTCATAAACTGCATTCTTTGCATGCCCACTCAAGGGACTATCCAATCATCTCAAAGGATAAGCATGTTTATAGTCATCAAAAAGCTCTTTCCAAGCTTGAATCCATGGTAGCATTCTTTTTTTATTTGTGAGGACTTACTACCGCTTATCTCCAGTCTTCTTTTCTTTGTATCTCAAAGTGCATTTTTTATCCTACCTGAAACTCCTTGTATTATCCCCCTTTATCTCCTCCACATTTGTAGCATTGGAGTCCAATGCTTCTTTTGTGGGGAGTAATGATGAACACACTCATATTAAATAAATGAGTACCTTCAAGATATGGTGAGGACACTCATATTAAATAAATGAGCATATTCTAGATAAGGTTGTTATGTGGTAAGTTAGTCTTATCTTACTACCTGCCGTATTGGACAATGGTATTCTTCATACCATGTTAATGTAATAGGTATTTTATACCTATAAATATGCTGAGGACATCCATATTAAATAAATGAGCACCTTCTAAATAAGATCGATATGTGGAAATTTAGTCTTATCTTATCACCTGTGGTATTGGCCTATGGTATTCTTTATACCATGGTAATGTAATAGTTATTTTATGCCTATAAATATGTATATAGTTTTAATGAAATTTCATTCAGATATTGATATATGTATCAGTCATGCCAATTGAAGAAATATTTTCATGATTAATGTTGTCATGGAGAGAAGAGAGTGTCATCTAAAGGGATGTTGTTAGGCTTAATGTCATCATGCTTATGTTATTGCAAGATGTCATCTTGAGTATGATATTTTTCCATCATGAAAATTTCAACATATTTTTGTCTTAAATACCATCAACTTGTAAAGTTGCACCTTTTTATAGTGAGGTTTATCATCATTACCATGTCATTTGAAGACACCTTATCATTAACAAAACTATTGTATAAAAAATATAATGTCATCTACAAGTCTACCATCTAAAATTTTACTTTCATCTACCTTTTTGACATAAAGAATCCACCCTTCCTCTTCTACATCACTAAATTTATGAAAAACCAAAAAAATAAATAAATTACAAACTATATAGGTTCTTTAATACTATAAACCTCAAATAACATCTATTAATTTTACTATATATATTTTGTTTAAACTAATTTTTAAATTAAGAAATGATAATATTATTTATAAGAATAACAAATTCATATGGCTAAGATTTGGTACTAATATAGAAATATACATATTTTAGTTATTTCTAAGTGGGTATATTAATTTCCCCATCATTTATCAAAGTAGTTTCACCATATTTTATATTTAGCTTCACTATTATTTAAGCATTGTACTTTTTATAATAAAAGAATACTCTTGCCTTACGATGCATATAGCATTTAAAATTTTAAAGTGTTACTTTTTAGCAGTATGATACCGAAAAGAAAAATAAAATAAACAACGTTACATTTTAAAATAATTAATTAATTTAAATTTTCTTACTTATATAGGACTATGTAATTATTCCAAAATATGTTTCTTTAATATTTTATAAACTTGTAGAATGATTACATTATGACGATCTGATGTGCTTTTATATATAATTCAAAATTTGAACGTACAATTTAAAGGTTGGCCAAATAGAACTGGTAGCATTAAGGTGGTAGCATAATTAAAATTACATTTTTCAAAACATAACAATAAGGGTATTAATAACTAATCGAGATAAAATAAGTATGAAAAACTTACCAACTTCGACATACATTTTGACAAAGTAAACTTTAAATCTCTTTGAGCATTAAAAATGATAATTGATGACATTATAAAAAATATTAAAATTAAATTTAAAAGAGCAAAATGAACCCAATTAAAATAACTATATCATAAAACTTTAAATGATTAAATATTATTTATAAGTGTATCACACTCAATTTTTGTTATAAGAGGTCCATAATATTTAATGTCCTTTATAAGTTTAAATTTAATTATGTTTTCATAATATTTTTCAAACGGTTTATTTGTAGTGGTATTTTTTTATATTAGAATTTTGTTTCATTTTTATACTTTATTTTTTTAACCTTTTTAATTTAAGATTGATTTTGTACATGTGTGGGGTTGGTCCTCTTGCTTTTTAACTAGTTAATGTGATGATGCAAGTCTAACAACATATTTCATAAATAGAATTTTTTCCACATTCATACCTATATGCCTTGTTATTGTAGTGTGTGTTTGTAAATAGTCCTATATTACCTGTTTTGTGGGACTTGAGTATTTTATAAACCCCAAAACTTGTCATACTCTTTACCAATAGGGTATAGGATTAAAGGTACAAGTCTTTAGTCCCACTCTATGTAATTCATCATCCCTATTAACATTGAGTTTATGCATGTGTGTGGGGGTTGCCCCTCTTGATCAGATATTGGTATTATAATAACTTGATAACTATGTATGTATTGTTTGGCAACATTTAAACCTTCATCTCCTCCTTAAAAGTCAAGAAGTTTAACTAGTTGAGCTAATAACATTTAATACCCAATTAGATTTTTTTTTAATAATCTATGTATGGATTTTATTGGGCCAATTAAAAACATTAGATTGCTCTTGTCCATTACTATTAAAATAATTAAACCATATTCAACTTATATTTTTATCAAATATATTTTTTATTGGTCATTCTAGCAAATGTATTATTCTTCCTCATATTTGTTTGTTTTTATACCATTTTACTAAGTGATAAAATTATGATTGATCAATTTCCTTCTAAAATTTTAATTTTGTGAAGATAAAGGTTGACATTGCAAATCACTAAAATATCTATTACTCAGTTTTCATTAATATATACAATCTAACTCTACCAAATGCCTTCTAGAAAAGAAAAATTTCTAAAATAAAATTCAACACCATTTGTGAGGCTAAATTATTTTCTACCCAATTTCCTTCTCTATAAATATGTTGGCTATAGAAATCTATAATTTCTCTAATACCTTATTTTTTAGGGGTCTCATTCATGCCCCTAATATTCCAAGTTATGATTTTTAATCATTACTTTTTATTTATTTTATTTTGTTTTGATTAGGTAAAGAAGGGGTTTTAAGGATCCCCAAACATGAGGGTTTTGAGAGGGATCCATAGCCTGAGATGAGGATTTTGATAGGATCCCACAACCATTACAACAAGCTCCAAAAGGGTTATCCAACAACAAGCTCCAAAAGTTGAAATACAGTTTACACCTAAAAGGGTAACCCACCAACGAGGAGCAAAGGCTGAAAAAACTAGCCACCAAACCTTCCACATAAAATAAAACAATAAATTCCTAGAGGATATGAAATGAATTTCCCATATGGGGAATAACACCATACCCATATAACGAGAGTAAACTAAAACATCCCGCTCAAACTTAAAATCTAAAATTAAGAACCCGGGTGAGCAACAAGAACATTCTAACGAACAGTAAACCAGATCTGAGGCTTACACTTTCAATGGTTTGAAAGAGAAATTAAACAACTATGAACCGCATAAACTGAAGTAAGAACTATAAAACAAGAACAAACGATCTCATGTATAATAAAAATGAGATAACAACATTCCACATCACACTTGAGAGGGAGAAGGGTAAGATCCCAAAAAAATAAGCCTTAGAACCCTGGGATCAAACACACCACCACTACTGGAACTAGAGAAAGAGATCTTTGTAGACCATCGAAGCTAGGAAACCCACCAGAGACATGGGGCCAAAAATTGAAAACCATCACAGCATAACAACCCACTTTCACCCGAACTAGTTTAGGTCGGTATTTATCTCTATCTTCCTAGAAAAACCACATACATTAAGAAATTATCGAACCTAGAAGAAAGTGCTACAAACCAACCATGAACCCACTATTGGTAGATAACCCTAGTAGTAGAGCCATCTAAGCACCATCCAACCAAATCGTCCAAGCCATCAAAGCCAAAGCCAGCAAAGAGAACACCATTAGATTTTCATAGCCAAATACCATACTAAGATCACCCCAATGGCTTTGGGTTGGTAGATGGTCCTTTCCTCTCCTTGTAAATATAGAAAAAATATGAAACTACCAAACCTAGAAGAAATACTGCACAATCTAGCCAAGTTCCTGAAGCTAGCAAACAACCCAATAAATGCATCCACCCAACACACCCACCAACCAAAGTGAGATCCAACCAAGGGATCAATAACCAAGAAATATTCATTGCACTATAACGGCCCAGGATTACCCCTACAGGTTTGGATCAGCATTTGAACCTCTACCCCAAATAAGAGTGATAATGCTAAACCCATAAGAGAGCAAAATATACCAACAAGACCTCTAGCAAGCAAAACACCCTGGTCACAAACCACAATAGAGAAATTAAGCATGACTATAAGCCAAATTCAGAATACGATAAAGGAGGCCTCCCACTAAAAGGGTTTTAGAGTGTCGAAGCTAGAGCGGGAGTGAAAACCTCATGGAGGAAACCCTAATGGGCTCTCTCTACCATGGTGAGGCTCAAGCCCTCTTTGCCATGGTGAGGCTCAAGCCCTCTTAGGACTTGGCCCTCTCTGCTATGGTGAATCCCACTTTTTGATGATGCTTGTGATATATGTTTTTGTTTTTTCTCATCAAAATTTATTTGAGTTTCTTTTTCTTTTTACTTTTGCTTAATGGGTCTTTATCTCTCTCTCTTTATTTTTTATTTACACCAACACTTCCACCTTCACCAATTTATTTGATTTTTCATATTAATCATAGTGAGACTTATTATCTATAGGTTGTTTTATTTTGAAGAAACAAAAGTGCAAGGAATAACCTCAACATCATTTTATTCTTAAGGTTTCCCTAAAATACCCAAAGTTTAAAGGTATTCCTCCATAACAATTACCTTTTTATGTCATCATAAAGACCACAAATTACTATGGATATCATCTATTCTTGTTTCTTTATTATTTTGCTTATGAATTTCTAAAGTGCAAGGGGTAACCTCTATAGTTCTTTCATTTTCATTGAAGAGGAAACATTGTAAAATACATAATAATGAAGGTGATTTAATTGGAATAAACATAAAATATTTTACCTCATTTGTTTTAATATTTTCATTCACATATTCCTTTGAGTCATTAATTCCTTCTAAATTTAAAATTTCACATTGTACTTTGTCATCCCTTGTATCCCTCTTTATCTAAGAAAACCTATGATGGCATTTGGCATCTAATTTTACAGATAGGATTTCATTAGCTCTTTTTTGAGACTGAAATATTATTAGTTTAATCTTGCAACTACTACAGTACCATCTTCTTGTTTCATCTTGAAATTTGTATTATGATAATTTTTCTCTTTTTTCATTTTCTTTGAAATCATTCCATGTGTCTGATCTCATAATATTTGTAGGATCAAAATACAATATCTTCATAATACACTAGTAGATCCCACTTTGTTGATTTAGATTTAATCATAATTTATTGTGACGAGGATTTTAAAATATCCATAACAACACATATATGAGTGTATACAATATCATTTTTATCCTTAGTAGTTGGATCATACTAGATGTACTCCCTTATTATATTATCAATAATATTCAAAACATCTTTATTGATAAGGTGATAAAGAAGTCCAAAATCCTAGTCAGACTATTTTTTTTTTTAATAGTTTTTACATTGGCATAAAATTCTTCCTCGATGGTCTTAAATATAGAGTATATCTCTCCCTAAACCATGGATCATTATCAATTATTTTATCTCTAATTTTTGAACTAGAAAGAATAGCAATTAAAAAAAAATAGGAAGAAAATTCATGGAGTAATTTGAATTCAATCCCACATCCACTTGCTCCAATGTGGAATCTCCAAAAAATCCTTGGTTTGTAATAATGAAACCTACATATTAAACCTTTTCTTTTAAGAACCATGTTCAATATCTCATCCTTGAAAATCACTTTTAGTGTAAGATCTACTTCCATAATCGAACATGTGATGTATCTAGTCTTCATATTTTCTCCATCATGAGAATTCATACCTCCAACTAGGTCATCATTACTTTCAATTATAGTTTTTCAAATATAGATTTCATTTCATGCTACCTAGCTTTTTCTTGTATGAATATATATATTTTTTATTTTTCCTAAAGATCTAGAGAAATAAAAGGTGAGTCTCATATCTTACTTGCACTTAATTATTATTCTTATACCTATACATAATTAGATCTATTATTATTATGTAATTAGCAATTTATTATTTTCTTTTATTTTCTAAAACAAAAATGTTTTTTATTCTACTTCGTTCATATTAAACATTGTAATTTTATCTTATTTTTTTTACTTCTATTATAATAAATTAACAAGAATTGGTATAATTCTATTCCAACAAATAATATCATTAGTCACCTTCTTGTAGAAGTTTGTATAATGGATTGCATTATAATTTAATAGTTCAATTTGTAAATATGTAATTTTATAGTAATTTTTCATCCTCAAACGAAATAATCTATCTATTTACTTTTACTTTGAGTTTATTGTATCATATTCACACTTTTTTTTAAAAGTAATATAAAGTACAACAAGTGGAAAAATTAAGACCACATTCCCCATGAGGCATAACAATAGGACGCCTCCCTCTCCGTGATTCAAACTTAGGTTACTAAGATGAAATGCCAACGATATACCGTTGGGGTGTCTGGAAGATATCTTCACAAAAAATTTTAATTACTTATTCAACCCATAAGTTTAAAATAAATATAAGTAAATGAAGTAAGGTATTTGGCCTCTCTTTGAGAGGTCCAAGGTTCAAACCCCACTAAATATAAGGGTCGTCATAAAAACTAGTGTAAACTCATATATATATATATATACTTAGGTTACTGAGATGAAATGCCAACGATATACCGTTGGGGTTTCTGGGTGTCTACAAGACATCTTCACAAAATTTCTAATTACTTATTCAACCCATAATTTTAAAATAAATATAAGTAAATGAAGTATGGTATTTGGCCTCTCTTTGAGATGTCTAAGGTTCAAACCCCACTCAATATAAGGGTCATGGACCAAAAACTAGTGTAAACTCATATATATATATATATATATATATATATATATATATATATATATATATATATATATATATATGTATGTGTGTGTGTATGTATGTATGTATATACGGGAACTACGTAATGGTTTGGGGTTTGGTTCTTCTTTTAAATTTCCAAGGTTCAAGCTATAACATAGATCTTTCGCTTATGAGGGATCATGATTGGGGGACTATCCCTATGCGTTGGTCATAAGGGTTTATGGGGTTTATCATACTACTCAAATCTAAAATGTCACAATGGAGGACAACATAATGGTTTAAAATTTGGCTCTTCTTTGAGAGGTCTAAGGCTTAAACCACACTATATGTGTGTGGTTGTGTGTTAATCCTCTATTTATAAGTGTAACTCTCACCCTTACGAGGGATCATGGTCAGGGACTGCACACCATCAATTAGTGGTAGAGGTTTATCACACTATCCAAATCTAAAAAAAAATTAAAAATTTAATTTTTATTTTGCATCATCTGTTTAAATATATTAATTAATTATCATTATGAGTCTTTTAAAATTAAATATAAATAATAAATATTTAAAAATTATAAAAAATATTTAAGATTTTTTTATAAGTTAGGTTCGAGGTGTAGACCTTGTAAGGGGGCAGATCTCCAAGGTTCAAATCTTGAGTCTCGTTGAACTGAACGCTTGTCCCTTTCCTAGTGATTTCAGTTGTATAAAGGGCAGGCAACACTTATCCCTTTCCTAGTGCTTTTAATGGTATAAAGCATAGACAACACACTATGACAGCCATAAATGTTGAACATCCTACCCGAATTGAATCTTAGCTAAAACGGTGGCAATATCACTTAAAACGTAGTTAGATTGCTTAAGACCTAAAACAAATGAAATATGTGTTCAACAATTTAGAATTGGTGACCATAAAATTATTGTT
The DNA here is from genome assembly GCA_028583015.1 of Wollemia nobilis. Taxonomy (NCBI): domain Eukaryota; kingdom Viridiplantae; phylum Streptophyta; class Pinopsida; order Araucariales; family Araucariaceae; genus Wollemia; species Wollemia nobilis. The sequence continues at coordinate 1,590,557 of JAQPPZ010000741.1, forward strand.
GTTTGCTTTTACATGTCTCCACTCCTTATTTTAGTGAGTTTTGGTTTGTCTTGTCTAATTCTATTTTTGTTTCATTCTAGAGTTAAAATTTGTTGTAAAATCTTATCTTTAAAATTTTAAGGTTTTAAAAAGTGTTTTACTTAAAAAAGTAGTTGTTAATAATTTTCAAAATATTTAATATAATATATTATTTTTATTATATTTAAACATTGTTATCAATTTAATGATGACATTTTTAATATATTTAAGTTTATTAATAAATTTTATTATATTTTTTTATTAATAATAATTGTAATGTTTGAAAATATTTAATGCATTTACTTCTTTTTTATATATTTAAATAGAAACAAAAAAAATACTAACTTAAACTTATAATTTTTTTTTAGTAATATTTCTTATACATATCTATTGTGGAAATTGAACCCAGATCATATGAACCTTATGTTAAAATGCTTCAGTTGAAATTGTTATGATAGATTAGATAAATTTTAGTTTAAAAGACTTCACAACAAAACTCACTTGAAATTTATAATTGTACCATGTAAAAGGACTTGTGTTGTTGATTATTTTATTTCGTGCAACTTTATCTTCATTGAGATAGTGGAGATGGACATCATATTTCTTAAATACTAAGATTCAAGTAAGAATAACAAATTGAAACCATTCACATAGTTAAAATACAAATTTAAAAATAGGTTGATAATTAAAATTATTTTCGTAAGTGTAATTTGGTAAGGATGGATGTGACTCGGGTTCAATCCCAAAGTGGATGTGTATAAAAAATATTACTTAAAAAAAATATTAAAATTATTTTTGAAAAAAGAAAAATAAAATTTAAATATTAAGTTTTGAGGATTGGTTGCATTGATGAGTTCTATTTATTAAAAGAAAACCCAGGCTTAAAGGAGTATATTTATTAAGGAAGGAATATGAATAGTTTTGATTATCATATTGCAAAACCAATAGGGTTGAATGTCAAGCTTATGAAACATGATGTATAAACTCTTAAATTTTAAAAATAGAAGAAAGATTAAATTTTGAATATTTAATTTAAGTTTAAAATCAAACCAAATTTTTTTAATTTTGTACTAAATCGATTATATCAAACGCAAGAGATTGATTCTATGTTTGTTGATATAGACATAAAAAAAGTTATTGATATTCATAAGGTTTATTAATATTGATAATGAATATGGTGCAATGAATCAGTAATGACTTAGTGGTTCAGACCAAAATGAAGGTCGACGATTGAATTGTGGAGCTAAGCCGAGATATTTGCTTTTTTCTAAGTTTACAACACTATATACATAGGGTTTTGTGTAGGGTTTTATCGATCATCACCCCTAAACTCCACGTTGTTACACTTTTTTGTCTTGGTGGTTTGTTTCATTTTAATATGGCCTTCGAGAGTGCATCGACTTTAATTCATATCAAAGATACTAGAATTGGCTATGGCATGCAACAAGCAACCATGAAAATTTGTCCTGAAGGTCTTCCATGAGTTCTGAATTAGGTGCCCGATGTTACTATTCCTTTTGATGATTTCAATCAGTCTTATAGTTGGTTAGAAAGTAACACTCTTATTGGATACTTCTTGGGTCGAATCCCCAATGAGTCGCTAATCCGTAGATGGATTCAGCATTACTAAAATCCTCATGCTATAGAAGTTGATGGAATTTAAAATTTGACTAAGGGATTTTTTCTATTCCATTTTCCTGCTCTTGAACATGTGCATGAAGTTTTTAACCATGGCCCTTGGTATGTGCATAACTCTTTGTTAGTATTTTAGCTCTAGTCTTGCAACTTCTCTATTGAAGAGGGTGCTTCCCTGGAGGTGTGAGTGTGGGTTGAATTCCCTAGCCTTTCACCAGCTTTTTGGCCTTTCTTGGAAACCCTTGTTGCTCCTCTAGGTCATTTTGTTTGCATTGAGAATCCTAGATTTTTTGGTGCTTGGCCCTATCATTGGGTTTGTGTGAAAATGGATCTTATCAAGGATCTCCATGACCATCTTAAAATTTGTGTTGGGGGTACCTCCTTTATTCAGAAGCTAGTCTATGACCATATTACCATTTGTGTTGGGGATACCTCATTTATTTAGAAGCTAGTCTATATTAATCTCCAAAATACTTGCTTTTGTTTTCATTCGACAACACACATTATCAAAGATTACCTGCTCATGGAAGGGCATTTTAGGTATAATAAGGTTACAACTAACCCTACTAGCTCTGCACATGCGCTACCATCTAGATATTCTCCTGGTGAGCAGCGACCCCCACAGACTGGTTCGCAAGATTCTTGGACCATTGTTGCCAAACATAATCATCCTATCAAGCCCTTGCATAAGCCTTATAGTTCATGAATGGCTCCTCTAGTGCATGCTTTGAAAGATAAAATGGCCATGCAGGGTGTCACTCCAACGTCCTCTCACAGGGTTTCTTCTATGGTAGAAAATGAGGGTTTGAAGAATACTTTACATGCGACCCATGAAAAGGCTCGAGTGAGAAGATCTCGTAGTCCCAGCTTTGATAAACACCCTTATACCATGTTTCTAAAAGACATTCACAACTGATTTATCTCAAACTCTTACTCCTCACTTGAGGATCTAGGGGCTTCTAAGATTATTGAAGGTGATATGCAGCTTGAAAGTTCCTCATGATATTTCTGTCTTGGAATGTCAGAGGCTTAACAATCCCAATTCGTAAGTACTTGGTTAGTAGTGAGGTTTATAAACTTTATTTTTTGCATGGCAGGTTTGATTTTCTTTGTTTACAAGAAGTTAAGGTCTCTGATTTTAACTTGGATTGTGCCTGCTCGTTTATTTGGCCTAACAACCAATTTTATGCAACTAATCGTGCATTTGGTCAAGGTGGAGCTGTTAGTTTTGTGGCCACCACCTAGAAATCTCATCTGGTTACTTGGGTAGTGGACCCTTCTAATCAGGTGGTGTGGACTTTTTTTTTAATTTATGAATATTCTTTTGGTATTGTAAATATATATGCTTCCAATCATGCCCTTGACCGATGTGCCCTCTAGCAGTGGTTAGCTTTGTCTTTACCTCCTGTTGTATAGCTTTTTTGTGGTGATTTCAATATGATATTATGATAAAGTGGGCCACCTCCCAATGTGGTGGTGTGCTGGGGAACATGGAGCTTGGTTTTTTTTTAAACATAAACTAGGGCTTTTCAACCACAATGCTTGTTCTTACTCCAAAGACATCTCGCACTCACTCTAGTTTTCTTGGTCAAATTTTCAAAATGGATATGATCGTATTCTCAAGCGATTGGATAGATCCATGCTGAAAGACCATTTTGGGTTTAGTTTTTATCCCCTTATACCTTCTGCTCCTCCCATGATGGCTCTTCCAAGTTCTACAGTGTCAGATCATATTCCTATTCTCTTTAGTATTTCTGTGAAAACTCTACCTACTATGACTTTCTCTTCTTAGTTTTTTTTTGAATACTTTCCTTCCTCCAACATCCTACTTTTGTTGCACACATTACTAGGGTTTAGAATTTTGTTTCCTGACCTTTAGGTCATTCGGGTTGGATTGAGTGGTGGAATAATTCTATTATTTGCACAACCACTTTGCTTGGCAATCTTGTTGTCAAGCTTGCACAGTTTCGTAAAAATTCTAATATAGCTCTAAAGTGGGAGTTTGCCTTAGCATCTGTTAGACTTGATGCCTCCCCTCTCAATGTCACTCTGTAGTAGCATATTGCAATTCTTCGACATGATCTCAAGAAGTTTGAGCTCTATGAGGCTAGAGGTGCCCAGGTTCATGCCCGAATGCATTGGCTCAAGGTTGGTGATAGGGTTTCTAAGGAATTTTTCTAGTGCCTTAGACCACTTTTACAGAAGGTTTAGTTCAAAGCCATTGTGAATAATGGTGAAAGGCTTTCAGATTTGCCTAATATTTCTAAGGCATTTGTTCACCATTACCATCAATTCTTTGTTTCTCATCATCTCTCTAATGAGAGACAACAAGCACTAGATGAATGTTGCTCGATGGTTCCAATGAAGCTTTCGCCTTCTAATACTGAATTCTGTGATAAACCTCTTGCTTTAGATGATCTTTCTGAAGCCTTATCCCATATGGATAATTACAAGGCACCAAGACATGATGGGTTTCCTTGTGAATTTTATAAAACCTTTTGGGATATGGTCGGGTCAGATATTTTTTGGGTTTATTAGGAAGCCTTGTCTTCTGGTTCTCTAGGATCACTCATTAATAGAGGTAACATAAAGTTCATTACCAAGCCTGGTGATCTTGAGATGATCACCAACTCGATGCCTATCACTTTACTGAATTTTAGCTATAAAATTATTGCTAAATCTCTTGCTCTTAGAATTTGGCCTCTCCTTCCTCTAATTGTGAGACCTAATAAAATAGGCTTTATTCACAATTGTTATATTCTTGATAATGTTTTAGTATTTTGGGAAGGCATGGAATGGGTACGACAGTCTTAGAAAGATGCACTTTTTATCAAAATTGACTTTGAATGAGCCTATGATAGAATTGAATGGCATTTAATTCTCTCAATGCTTACAACTATGGTCTTTAGACCTAGATATATCCATTCTGTTAAAATATTATTTACAAATGCCTTAGTGGTCCTCATGCTAAATGGTATGCAGTCATAATGCATTGGTTTGTACAGATCTGTTCATCAGGGTTGTCCTCTTGCCCCATCCCTCTATGTGCTTGCAACTGAAGCCTTTGGGTACCTTCTTGCCCACAAAGCTTTACAAGGACTAGTTAAGGGTATTTCCTTACCATGAGGGCAAGGGCAGCTCATTAATGGACACTTTATGGATGATTCCTTCTTAACGCTCTCTAAAGATGAAGTCTCTATCACACAGGCTCTTTCCAGCCTGGATGTTTTTTCGAAAGCATCTGGTTCTAGCATTTAGTGGAGGAAAGCTACTTGCTATAGGCAATCCTCACATCCCCTTCAACTTTGGTTAGAGCATTACCAATGGCAGAGAAAACATTCAGGGGAAATTTTCAAATTTTTACGCATTCTCCTTCCTTTTCAAAGCACCCCTTATCAGCTTTGGGAGTATGTAGTGCAAAAGGTAGAGACCAATCTCAATTACTGGATCACCAAGAAGTTATCCTTTGTGGGCAAATTCCAAATCATTCTTGCCAGTACTCATGTTTACTATTCATCCTCTTGGGTTCCTTCTCAATCTTGTTATAAGAAGCTGGAAAAGCTACTACGAGATTTTTTATGGGTTAATTCCTCTCAAAAAACTAGCTTTCATAGAGTAACCTGGTAATTTTGTTGGCTTCATAAAAAATCAGTTGGTTTGGGATTATTTAAATTTTCCATCAAGGTTTAGCTCTTAGCGTTAAATGGATCATCAGGTCTTTTAAATGGGATGAAGCATGAAAAGTTCTGATTAGGAATTCTATGGCGACAGGGCTACTCATTGGCAAGAAATGTTGGTAAGGTTTGGATTTCCATTCCATTATTATAGCCCCTATTTCTGGTAATATTACTGGCTCCTTTGTGAGTCAAAGACTTTGGAGAGGTTGGGATTCAATCAAACCCTAGCTCCGATGGAAAGGAATTAGTCATCACAAAGGGGAAGCTATTAAAAATTTAAAATTTTGGTGGTCCCCTATGGTTCAGTATCAAGGACAACCACATGCTCAAGTTCAGTGGATCCATGCTAAGAATTTTTTTAAAAAGAATATTGTGTCCCATTCAGATTTTTTTTGCAGACAATTTGGTGATTGGATCCCTTGGGCGCAATTCCAACAGCAATATAGGTTACAGTTTATTGACAAAGCTACTTACGAGGTGGTTATTAATACTACACCTTTCTCCTTGTGGCCTAAGATTGGTCAGGTTGCTTAGAAACCCTTGTGGAAAGAGTGGGAATGATATAAACATGTCCCTCTATTTAATTACAGTACTAAGAAGGGTTACAACTCGATTTCACCCAATTTATCCATGGTACCAAAGCTTAATGCACACTGGGATTTGTTCTCTTCCAAATCTAGATGGAGAGCTCACTTTTAGCTCACTTGGGCGCCCTATATTGAACCTAAGCAGGCCTCTTTTATTTGGAGTTTTTTGTATTAGGGGCTATCACTTGGCTCAAGGCTTAGGCATTTGGACATTGCTTCTCCCACTTGCTCTTTCTATGGGGAAGCAAAGTCCAATTTGCATCTTTTCTGGACTTTCCATAGATCTCAGATGACCTGGAAGTGGATGGAGTTTTTTTCAGCCTTTTTCGCGTACTCCTTTCACCTGGCTACATAATCTCTTGGGAGATCCTCCGCAGTTTTCTCAATATTTGCTAGAATTCTGAAACATTTTAAGAATTAGCATTTTATTTCATACTTGGAATTCGTAGACTGAGATAGTTTTTATAGATAAAACTCCCTCTATTATTTTTTCTCTCTCAGATAAACTTATGGTATTTCATGATGCCTGGTTATAGATTCAGGTGCAAGATAATAAAGCTGCAATGGAGCTTAATCATCTACTAGAGCTATTTAATCATTGGGATAATGCCCCATGTGCTGTGAGTAGAGTCCCCCCGGAGCATGGGCAGCACATCAGTTCAAGATCTAGACAACGTAGGGACCGACCTCCTTCTAGGGCTTGCTACAAGCCCTCTGAAGATCAAACGCAGGGTCTGTTGCGTTCACACCCTGCTCAACAGGTTTTTGCTTGGGATGCTCATCCTCATTCTGATCAGTTGTAGGGTATGGCTAGTTGGAAAGCTCCTCTGGGCTGGGGAACTCCCCTAGATTCTTTTGGTTAGGTCGGTTCTCAGAGGGGAAGTGATGGTGATGCTAATACTAGTTAGAGTTGGGGCACTGCTAGTGATGGTGATGGATGGAATACTCCTTTTGAGGCTCCTGCTCAGCCTGCATCTAATAAGTCTGACAACCATCTTGGGTCAGGCTGGAATAGTTAATGGTTGTTATCCTTGAACTTAATCTTGCTTATTTCTAGAATTCTGATGTTGATGTTTTAACCTCTGTTTTGATCATGGTCCTGACTATTTTTAAAGCCAGTTTAGGGTTTGCTTAGGGTTTGTTGTCCTGATGATTTTTTTTGTTTCCTAGCTATTTTTCTTAATCGGTTTAAATAGTGCATGGGATGTGACGTGGAAGTCCACCCACTTTTATATGTTTAGTCACTTTATTTAATATATTGCTTCTTCATTTAAAAATAAAAATGTAAATTAGAGGCATTGCCTAAACTTCCTCAAATCTTTAATCATCACTGCCATATCAGCAAGAAGAACATCATCCAAATCTATGAACTACACCTGTATTTATCTTATTTGTCTACTTAAAACGGTATGGTATTTGAATGGAATATACTCCAGAGTCCAAATCGCTATGCTATTTGGAATGGAATATACTCCAAATGGCACTGACAAAAACCCCTATGATACTAAGCAACTGCACTCGGAGAATAATTGGGAGTGGATTTGTAGAAAGGAATACACTCCAAATCGCACTGCCGAAAATGCCTATGATACAAACCAACTGCACTGGGAGAATAATTTGGTGTGGATTTGTTCTACGTCTACGTCTGAAGTGAAATTGAGTAACGTCTAACTCCCAAGGCCGTTGATTGTCGGTTCTATCAATAATCTAAAGATGTAATTATATTTCATGAATCCATTCTTGTGCCAAGCCTTGATGGCCTCGAGATTCCTGGGAAATACGACCAGAAAGGATGCGGTTATGAATGCTAAAATAGTAAAGATTATTGACATTTCCAAAGCCGCCGCTGAGAGGTCGGCCAAAGGCGATCGATTTGGAACGAGCACTGATGGCTGTCGTTCAGGAAAGATCCAGGGAAGGATCACTGTGTCCAAGGCCAGCATGGCAGCTCCGTGCCGTACACGGCTCTTGTCGTCGTCAATTCCGCCGGGCACTTGAAAGATTGCTGCAAATGTGACGGTCGCAATGAGGGATGCCACCAGGGTGTCCACATCTACGATTTTGTTCTCTTTTCCTTGTAACTGCCCTGATTGCCTCCCACAACCTCCGGCTTCCTCCAACATTGCTTTAATGACCTTGACAGCGCGAAAATGCTCTTCAGTTTCTTTTCGCCTTGTTCAGCAGCACTCGTCAGTGATAATTGATCTTCCATGCTTAAGTAATCCTTTGCACTCCACATATTTTTCTGTGTCCGTCTTGTCCATTTATAATACGAAGTGTAACAAATATTCATTGGATTTGAAATGTATTATTCATATTCTGTGTGGAGAGTAATGGCGTGTCAATTTTGTATACTACTCGAAAAGAATTACTATGCTAGTGATTTGTTGTGAGATGATGGTGAGAGGCACGAGCCAAGAAACGTGGAGATAGACAGCATTCCATCGTAGGTAAGAGAGATTTTTTGGATTTGAAAAGTATTATTCGTTGGCCATTCATCTGGGAATTTTTCCTGGATTTGAAAAATAACATTCATTCGTCATTCATCTGGGAATTTTTGCATTTCGTAAACTATCAAGGCAAAATATAGCGTGAGAAGACGTCATTGTAAATTATAATGATATTTGTTAGATTTGAAAAGCATTTATTATTTAAAACAGAAAAAAAAAAAAAAAAACATACATGTATCTTTTTTACTATAAGACTTATTTGGAATTTCGTTTTATATTAATACCTTTTAAAATTTAATGGTAGTTTTATAATTAAAATTTAGTTAGATAAATATGTATTCGAGAAAGATAAATAATACTATTTTATCTAATGATCTATAATAATCAAAATTGCTGGTTACTTGAATTTTACACACTTGTTTATTAGAATATAAATTAAAATATTTATTTTTGTATGCACACACGTCCTCATATAGTCATTATATTAAAAAAACATGCAAGCTTTAATTATTTTTTATTATATTTTATTATGGATTTATATTTTATTTTTTATTTTTTTGTTTGATAAGAGAGTTGGTTACAATCACACTATTTTTAGTAGATAATAACTGTAGGGTTCAAACCACGGGGTTGTATCCTCCAAACCTATTCTACCTCATTTTTTTATAGCTCAGTGTGAAATGGACCAACGAGTGCTCGAAATTCGCACCATCATCGTCAATCTAACATGCACTTAAAGAATTTGGATCAAACTAGTGATGAGCACCAAAAATGCTCATTTTATATACATTTTTAAGAGACATCATTACTAGTTTAAATTAACATTTGAGATGTATTTTTATATAACGTTTGCATATAATTGATAGAAAATGAAGTATTATGCATGACTGGTGCGACAGAATATGCCTTGATCCCATACATTAGAGGTGCTTTGATCCCAGGTATTTTAGGTGCTTTGATCCTATGTATTTCAAGCACCTTGATCCCATGTATTTAGATGCCTTGATCCCCTGTATTTCAGATGCCTTGATCCCATGTATTTTAGGCACCTTGATCCCATGTATTTCAGGTTCTTTGATCCCATGTATTTTAGGCACCTTGATCCCATGTATTAGAGACGCCTTGATCCCATGCATTTGAGGTATCTTGATCCGAAGGAAGATGCCTTGATCTTGAATGTGCCTTGATATCGAAGGTGCCTTGATCCCAACGATACCTTGATCCAAAGGAAGACACCTTGCTTTCGACCAATTGGAAGGTGCCTTTCTCCCGTTGAGAAGATGCACCAAGTCAACATTGATCGACTGACCAATGGACTAAGGAGGTTGTTGCACATGAGACAAAGGGAAAATATTCTAATCATGCATCATGTCTAAAATAAGATAAAGCACTTCTATTATTGACTAGATGGTTGGTTGACTTTGTAATATTTTTAAAAGTATTATTTTTAGGATTCATTATTTTAAGATTAGTTTATTACGTACGCATAAGGATTATTATATTTATCCTTATGGTAAACAAAAATGCTTTCAACAGAAGAATAATACCTGTGTTTGAACTGATTAAAACAAATGATATTATGTGATTGAAAATAGACCAATCTGTTATTGTAATGATATTTGGTTGTATCTTATATAAGAACACAGGCCAGATGAATGAAATCAATGATGAAATATAGAGAGAACTATTTTACTTTATTTTATGTATACTTTATTAAGAGTTGCAAATACTCTTATTCTCTTAAAGTAATCTTGACGTAATTATCCAGGTGGACTATCTACAGGAGCCTGGGCCCACTCCTTGCAGGAGTCCTCCCTTATTTTATTTTTATCATTTATTTTTAGTAGATTAGATTTACTATTTTATTTCCTAATTTATTTCAAATGAGTTGTGTATTTTATTTTCTTCCACATTTAACTTCTTACACTTTTATTTTCAGAATTTCATTTCCAATATTTTAGTTTATAATTTATTTTTCTGCACTTTATTTTATTTGGTTTGGCTAAGATAAAAATGCACAAACACCCCCCACCAAACTAAATAGGTATAAAAGGATTCATTTCCTCACATTGCAGGCATTAACTGTACATGACACTCGTAAGTTTACAAACTTACCGAATTGATAACTTATGGAAAAGAAATTATTGTTTTCTAAACATAATTTTTGCTCACTATTTTGGCACCATTGCTGAGGAGTGTCAAAATTGTAGTTTTATGATCCATAGGTCAGTTAAAATTTTCATTTAAAATTGCCTATAGATCTTCTACCTAAGAAGCATGAGTTGACCAAGGGTATTTTTACAAGGCCAAAATAGTTTCCGACACAACCAGAGCTGAATCCCGTAGACAATGATTTAAATTTACCAACTTTTTAGATAAATATGGGAATGAACCCGATGTACCATATTAAGTGTAGAAGTAGGAATAAATTATGTTGTTGAAAAATTAGAAAACTAAGCAATAAAGAAATCCCATCATATTCTCAATGGTTTCATGATATAAAAGAGATAACACAACCTAGGTCTGATATAGTTGAAAATATTTACTATTAGGGATGTGTTTATTTACACATAAACTATTAGAGAATTATGCCTCAATAAGCCTATTTTTAATGATAAAAATTATAGACTTAACCTTTCTCAACACATTGGTAAATTTTAACGATGACATTAGTAGTTGGAACAATGATAGAGAAAAATTTAAAAAGAACATATTATTATGGAGTATGCTCTTCATTTGCGCTAAAGGTGACCTGGTGAATTAGAAACTTGCACATATTTTAAAATACTACTACTCCATGTTTTCTTCTAGTTGCAAGCCCATAGATAGTCATTTTCCAGCCTCCACATTTTACCAATAAGTTTAAAGTGTTTATTTTGAGGCCATAGAGAAAATGCTCTTCTCATGCTACAACATATCAAACTAGTTGAGAAATAAAAGGATGATTTTTAAATACTAGTTTAGTTGTAGGCATGGGGGATACCCCACCTTAACTATTACCACCAACAACACAATGAACGTTGTTCATAGTGTTCACAAAAAAAAATTAGAATTTTATTTTAATTCCATTAGTTTTAATACCTTTAGTTTAGATTTTTATTTTTATGTTTTGTAGGATAACATGAAGTATGATTTAGATGAATAAGGAGCTATCTATGAAAATTTGTAAAGCGATATTTATACATGGAGTTTGTAATAGCACTATATGATCCATATTATGTACCTCGATCATGTAGTATACAATATAAATAGGTGAAGCAAGTAGAGTTTGCCTTGACAGCATAGGCACTCGAAGGCAGGCTAAGTAACCCTGATCAAGTGAAAGGATTTCAGCCCAAGATGGTTGTGGAACTTGGGGAATTTTGTTACAAAGTGCAAGACTATTACAACCTGAGAATATGGTAGACAGAGTTAAAAATTCTATATTAATAAGGGAGGATAGTACCAATACATTACTCAAGTAACAGTCAAATAGGCTTCATCGACAACTGCCTCACATTTATGAGATTGAATTAGACATCGACATGGGGGAGACCCCATACCATACCAATAGTTTTGATGAATGTTCAAACATTTATTGTTAATATATATATATATATATATATATATATAATACACCTGAAGGTGCCTTAATACCATAGGGAAGAAGGCACCTTGATATCATCAGGAGAAATATACCTTGATTTGGTACCTTGATTCCATTTGGAAGAAGGTGCCTTGATCCTGCCTAGTGGGAGGCACCTTGATCCCATCAGGAGGAAGGCTCCTTGAGCCCATCATGAGGAAGGCACCATGATCCCATTAGGAGGAAGGCACCTTGATCCCATTGGGAGGAAGGCACCTTAATTTTATGCCTTGATCCCACTTGGTGGAAGGTGCCTTGCATAAATAAATAAATAAATAAAAGGATAAAATATTGGATGCAACCTATCTTTCTTAACATAAAATTTCTTTTTATTTTACTTTGCAAGAAATCATGCCCTGAATGCAACTGTAGGCAACTTGGGAAACCTAGGCCTATCAAGCACAGGTTCCATGATTCATGGTATCCTACTTTAGTGTGTTTTTTTTTATAGGAAATCATATCATAAATGCAACTGTAGGCAACTTGGGAAACCTAGGCCTATCAGGCACATGTTCCATGATTCCGATTTTTTTTCTTTTGTGTGTTTAGTTTTGCAAGACAAGATCTTGAGCATAATCTATAGATAGTTAGCTTAAATTAAGCCTAATAGATGTTGATATCTCATTCCCTACAATTAGGTGTACAATGATACAAATAAAGGTACTTACTTCCCACTAGAAATATAGTGCCTCTAATCAAACCAGTATAACAATGTCCTTTTTCTACCTAGAGGAAGCCACCAATAAGCAATACCAATATTCCATTAGGAAGAGTGGTGCCCATATATTTGACTCAAAAAAATACTTGTGGAGAATATGACAATTGGGAAATAGAAGAAGTCTTGCAGAATGCTAGAAAGGAGTTGCAGGCCTTCCTTGAGAAGAGGGTTGCAGAGCCACTTTATGGATGTAGTGCTCAAACTTCTTCTCCTTAGGTTGGAGCTGCATGTTTTTTAGTATGGGATTTGATATTTAGAGAGCTAAAAACTTGTTGTGTATAAGGACTTGTTACTAGATATGAGGGCGTAATCAAATTAAGTGGGGGAGAATAAGGGTGAACCTGAATCTCCTAAAAGAAAAATATTTTGTTAAGGAGTCTCCAAGTTAAAGTTCAAATCAGAGACATAGATTTATTTTTTTCTACTTGTTGGAAGAGAGTATCCTCTTTCCCTAGCACCAGCTTGGACCATAAGGGGCATGATAAATCTCCAACAAGTAGCTAAATAAAGTAGGAGAGGAATTCGAAGTAACTAGATGTCATATATCTGCAAGTAGGCCACATGGTGCTTAAGCACAATCAACCATTATAAAGGATTTTTTAGTGGCCAAAAATAGAAGCACATAGTCTCAATGATGTGTCTCATGAAAATGTTACACCTGAAAACTCGAAACATACCGTAAATGATGAAAAATAGGTTTTTTTTCTTATCCTCACTCTAAAAAAATACTAAAGGATGACAATGTAGATGGGATCCAAATATCTTTTTTATTTATAGAAGAATTCCCATTGAATTTAACTAGAAATCCTATTGATGAAGAAACACATAGACATGTTGCATAACATGTGTGGTCTATAATATTAAATTGTAATTGGTTTTATTCTTGTTGCTTTAGTTTTTCTTGTAAAGGAAATAATTTGGAGTAGGATATCATCTGAATTCAGACACGTGTATCAAGACTGTATAAAGTTTAATCAATTGAATAAGGTGACATGTTCAAAAGCACATGGTGATAAAATAATGATGCACAAATATGTTGTTAATTCCAATGATCCCTGCAATGCATTCAGAGAAGAGATACATCAAAGTAGGATTAAAACATTTCCATATGTGTTGTTGATGATGTGCTTGGTGTTTCAAAGTTTGGAGTTGTTGGTTGTCATAAATCCTTTGATAGTGGTATATGGGACAAAAAAATTTTGCATATTGAGTTTGTAGTTACCTAGTTGGACCTATCAAAGATATCAATTATGGCCTGTATAGTATTTACTTTTAATGCATAGTGTCAACATTACAGTTTTTTCATATGTTGACACTTCATTTCTATTGAAATGTGTGAGAAATAAAATTATAGAGAAAATACAAAATTTCATCACTATGGAGGAGACACCACATTTGCAAAGAGATGGTGAGGATATAAAATCATGTAGAAGTTGTTTTCATAGTGTAATATTTCATGGCCATGATGTCATTATTTCCCACAAATAGTTTGGTGGAGAAGATATTCCAATACACAACACATTCAACCAAATTTCTAGGATGGATCATTGAAAATCCTCTAGCTTGGCCACCTAATTTTTAAATTCACCAACTCAAATTGTTGTAGTTGACTTTCTATTCTCTAATGTAGATGATTAAAAAAAAATATGATGTCTGCATGGATAGACTTGGTATTGTTTCATTTCACATATCATCCTTAGTGTTGCATCATGAAAATGGCGACTAGCTTGTGTGAAGACATGTAGATGATGCTACTCTGTAACACAAAGGAGGTTCTATATATGGGTCAAACATATTCCAGATGTGGGTAAAAATAGTTGCAGGTGACCATATTCATCTTCTTAAAATATGGTCTTACCAAAAATAGAGATGATGAAGGCAGCTGAAAAAAAAAAATAGAGATGATGAATAAATGAAAAAATAGAGATGATGAACAACAAAAAAAAACAATTATAATGAAGGTAGCAACACTCAGTGGAAGAAAAATAGAGATGATGAAGGTAGCTAAAAAAAAAAGAATGATCTATTCTGGCCATGCTCCCTTATGGAAGAGCAAATGAAAAAACAAAAGAAAAGAAAATAAACGAAAATTATTACTTCAAAGATGCACCAACAATCTCATTTTCTAGTACACCATGATTATAGGCAGGATGAAGACATTTCACACCATCAACATCATGCACATTAGGTTCTACAAAATTCATCCAGGTATGTATTGAGTTTTCTATTAATTACGTGAATAGTTATTTTAAAAATTGTTTCTATGTTAATACCAGTAGATGCCCTCTTAAATCCTCTTTTTCAAAATATCCCATTAGATTTTAGCCACATGACATACCTCGAATGTGAAAAAAAAATTACTACCCTAGGAAAAGATAAATATAATGGTAGGAGGTGCCTTGCTCCCATGTTTTATTTAAAAAAATCTTGGGGGCTATTGTCACAAGGATGTGACTATATTTAGGTATGGGGAGATGATGAGCACAAATAATGCTTATTTTATATACACTTTTTAGGGGCATCGTTACTGGTTTAATTAACATTTGAGATGCATTTTTATATAAATTTTGCATATAATTGATAGAAAACGAAGTATTATGCTTGACTAGTATTTTTAGTGGAAAATATGTATAAATGCAAGTTTTTCTACTAATATGGTGTTTCTCAATATACATCCCATTTGGACCTGGCATATTTATGTTTCAAGGGAGAAAATTTGTATTATGATAGAAGGCACACTGATCCTATATATTAGAGGCGTGTTGATCCCATGTATTAAATACATCTTGATCCCATGTATTTTAGGTGCCTTGATCCCATGTATTTCAGGCACCTTGATCCCATGTATTAGAGGTGCCTTGATCCCATGTATTTTAGGTGCCTTGATCCCATGTATTAGAGGTACCTTTATCCCATGCATTTGAGGTGCCTTGATCCGGAGGAAAGCACCTTGATCCTAAATGTGCCATGATCCCGATGGTGCCATGATCTAAAGGAATGTGCCTTGATCCCGACCAATTGGAATGTGCCTTGCTCTCATTGAGAAGATGCATCAAGTCAATATTTATCATTTTATCTAAGGAGGTTGTTGCACGTGAGACCAAGGGAAAATATTCAAATCATGCATAATGTCTAGAATAAGATAAATCAATTATATTATTGACCAATTGTTCGACTGATTTTGTAAGGATTTTAAAAGCATTATTTTTAGGATGCATTATTTTAGGATTAGTTTGTTACGTACACCTAAGGATTATTATATTTATCCTTCTAGTGAATGAACATGCTTTCAATAGAAGAATAATACCTATGTATGAACCGACTATAACAAATCACGTTATGTGATTAAAAATAGACCAATTTGTTATTGTAATGAGATTTGGCTGCATATTATATAAGAACATAGGCCATATGAATGAAATAAATGATAAAATACACAAAGAACTATTTTATTTTATTTTCTATATACTTTATTAATAGTTACAAATACTCGTATTCTCTTAAAGTAATCTTGATGTAACTAGTCAAGTGGACTATCTACGGGATCCTAGGCCCACTCCTTGTAGTAGTCCTCCCCTATTTTATTTCTATAATTTATTTTTAGTAGATTAGCTTTACTATTTTATTTCCTACTTTATTTTAATTCAGTTGTGTGTTTTATTTTCCTGCACATTTAATTTCCTGCACTTTTATTTTCAGCATTTCATTTCCAGCATTTTAGTTTATAATTTATTTTTCTGCACTTTATTTTATTTGGTTTGGCTGAGATAAAAATGCACAAACACCCCCCACCAAACTAAATAGGAATAGAAGGATTCATTCCTCCACACTGTAGGCATTACTGTGCATGAAACTCGTAAGTTTATGAACTTACCAAATTGATAATTTATGGAAAATAAATTATTGTTTTCTTAACATAATTTTTTCTCACCAACTAGTACTTACCAATCTACCTAGACCTTGGGGGTTGGATTTATATTTTATTACACAAGGTGATTTTGAAAGTCAAGAACATAAATTTCAAGAGAAAGAACCTCTCTTAAATTTTAATTTTTGTTTTTCTAAAGATAGGAAACATCTATAATCTAACGCATTGAGTAAAGATGAATTCAATGGACCTCGACCCTCAAGGGAATCAAATTAGGATAGCCCACTAACAAGCACTCGACTCCTACCAACCAACATTTCCTTTTTTGAAAATTTTTAGGGTAAACCATGGGTTTTCAAAAGGGGTTCTAATCCCCTTATATAGGGTTTGAACTTTGATCTCTTGGATGAAAACCCAAATACATACTACTATAGTATCCCTCATGGGACTAAAATTTTAGTGTAAAGTATGAGTTACAAGGGACTAACATTTTAGTGTAAAATAATGGTTATGAGGGTTTGAATATGGATCTTTTGAATGAAAACTCAAAGGCTTACCATTGCAATATTAAGGGACACAAATTTTGAGTTAAAAATGTAAATTTTTATGAGGTATTTTGTCCACTCGTATTGAGGTTTGAACTTGGTATCCTAAATGAAAATCCAAAGACATATCACTATGGTATTCCTTATGGAATTTTTTTTTTTATGGTAAAGCATGGGTTTTTGAAAGGGGTCCTAGTCCCCTTATATCAAGGTTTGAACTTAGGTATCCTAGATGAAAACCCAAAGACATACCACAATGGTATCCCTCATAAGATAAAAAAAAATAGGATAAAGGATAGGTTTTAATAGGGTCTTGATCCCTTGTACTGGATTGGAACTTAGATCTCGTCAATGAAAATCCAAAGACATACCACTAGGGTATCCCTCAAAGGAAAATTTTAGGATAGAGCATGGGTTTTTCAAAGGGATTCTAATACCCTTGTATTGAGGTTTGAACATGGATCTCTTGGATGAAACAGGTCTCTTGGGTATCTCTAATAATTTTTTTTATTTAATAATATAGTTTTTTATGAGGTATCTTGATCTCCTTGTACTGGTGTTTGAGCATGGGTCTCTTGAATAAAAACTTAAAGAACCACTATGCCAAGGTATCAAGAGACATAAATTTTAAGGTGAAGCATGTGTTTTTGAAAGGGGACCTGATCCCCTTAATCCAAATACATACCACTACAATATCAATCATAGGACAATCTTATTTCCAAATGATTATTTAGATTTCTTGCATGGCATTGCATGGTTTAAAAAATAATTTTTTAATATGCTAAATATGGCTTCTATTGGAGACCACTCTCAACAAATTAATAAAATATTACAACTTTTTGTCAATTCAATTAGACCATATCCAACTTGTCCTTCAATGAAATATATTCTTTATACTCATAATATTCTTACACCTTAATAATTATCTTGATATCATTTTTATTAAGACATAGAATACTCACCAACAAATTGCATTTTAAAATTTTAATTTCACTAAGACAAAGAATAACATTTTGATTAGCTAGATTATTTTCTAATATATTTCCTTCTATACAAATATGCTAACATTTCCAATATAGTGCCTTCAAAAAATGTTGATGGACATTAAATTTTATATTCATCTTTATCCAATCTTGATGTCCATTTTCCTTGACAACATTAATAACAATTTATGAATCCCCCTCAATTAAAATATAATTGTATCACTTTTAAGAAAACAATTGCATCCTTGCAAGTAGTTCCCAAGCATATACATAGTTGAAATTCCATGGGATTTTGAGTAAGAAGGATTTTACCTTTGTTGTTCTAAAAAGTCACCTTCGTCAACTTTTGTTGAATTTGATTTTGAAGCACCTTAAAAAATAGTTTTGGTAAATACAACCTTTGGACATTTGTATTTAACCATAGATCAAGAAAAAACATTTTTGTTAACTCCATTGTTCCATTCAACCCTTGGGTGTATATTAAAATCCTATAGCTAATAGGCTACCACCTCCTTCTCCACATTTGAGACTTCTTATGATGAACACTATGCATACAAACATTCAACATAAAAGGTAGTAATATTATTCTAAATATTAGCATAATTTTAAGGTTTGTTTTTAATAATTTTATTATTTTTTTTTAGTCATATAATTTAATAAATAATTACAATCTAAATCCTCCATAGAATGCATAATACTTTGGCTTTGAAACTATTTGAAGAACCTAAACTTTTACTGAGATGAGGGGTGAACAGTATAAGATAAAACTTTTTTCTTATTAATCCATATGATGACATCAACAATATTCAAGCAATAAATATTACACAAAGAATCACATACATGAGAGACATGATTTAATGTGGTTCACCCAATGTGGGCTACTCCACGGAGAAAATATTTCACTAAAATTTCCTCAACAAATATCTTGGGAATCCTTCCCTATTACAATGTTTATGGACCTCTATACAAAGGAGATACCAATCCACTAATCAATTTTATGGATATCTATCAATAGGAGAACCCTTTCTCCTCCACTCTGGTTTGTGATCTTCTATAATATTACTACCTCCACTACATTGGCATGTGGATCTCTCTCCACAGAAGACCTTTATCCTCACTCAAAAGACCTTTGTCCTCAATGCCCTACCTAATGGATCTCTATCCACTGGAGACTATTATCCTCTACTCTGTCACCTCAAAATACTACTCTACACTCTACTCAATATCTATCTCATATCAGTATTGAACCATCCTTTGACTCATATAAATCTGCTCATAAATCGATCCCTATTATGACACAAATTTGCTCTCAAATCTACACCAAAATCTATCTCCAAATTTGTCTCTGCTCTGGCACAATCTTGATTTGTCCTCAAATTCATCTTCAATATTTAACGCAAGGATTGATCAAATAGTAAACCAAATCTACTTATATTTACACAAAGTCTTAACACAAGGCTTGAACAAATGAATCAAATCTGCTATCAAGTATTCATAAAGACTTGCCTTTAATATATCCTTAAATTTTCACAAAAGATCATTAAAAAAATTTCAAAAAACATAACTTAATTCTCTTTCAGAAAACCTTTTCAACACACCCTCAGAATCTTGTTTAACCATAGAAACATATAGAGAATTATTAGAGACTCAATATGTTTCACACTTATAAAAAACTCAACAAATTTCAAACTCTCTTTCAAATAAACTTAGAATAAAGTATAATTTGATTCATAACACTTGAACTATCACTCCAATACTTTCAATCAATAATGCTCAACAAACATCATTCAACCATTCACTCAATAAAACACAACTTGATTATAAACCCTAACCAAGTGTTTCACTATACTTACAACAACTCACACTATGAATCTCAAACCTTGACTCAAGATGATTCCAAATTCACATAACAATGATACTCATGATCTTTCAACAAACACAAATCATGCATATGAAAACTCACTTAACATTTCCAACAATACTCATCAATACTTTTCACTCCACCTTTGCATTTCACAAAATTCAAACCAACAAAATTTCACTCACAAGGAAGATGTGCCCATACCTTTTTTTTTTATGGATATGTCTTCTAAACCTGTCTCAATCATAATCAAATTCTCTTTGCCAATTTCAAGGTTAGATAACAACAACCTATATCAAAATATCCACAAAATTATTCTCCCCAATAATTAATTCACCATACAAAAATATCAACTCTCAAGTACACCTTATAATCTCCAAACTTCTTAAAATAATATTCAAAGCATAAACAATCAAAATCTTTTGATAACACCTCATAAACGCCTAGCTTCACAAACAAGAAAAATAAAAAGTAATTCCTTTGTTAAACACTTTTAACTCCAATATTCACACAATAATATTCAACACAATTAATTCCCTTTCTAACCCTTACATTTCCAATTCTTATTTATAATTCTAATTAAAAATTAAAATATTAAACAACCTTATGAATCTCTATTTTTTACCTTATAAGAAATAAACACGTGGTCTCATGCACCTTCAAAACTATCATGTGGCCCCTAGCGCTATTCAAAAAATATTTGGAAAATTTTAATTCGAGCGCTTACCTTATGTGATGGCCCACATAAAAAATTAGCACCCTCAAAGACTGTATCCGACTCAAACCCATGACCAACCGTCACTGCGGTGCCTAAGCCCTAAGGCTTGGCAACCATTGGGCCACATGCCCAAGACAAAACCTAAGGTTCATGATTTTGAATTTAATCAAAATCCTTTACTACATTCAAAATTAAGGGGATGTGAATCAAACCCCTAACCTACCTTGCACGAATGTATTAACCAACCTCTACCCACTGATTGCACTACACAACGCTTTCGAATTGGATTTATCATGAAGTCTGCCTCTTAAACCTTAAAACACATGTGAATTCCTTTCTCTTCTCTTAATGCAATGCACGAATTTCTTTTCACTTTAGGCATATGAATTGCATGGATAATTTTAAAATGAAAAAATTGCCCTCTTTTTATACCTTTTACTTTGCACTCCAACATTTTGGCATTGCAAATTTTCTTCTAAGATACTCAAAGGTCTCTTTCGAAAGTGGCTTAGTGAAAGTATATGTAATCTACTCCTTTGTAGTAACATATTCCAACTTTATTTGCTTATCTATTACCCACTCTCTCATAAAATGATATTTTATCAGAATGTGCTTTGTCTTGGAGTGCATCACTGGATTATTTGAGATATTTATAGCACTTGTATTATCACACAATATGGGAATAGGGTGATCATGCTTTATCTTGAAGTCCTCTAAAGTTTGATTCATCCATAATACCTATGTACAATAAGCAACTACTACAATATACTCTGCCTCTACTGTGGATAAGGATATTGATGCTTGTTTCTTACTTAAACAAGAGACTAAATAGTCTCCAAGAAATAATGTTCCTCCACTTGTGTTTTTTCTATCATGAATGTTGCCAGCCCAATATGCATCTATATATGTTGTGAGAGTGAAATTATAACTTTTGGGATACAAGAGCCCAAAATCTATAGTCCCTTTTAAATACCTAAGAATCCTCTTTACTGTTACTACATGTGTATCCTAGGGTGCTTCTTGAAACCTTAACACTAATCCCACTACTTCCATTATATCTGGTCTTGTAGTTGTGACATACAATAAGCTGCCAATCATAGATTTGTACAATTTTGATTTTCCTCAAAATATTCATTATCTTTACTTAACTTGCATCTTTTAGCCATGTGGGTACTCACTAGTTTGCAATATTTTGAATTTGAATTTATTTAGCATCTCTTTTATATACTTTGTTTTTGAAATAAATACACCTTTCTCTGATTGTGAAATCTAAAGTCCAAGAAATAAGGACAACTTACCAAGCATTGACATATCAAATTCATTATGCATGCTCTTTTGCAAATTTTTGACACATATTATCATTATTGCCTCCAAAAATGATATCATCCACATAAAAAACTATAATTAGTAAGTCATTCCGTTCATTTTTGATGTATAGGTTATTGTCCACTATTCCTTTCCTAAAACCTTGTTCCTAAAGGTACTTATACCAAGATCTAGGAGCTTGTTTTAGTCCATAAAGTACCTTCTTTAATTTGCATACATAGTCAATATAAACCTCTTATTCCAAGACACCATTTAGAAAGGTTGATTTAACATCCATCTTATATACTTTAAAGTTTTTTCTTCAAGTCGTGCAACTTTAGAAAATGTCTCATCAAAATCAATTTCCTCAACCTATTAATAACCCTTTCATACTAATCTTGCTTTGTTTCTAATTACCAGACCATATTCATTTAACTTGTTTATGAATACCCATTTAGTGCCAATCAAATTTTCACCTTTTGTTCATGGAAGAAGTTCCCAAGTCTTACTTTTATCTATCTTATCTAGTTCCTCATCCATTACCTTAATCCAAAACTCATCTTCACTTGCCTCATTGAGGTATTTTGGCTCAATTTTAGACAGCAAAGAGAAATTTACTTGTTGATTTGATGTTATTACCTTTCTCCTTGTCTTTCTCTCATCTATATTTCCAATGATTTGATCCCTTGGATGATTTTTTTGTACATATCTAGATGGATTCTTAGAAAAAAGCCTTTGTGTTTCTTCTTATTCTTCTTTTGATTCTTCACGTAAATCTTCTTGACAACTTTCATCTTCCCGATACACAATTTATCAAATTGGTTCTCTTGACCCTATCTTCTCATCAACTATTACATTTATACTTTCTATAATAGTATGTTTCCTTTTGTTATAGTATCTATGGGTTTTGATATTGAAAGCACGAGATTCCGGTCAAAGGAAACACCAAGTGCAATTGCATTCAAAGTTAAGCACGCCTAAGTCCTAGAAATATAAATTACATGAAACGGAAAAGAGACATGTTGTAAGAGACGCAATCGGATAAAGAAAAACAGCCCTTTCATTAATTTCTTTCGATCTCTCGTTACAATAATGCCTCCTCCCTTTTCAGGGGCTAGGAGCGCAAATAAGGTTTGATTACAATCGTTGAATGGTTCCTCCTTCCGCGTGCCCACGATTGCACTGGGCGGGCTAAGATGATGCCGCCGCTGATGTTGATGGGTTCTTCGCCTCTGCTGCTTCTCCTGCAAACAAAGAAATGATCAAGACGTTAGTAGCACCCGTTGCAAATGAAAAGCATTCTCTCTCTAAAACTAACAAAATATGCATACGAATATTTGCCTGAAACCATGAAAACAGTGAATCCAAATTGCTTCAAAACCTGACGGAAGGTAAGAAAAGTCACCAGAAGGCCACTGCCACTGAGGCAGCTGGCCAATCCACCTTAAACCGGAATTCGTCCCTGGGCAGGACGAATTCTGATTGTAATTCGTCCCTGGGTGGGACGAATTCTTCTGAATAGGAGAAATCGACCTGCTGCTGCTCCAATGTCGGATCCTGGGACCTGCAAAACTCCTGCAAATAGGGGGGTTAGGTAATTGGGGCCATTTTGGGACGACCCAGATGGTCGGATTTTCCCAATTTGGCCTCCTCCCTCGGGAATTTGACCTTGACACCTGCAAGTTAGCGAAACGATAAAGCAATACAAAACACCCTAAACTCTGACCAAAAGCTACAAAATTGCAATTATAGACTAATCAGACCTAGTAACACAGAATGCAATCTAAAAATTAATCTAAAGTGCTCAAAAACTGAAATTAGAACTTGGGGGGTGCGGGGGTGCCCAAGTGGGCCTCCCACCGTTGGCCCTCGATTTTGGAGCCAATCCACCAAGGATGGGCCCAAAACCTTTTAGGATTGGGGGGTCGGCGAATTGGTAGGTTCAGATGTCCATGCGTCGGATTTGAGTAAGGTTCGAGCTTCCAAAGGCCACCCAACAACCTCCCTTGCAAAAGAGATTGATGGATGTAGGAAGGTGAACAAAGGGGGATGCAAGTGAGTCTTCGATTCGGCAAGCACTTCGTTGCTTGAACACTCCTTCCACCTCGTATGTTTTGGGTGAGAAAAGTCCCACCTTTTATAGACCCAAGGGGTCTCTTTTGGGAGGGAAGCACAAAAGCCAAGTGTTGGCCATGGGCGCCATGTGGCAATCTTGTCTTCCCATGAGGGAGGGGAGTCCTCCATTGACTTGAACTTTGATAAATGCTTCTTGTAACAGTCCTCTAACGGCCCCTCTCTCCACTTACACATGCGTGCAAGGTAGGAGCCCTTAACCGACCGTTCCGGGCTGCCACTTGGCACCATTTGCCTTTTTGCCCGTTAAGCTTAGAATTCGTCCCACCCGGGGACGGATTCAGAATTCGTCCTGGGGTGGGACGGATTCTATTTTGAATTCGTCCCTGGGTGAGACGAATACTGGGCAAAGTGTCCAAGTGTGCCAAATTGCTCCTTGACCTCACAAAATTGCTATGAAAGTGGTTAAGACCACTGTTTAACCTCTGAGGGCTGCCCCGGGGGCTGTGTTTGTCAAAGCGATCGGTGTTTGCAGTCACATAATCGGATTGGTGCTGTTTTGGTGTCTACAGATGCCCCTTTTTGGGAAGCGCTGCGGGTGACGCGAGGCTTGAGCAAAAATAGATAACCAAAGCACTAATGATTAGGGTTTCTTGGTAACCTAACCAACTTTTGATGCCCCAAGTATGGAAAGGGCATGCATTCTTGAATCCTTGCTTCTGACGAGCTAAGGAATTTGATTTCAAGTATTAACCTGTTTTGGTGAGGTGTGACTTGAACTCAGACATCGATCAGTCATGAACAAGTGAAGGGCGTTTTATCCTCAGGGGGAACCTTGTGTTCATGATTCACGAAATCTTGAACTTAGACATTGATCAGTCATGAACAAGTGAAGGGCGTTTTTATCCTCAGGGGGAACCTTGTGTTCATGATTCACGAAATGCCAAGTGTTTGATTGATTTGATTGTTGCTTGTTTACTGCCCCAAGCAGGAGCGTGATTGTCTTTGTCAATGATTCTTTGAATGCATGTCGTTTTCCTTAATTGGGTGTGTGATTGTTGATTGGTGACTAAGTGTGACTACCCCCTCAAGCGACGAATCGATGAGGGAATGACCTTCGTGAGAGAAGCGACGAGTCGCTTGACCCAAGATGACTTGTGCAAGGTTGCCTTTAGAGGGTTTACCGTTAAGCGTGTGCAATTTTTCCAACATATGGACCTATTTTTGGTGGGTGTTAACCCTTTTGGTGATGTCATAATGAGGTGAAATCGTCGAAAACCTATTTCCCGTGGAGCGGTCCGGCTATGATAGCCTTCTTGGGGAACTAGGAGAGCGATAATTTGGACCTCGACATCGATTTTCTTTGCCTAGAGGCTAAGTGCGAGAGCACTTGTGTCCGGCAATGTTTTTGTTGTGTTTTTGTTGAATTTTGTACTGTTTTTGTTGTTTTTGTGACACCATTTGGTGATTGAATTGTCGGCAATCCGTCCTCCCGTGGAGCGGTCCGGCTATGGTAGCCTTCTTCGGGAGTAGGATAGTGACAATGCAAACCCCGACATCAATTTTGCTATGCCAAGAGTTTAAGTGCAAGAGTACTTGTGTCTGGCAATGTTTATTGTTTGTTTTGTGTTGCATTTTTTTTGTTTTTTTTTTTGTGACACCATTTTGGGATTAAATTGTCAAAATCTGTCTTCCCTTCGAGCGGTCCGGCTATGGTAGCCTTCTTGGGAGTAGGAATATAAAAAAAATGAGGTAGCCTTCTTAGGGAGTAGGATAACAATGTAAACCCCGACATCAATTTTGCTATGCCAAGAGGTTAAGTGCAAGAGCACTTGTGTGTTTTTGTGTTGCATTTATTTGTTGTTTTTGTTGTTTTGATTTTCTTTGATCTTGTGCATGATGGTTGATGAATATGGATGTATGCATGTTGATTTATTTTGATGGATGCATATGCTATGATGAATGCAAATGGTTTTGATTTATATGTGATATGCAGATATGAAATGGATGAATGGGGTTTGTGATGTTTGGCTATGGCACCAAGGACTGTTTAGAACTCTGTTATTTTGTTTTTAGGCGATTGTTGTGATGTATGACTTTGTATGTATACATGTGGTTTTTCTTTTTTGTATTTTTTTATGGTATTTGCAAAGATGAAAAGTAGCGCAGTTGGTTTAGAAATGTAGCTAAGGTTTTCTGAGACTCAGACGGTTTTAGCTCACTAGCCACGACTGTACTTTATCTTACAAGACTTTTGACCAAGGTATGAATCGGACTTGTTTTTGACCAAGTTATTTCACATCCCTGTGTGTGCAATTGAGTTCATTTAGTGGTATTTGTTAGGATACCGCCAGTGCCAGGTGGGCTTTCAACCGAACCTCGTACCGAGGATCACCTAATTAGCTCCACGAATTCCTTTGTTGTATGTACTAAGATTAATCTGCGGTGTAATCCAGGATGCCATAAGCTAGCTCATCCACATGCAAACATTGATCTGTACGCAAGTTAATGTGACAGATATATCGTCATGCGGGAGGTTTACTTCTGTTACCGAGTTGGTATTGAAGCTTGCCTTATGACCTACAGAATGCTGAGAGTTCCAGGGATTCAAGGTCAACTCCCTTCTTTTTTTCAATTGTATTGGGATACTTGCTCTTTTGTAGTGATAAGATCACTCGTTTATTTTGATTTATTTTTCTTTTGAGCAAGGGATTGGGGATATGGAGTGATGAAAATCACTGTTGTTTGTGCCTTTTGATGTGTGCACTATAGTTTGTCAAATTTTGAGTTTTGACATTTTGCAAATTTTTGTGTTTTGCAACTATTGAGAACTTTAGGGATTCTTAGGGAATTGGGTAGGGAGGAAGCTTGTCCTTTTGCCAACTCTCGGCATTCTAGGGGTCATTCGCACAGGGGGATGAGCAAGATAACCGTTTCGCTTGTGGTGACCTAGATTATTTTGCGGAGTTTCGTCTTTCGTTCACACAATTTTGGGAATTTTAATGTTTTGATTTGTGTTGGGATGTTACGTAACAAGGTGTATTTCAAGTATGACTCTACCTTCGTAAAATCCGTTCGACTTGGTACACTACATGGCTAAAGAGGAAAATGATGACTGAATCACTGAAACTCTTAGTACATTCCCAGACCACTGACTGTAGTGTGGTAAAATTTATGCATGGTGTTTTTGTTGATTTTGATGAATTTGAGTATGCCTAGAATTGAGATGCAAATTTTTGTTGTTTTTGATGATTTTTGTTGTTTTGTTTTTGTTGAATTTCTTGATTTTTTTGACCAAGAGATTGCGATAATCCTTGGAGCTTTTTGGGTTGACCAAGAGATTGCGATAATCCTTGGAGCTTTTTGTAGTGACCAAGAGATTGCGATAATCCTTGGAGCTTTTTGGGTGACCAAGAGATTGCGATAATCCTTGGAGCTTTTTGGTTGACCAAGAGATTGCGATAATCCTTGGAGCTTTTTGGTTGACCAAGAGATTGCGATAATCCTTGGAGCTTTTTGGGTTGACCAAGAGATTGCGATAATCCTTGGAGCTTTTTGGGTTGACCAAGAGATTGCGATAATCCTTGGAGCTTTTTGGGTTGACCAAGAGATTGCGATAATCCTTGGAGCTTTTTGGTTGACCAAGAGATTGCGATAATCCTTGGAGCTTTTTGGGGTTGACCAAGAGATTGCGATAATCCTTGGAGCTTTTTGGTTGACCAAGAGATTGCGATAATCCTTGGAGCTTTTTGGGTGACCAAGAGATTACGATAATCCTTGGAGCTTTTTGTGACCAAGAATTCGATAATCCTTGAGCTTTTTGTGACCAAGAGATTGCGATAATCCTTGGAGCTTTTTGGGTGACCAAGAGATTGCGATAATCCTTGGAGCTTTTTGGGTTGACCAAGAGATTGCGATAATCCTTGGAGCTTTTTGAGTTGACCAAGAGATTGCGATAATCCTTGGAGCTTTTTGGGTGACCAAGAGATTGCGATAATCCTTGGAGCTTTTTGGGTGACCAAGAGATTGCGATAATCCTTGGAGCTTTTTGGGTGACCAAGAGATTGCGATAATCCTTGGAGCTTTTTGGGTGACCAAGAGATTGCGATAATCCTTGGAGCTTTTTGGGTGACCAAGAGATTGCGATAATCCTTGGAGCTTTTTACCAAATTTCATAATCCTTGAGCTTTTTGGTTGACCAAGAGATTGCGATAATCCTTGGAGCTTTTTGGGTGACCAAGAGATTGCGATAATCCTTGGAGCTTTTTGGATTGACCAAGTTTTGGGTGACCAAGGGATTGCGATAATCCTTGGAGATTTTTGGTTTGGATTATGGTTCTTCAGGGGATAGAGGTACCCCCAGCTTGATGGTCTTTGCACTCCGGATCTGGCTCTAGAGGTATGGGCATGAATGGATCGGCCCTATGCACGGAGATGAGGACAGGGTCCGCCCGCGACACTGATGTTGCTATGATGTCTCTTGGTGGAAGTTGCTCTTTGTGTGCCCAAAGTTGTGGATGTAATGCTTGGTCCCACTGCGGTGGGTTAACGCGCCACTCATGCCCTAGTATTATGTTTATCTGTTGACATGCTTCTTCAAATTTTATGGGATGCCGATGTTGTCGCATGTGATTGTTGTGGGCTATGTCTGTTTCATCCTCACCTTTGAACAATGTGTATAGCTCATCAGAATCTAGAGATTCTGAGACATGGAGGACTGCATCATCAGGTAGCCCTATGGTTAAAGGTTGATCCTCTTCGAAAGGAGCCTTATGTAAGTTGGGCCTTGGGAGCTCCAAAATCTTGGTCTCTACCAACTCTAAGTGCTCTAGTGCTTTGCATGTATCGGGAGATTTGAACTCCTCCTCTTTGGTTGGTTCTTGTTGAGGAACTTGGGGCTTATGGAGGGGTGGCCAGATGGCACCCCCATGCCTTGGTAGGGCAGTTCATCCCGCTCTTCTTCGCGCTCTGATTCCTTAGAGGCTTCTTGATGAATTTCTAAGGGTGGCTCATAAGCCTGGGTGGATGTCTGAGGAAGGCACCCGTCATTGGTTATAGGAGCGGCCTCCCATTCATGTCTAGGAGGCGTCGGGGGTGGTGCTTCAGGAATCGGGAGAGTAGCTTCCCGCTCCTGTCTAGGAGGTGTTGGGGGTAGCTTTTGATGAGGTCGCGATGACCTATCTTCCCCCCATGGGTTGTGCCACTCAAAATATTTTGTCTTATGCATGTGAGGGGTTGGAGTCTTCTCTTGCATAGTGTGTTGGAACAGCTCATCCTTCTGGCGCTGAAGGTGCTCTTCGTTAATATGGTACGGTTCCTCTAACGGTAGTCGTTCGAGCTCAAGTTGCGTGAGTTGCTTGAGATGTGTGATATATTCGACAGATTCTACGATAGTTGGTCCCACCGCCTCATGTCTAGAAGGCCTAGACGCCTCTCTTAGATAAAAATCTTGGTCGTAGTGATCCAAGATCTCTATAGGACACATCCCTCTCTTAGGGGTAGCAGCATTCTCTCGGGGCTTTGGCCTCGGTGAGTGGTCCTGATAGATAGCAGGTGCGAAGGCATATTGCTCTCGCATTGTATATTGCTCTCGAGGAAGGTAGAGGTCTTCCTCGTGCTCTCTTTCATAAGTGAAAAAGGGATGGACGGAGCTATCTCGCCTTGCCCAAAGAGCCTTGTGCTCTGGATTTGTCTTTGTAGTTATGGCAACTAGAGGGGGTGAAGGAGGGATAATGTAATCATGTGGTTCCTCCCATCGAACCCTATGTTGACTTAGCACTTCATCGCGCGATGACCGCTCATAGCGAGCATCTAAGGGAGCTCTCATTGCTTCATGTCTAGAAGGCCTAGATGCCTCTTCTAGATATCTATCTCGGTCGTAGTGATCCAAGATCTCTATAGGCGACCTCCCTCTATTGGGGGTAACAACATTCCCTCGAGGCTTTGGCCTCGGTGAGTGTTCCCGATAGATAGCAGGTGCGGAGGCATATTGCTCTCGCATTGTATATTGCTCTCGAGGAAGGTAGAGGTCTTCCTCGTGCTCTCTTTCATAAATGAAAAAGGAACGGGTGGAGTTGGCCCGCCCCGCTTGAGGAGCCTTGTGCTCTGGATTTGTCTTTGTAGTCCTGACAACTAGAGGGGGTGAAGGACGGGTAGTGTAATGATGTGGTTCCTCCCGTCGAACCCTATGTTGACCTAGCGCTTCATCGCGCGGTGACCGCTCATAGCGATCATCTAAGGGAGCTCTCCTATGACTGTACCCCTCATGGAAGGGTGTGTGATGAGTGCTATGTTGAACAGGAGTGCTCCTCGAAGAGGTGTCCCTGTAGTCTCTTTCCTTTAAGGTGTGGAGGGGACTGCATTGTGTGTTAGGTCGCCAAGGTGGTATGACCAAATCCTTGGGATTGTAATGGAGGTGACTCGTTCCTCCTTGGATATTCCCCATAGCATCCGCCCGTGATTGGGCCTGGCTACGGGTGAGCACCATGACGATGTCTCTCTAAAAAGCCCTAAAATTGAAAATGAGTCAGATGGGGCCCAAAATTGGTGTGCGCATCCCTCTTATAGTAGATAAGACAAAAATGAAGTTTCAAGTCCTAGCTCTAAATACATTAGGAGATATTGACATCCGAACAGATCAAAAAGTGCATAGAATTGCGTGTCCAATTTTAAAACCTAATTTCGGGGCACTAGATGATGGAATTTGGCCCCGAAAACTGACTTTTTCTGGGCAAATAGGATTCTAGGGAATTATATTTGTTTAAAATTATCCCACCTAACTCCCTGTAAAATTTCAAGTCAATCGGAGCTACGGTTGAGAAGTTATGGCCCCGGCAAGATGCACTAAAATTTAGGGAAAAATGCAAGATTTCCCATATTTTGTTGGATGGTCCTGCATCACTTATGGGCACATTTGGGGTGCTTTTGGGTTGACCAAAGGGTTCATGGACACCTTTGGGGCATTTTGGAGTGACCAAGCGATTACGGGAATCCTTGGAGCTTTTTGGAGAAAATGACAAAATGCGTAGATTTTTTTATCTTTTTTTTTATGATTTTTTTTTGTCTACACTAAGCAGAATTAAACACACACATTCACAAAACCGTGATTATCTCTTTTAAGGATTCTTGGTGTGCCCTAAACTGGTTTAGTGCATTTTGATGTTTTGTTTTGTTTTTGTAGGTTTTGTAGAACGTTTAAATGCATCATGTAGGCTCTTATAACTCCAAAAAGGTCGCCCCTTCAATATACCAGCCAGGCCGATATACCAACCTCTCTATATACCCGCCCTTACGAGAGGGAGACTATAGGTACGTGAGAGCAGAAGGTACGTGGTACGTAGGCGGTACGGAAGGGGGATTGTCCTGTTAATGGCACCTACCATAGAAAACTTATCCTCGCGCGCATGGGAATCACCCCAGCTACGCTCGGTCCGTCTTCGTCGGGATTTACGCCTAACAACGAGTTGACAATCGGGAAATGGATGCAAATCAAGCCAAGGTGGTGATTAAATCCACCAATGGTCTTGATCAAGGGCTGGGGTCTTACGACCAGCTCCTTGGTTTAAAGTTGTTTCGTGATGTGTGTGGGATTCGTTTTATCCAACAAAATGAAACTAGCATACATGACTTTTCCTAATGCAATGCAAGATTAAATGAAAACAATTAACGAAACAGAAACGAAACAGAAACAGAAAAATATAACGAGAGATCATGAAAATCCCTACCTCTTCTCTCGCTCGCTCTGTTGTCTCTGAATTTCTGCTCTGAAAATCCGCAGACAGGAATTCGTCCCTCTGGGAGACGAATTGCAGAACAGAATTCGTCCCACCCAGAGACGAATTTGAATTCGTCTCAGGGTCAGACGAATTGCAGAAAAGGATTCGTCCCTGTCAGAGACGAATAGCAGTCTGCAACAAAAAAGATGTACTCGTCAAGCACAAACACAAAACTTTGATCGGTTTTGTGATTTCAAAAACCAGGGAACAGGGTCCCACCGTGATCGCCACTGAAAGCACGAGATTCCGGTCAAAGGAAACACCAAGTGCAATTGCATTCAAAGTTAAGCACGCCTAAGTCCTAGAAATATACATTACATGAAACGAAAAGAGACATGTTGTAAGAGACGCAATCAGATAAAGAAAAATAGCCCTTTCATTAATTTCTTTCGATCTCTGTTACAATAATGCCTCCTCCCTTTTCAGGGGCTAGGAGCGCAAATAGGGTTTGATTACAATCGCTGAATGGTTCCTCCTTCCGCGTGCCCACGATTGCACTGGGCGGGCTAAGATGATGCCGCCGCTGATGTTGATGGGTTCTTCGCCTCTGCTGCTTCTCCTGCAAACAAAGAAATGATCAAGACGTTAGTAGCACCTGTTGCAAATGAAAAGCATTCTCTCTCTAAAACTAACAAAATATGCATACGAATATTTGCCTGAAACCATGAAAACAGTGAATCCAAATTGCTTCAAAATCTGACAGAAGGTAAGAACAGTCACCAGAAGGCCACTGGCCATTGAGGCAACTGGCCAATCCACCTAAACTGGAATTCGTCCCTGGGCAGGACGAATCTCGACTGTAATTCGTCCCTGGGTGGGACGAATTCTTCTGAGTAGGAGAAATCGACCTGCTGCTGCTCCAATGTCGGATCCCGGGACCTGCAAAACTCCTGCAAATAGGGGGGTTAGGTAATTGGGGCCATTTTGGGACGACCCAGATGGTCGGATTTTCCCAATTTGGCCTCCTCCCTCGGGAATTTGACCTTGACACCTGCAAGTTAGCGAAACGATAAAGCAATACAAAACACCCTAAACTCTGACCAAAAGCTACAAAATTGCAATTATAGACTAATCGGACCTAGTAACACAGAATGCAATCTAAAAATTAATCTAAAGTGCTCAAAAACTGAAATTAGAACTTGGGGGTGCGGGGGTGCCCAAGTGGGCCTCCCACCGTTGGCCCTCGATTTTGGAGCCAATCCACCAAGGATGGGCCCAAAACCTTTTAGGATTGGGGGGTCGGCGAATTGGTAGGTTCAGATGTCCATGCGTCGGATTTGAGTAAGGTTCGAGCTTCCAAAGGCCACCCAACAACCTCCCTTGCAAAAGAGATTGATGGATGTAGGAAGGTGAACAAAGGGGGATGCAAGTGAGTCTTCGATTCGGCAGAACTTCGTTGCTTGAACACTCCTTCCACTCTGTATGTTTTGGGTGAGAAAAGTCCCACCTTTTATAGACCCAAGGGGTCTCTTTTGGGAGGGAAGCACAAAAGCCAAGTGTTGGCCATGGGCGCCATGTGGCAGTCTTGTCTTCCCATGAGGGAGGGGAGTCCTCCATTGACTTGAACTTTGATAAATGCTTCTTGTAACAGTCCTCTAACGGCCCCTCTGTCCACTTACACATGCGTGCAAGGTAGGAGCCCTTAACTGACTGTTCTGGGCTGCCACTTGGCACCATTTGCCTTTTTGCCCGTTAAGCTTAGAATTCGTCCCACCCAGGGACGGATTCAGAATTCATCCTGGGGTGGGACGGATTCTATTTTGAATTCGTCCCTGGGTGAGACGAATACTGGGCAAAGTGTCCAAGTGTGCCAAATTGCTTCTTGACCTTACAAAATTGCTATGAAAGTGGTTAAGACCATTGTTTAACCTCTGAGGGCTGCCCTGGGGGCTGTGTTTGTCAAAGCGATCAGTGTTTGCAGTCACATAATCGGATTGGTGCTGTTTTGGTGTCTACAGATATTAGTTGAATAACCAATAAAAATACCCTCATCACATCTTGGGTCAAACTTGCCCATGTTTTTCTCTTCCCATATTATGTAACATTTGCTTCCAAAAAATTTGAAATACTTCACAGTGGCTAGTCTTCCTTTCCAAATCTCATATGGAGTTTTGAGATGATTTACACTTATTTGATCCCTATTGATGATGTACATTATTGTATTGACTACATACCTCCAAAAATCATTTGAAACCTTGGATTCATTTAATATAGCTCTAGCCATATTTTCAATAGTCCTATTCTTTCTTTCAACTACTCCATTTTTTTTAGGAGTTATTACAACTGAGTATTCTATTTTGATCCTATGTTATTCACAAAAGTCTATGAATTAATTTGAGGTAAATTATCCTCCTTTTTTTGAGCTCAAAAACTTAATCCTCTAACCCATTTTATCTTCAATTAATTATTTAAATACCTTGAACTTATCAAGTGCTTATAATTTTTATTTCAAGAAAGCTACCCAAATCATGTTGGATTAATCATATATAAAAAATATGAAGTAACTTTAACCTAGAATACTCTTTGTCCTAGTAGGACCACATAAATAAGTATGTATTAGTTTCAATGGCTCAGATGACATAAATCCTTTTGATTTGAAACTTGTTCTAGTTTGCTTTCCATGCTGACATGGTGCACAAATTGTGTTTTGTGGCATTTTTAGCTTGGTAAATCTCTGACAGACTATTTATTTGTTATATTCATTATGTTGTCAAAATTCAAATGATCCATTCTTCTATGCCACAACCAACTCTCATACTCTTGTGATAGAAAATACTTTTCTCCTTTAATCCCACTTAGCATGTAAAGGTTGTTTGTAGTTCTACTTGCATTTGCAATGATTTTTTTAGTTTTAAAATTTTTTATTTCACATCTATTTGGATGAAATGTAACCATGCACCCTTGATAACAAAGTTGGATTACACTTACAAGATTGTGCCTCAACCCCTTGACATATAATACATTCTCTTATTTTATTTTTCTATTATCTAAACTTAGATTTTCTTTTCCTTAAATTTTTTCTGACCCATTATCACCAAACATTATTGATCCTCCATTAGTTTCTTTTAGTATAAGAAATTTACTTTTATCTCCTGTCATATGACTAGAACATACACTATTAAGAAACCATTGTATTTCCTTATCTTAAACATGAAGGGCTCTTTGTACTAACATTGATCTAAATTTCTCATACCCTTTTCTCTCTTTCCTAATTGTTAAAATTGTATTATTTTTTCTTGACTCAGGAAATACCATTTTGCACCATCTAGAATTGCGCCTAAAATTATTGCATTTATAACATATGAAATCATCATTCATAAGAGGCACGAAGGAATTAAAATTTCTATTAACATTATTTTTCACATAACCAGTGCAATGTACATCTCTATGATCATATTTATTGCATGAAAAGCAATAGCCATGGAAGAGATTATATAACCTATTTGAATACCTTGGAAAATATGGTTGAGCACTTCTTTTTCTGTTGTTATTATGATTAACTTTCATGCATGGTTCTTATTTACCTTCTTCTTTCCTGATATATTTTCCTTTAAGAGTATGAGTTACGAGCTTATCTTTGTTTGATGTCTCTATTTCTTGAAATTTTGATTCCTCTTTCTATTTCCCTAACATTATATCTTGTCGTAACTTGATCTTTTCAACTTCATTCCTTAGAGAGATAATTTATGCTTCCAATATTTAAACCTATATTTACCTTCCTCTTAATAGATCTGTCATATCCTCTTAAATTTTATTTTATTCTTCTACATTTATCTTCAGTTCTGTGAGACTTTGTAGAAGTTCCATCTTTACTTCTTCGTCCTCTTGAATTTGATCCTTTAAACTTGATTTTTTCTTTTTAACCTTTTCCAAGTTCCTGAGAGCAGCAAATAATTCCTCTTTTATGTCAAACATGGTCTCTTATTCATTCTCTAAATTCATGTGTGTTCCTAATGAATCTCCCTCCAAGATATTAGTCTTTTCATAGAGAGACCCGCTCTGATACCAATTGAAAACCTAAGCTTATACGAAGAGGTGGAGGTGAATAGTATAAGATAAAACTTGTTTCTTATTAATCCATATGATAACATAAACAATATTAAAACAGTAAATATTATGTAAAGCATCACACACATGAGAGACATGATTTAACGTGGTTCACCTAATATGGGCTACTCCATGGAGAAAATCTTCAAATTAAATAAGGAATAATATGCATCATTCTAAAATATTACCATCTTCTGGTAATTTTAAAGACTTACTCACTCCATGTGATAAGCTATGCAAAAGTACTATCATAAAATAATAACAACATGTACTACACCTTAGGAGTCATTCCATGCATTATCAATATTCGTTGATGATATAAATCGCCATGCTCACTCTAGGTGAGGTGTGATTCCAAGGAACCATTATCCATTAATGATACATGGTGAGCAAAAAATATGTTCTAAAAATAGTCATTTCCTATCCATTAATTATCAATCCGATAGTTTGTAGACTTGTGAATACTAGTGCAAATTATATACCTATAGTGGTCTAAATATGAGTCCTTTGTGTCACTTTGGTTTGGTGGGTGGTTGTTGGTATAATTTAAGTTCAACCAAACCAATAGAATTAAATTATATTACACGAAAGTAAATTCTATAGGAACTTGTAGAAATACTAAATCAAAATGTCAAACATGTGGATGAAAGGAGATGTGCAAAAAAAAACAAACACTCTTGTAGGAATTAAATAAAACTGGAAAATACATAATTAGATACACTATAGGAAATAAATAATATAAAATAATTAATGAAAACAAAATAAAATAGGTCAAGAATACTTCCTGGAGTGGGACCAACCTCCGCAAACATCCACCCGGTTAAACTACACAAACACTCTTCGAACTCAATAAATTGATAAAACACTTCAAGACTTTTATTATGTAGTACTAATTTTTATAGAGCAAGTTCAAAATATTTCTTCAGGGGTGGCCTGCATTTTATATTGAAAACAACTTTCCCCTGTTTACAATTTTTTACATTGAACGATTTGATACAGTGGACGTACATAAATTTATTAGGCATCTAAAAATAGGGAATCACACTAAAATTAACCTTTTCAAAATAATTATAGTGTTTCCTATGTTTAAAAAAATATGTCTAATTATACATGGTCTTCAATTTTCATCATCAATGCACATGTTTTTATTCTATCTAGTGTATATGTTTTTCAAACCATTGCTGGAAAAAAAGTGCCTTTTCAACCTATCACTAGGATATAGGCACCGTATTTAACCTACTTCTGTTCGTTCAAGATTATTTTTGGTTTTTGAGCATCAAATAGTGTGCACTTTTATTCTATTATTAGGAGACAGGTACTGTCCAGCTTGTGGTCAGGAGATAGACATCGTCCTATGTATGGGAGGTAAGTGCCTTTCAACCTGTAGTTGGGAGACAATCTCTATCCTTTGCACCAGGAGATAGATGCTTTCTTTTCGTTGGGATATAGGTACCTTTCATATTATGGCCGAGAGATAAGTGTCATACCTTAGCATATTTTAGAGTGCCTTACTCCATTGCTACTATCACCATTTACTCATCAATCCTTCCTTAATCGCTTTACAAAAAATATCAAATGCTAGGTTTGTATGGGACCTTGAATCAAAATGTGTGAAAAGGTAAAATGTACTACATCTACACATCATTTTCACTTAAAACACACATTAGGCATAATACATCGTTTTCCATTAAATATATAAAAAATTCTCGTAAAATATGCATTTCTAATATAATATGCTTCACAATTATGCTATTAAAGTATATAAAAAATAAACATTTTTGGTGCTCATCATCCCACCATGCCTAACTATTGCCACAACCTCACCATTCCTAACTGTTGCCACACCCTCATGGCACCTTCTACTAGTAATTTCCTATTTTGTTAATAGCCTACCAGTATGCTTTGTTTCTACATTTTATTTCCCTGGTTGTGGCCCTACCTCATTCCTTGTTACATTTTCGTTTGCCACCTTGTTTCATCTTATTAGGACCTACTTTTATCTTTGGTATCTTATGGAATTTACTATGTTGTAAAGGCTACCTAGACCCTGCTCATTTATTCAAATTTATTCTACTCCACCTCTTCTTACCTAGAACTTCCTCCATGTAGAATAATGTAAATGTAGTTGCATCCTTCTGGAATGCAGGTTCAGCTTGCTTCTAGTATTGATGATTTTGGTAAAGTCGATCTACAAATTGAAAATCAAGCTTCTTCCATGGTGGATATTGGGATGTATCATGTACCTTGACCTTTAGTAATTATGCCTCCTTTGGATCAAGTGTTGTATTTTTTATGTCATTTTCCTCTGCATATTTAGGTGGAAAATACTTGAATTCTCAAACCGATGATGGCATCATTGGTTCCTTGTTAAATATACCGATATTATCCAAATATTCCCTCATCCTTGAGGGATTTCCATCAATTGAACCATATAGGTTCTATAAATTTTTTTGCTAGGTAGGATTAACAGGCACACCTGGCTCTCTAGCCGTTCTTTTGTAAGACTTTCACTCCTTCTTGGCCTCCTTCATGTTCTTCTAGAGCTCTTTGAACTACTATTTATGGCTTAGTTATCAAGTTCGAGTTTGTATTCAAGTTCGACACTCTTTAAATTCGAAAAAAATTCAACATGTTTAAAAATTCGAAATAAAATTTCACATAAAATTCAATTATTATAAATGCACATATATGTTTTAAAATAATTTTATTTTTTATTTTTATATAACATTTAAAAATATAAAATTATAATATTTTATTTTAATATATTTTTTTTAATATATATTTTGAAAATATAAACATTTTTATAAATTTATTTAAACATAGTAATTTTTTAAATGTGTAAATCAATCATTTTTTTAAATTCATTCTAAAAAAAATTATGCATATTAACATAAAATTATTATTGTTGTCCATTCTATAAAATGATAATAAAAAACTAAAGATTTAAAATAATTACATCCAACATAATTTATACAAGAAATTAAAATAAAAAAATTATAACATTTTTACGTGCCATTATTTTACCTTAAAATTTGAAAAAACAATTTACAAAGTAACTTTGTCAAAGATTATAGAAATTTCCTCTAGGGCACCGTGAGTTTTACCTGCTTAGCTCAAGTAATAAAATATTTAAAAATTATATACTACTGAATTTAAAAATTATAACCTACTGAATTGTTTCATTATATTTTTATAAGATCCATCACTTGTTCCTTATTAGCTAAGGGATATTCGCTCTAAATTGGAGACTGTAATGGAATATTGTAGGTGTATTTTATTCATTGAAATATTCTAGATGGTTTTTATTTGAAAATTGATTTTAGTTTATTTTTTCTTTCGAATTTGCGGTTTATTCATCGAATTTATTCGTGAGAGTTTTGAATTCGACAAATTTCAAATTTTATCTAACAAATTCGACGAATTTGACAACTAAGATTTATAGTTTGTGAAGGATTTCATGGATGTATCCCACTCTTAATTTGAGTTTGAATCTGGATGCACCTTATATATTTTTTTTAGGTGCTTTCTATTTTCCTTGTTTCACTGTTTTGGCCCTTGTCTTCCACCTTTTCTACTATGCTCTCTTTACGTTTTTTTGGGTCACAATATCTTAGATGATTTATGTGTTGCTACATTAGTTGTAGATGTTGAAGGACCAACCTCCTCTATCTTCTACGAAGGTGCTATTTCTTAGACATTAGAGGACTATGTATCTTGCTTCTCTTGGTCCCTTGATGTGTTCCCAGTTGGTTTAGCCATGGTATGTTTATCAAACTGACCAGTCATGGTTTGGTCAACCAATGTTTGACCAGCTAACTATATAGCCTCTATAGGATTGACTAACTCCTATGGGTGATCCACTTCATGTTCCTACCCCTATCTTTCTTCTGACTAGATAGTAAGGTTATATTTTTACATTTTTTCAGCTAGTTGAGTGACATTCAGTTGTGCGTCAAACTCCCTAGATGACTTGGAATTTATAGCTTGGTCATCTAGTGTTTTACCATTTTATTTGGAAGCATCATGTATCGTCAGTATCACTATCATTTATTTCTATTATAGGCGGTTCCTATTGCACAATAGGGCTCCCCTATTCCTGGGAAGCAATATACACAAGGGCCTCTCATTGGACCCCTACTTTGGATTTTTGGTTGTCTAATGCCCTTTTGGCATCAGAGTAAAATACCCCTATGGAAGTTCTGAGGTGTAGACCAATTGGTTCATTTAAACCCCATAAGGTGGGTGGAGGTCCAAGGTTCAAATCTTGGGCCTCGTCGGACTGAACGCTTGTCCCTTTCCTGGTGGTTTCAGTGGCATAAAAGGTTTTAAATGATTGTGGCATGGTGGTTATAGGGATGGATTGCATGAAGATATGTGTCATGACTTCTAGGGCGGACAATGCAGAATACTATGGTGGCCATAAAAAGTTGGACAACCTGCCCGGATTTGTCACGGCTATTGATTCCACCATGTAAATTCAAAAAATAAAAAATAAAAATACCCCTATGGATACAATTTTCTCCTCTAAGTCCATATAAGAAAATGTTGCATCCCTGACCCACTTTATTTGTATTGTAACATCCACCTTATCTAGTTTGATGACATGTAGCTACTGGACTCTATTTTCTAATTGTCACAATTTTCTTGTAATTATCATACAACATCATTCGCTTATTGTTGTGTTACTACAATAGCTCATCGAGACTCTTGAAATTTGGCCTACACTTTCTTAAAATTTTCCTCCTAATCGGAGGCTTGTTCTCTCAGATTCTACAACTGGCTCTGTATATATTCTTCCTAATCATTTTGGTAGAATATCGCACCATTGGCCATGCCATGCAATACTCGAGTAGCCAATTCATCCTCTACATTCTCCTCTTCAAAAAAATGATAATAAACTAGGTGCTCCTTTGTTCTACTTCTGGTTGTCGATGGTGATCAATTATGAATTGGGCTTGGAATAGATTTGTCTACCTCCCAATTTGAATGTTGGGAGATAGACAATAATCTTGCTTGTGATAGTATTTTTTCATCTTGTCCTGCATCCCTTGTAGAATGGCTTTGTTGGGAGGTATTCAATGGTATTGGGGAAGAAGGGCTTGCTTCTATTTGTTCTATTGTTTCTACAACTTGGTGGTTTTGGGAGTTAGGTGCCTCCTCTTCATCCTACTACTCTTTGGCTTCATCTGTAGTAACTTATCTTTCACTCTTTATGTGCCTTGCCATGTCTCCAAATTCAAATTCTTCCCAATGTATCTTGGCATGTTGAACTAAGGCTAATATAAACCATGATGTGCTAATACCGTTAATGTTCCTTTCTCATACCAGTTAGCTTCATCTTTTACAAAACACATTAGCTAGTAGAGAATATTGATTTTATCTCCATGTAGCAGATGATTAAGGAATATAAAAT
This sequence comes from Wollemia nobilis, assembly GCA_028583015.1. Lineage (NCBI taxonomy): Eukaryota > Viridiplantae > Streptophyta > Pinopsida > Araucariales > Araucariaceae > Wollemia > Wollemia nobilis. The sequence continues at coordinate 1,631,855 of JAQPPZ010000741.1, forward strand.
GGTTGGTGTTCAACTAGGAATACTTACCAGTGTAGGTGAAAAATCAAGCTACTTTCTCATATACCTCCTTCCAAAGGTTTGGCATATGCTATTTTGGTAACTCTTGGTGTTTTGTCTACATTGTTGGTTGCTAAAAAAATCATTGTGTGCATCGTTCTATACTATGTTCCTTATATGTTCAGTCCCTTATGCATGGAATACAAGTAAACTCTATAATATATATGACTGGTATGACTAGTTCACATATTTTTATGATGTCATCATCCATTGAAGCTACAAATTTTTATGTTGCCTCAAGGTCTTGATCCTAGCTAACCAGGTGGTAATACTACATCCATCCCACAGCCTCAAACTAACTTCTAACTTTTCCTATTATGCCTGAAAGATCTTAAGGCTAATTTTTCTTTAATGCATTATTAGTAGTTTTTCCCATGGTGGTATGAGCTCTATTCTCTGGATTTTGTTATATTTTTCAAAAAATAGACACTATTTCTAGTTTATAACATACCAAATGGTGTGACTGTATTCGTGCATACAAGGAACCCATCTCCCGTAATCTATAGTTATTATGGATAATATTCATAATTTAATTTAAAATCATATATCAAATTGTAGATGGGTACCAATACAATCACTTCCTTCTATCTAATTGGCACTATATGGCATAGTACAGGTTTGGGGATCGTATGATTGAAAACAAGTTGCGTGGGACATGCACCGAAACATTATATAGAAATGCTTCTTTATGAAAACTATGCATACATATAATAGAAAGTTTTGTATGTACCTGAATGGTGTTTCATGATCTATCATATGTGAATATCGATGGTGCAATGTTATTGGCTAATGCATGACAATAGTGTCTTCAGGAAAAACAATCAGTGTGGTTTTTCTATCATGCAAAAATTGTGTCAACTTGCATCTTCATGGGGTACTGCAATTTTATTAATCTCTATTTTTTGTGCAAAAAACTAAATAAAATATGGAATTTTTATTCTATCATGGGAAGACACACGTCCCCTCGTTGGAAGTTCTTTATTTTGCCTTGGGAGCATGCATGAATCACTGATAGAAAAATTGTGAACTTTTTCAGTTAAAAATCGAGAAGTAAACAAATTTTATGAGTAAAATAAAAAAAACATACTTTTATCCATGAAAATTTTGACTTTGATTGTGTGGATTTCGGTGCCAATGTGGCATCGACCACTTTATTTGATATCGAAGATAGAAGTCATCACTGCATTGGAATGCGTGTGCCTTTATTTGTGTGGAATATAGATGCCCTTCACTGAAGTGTGGATATAGGCATCCAAGTTTTTGGGATACATGTGCCTTCTACTTAAGTGCAAATATAGAAACTCATTTGTTGGGGGACATATGTCTTTCACTGAAGTACAGAGATAGGTTTCTATTTTCTATGATATGGGCGCCTTCTATTGAAGTGTGAAGAACGATGCCTATTTTCTAGGAGATGGGCATTGTCTGTTATTATGAATACAAGGAACATTATTGAACATAAGGGTACCTAAAAATGTACACACATACACATAATATATATTTATCACAATAGGTGGATTTTTTTTTTATCACCTATTGTATATGGGAGATAGATGCTTTTGTGAATATAGGCACCTTCAAAATGTTACGGATATAGGTACTTTTTCTATACATGGGAGAGAAGCACCTTCTCCTTGCTGCATAATCAATGTCCATTGAGTTAACCCGTATTTAGGCACCTTTTATTGATCTAAATATAGGCATTTTTCCTTGGTGATAAAATCAGCATCCACCGCCTTGATCATATACATGTATCTGCTTCCCGAATAAATTAGACACCTATATATATCCAGATGTAAATACTCCATTTTTTACGGGTATTGGTGCTTCATTTGTTCCATTATCCTCATAAAAAAACTGAAAAATGTAGAGCACCATGGATTTTATGCCTGATAGAACTAGGTTTCCTAGGATGCATATAGATTGCATTCAAGACATGATTTCCTAAAAAATAAATGCACACATAAAACATAAAATAGGAACCATGTATTCTATACCTCATAGGCCTAGGTTTCCTTGGATACCTATAGATTGCATTCAAGGACATGAATTCCTGCAAAGCAATAAATAAAACAAAAATGAAAATAAATTTAAAATTTAATTTTTTTTTTCTACGGACGCACATGCGTTCATCAACCGCTTGAGATAATTTTTTATCATAATGGGGTCTCCCCAATGCCTCATTTGAATTCAATTGCATGGATTTATGGTGTACGCTATGATCACAATCGATGGTCGTTGACTATGAGCATAATTCCAATTTCTTCCATGGTTCAAACATCCACAACACCATTTTTTATAATATCAACCACCTCATACAGTCCCATCCAATTCTTTATGAGATTTCCATTTCACTCATGGAATTATAAATTATACAACAATGTTCATTCCCCCAATTTAAAATTTTTTGCTTGGATGTGACGATCATGCCACTGGACCCTCTACTTTTGCATGATTTTCATTCGTTGCAAAGCATCATATTGGTATTCATCCAGTTGGTTAACCTATTAAAATAGATCTTTTTATGTAGCATCTAAATTTAAATTTAATGCTACAGTAGTCCATGGGGTTTTGATTTCAAATTCAATGGGCATCATGGCATTTTTCTTGTACACCAATTGGAATGGTGTAAATCCAGTGGTAGTCTTCCAAGTAGTGTGATATTCCCACACGACTTTCGGTAAATGTTTACCCAATATTTCCAGTGTTGTTGTACTATCTTGGTAATAATATTTTCTATCTCTCGATTTATGACTTCCACTTACCTGTTTGATTGCAAATGATAGGGCTAGTTTTATTGTGTTGGATATGATATTGTTGCATCAACTCTTGAATTATTTTTGGGGTGAATTGGTATCCTTGATCAGTGGTGATTTCTCTAGAAACCCCAAATCTTGTGAAAATGGATTCATATAGGAAATTTTCTATAGTATTTTCCTTTGAATATCATAGTACCTACACCTCAACCCATTTCATCACGTAGTTAGTGCAAACACAAATATATTTTTTTTGCTTGATTGTGTATTAATGGGACCCATAAAGTCCATCCCCCATTTTTTAAAAGGTTCAATTTGAACATGGGACTATAGTGCCATCCCATATTGAATAGTTGGTCTACCCATTCATTAGCATTGATCATATTGTTTCACATGTTTGATTGCATATTTAACTAAAGAAGGCCAGAAATATCCAGCCTGCAAAACTTTAAATGCATTCCTTTTTCCTAAAAAATGATCACCACATGGTTCATCATGGCAATCCTTGAGGATTTTTGTGGTTTTACTTTCTACAACACATATTCTCATGATTTTATCAATCCCGATTTTAAATAGGAATTATGTTGGAAATTTGAGTAAGTTTTGTTATCGTTGATCTCAAGAGGTTGATGTCCAAGTTTTGTTGTTATTAATGTCATCAGGTGATTTTTTCAAAAGGCGAGGAAGTGGTTAAAAGAAATAGGATATAATATTTATTTAAAATATTATATGCCTAAAGAGGCCTAACAGATTGAAGACCTAAGGAAGGAGAAGCAAGTTTCAAAGAAAATAATAATATTATAATATTTAATATTATAATATTTTTGGGAAAAATGTTGAGGTGAAGAAAAACGGGGTCAAAGGAATCATTAAAAAAATAAATATTTGAAAAGACCCATTGAGAATATTTTAAAGGTTATTATTTAATTTATTTAAATTAAAATATTTTAACCATAGGTTCAAATTTTAATTTAAATAAATATTAAAGGCACCAAAATTTTAAAGTTTAAAATCTGAATTAAACTCGAATTTACAACAGAATTCTTAAGAATGAAGGAGATATCCCAAAACTGAGTTAAGATGTGAATTATTAAATTTTTATTTAATAATTCTAAGGTCTAAAGTTGAATTACATTATCCGCCGATGTGAAAATGTTGGGGAGATTAATAAAGATTCATCGATGTCATTTGAAGGCATGGAGGTGCATATAAATAAAAGGTAAAAACCTTTGATTATTGAAGACTAGAGATAGCACATGAGAGAGAGTCGTCGAAAGGGGAGCAGCAAAGAAATAAGGATAAATAACTTTCTTTTTGAGAGTAAGGTCAAGTAAACAGCATGGGAAAGTGACATCACGCAGGATCATATAGTGCAGTTGGTAGCGCACGAACTTTGCACAAGGTAGGTTCACTGTTTGAATCCCACCAAGGGTAAAGTGTTTTGCTAAGAAAATAAAATCGAGTTTCAGATTTGAGCATAGGTTAAAGTTGGGTGTTTGGGATTAAAATCCCAACATGGGCTAGCACCCACGTGGTAAGCGCTTCACAATGCTAAGTGAGAGGAATGGAGTTCGACTCCCGTGAAGGTGTGAAGGCACATTAATTTTGGCAAGGCATTTTGGCAAAGATGATTTCGAAGGTTATGAAGGAAGTGAATTTTATATAAAGGTATTTATCTCTAGCACATGGTAATATTTGTTATTACCAAATTTTTGGTGAATTAAAATTACTTCTATGATAACTAGGGAGTCATAAGGATTTTAGAGAAATAAATGCTTTTTGTATGTGTTAATGTGCTTAGGGAGTTATAAGGTATAGAATTAAATATTTGTTATTATTGTGTGTAATTAGGGAGATATAAGGTGTTCAAATAAATATTTGTGATTGATGTATGTGGAGTTATAATGTGTGGAATTAAGAACAAAAGCATAGGTTCTTGTTGTATATGTTAATGAAATTAGGGAGTCATATGGTTGAAAAGTGTTGAACTTCTTATATTTCCTAGTGCATGATTTAATTATGAAATTAAACTAGGAACTTGAGACCTAGTTAATTGCTACCTTGAGTTAGAAGACATGTACATGAGTTAGGGTTTGAAGTTGAAGACAAATTTCTAGATTATGTGCCTTGGCTATTTAGAGAAGTGGATGGATTAGAAAATCAATTTTATGGATAAAATTGATACTTGAGTTCCATGATTGCTTTGGTGGAGTTCATTGAGAGTATTACCATTATTGAGGAGGTTTTTGCTATTGCTTTTATGATATTATTATTGGTTACTTGATGAGTACATTGCCACTATTTGATACCATTGAGGAGATCATTTTCTAATCACTTGTGGATACATTTACCTTCCATTTAAGGAGATCATTGTTGGCTATTTGAGAGCTCTTTGCTTGAGGGAGTTGTGCTTGTTTCTTGAGAGCTTATTGACATTGCATGAGGAAGATATTATTGAGAACCTATTGCTATCACTTGTGGAGATTATCCTTGGTTGGTTGAAGTTCTCATTGTTATTGCTTGGAGAGGTATCCATTTGAGAGTATATTGTTGAGCATTGTTGTCATCCATTTGAGAGTACATTATTGAGCATTGTTGTCATACATTTGAGAGTACATTGTTAAACATTGTTGTCATCCATTTGAGATATAATTTGCCATACATCGTTGAGATCATTGTTGTCATCCATTGAAGAGTACATTGCCATTCATTGTTGAGCACATTGTTGAGTATTATCATCATTCATTTTTTATCCATTGTTGAGTTCATCAGTGAGCCTTGTATTCATTTATTTGTGGTTGATATTTGAGTGCAACGTGAGAGTCATTGGTTGAGCCTTTGGGAAGGATTTTGTGACATAATTTTTGGATAGATTTGAGACAGATTTTGTGCATGATTGGTTGAGCCTTTGGGAAGGCTTTTGGGATAGAATTTCTAGACATATTTGAGATAGCTTTTGTGCATGATTGGTTGAGCCTTTGAGAAGGCTTTTGGGACAGATTTGTGGACATATTTGGGACAACATTTGAGCAAGATTGTTTGAGCCTTTTATGAAGGCTTTGAGAATAGATTTGGGACAACATTTGAGCAGGATTGTTTGAGCCTTTTGTGAAGGCTTTGAGAATATATTTGGGATAGAATTTGAGCAAGATTTTTTGAGCCTTGTGATAAGGCATTGAGGCATATTTGTGAGTAGTGAAAGAGACAAGATAGAAACAAAAAACACATCAACACTATTTTCGTAGCTAAGCATATCAGTGGATATCCTAGCTAAGTAGATCAGTGGATAGCCTAGTTGAGTAGATAAGTGGATATCCTAGATGAGTAGATCAGTGGAGATCCTAGCTGAGCAGATTAGTGGATAGCCTAGCTAAGAAGATCAATGGATAGCCTAGCTGAGTAGATTATTGGAGAGCCTAGTTAAGCAGATCAGTGGAGCCCACCTAAGTAGATCAGGACATCCTAGCTTTGAGCATATCAAAGTAATCATTTGTATTGGATAAGGATCTCTATTTCTTTGTGAAATATTATAAGGAGAATATCTTGTCGACTACCCTACATTGGGAGAACCACGTTAAATATTGTATCTCAATTGTGTGTGATGATTTGTGCACTTGCTTACTATTGATATCTATGTTATTAATTCACACAGCTATATGTGGTTATTGCAATTGAGGATGCTAGTTGATATTGGTTTGGAAAGAAAGTAAAAAGTGGGTGTTATACTATTCACCCCCTATCAGTATAATCTTGTGTTATTTAATTGGTATCAGAGCAAGTTCCTTCAAAAAGTATAACAACTTGAGGGTAGATTCTACAAGAACATAGATGGCTTCACAGAATGTATCATCTACAAGTAGGGCTCCACTATTTGACGATAATAATTATGCTTTTTAGAGCATGAGAATTAAGAACTACTTGATATCACAAGGATATTAGGTATGCCAAATGGTTGCAAATTAGTATAAGGTTGAAGGTGATCCCAAGACATATAGGACTATTAGGAAATTGGTTGAGATCAATGCAAATGCAATGAATTGTATTGTGAGTTAGCTTCATTAGACAAATTTTGCAAAGGTCAGGGTATGTAATTCAGATAATGAAATGTGGACCAATTTGTGAAATACCTATGAAGTAGATTCCAAGGTAAAGTTGGCAAAACTAAAAAATCATAGATAAATATTCGAAGAATTGAAAATGGAATATTCTAAAGATATTACAAAGTTCTTGCTTCGAGTTGATGAGATTGCTAACACCATGAGAGGTCTAGGATTTGATATGAAAGAATCATATGTTACTCAAAAGGTTTTGAGATCACTTCCCATGAAGTATGATGCAAAGATTTTAGTGATAGAAGAAACAATTAATATCGACAAACTAACAATGGAATAACTACAAGGAACTCCCATAGCTTATGAGATGAAGATAGATAAGCATCAAGCTCCAAAGAAAAAAATTGCATTCAAATATTTAGAGAAAAAAAGTGAAATATCCAGAGACAAATAGAGATTCAGAGGAATCTAACTTCATCAAAAGGAAAAAGGACTCAAGTAATTACAGTGATATGAAGAAATTTAAATGCTACAAGTGTGGTGATTATGGTCACTATGCAAACAAGTGTCCACATGAAGAAAATAGTGATGATGAAAAACAAGATCATAGAATAAAATAAGAAGGAAAGCATAAGCATGACAAAGATGACATGTACAAGCAAAGCAAGCATGAGAAGAAGAAAATATTTCATAAGACAAAGAAAACTTTCTACATTGAAGAAGCAAATGATAGCTCAGATCACAACGATAGAGACAAGACATATGATGAAAATGAAGGACATCTATTCTTAGGAATAGAAGGTGAAAGAGAACAATGCTTTGTGTGTGGTCAAAGAAATCATAGATCAGGATATTGTAATGGCTTCAGTGATAGTGAAGATGAAATGACACATCAAGGAAATAGGAAAAGACAAAGGATTCATGAGAGTTTGTTTGCTATAGAAGAAGATAATGATCTCAGTGACAGTGAAGATGAAGAAGGTTTTTTCTATGGGATAAAATAAGTAGAAGAAGGAATTCCACTCCAAATAGAAGAATTTAAAGAAGAGGATAATTTTTTGGATTTATAGCGAGATCCATCTATAAAGACAGGGCTTGGTTATGAAGAAGGGAAATAAAAAATAAACACACAAGGACCTCTATTTGTATCAGGAGGTTTTGTTTCAAAAATATATAAGGAATAACAGATTACCAAAGAAAAGGAAGTAGTAGAAAGGGATACTTGCATTTCAGAGGCTATAGAGATGTGTGCCAATTTGCTATTTGACACAAATGAAGAGAAATAAGAGGAAGGTTCCAAAGCACCAAAGGTCTCATATTTCAGGTTTGGGGATGTTGGGACTGAACAAAAAGCATATATTATTTACAAGTTATCTTACAATATATAAGTGTAGACACCAAAACAGCACCAATCCGATTACGTGACAACAAGCACTGATCGCACTAACACACACAGCCCCCAGGGCAGCCCCCAGAGGTTAAACAGTGGTTCTAACCACTCACACAGCAGTTTTACAAGTCAAGGATCAATTTGGCACCTTTTAGACACTTTGCTACTTATTCGCTCCACCCAGGGACGAGTGCGGATTTGTACTCGTCCCACCCAGGGACGAGTGCGGATTAGTACTCGTCTCACCCAGAGACGATTACCAGCGCTCGCTTCGGGGTGGGACGAATGCCAGGTTTGACCGACAAAAAGTCAGATCTCGATGCATGACAACTCAGAACTGCCACTTAGCTTTTCTTGCATGGCATAGGAGTGCGAGTGAGTTCTTTTGACAACTCATATCTGCCAATTGACTCTCCCTTCACTGCATGGGAATGAGAGTGAGCTTTTTAAGACAACTCAGATTTGCCACTTAGCTATCCCTTCATTGCATGGGAGTGCGAGTGAGTTTTTCTAAACATACAAAGACATGCACAGAGGCAGTTAAGAAGCCCTTGATCAAGAAGAAGTCTTCTCTTCACAAAAAAGCATTCATGCAAAGAAACACTTTTGCATGTTAATTCAAAGAGACCCCTTGGGTCTATAAAATGGTGAGCTTCCTCACCCAAAAGATAGACAAGAAAGGAGCATTTTGAGCAACGAAGTGTTGCTAATTCACTTACTTGCGATTTGTGCTTTCAACATCCATAATCTCTTAATCGAAAGAGAGGTTATTGGGTGACTTTTGAAGGCACGAATCAAGAACCAACCCCGATTTTTCTGACCACAATATCCTACCAATTTGCCGACAACACATCACATCAGGTTTCGGACCCATCCCAAGCGGATTGGTGTCGAAGCAAAGTTTCACCCACGGGTGGTTTGCCTTCGGGCACCCCCCACTTTATTGCTTTTGGTGACTATTTCTTTTGTAGTATTTAGCTAGTTTCATGTTTATGCTTTTGTCAAGTTTTCAGTTTATTTAGACTCATTTTAACCATCGTTAGATTTATCTTTTATTTTTCATACACAGGTGCTACTGATTCTTTGTTTGTTTCTTTGAACGCAGATTTGCAGCATTAGAGGAGCAACGAGGAATCTACCTTTACCAACGCAAGCGGCGACAACGTTTTGGTTCGCCCATCTTATATGTGGGCACGCGGAAGAAGGAATTCTGAAACAAGTTGTAAAAGACCAACATTTAACGCTCCTATCCCCTAAAAAGGAAGGAGACGCATTGTAACACGAATTTGTAAAGCATATCAATAAAAGGGCCGTTCTTTTTATATTGCTTTGATATCTTGTGTTCATGTTCTTTCTTTTTACGCATTTTTCAATAACATAGGGTTTAAGCGTTATTTTAGTTTCGTTTACATTGCATTTTTAGTTTATCCTTTTTGTTTTCGAAATCTCGTGTTTTCAATGGCGATCACGGTGGGACCTCTGTCCTCTATTTTTTTTTTAGGTTAGATTACTGATCTGAAATTGCTTGTTTTGATTAAGGTACCTATTTTTCAATCATCGAACTGTTATTCGTTTCTGCAAGTGACGATTACAGAATTGGTATTCGTTTCACCCAGGGACGAATAAGCATTCGTCTCACCCTGGAACGAATACTGTTATGATATTCGCCTCACCCAGGGACGAGTATAGTTCTATGCATTTTTTAGAGCAAATCAGAAACATCCTGTTGGGCAGAGAAGAGGTAGGGGTTTTTTAAAGCTTCTGTCAAATTTCTATTTTTTTGTTTTCTGGTTTTCAGTTTTGTATGGCTTAGGGAAAGTTTCCTTTTCGTTTGCCTGTTTCAAATTTTTGCAAATTAAAATGAACCCCACACATCACGTGGTTTCTTAAACCAAGGAGTTGGTCGTAAAACCCCAGCCCTTGAGCAAGACCAAAGGTGGATTCCATTATCACTTTGGCTTGAGATATTGCATCCATTACCCCGATCGTGACTGTTGCTAGACGTAAATCCTGACGAAAGCTGACCGAGTGTAGCTGGGGTGATTCCTAGCGCATGAGGATAAGTCTTCTATGGTAGGTGTCATAAACAGGACAATCCCCCTTTCGTACCGCCTATGTTCCACGTATCATCTGCTCTCACGTACCTATAGTCTCCCTCACGTAAGGGCGGGTATATAGAGAGGTTGGTATATCGGTCCGGCAATGGTATATTGAAGGGGCGACCATTTATGGGAGTCATATGAGCCAACATTTTGCATTTAAACGGTTTGCACAAAAATTTTCAAAAACAACACAAAATCATCAAAAACACACTAAAATCAGTTTAGGACACACCTTTAATCTTTAAAAGAGATAATCACCATTTGTGTATGCGTGTGTTCATTTCTGCTTAGTGTAACAAAAAGAAATCAAAAAAATCATAAACAAAAGATAAAAATCTACGCATTTTGTCACTCGCTCCAAAAAGCTCCAAGGATTCCCGCAATCGCTTGGTCACTCCAAAATGCCCCAAAGGTGTCCATGAACCCTTTGGTCAACCCAAAAGCACCCCAAAGGTGCCCATAAGTGATGCAGGAGCATCCAACAAAATATGGGAAATTTTATATTTTTCCCTAAATTTTAGTGCATCTTGCCGGGGCCATAACTTCTCAACCGTAGCTCCGATTGACGTGAAATTTTACAGGGAGTTAGTTGGGATAATTTTAAACAAATATGACTCCTTAGAGTCCTATTTGCCCAGAAAAGTCAGTTTTCGAGGCCAAATTCCATCATCTAGTGCCCCAAAATTAGGTTTTAAAATTACTCGGCTAATTTTTTATGCTTTTTGAGTTGTTCGGAGGTCAATATCTCCTAATGTATTTAGAGTTAGGACTTGAAACTTCATTTTTGTCTTATCTATTGTAAGAGGGATGCGCACCCCAATTTTGGGCCCCATCTGACTCATTTTCAATTTTAGGGTTTTTAGAGAGACATCGTCATGGTGCTCACTCGTAGCCAAGCCCAATCACGGGCGGATGCTATGGGGAATATCCAAGGAGGCACAAGTCACCTCCGTTACAGTCCCGAGGATTTGGTCATACCACCTTGGTGACCTGGCACACAAGGCAGTCCCCTCCACACCTTAACGAAAAGGGACTATAAGGGCACCTCTTCTAGGGGCACTCCTGTTCAGCATAGCACCCAACACACACCCTTCCATGAGGGGTACATCCGTAGGAGAGCTCCCTTAGATGCTCGCTATGAGTGGTCACCATGCAATGAAGTGCTAGGTCAACATAGGGTTCGACGGGAGGAACCACATGATTACATTATCCCTCCTTCACCCCCTCTAGTTGTCAAGACTACAAGGATAAATCCAGAGCACAAGGCTCCTCAGGCGGGGTGAGCCAACTCCGCCCATTCCTTTTTCACTTATGAAAGAGAGCATGAGGAAAACCCTTACCTTCCTCAAGAGCAATATACATCATGGGAGCAATACGCCTCCACAACTGCTAGCAATCAGGATCACCTACTGAGGCTAAAGCCTCGGGGGAATGCCGCTACCCCCAACAGAGGGAGGCGGCCTATAGAGATCTCGGATCACCATGACCGAGATAGATATCTAGGAGAGGCATCTAGGCATTCTAGACATGAGATGATAGGACCAACTATCTTAGAATCTACCAAGCATATCGCATGTCGGATGCAACTCACGCTACTTGAGCTCGAACAACAATAGTTAGAGCAACAGTATCTTCTAAATCAAGAGTGCATTCAGTGCCAGGAGGATGAGTTGTTCCAACACACTATGCAGGCGAAGACTCCAACCCCTCGCATGCATAAGATAGAACATTATGAGAGACACAACTGGGTGCGAGACAGGTCTCCATGACCTTATCAAACATTGCCATCGATGCCTCCTAGACTTGAGTGGGAGGCCACTCCTAAGACCAATGACGGGCGCCTTCTTTAGGCACCCACCCAGGTTCATGGGCCACCCTCAAAAATTCTTCAAGAAGCCTCTGAGGAACCTGAGCGAGAAGAAGAGCGGGATGAAATGCCATACCAAGGCATGGGGGGTGCTATCCTGCCACCCCTCCATAGGCCCCAAGTTCCCCACAACCTACAACGGGAACAAATCAAAGAGGAGGAGCTCAAATCCCTCGATACAAGCAATGCGCTACCAGAGCACTTAGCGTCGGTAGAGACCAAGATTTTGGGGCCCCAAAAGCCCAACTTACGTGAAACTCCTCTCAAAGAGGATCAACCCCTAGTTGTAAAGCTACCTGATGATGAGGTCTTCCATATCTCAGAATCACCAGATTCTGATGAGCCTGACTCTCTCGCCAAAGATGAGTCAGCATATGCAATAGCACCATGGGACCCGTTCATGTCTGACAACACTAATTCACAGGTGGTCCCCATGGGTGATCATCACCAAAGTCTCTTAACCTTATTCCCTTTGGAGGCTCCCATCGAGCCCGTGCCATTGCAGGAAAATCAGGTCCCCCCGCAACGAGCGGAACAACCCCATGAGGACCACATCAATCTGCTCGAACAAGAAGAGCCTAGCATGTCATAGATAGCTATCGAGGCCAACGAAGGCCTTTGGATCATCGATAATGATTACGAAGATGAAACTGAGATGGCATATCTCAATCATGCGCGATGGCACAATCACCCTGTAACCCATGACGAACTAATGGCCCAACTAGGCATAAGACTAGGGCATGAGTGGCGCATAGACCCGGCCCACTGGCATCACATGTTGATTCCACTCCTTTGGGAAGATCGCGAGCCACTTCCACCCAGAGATATCATAGCACCATCAGTGCCGAAGGCAGACCCTGTCCTCCTATCCATGCATAAGGCCGATCCATTCGTGCCAATTCCTACAGAGCCAGATCCGGTGCACATAGATCATCAAGCTGGGGGTACCTCTATTCCCTGAAGAGCCAGTGGGTTACACCAAATGCTCCAAAGGTGTCCATAAACCCTTTGGTCAAACCAAAAGCTCCAAGGATTATCGCAATCGCTTGGTCATCCCAAAAGCTCCAAGGATTATCGCAATCCTTCACCACACCAAGATTATCTCTTGGTCATCCCAAAAAGCTCCAAGGATTATCGTAATCTCTTGGTCAACCCAAAAAGCTCCAAGGATTATCGCAATCGCTTGGTCATCCCAAAAGCTCCAAGGATTATCGCAATCGCTTGGTCATCCCAAAAAGCTCCAAGGATTATCGCAATCGCTTGGTCATCCCAAAAATCTCCAAGGATTATCGCAATCTCTTGGTCAACCCCAAAAGCTCCAAGGATTATCGCAATCGCTTGGTCATCCCAAAAAGCTCCAAGGATTATCGCAATCTCTTGGTCAACCCCAATAGCTCCAAGGATTCTCATAATCGCTTGGTCAGCCCTAAATGCCCCAAAGGTATTTATAAACCCTTTGGTCAACACCAAACGCTCCAAGCGTTACCATAACTGCTTGGTCAAAATACATATTCAAAAATCAACAAAAACAACACAAAAATCAAAATCACCAAAACATTTGCATTTCCATTCCATGCATACTCATAAAAAAATCAAAATCACAACAACATTTGCATTTCCATTCCATGCATACTCATATAAAAATCAAAAATCCCAAAACCAATTGCATTTCAATTCCATGCATTCTCATAAAAAAAACTCAAAATACAAAAATATAGGTTGCATTCGGCATCGCATCCATACATTGCATAGTTGCTGGTCATACAAGTCAAAAGCACCATAGACTGTCGTTACTTGACAAGTTCATCATTTTCCACATCAAATCCATTTTCATAAATGCATACATCCATCATAACACCACCGTCATTTTTAGCATAGTCAGTTGTCTCCTAATGTATATAGGGTTTTCGTCATTCAGCTGTCTTTAAATTTCTAGCCAAAAACTGTACAAAGTTAAACAGATTTTACAAAGGTAGAGTCATACTTGAAATACGCTTTGTTATGTAACATCCCATCACAAGCTAAAACACATAAAAACAAATTCCCAAGTTGTGTGAACGAAAGATGAAACCTGCACAGTAATCCAGGTCACCATAAGTGAAACGGTTATCTTGCTCATCCCCCTGTGTGAATGACCCCAAGAATGCTGAGAGTTGGCAAAAGGACAAGCATCCTCCCTACCCAATTCCCCAAGAATCCCAAGTTCTCAAAAGTTGCAAAACATCAAAAATTTGCAAAACGTCAAAACACTAAAATTTGACATCCTACAGTGCACACATCAAAAGGCACAAACAATAGTGATTCTCATCACTCCATATCCAAATCCCTTGCTCAAAAAAAAAAAAAATAATATCACAAAAATAAACAATGATTTTATCACTACAAAGGAGCAAGTATCCCAATACAATTGAAGAAAAGAAGGGAGTCGAACTTGAATCCCTGGAACTCTCAGCATTTCGATAGGTCATGAGGCAAGCTTCAGTACCGGTTTGGTTGATAGCCTATCGGTCACTGGCGGTAAACCTCCCGCATGACGATATATCTGTCACATTAACTTGTGTACAGATCAATGTTTGCATGTGGATGAGCTAGCTTATGGTATCCTAGATAGCATCGCAGATTAATCTGACTAAATACAATAAAGGAGTTAGTGGAGCTAATTAGGTGATCCTCAGTACAGGTTCGGTTGAAAGCCCATCTGGCACTGGCGGTATCCCGATGAATACCACATAAACGAACTCAATTGCACACACAGGGATGTGAAATAACTTGGTTAAATTCAAGTCGGATTTAGACCCTTGTTCAAAGGTCTTGCGAGATAAATGTACAGTCTTGGCTAGTTAGTTAAAATATCTGAATCTCAGAAAAGCTTAACTACATTTTAAAAACAACTGTCACATTTTATTCCATACATCACCATCAAAATATATGCAAAATACAAAAACAAAGTTTTCACATGCAAAGTCATCCCATTAGTATCGCAAGTCAGTCAAATCTTGTATAGTCTATGGTGCATCGACACATCATCAACAACTCATCTCATTCATTTCATATGCATACATCATACAAATTAGAAACATCACATTAATAATCGCCTCTGCATACATCAAACACATACATAAAAACACACCACAACAAAAACAATAAAAACAAACACAACAAAACAACCAAACTATAAAAATGACAAATGCCAACAAAACCACTAAAAATTGCCGGACAAAAGTGCTCTTGCACTTAACCTCTTGGCATAAGAAAACTGATGTCGGGGTTTACCTTGTCGTTATCCTACTCCCCAAGAAGGCTACCATAGCCGGACCGCTCCATGGGAAGACGGATTTTCGCCAATGTTACCCCCAAATGGCATCCCAAAATGGGTTCACACCCACCAAAAATAGGTCAAAACAATCGAGAAACTGCTCGAGCATGCACTGGATAACATCTGAAGGCACCCTCACTTAAGTCATCTTGGGTCAAGCGACTCGTCGCTTTTCTCATGGCAGTCATTCCTTCATCGATTCGTCGCTTGAGGGGGTAGTCACACTTAAGTCACCAATCAACAAACACACACCCAATCAAGGCAATGGCATGCATTCAAAGAATCATTGACAAAGACAATCACGCTCCTGCTTGGGGCAGCAAACAAGCAATAATCACTAATTGATCAAACACTTGGCATTCATGAATCATGAACACAAGGTTCCCCCATGGATAAAAGGTTGCGCCCTTTGCCTATTCATGACTGATCAATGACCAAGCTCAAGTCACACCTCACCGAAATAGGTTAATACTTGAAATCAAGTTCCTTAGCTCGTCAGAAGCAAGGATTCGAGAATGCATGCCCTTTCCATACTTGGGGCATCAAGAGTTGGTTAGGTTACTGAGAAACCCTAATCATTAGTGCTTTGGTTATCTATTTTTTCTCAGCACTGCACCATGTGCAGCGCTTCCCAAAAAGGGGCATCTGTAGACACCAAAACAACACCAATCCGATTACGTGACAACAAGCACTGATCGCACTAACACACATAGCCCCCAGGGCAGCCCCAGAGGTTAAAATAGTGGTTCTAACCACTCACACAATAGTTTTACAAGTCAAAAATCAATTTGGCACCTTTTAGACACTCTGCTTCTTATTCGCTCCACCCAGGGACGAGTGCGGACTGGTACTCGTTTCACCCAGGGACGAGTATGGATTTGTACTCGTTTCACCCAGGGACGATTACTAGCGCTCGCTTCTGGGTGGGACGAATGCCAGGTTTGACCAACAAAAAGTCAGATCTCGACGCATGACAACTCAGAACTGCCACTTAGCTTTCCCTGCATGGCATAGGAGTGCGAGTGAGTTCTTTTGACAACTCATATCTGCCAATTGACTCTCCCTTCACTGCATGGGAATGAGAGTGGGCTTTTAAGACAACTCAGATTTGCCACTTAGCTATCCCTTCATTGCATGGGAGTGCGAGTGAGTTTTTCTAAACATACAAAGACATGCACAGAGGCAGTTAAGAAGCCCTTGATCAAGAAGAAGTCTTCTCTTCACAAAAAAGCATTCATGCAAAGAAACACTTTTGCATGTTAATTCAAAGAGACCCCTTGGGTCTATAAAATGGTGAGCTTCCTCACCCAAAAGATATACGAGAGAAGGAGCATTTTGAGCGACGAAGTGCTGCTAATTCACTTACTTGCGATTTGTGCTTTCAACATCCATAATCTCTTAATCGAAAGAGAGGTTATTGGGTGACTTTTGAAGGCACGAATCAAGAACCAACCCCGATTTTTCTGACCACAATATCCTACCAATTTGCCGACAACACATCACATCAGGTTTCGGACCCATCCCAAGCGGATTGGTGTCGAAGCAAAGTTTCACCCATGGGTGGTTTGCCTTCGGGCACCCCCCGCCTTATTGCTTTTGGTGACTATTTCTTTTGTAGTATTTAGCTAGTTTCATGTTTATGCTTTTGTCAAGTTTTCAGTTTATTTAGACTCATTTTAACCATCGTTAGATTTATCTTTTATTTTTCATACACAGGTGCTACTGATTCTTTGTTTGTTTCTTTGAACGCAGATTTGCAGCATTAGAGGAGCAAGCGAGGAATCTACCTTTACCAACGCAAGCGGCGACAACGTTTTGGTTCGCCCATCTTATATGTGGGCACGCGGAAGAAGGAATTCCGAAACAAGTTGTAAAAGACCAACATTTAACGCTCCTATCCCCTAAAAAGGAAGGAGACGCATTGTAACACGAATTTGTAAAGCATATCAATAAAAGGGCCGTTTCTTTTATATTGCTTTGATATCTTGTGTTCATGTTCTTTCTTTTTACGCATTTTTCAATAACATAGGGTTTAAGCGTTATTTTAGTTTCGTTTACATTGCATTTTTAGTTTATCCTTTTTGTTTCTAGAATCTCGTGTTTTCAATAAGAATCAAGCTTAGGAGGGAGATATGACAAGTGTCATAAGCTCCACTCCAAGTGTCTTTCATAAGACACCACTCCAACTCAAATTGAAGACAGGGACAAGTGGCAGAAAACAAATGTCAACCTGTCAATTATAGGCATAGTGCACATTATAACAATAATAATATTCTAACATTCCCCCTTAATTTGCACTATCCTAAAAAGATAAGTCAACATTAGATAACATTCCCCCTTAATGTTGACTTATTTTACATAGATATAGCAAATTGCTAAACTGAGAAAACTTGTATTTCCCAAGTGACTTGGTGAAGATGTCTACCACTTGATATTGAGTTGGTACATACTCCATGTGTATAATGTCTTCTTGGACCATTTATCTAATGAAGTGATGATGGATCTCAATGTGCTTTGTTCTAGCATGGAAAATTGTATTCTTGGTCATCTTGATGGTACTCTGATTGTCAAAATATATATATGTTGAAACATGTATGAATAGCCCAATATCCTAAATTAATTGCCTCAACCATATTGCCTCCTTAGTTGCCTCAACTGCTACTCTATATTCTTCTTTTGTTGAAGATAGTGAAACTGTGTTCTGCTTCTTTGTGCTCCATGAAATAGAGGCTTGGCCTAATTGAAAGCAATAACATGATGTAGATCTTCTAGTTTTAGGACAACTTGCCCAATCTGAATCTATGTATCCAATCAAAGAATAATCATTACTTGATTTATACATAATGCCATGATGAGGTGTGGCCTTTAGGAATCTCACAATCCTCTTAGCTACTATCCAATGGCTCTTCTTAGGATTATGCATGAATCTGGAAATAAGGCCAACTGAATAGCAAATATATGGTCTAGTTGAAGTTAAGTAGATCAAACTTCCAACTAGTTGCATGTAAAGTGTACCATCAACCCTTTCTTCTTCATCATTATTTACCAATTTCAATCTAGTTTCCATGGGAGTTAGAGAGGGCTTACTCTCCTCCATGCAAAACCTCTCCAAAATAGACTGAATGTACTTAGCTTGTGAGATAAAAATCTTACCAGGTTGTTGCCATACCTCTATTCCTAAGCAATAGTGGAGGAGGCCTAAATCTATCATCTCAAAATTCTTGCATAAGTCCTCCTTGAGCAACCTTATTCCTTCTATGCCATCACCTGTAATGAGAAGATCATCCACATACAATGTAACCAAAATGATATGGTTCCTCCAATGTTTCACATAGAGAGTAGATTTTGTTGTAGATCTAGTGAAACCAAGGTTGAGAAAATAGGAGTCAATCTTTGCATACCAAGCTCGGGGTGCTTGCTTCAACCCATATAGAGATTTCTTCAATCTAAGGACTTTTTTTTCTTGGCCTTCAACTATGTACCCTGGTGGTTGTTTCACATACACTTCCTCCTTCAAATGACCATTGAGAAATGTATTTTTGACATCCATTTGATATATTGGCCAATGTTTTTGAGCTGCCATAGCAATAATTGTCCTAATTGTAGTCATCTTTGCCATAGGAGCAAAGGTCTCCTCATAATAAATTCCCTCTTGTTGCTTATAGCCTTGAGCTACTAGGCAAGCCTTATAGCGATCTAGTGAACCATCTGCTTTATACTTTGCCTTGTATACCCATTTTGTGCCAATGGTATATTTTCCTTTGGGTAAATCAACTAAGTCCCAAGTGTGATTCCTTTCAATGGAATCCAATTCTTGATCCATTGCATGAATCCATTTTGAATCACCAAGTGATTCTTTGAAATTAGAAGGTTTAGGTTGGCTAAGGACTTTGGCCATTAGGGCATAATTCACTTGGTGTCTTAGGGTTGAAGGCCTTTTACATGTATAGGTTGGCAAATTATCTTGGGCTTCATCTATTGTGGCTTGAACCCACTTGGGTAAAGGATTGGATGATGTTACTTGATCATTAGATGGAGGACTAGGAGGAGATGGAGGACATGGATCATTTGTAGGAAGTTCTTCTTGTGGATGAGTTTCTTGATTTATGAGTGAAGGAGAGGGACTAGACAATATTGTATGCATGAATGGAGAAACTATTTCATTAGTTTTTTTTAAAGTGGGGGCCTTTGGAGGATTAGATGGGGAATACTCATGAAAGGTAACATCCCTAGATAAAATTATTTTCTTGGAAATAGGCTCATATAACTTATATGCATTGGTACTATCACTATAGCCAACAAAGATGTATTTTTGGCTCTTATCATTAAACTTCTTCCTTTTTTATGAGGAATATGAGCATAGGCATCACATCCAAAGACTCTCAAATGGCCCACATAGGGCGTCCTTCCACTCCATGCTTCTTTAGGTGTTATTTCATGTAAGGCCTTTGTGTAGGACCTATTAGTCAAGTATGCAGTAGTAAGAAAAACTTCTCCCCAAAATGAGTTAGGTAATATAGCAGCATGTAACATTGATTTTTCCCTATTTGTGATTGTTTGATTCATCCTCTTTGCAACTCCATTTTGTTGTGGGGTATAAGGGGTTGTGAATTGCCTCCTTATCCCATGATACTTACAAAAATTGAAGAATTAATTGGAGACATATTCTCCACCATTATCTGATCTTAAGGTGGAGATTTGAGACTTTCTCTTTCAACAAGTGCGATGAATTATTTGAACTTATCAAGGGCTTGCCACTTATATTGAATTAGGTAGATCCATACCTTTCTGCTGTAATCATCAATGAAAGTGATGTAGTATTTAGCCCCAGTATAATATTGAACAGACATTGGCCCACAAATGTCTGAATGAATTAATTGCAAAGGTCTATTGGCTCTCCATGCCTTTCCTATTTCAAATGGTTGCCTGTGGTGTTTGGCTATTACACATGGCTCACAAAAACATTTTGACTCCTTAAGATGTGGAAGTCCTTTAACTAATCCTTTTGTAGCCATCATTTGAAGATTATTAAAATTTAAATGTCCCAATCTTTCATGCCACATGTACTCCAAAGAGAAAGTAGTTGTTGTACGCAAAGATGTTTGTGTTACAGATTTTGTAAGGAGGTAGTAAAAACCATCCTTTTTCAATCCCATGGCCTTGAAATTGCCATTGGGTTCCTTAATATAGCATTTGTCTTTATCAAAATAGACATTATAGCCCTTATCTGTAAGTTGTCCAATAGAAATAAGAATCCTTTTAAGACCAGACACATACAAAATATTTGTTGCAGGAACATTATTACCATCATGCAAAGTAAGTGGTGCCTCCCCAACACCTTCAATGGGTAGAGCACTTTCATCACCAAAAGTAATAAATTGATTTAATGTAGGTTGAACCTTGGTCAACCAATCTTGCCTTCCTGTCATGTGCTTTGCTGCTCTAGAATCAATATACCAACATTCTTTATCTTCAACATTAACTTGGTTTGCTGCATACAATGTGCTTAGATTATTATTTTGTGGTTCCCCTTGTTCTCTTTGCCTTTGATAGCAATTAGCAACATTATGATTTTATTTTCCACAATATTCACACCCTTTTTGATTGTTGTTTTGACCCCATTGAGGTCTTGTTTGCCATCTTGGCTGCTGCTGGTACTACTGCTGATGTGGCTACTGATGGTACTATGGATTTGGTTGTTGTTGGTATTGTTGCTGACATGGTTGCTGTTGGTACTATTGATTTGGTTGTTGCTGGTACTATGTGTATCTCTGGTGTTGTCTACCCCTTTGATTCTGATTATGTTTATTTTGACCCTTGTTTTGTTTAGTCTGTAAGGATGCCTTGGTGGTAAAAGCTACTGATGAGGATTCAATTTATTCATATTTTATTAAGGCTTGCTCATGTTTCTTAAGTAGGATCTCAATATCCTCAAGTGTGGAATTCATTTTTTTACCACTCAAGTCTAACATGGTAGCATAGGAGTGAAACTTTGAAGGAAGACCATGCAACATTATTGGAATTAACTCATTATCATTGAAGGTCTTACTAGCAGCTAAGAAATCATTTTTAATAGACTTCACTTCCATAAGATAATCGGAAAGTGAGCCTTTCATACATAGATTATGTAATTTTTGTTTGAGATACAAGATATTATCTTGACTTGGCCTATCAAACAATCTATTGAGAGCATCCCATGCTTATTTAGGTGTTTTTGTAGCCCTTATAGTTTCTCTACATTGAATTCCTATAGATAGCTTGATTAGACTTAAAGCTATGTTGGAATTCTTTTCAAATTATGCTTTTACTTTAGGGTCTATTGGTGCAGTGAGTGGGTCTTCATTTGTCTGTCTATCTCTCACAAAGTCCCACATGTCATTTATCATCAATATTGATTCCATATCATACTTCCAATTTGCAAATATTTGTGCTCCTTCAAGTTTCGTAGTGAGTCCACTTAATAGATTTGTAGTAGTCATGATTTAGAAAAGGGTCAAAAGAAAAGGGATCTCAACAAAGGATGAATTAAGAATGACAAAAGTCAAATTAGAGCCCTAAAAAAAAATCTAGGGTACACCATTGAATATCTAGAGGAGGGTTCGCCTAGTTTTTCCACTTCGAATCTTCAAGATATTCCAACAATGGGAGGGTTAAGTTGAACACAAGTGGCCTATTTTCCCAAAGAGAGTAAGATATTTGAATTATGCCAGACCTTTATACCAAAATTATTAATATACCCTATTACGTGAGGAGACTTAAGATTTGAGCTTGATATTGAACATAGGAAAGGAATAACTCCGAAATTTATACCGAACTTCTCAATATACCCGCCCTTACGTGAGGGAGACTAAGTTTTTGAGCAGTTGATACATGGAACATAGGTGGTTATAAAAATGTGATGCTTGCTTGCTTTTTTTAGAATTGTTACAATAGATGTGCCAATGTATTATTGCTTTTGAGAAGATGCTTGTATGTGTTTGCTTGCTTGTATATGCCATATTGTCAAGTGTGTATACAATGGAACTACACTTGATTACAATTATAAAACCCAAAGTTATGTAAGGGTAATAACAAGCATAAAATATAGACAAAGCCCCAAATAGAAGATGCAAGCAACAAACACCAAGTGGGCAAGAGAGTGCTACAAAATGACTCCACCAGCAAGGGACAAGGGGCCCTAAATCACCCCTTGAGTTGATGATTTTATTAGAAAACTTGGCTAAAAAACTAGCCCCAAATGTGCCTCCAAAAATATGAGATAAGATCAATGCCTCCACTTACAAGATTCCCTCCAAACTTACCAAATTCAATGAATAACTTGGCCTAAAGTCCTCCCAAAAGATTTAGAATTGATCCCCTTACTATTTTGCCAAATTTATCAACCAAGAGTGTCGGATGCAACCAAAAATGCACTCTTTTTACAATCTCATATTTGACTTAAAATTCAGTTGAGTAAATGATCTCAAAACTAAAAAAATATTGCACCAATGGATTCCCCTCAAAATTCTCTTTCCAATGACTATATATAAGCCTATATTCGGATACAAATTGATGCTTAAAAAAAAGCAAAAACCAATGACCCTCAAAAATGTGTGCAGCTCCAGGACATTCCCACGTGGTCACCCCTCCGAGTTGTAATCTGGAAAAACCTTGCTTAACTTTGGAGTTTTACAAAATTTGCTATCAGCACAGCAATCTTTAATATTGTTTTGAAATATTTAAATAAATATACAAAGTCCCTTTTGTTTTAAATAAAATGCATTACGTGCATATGCTCCTTCCTTCCTTTTTTTTTTTTAACATAGATAATGAAAAAAATTAATGAAGAGAGCCAAGGTCCCCTTTTAAAAATATACTCATCATCCAATTTATAAAGGCCTTCATGTCTTCGTCTCTGTTGGGTGCTCCAATTGTCCTGCACACCAATGCGCTTATCGGAGCTTTGGCCTCACGAGCTGGATTTGCACCTTGGTCGATTTAGGAGCTCGAGCGTCGCAGGTGAACCTTCTTTTGAGCCAAATGTGGTGAAGTTTGGAGTTTACAGTAATAAAATCTTACAATTCTTTGAATAGAATTGTACCTCCTTTTAAGAAATATAGAAAACTATTTCTTATTTAAAGTGGGCCCACAGGCCACAAATAATTTACCACAGCATGCCCTTGATTTTTTTCGTGCTCTGCTCCACCCGGATGAAATTTTCCTTTCTAAAAAATTTGTTTCCAAAAAAATCTGCTACTCTCCGGATTCTGTGTGTTGTCCAATATGGCAAACTCGAACAAAAATGTGACCACTGGGCAGCAAAAGATTTTAAAAAATCTTAGAGGGGTAAACCACCGTCAGACTGCAACTGGAGAAACACTGCAGTGAATAGGGCTTACTATTGCACGTTAATCACTTTCACAGCGAAGAACACTCGCTGAACATAATCTACCAGAATTGTAACAGGCATTTCTGATTGCCAGCTAGTGAGAAAAAAATCAGAAATCACAGGTCAATTTCAAAATACACCATCTACAAAAAATAGGATTCTAGATTGCACAAAAACCTTTGTTAGAGTTTAATGTTGTACTGGACCGCGTGAGGAAGAAGGCCCAGTTGCACAAAGTTTGCACAGGAAACACGTCATTTCTCTGATGCACAGGTCCAACTTAAACTCTGTGCAGGTCCAACGAAAAAATAAATAGGTCCAACATGGGTATACTCACCGGAATCAGCATCGAGAGGGTGTGCAGGTAAAATTTGATCACGGTCTGTGCTGGATGTCACGGGGCCTTGGAAAGTCGTAGATTTAAATCGTTGCATACAAGCTTGCAAACGTTGGACATCAACCAACACGTTCTGGACGTGATTGAGAAATAGATGCCTTCAAATGCTGAACTGACTTTGCCAAGCTATCTCCAACTTCATAAAAAATATTCCGTCGCTCAGTGGAGTCTATCACAACAAATGTTTCAAAAACATAGCTTTTAAATGTCATAAAAAAATCTCATAAACTCTCATAGACTTTCAACAAAATATTTTCAACAACTTAAAGAAAATACAGCCTGCGAATTTTTTTTTTTTTCGTTTCTCATTCACAGGATCAACTTCGCAAGTGAAGAGGATACTCCAAAAAAAAAATTGACCTAAAAAAAAATCTTCAAACCCTAAGACCTACAGGGCAGGGAAAGCCTGCTCTGATACCAGATGTTGGGACTACATTTAGATGAATACAAAAGACATATATTTACAAGTTATCTTACAATATATAGGCATCAAGCCTATGAGGGAGATATGACAAGTGTCATAAGCTCCACTCCAAGTGTCTTTCAGAAGACACCACTCCAACTCAAATTGAAGATAGGGACAAGTGGCAGAAGACAAATGTCAACCTGTCAATTATAGGCATAGTGCACATTATAACAATAATAATATTCTAACAAGGGAATCACACTCAAAAGGAAAGGAAGTTCTTAAATATGAAAGCAAGGAAGCACCTAAGATTCATGAAGAAAGTTACAAAGATCCTATGGCTCCAAATATCCAGTTTGGATCTTGTTTTGAGATAGGTGAATCAAGTTCAAGAAGCAAAAAAATTCTTTAAGAAGAAAGCAAGGAAGAAGTTAAGGAAGAATATTTGGATACCACAAAGAAGGATCAAGGATACAATGCAAAAGTCAAAGATTATCATGAGGATAATGGTCAAGAAAGGTATGAGGAACCAAGGCATGAACAAAGGGCTTTTCAAGGACATTTTTTTTTTCTTGTAATGGATTTGGACACATGGATATACACTACAGGGTCTATGGATCAAAGAAGTTTGATTTTTCTAGAAGGAACTTCAAAGGAAGAAGGTATGGTTTTTAGGGACATTGCTTCTTATGCAATAGGATTGGTCATAGAGCTTCTCAGTGCAAAGGAAATGAGAAATATTGTTTTGATTATAGAGCTGCACCATTCAAAGGTCATGGTCAAAATGATTATGAAAACAGAACTTCACAATATAGGGTTCAAGAAAGGAATGGATATGGAAATGATTTCAAGAAAGAATTCAAGATATGAGCACCATCTAAAGGCTACAATATCAACTGTTTAATTGCATTAACTTTGGACATATTGCAATATGGTGTAATACTCAATTCCAAATAGGTTCAAGGCAAGATTATCAAGCAGTTTAAATGCAAGAAGGTCAAACAAGTTCAAGACAAGAAGATCCAATAACTCATCAAGAAAAAGATATCAAAAATATGTAGAAGGAAGTTGAAAAAGGAAAGAAACAATATAATATGGGAGTAAATATACTCCCACCCCAAAACTAATCACCTCAAGAGAGAAGGTGGTAGGGGGGCTAAGCATAAGAGTCATATATTTTAGCCACATAGGTGTCCCTTTGCCATTGATGTCAAAGAGGGAGAGATATGAGTAAGGGGGAGAGCATTGAGTTAGGGTAGCATCCTCTAAAGAGAGCATTCAGATAGGGGAGCAACCTCCAAAGAGAACATTGAGATAGGGGGAGCAGCCTCCAGAGAGAGTATTGAGTCAGGGGGAGCAGCTTTGATTCTCAGAGATGGTTTTTTTAGTTATTATGGTGATTTACATTAGAGGTGTTGCCATCAATGACAAAGGGGGATATTGTTGGCAATTTGAGTTATTTTGTGTTGTCATTGATGTCAAATGGATCACATTGTGTTTTGGTGGCAAAAGCACTTCATAAATAGTCATTTATGATATTTTGGAAAGCATGGATATTTACAAAGTTTTGTGGCACAAGATGCATATAATATTTAATTTTCTTAATATTATATTAATGGTTTTTATTAAAACCAATGATAAAGGTTTTTATTAAAACCAATGGCAAGGGTTTTTATTAAAACTAATGGAGACATTTTTTTTTAAAAACCGATGGAAAGGTCTTTTATTAAAACCAATGGAAAGGGTTTTTATTAAAACCATTGGAAAGGGTTTTTCATTAAAACCACTATGCTAAGACTTCTCCAAATTATGATGGATGAAAATGGTTTTCCAATAAAATCTAGGTGCAAAAAGTTTCATGGCGAAATTCAAAATAATGAAGGAGATATCCCAATTCAAAGTTAAGAGGTGAATTATTAAATTTTTATTTAATAATTCTAAGTTATAAAGTTGAATTACATTATCTATCGATGTGCAAAGGTTTGGGAGATTAATAAAGATTCATCGATGTCATTTGAAGGCATGGAGGTGCATATAAATAAAAGGTAAAAACCTTTGATTATTGAAGACTAGAGATAGCACATGAGAGAGAGTCATCGAAAGGGAAGCAACGAAGAAAGAAGGATAAATAACTTTTGATTTGAGAGTAAGGTCGAGTAAACAACATGGGAAAGTGACATCATGTAGGAGTCTATAGCACAGTTGGTAGTGCACAAAATTTACACATGGCAGGTTTGTTGTTCAAGTCCCACCAAGGGCAAAGTGTTTTGCTAAGAAAGTAAAATCGAGTTTCAGATTTGAGCACATGTTAAAGTTGGGTGTTTTGGATTAAAATCCCAATGTGGGATAGTTCCCACATGGTAAGCACTTCACAACACTAAGCGAGAGGAACGGAGTTTGAATCCTGTGAAGGTATGAAGACACATTAATTTATGCAAGGCATTTTGGCAAAGACAATTTCGAAGGTTACGAAGGCAGTGAATTTTATATAAAGGTATCTATCTCCAGCGCATGATAATATTTATTATTACCAAATTTTTGGTGCATTGAAATTATTTCTATGATAACTAGGGAGTCATAAGGAGTTTAGGAAAACAAATTCTTGTTGTATGTGTTAATGTGTTTAGGAAGTTATAAGGTGTAGAATTAAATATTTGTTATTGATGTGTGTGATTAGGGAGATATAAGGTGTTGAAATAAATATTTGTGATTGTTTTATGTGGAGTTATAAGGTGTGGAATTAAAAATAAAAGCATAGGTGCTTGTTGTATATGTTAATGAAATTAGGGAGTAATAAGGTTGAAAATTGTTGAACTTGTTATATGTCCTAGTGCATGATTTAATTATGAAATTAAAATAGGAACTTGAGACCTAGTTAATTGCTACCTTGAGTTAGAAGACATGCACATGAGTTAGGGTTTGAATTTGAAGATAAATTGCTTGATTATGTGCCTTGCTTATTGAGAGGAAGTGGATGGATTAGAAAATCAATTTTATGGATAAAATTGATACTTGAGTTCCATGATTGCTTTGGTGGAGTTCACTGAGAGTATTGCCCTTATTGAGGAGGTTTTTACTATTGCTTTGAGTATATTATTGTTGGTTACTTGTTGAGTACATTACCACTATTTGAGACCATTGAGGAGATCATTTGCTAGTCAATTGTGGATACATTTTCCTTTCATTTGAGGAGATCATTGTTGTCTATTTGAGAGCTCTTTGATTGAGGTATTTGTGCTTGTTTCTTGAGATTTTATTGACATTGCATGAGGAAGATATTATTGAGAACCTATTGTTATCACTTGTGGAGATTATCCTTGGTTGGTTGAAGTTATCATTGTTATTGCTTGGAGAGGTATACATTTGAGAGTACATTGTTGAGAATTGTTGTTATCCATTTGAGAGTACATTATTGAGCATTGTTGTCATCCATTTGAGAGTACATTGTTGAGCATTTTTGTCATCCATTTGAGATATCATTTGTCATACATCATTGAGATCATTGTGGATCATTGTTGTCATCTATTGAAGAGTACATTTCCATTCATTGTTGAGCACATTTTTGAGTATTATCATCATTCATTTGTTATCCATTGTTGAGATCATCATTAAGCCTTATCTTCATTGATTTGTGGTTGAGATTTGAGTGCTAATTGTGAGTCATTGGTTGAGCCTTTGGGAAGGCTTTTGGGACAAAATTTTTTGATAGATTTGAGACAACTTTGGTGCATGATTGGTTGGTCCTTTGGAAAGGCTTTTGGGACAGAATTTCTTGACAGATTTGAGACAAATTTTATGTATGATTGGTTGAGCCTTTGAGAAGGCTTTTGGGACATATTTGTGGACAGATTTGGGACACCATTTGAGAAATATTGTTTGAGCCTTTTGTGAAGGCTTTGATAATAGATTTGGGACAACATTTAAGTAGGATTGTGTGAGCCTTTTATGAAGTCTTTTAAAATAGATTTGGGACAACATTTAAGCAATATTGTTTGATCCTTGTGAGAAGGAATTGAGGCATATTTGTGAGCAGTAAAAGAGATCAGACATAAACAAAAAACACATAAACACCAGTTGCCTAGCTGAGCATATCAATGGATAACCTAGTTGAGCAGATCAATGGATAGTCTAGCTAAGTAGATAAGTGGATAGCCTAGCTGAGCAGATTAGTGGAGAGCCTAGATGAGCAGATCAGTGGATAGCCTAGCTGAGTAGATCAGTGCATAGCCTAGTTGAGAAGATTAATGGAGAGCCTAGCTAAGCAGATCAATAGATCCTACCTAAGTAGATCAATATAATCTAGCTTTGAGAAAATTAAATTAATCATTTGTATTGGGATAATGATCCTTATTTATTTGTAAAATATTATAAGGAGAATATCTTGTGGACTACCCCACATTAGGGAAACCATGTTAAATCTTGTGTCTCAATTGTATGTGATGATTTATCCACTTTATTACTATTGCTATCTATGTTATTAATGCACAATGTTATATATGGTTATTGCAATTGAGGACACTAATTGATATTAGTTTGGAAAGAAAGTAAAATGTGGGTGCTATACTGTTCACCCACCCTCTTAGTATAATATTGTGTTCTTAATAGGTAGGGTAGTGAGGATAGAGGTATTATGATTGAGGACAAAGGTATTCTATGGAGAGATATACACAAGCCAAAGTAGTGGAGGCAATAGTCTTCTAGAAGATCACTAGCCAAAGTGGAGGAGAAATAGTTCTCCTGTGGATAGAGATCCATGAACCAATAGACAAGAAGGAGTTCTCATGTGGATAGAGACCCATGAATTTTATTAGAGGATTGGTATTTACTTTGGATAGAGGTCCATAAATATTTGAATAGGGAAGGATTCCCAAGATATTTTTTGAGAAAATTTTAGTGAAAGATTTTCTCTATAAATATTTTCTCTGTGGAGTAGCCCACATTAGGTGAACCATGTTAAATTGGTGTCTTTATTTTGTGTGATGATTTATGCATTGATTTGATTATTGTTGTTGATATTGTCATTTATTATATTAGATAATATTGTTTGGGAAATAAAAGTAAAAAGTGGTCTTATACTGTTCACCCCCCTCTCAATATAAGTGTGTGTTATGTAATTGATATTAGAGTGAGTTCCTTCGGAAGAGTTTAACAACTTGAAGAAAAATATTATAGAAACATAGATGTATTCTCATAGTGGATCTTCAGGAAATAAGGTACTATTGTTCGATGGGAACAATTATGCATTTTGGAGTGTAAGAATGAATATTTACCTAATGGCACAAGAAAATGATATATGGCAAGCAATTGAGGATGGGTATACACCACCAACTACTCCACCTATAGATAAATATGGTAAGATCCTAAAACTTAATAATTCAAAGGTAATGAATGGAATATTTAGTGGTTTATGATAATTAGATTTTGTAAAAGTTATGCATTGCACATCAGAAAAATAGATTTGGAAAAAATTACAGAAAACATATGAGGGAGACAAAAAGGTCAAGATGGCAAAATAGCAAAATCACAAGAAAATATTTGAAGACCTAAAGATGAAGGATGAGGAAAAAATTGCTACATACTTACTTCATGTGGATGAGGTTGTTAACTCCATGCAAGGACTTGGGTTTAAAGTTGAAGAAATAGATGTTTGTCAAAATATTTTAAGGTCACTATAGTTAAAATATTTTAATCATAGAAGAGTCAAAAGATATTGAATCTTTGACAAGAGATGAGTTACATGAAACTCTCACAACTTTTGAGATGAGAATAAAAGAGGAACCTATCCCACAAAAAGAAGCAACCTTCAAAGTTACAAATAAGATAAAAGATAAGAAGTCAAATTCAAATAATGAGTTATCCACTAATGAAGAAGCAAACTATGGCAGAAGGAACAAGGACACAAGAAAGTATAAAGGTACAAAAATAGTTAAGTGTTTTAATTATGGTAAATATGGTCACTATGCATCTGATTGTCCAAAAGCTGGAAGTAGCAATGATGAAGAGAAATACGATCATAAGAACAAGGGAGAAAGAAAAAACAAGTATCAAAACAAAAATAGGGATGGACAAGGCGAGCAAGGAAATAAGTTTTTCAAAGGCATAAGAAGAGTTTATATGTAGATAATACAGGTAAGGATTAAAGTCATAGTGATGGAAGATCTTTAGATAATGAAGAAGAAGAAATTATATTTGTGACAGTAGAAAAAAAATATGTTAAAAAAAGAGTACCAATAATTCTCAAGTGTTTTAGGTATGGTAACCTTGGTCATATTGAAGATAGTTGTACAAGGATTGGGTTAAGTTTCAATGAATATGAATATGAAGATGCTCTTGAAGGTCCAAAATAAGAAAGTCTACTTTTGGCAATATAAGAAGAAGGAAGTTCTCCTATTGAATATGAATCATAGAAGAATGGATATGATCTTGAAGATAAAAAGGTAGAGGAATAATCATAGGAAGGATAATTTGATCTTGGGGATGAGCTTATTTATGATCTTAAGGAATTAAGGAAGGTAAGAAAGCAGAACTCAAAAATCAAGCTTCAATTTCAAGAATGTGATGAAGAGAAAGGAAAACTTATATAAAATCTAACAAACTCAATAGCTAAGAAAAGGAAATTTAAAGAAATGTAAGAAGCAAATGTCTTAGAATGTGAAATATTGGAGCATGAGGCAACTTCACTAAGGAAGTAAAATAGTCTAAAAAGAAATCTACATATGTTTTGGAGAACCTCAAAGACCTTGGACAATATTATCAAGGTCCAAAGGTCTTCATCAAACAAGAAATGACTTGGTTTGAATAGGAACATAGAGAACAAGAAGATGAGTCAATATCAAGCTCCAAATAAGAAGAAGCTTTAGAAGAATAGAGTGTAAGAGAAAGTGAGACATCTAAGGATAAGGTTGAAAATAGAAAGTTCAAAAAGGAAAGGAACAATGCACAAATAAGGAACAAATGAAATAGGAAACATCATAGGGAAGAAGAGACAAAGAGACCAATGTGGTCAAGGCAAGGTTTATTCAATGGATGATGCTTCTCATGTCATAGTTTTGATCACAAGGTTGTGTAGTGTAGGACACATGAAATACAAGGTTATGGTTTGACCAATAGAAATTTCATAAATGGGCATCTCTTTCAAGGGTATTGCTACTCTTGTAATAACTTTGGTCATAAGGTAGTAAATTGTAGGGTTCATGACAGGAATGGATATGGCTTAACCAAGAGGAACTTTAAGATATTTTCACCTTCAAGGAACCACAACATTAAGTGTTATAAGTGGTGTAGAAAACAAATCTATAGACAAGCAGGAATAGGAATATTCAGAGGAATCAAAAGGATCAATTGAGAAATAAGATGGAAAAAGGTAAAGATCAGTGTATTCTAGGAGTAGAGATACTCCCACCCCAAAATTAGCAATCTTAAAGAGAGGAGGTGGGGAGGGGTTGAGCTAGGAGTCTTATCTTTAGCCCCAAGCCCCAAAGGTGGCCCTTTTCCATTGATATCAAATAGGGAGAGATTTGAGTTAGGGGGAGAGCATTCAGTTAGGGGGAGCAGAACTAAAAAAGGTAAAATAAATGGTTAAAATAAAAAGGGTTGCCATCAATGACAAAGGGGGAGATTTTTGGGAATATGAGTAAGTTTTGTTGTCATTAATGTCAAGAGGTTGATGTCCAATTTTTGTTGTCAAAAATATCATCAGGTGGTTTTTCCAAAAGGCAATGAAGTGGTTAAAAGAAATAGGATATAATATTTATTTTAAATATTATATGCCTAAAGAGGCCTAAAATATTGAATACCCAAGGAAGGAGAAGTAGGTTTAAAAGGAAATAATAATATTATAATATTCCAGGTAAAAATTTGAGGTGAAGAAAAATGAGGTCCAAGAAATCATTAAAAAATAAATCTTTGAAAAGACCCATTAAGCATATACTAAAGGTTATTATTTGATTTATTTAAATTAAAATATTTTAACCATAGGTTAAAATTTTAATTTAAATAAATATTCAAGGCGCCAAAAGGTTTAAGTTTAAAATTCAAATTAAATTTGAATTTGCAACGCTGCCATGTTGGATTGCAAAGTAAAATGTATAAAAAGGGGGCAATGTTTTCATTTTAAAATTATCCATGCAATTTGTATGCCCAAAGTGAAAAGATAATCGTGCACTGCATTAAAAGAAGAGAAAGGAATTCACATGTGTTTTAAGTTTTAAGAGACAAAATTTGTGATAAATCCAAGTGGAGTGCAAAACAAATCCTAAAGCGTTGTGTAGTGCAATTAGTGGGTAGAGGCTAGTTTAGACATTCATCCAAGGCAAGTTAGATATTCAATTCATGTCCCCTTTATTTTGAACGCAAAGGGTTTTTATTAAATTTAAAATCACCGAAATCAAAGGATAAAGGGTGCATCTTGCACCTTAGGTATTATCTTGGGTGTGTGTCCCAATGATAGTTGAGACTTAGGGCTTAGACACTACAGTGATGGTTGGTCGCAGGTTCGAGTTGTTGGAATATTTCCAACATTGCCTCCTTAGTCCTAAGTATTAATTCCTAGTATTTACTTTTAGTTTAATATTTATTTACATATTTCTAGTTAATTTTATTAGCATACGTTGAGGTTTTGGCTTGGTTGGTCAATGTTTGACCATATTCCAAGATTAGAATGTTGTTAGGATAAGAGCTATCTTTAAGTTAGTTTGTTGTAATAAGTTTGAGAGGATTTATCTCAACCACCATGTCTATTTTTAGTTCTTTCAAGAACTATAAAACTATGTAATGCATTGTTGATCAATAGAACAATTTCACCATTATTTCTCATTTGGTATCATATCAGGTTTTTTCAGATGGATAAAAACCTATGGAGAGTTGCGTGAAGAGATCTGAGGCACACACTTTGTCAGAGAAACTCAAGTGGCCAACACTTAGCAGATTTGCAAGGAATAGCTCGAGTAAA
Source organism: Wollemia nobilis (assembly GCA_028583015.1). Taxonomy (NCBI): domain Eukaryota; kingdom Viridiplantae; phylum Streptophyta; class Pinopsida; order Araucariales; family Araucariaceae; genus Wollemia; species Wollemia nobilis. The sequence continues at coordinate 1,665,516 of JAQPPZ010000741.1, forward strand.
TAATTAATATCTCATACATTATTAGCTATTTCATTATGAAATTTTTATTGTTGTTATATAATTGTATCAAGAGGATGAGGTAAAAATTTTAGGTGATTTGGAGCTAATTTGCTAATTTTATTAGCATTTTGAGTTTTTCAATAAAATGGTTTTACAAGGTGGAATAAAGGGTATTTGCTTCTCAAATAATGGAATAAATATTATATAGATAAAATCATAATTCAGACAAAAATTTAGGTCATTTGGATCTGTATTGATTGATTTGTGTGAATATTGATTTTTTATTCAAAAATCCTAGATCCGAAATTGTGATAAAAAGGGAAAAAGTAAATGATCACATATTTTTCACCTTTGCAAATTTTTTCTTCTAAAATTTAGAGGGTTTTTTAGAGTTGATGTTGTTTTGGAAGACTACAGTAAGGGCTATTAAATTGCTGTAGTAAAAAATAGGACAGTGTGGTTTCATAAATCAACATAAAAAAAAATATAAAAAAATAGAGAGAGAATGACCACAATGTATGAAGACTTGGAGGTGCCAAGTTTCAATGGTAAATATTATGCTATTTGGAGCATAAAAATGAAGACCTTATTGATGGCTAAAGATATTTGGAGCATTTTCGACGAAGGATATGAAGAACCCACTTGGAGCAAGCTACAAGGCGAGGAGAGAAAAGAGAAGAAGGAGCAGCAATATGCAAATTACTTAGCCCTTATGGATTTGAAGAGAGGAATGGAAAAGAGTTTTTTCCCTCTCATAGCTAATTGTAGAACAACTACAATGGCATGGCAAGTGTTGAAGGATTATTATGAGTTTTATGAGGACACCCATAAAGCCATGTGTGACAATCATGAATATTGTTTTAGCAAGGAGGAGCATTGCTTCCTTGATGAAGTTTCTCAATTAGATCATTTTGAAGGAGCCTTTGAAGAGTCTTTTGAAGACTCGTATGAAGGTATATATTTTGTAGAATACATAAATTCTTATAATGGAGAATTCTTTCTTGAAGGTCAAGATATACTTGAAGAAGAGCCTTGTGTGAAAGAGAGAAAATAATCCCTTAATGGAGAAGATAATAAGAAAGAGGAAGAGCCTTGTACAAATTTCCTTGGAGAGAGTCATTGTGAGACACATATCATTGAAGACATGTCTTGTATAGGCATGGAAAATTGTATTAAACAATTATTTCTTTTAGGAGGAGAAAAAGTTGAAAAAAAAATTGTACTAAAGAATTTTTTGCAGGAATGGTATGCTTTGAAAGCATTCACATTGATATCAAAGAGGAAAAATAATTTGAATATAAAGGAAGAGAAACACTCACATTGGAGTTTTCCTTGATTGAAGACCATCAAAGTGAAATGTATGATGAATAATGTCTCATGGAGGAGATAAATAAACAGTGTATTATGGAGAATGCATCTGCAATTCTCATGAAGGAGAATAAAGAAGATGATGATGGAGAAGCAATGTTTATGGATGATCATTGGCTTGAAGACCATTCAATTGGAATTGATGTGTGCTCTCTTGAAAGAACAAATAAAGTAATGTGGGATGATGATCCACAAGAAAATTTTTATGAAGAGGAGATGGAAGCAATAGACTTCTTGTTTGAAGATCACTTATCAAGGGTGAAGGATGTGTTGTGTGAAGAAAATAACACACAAGACTCTCTCATTTGGTATATGGAAAGTGAGAGGGAAAATAGGATAGAAATAGAAAATGAAAATGAGATTGCTTATTTTCTTATCATAATGGCAAAGGAAGCATCACTCAAGGATGAAGATCACTCACTTGGAGTGACTACATTGCAGAAAGAGAGTTGTCTTGAAAAGGCAACTATGTATGATTGCTTGAATTAATGGTGTTTCAACACACCAACATCGATTGAACAAAGGAGAAGAACTCTTAGTGAAGAGTTGATGGTTGATCTTGAAGAACCATACAATGAAGGAGGACTGCTACACAATAACTTTATGGGAAGCACCAAATCTACTCATACTAAAGGTAATGTTTTTATGATTAATGATTTGTTTTTTGTGAGTAGGAATGAAAAGAAAGGTGATTTTCTCCTTGAGAAAACTTTTATGAAGAGTCTTCTTGGAGATAATACAGTGATGGAGAACTTGTGTCACATAGATCAAAATGATGTGTTCAAAATTCCTTGGGAGAAGTATTCTTGTAAAGTCATTGTTTTGAGAGAATATTTGTGTGAGGAGCAACTTTATGTTGCATATGCAGTTGGTCATTATATGGCCATATTTGTTGTGATATTTTGTGTGGAAATATGTGAAAGAGTTGTATGATATAATCATCTATGTGAGATTATTAATTGTAAATACTCATGTGGAGTATTGTTTAGTGTTGAAGATGTAAAAGAAGATCAAAATGTGAGAGCATTGTTTAAAGACCATAATGATAAATATGTAAGAGAGTGTTTGATGAAAACCACAAGAGGAGATAATTTTGTTGAAGGGGGAGCTAATAAACAAAAGAAGGCACTCAAGAATTTACAGGAAATTTCACATGAAGAGTGGAAGGAGTGTCACCATAAGTATTTTGTAAATTCTGATTTCTTGATTCAAGATTAGAGGAAATGTAAGAGAAATATTTTCTTCCAATTTCGTGATGCTTAAATAACTCTTGCATGAGTGTCTTTAGCATCAATAGGGATAATGTTGGAAAATTTTCAACATTGCCTCCTTAGTCTTAAGTATTAAGTCCTAGTATTTAGTTTTAGTTTAATGTTTTGATTTACATATTTCTTGTTAATTTGATTAGCATATGTTGAAGTTTTGGCTTGCTTGGTCAATGTTTGACCATATCCAAGATTAGAATGTTGTTAGGATAAGAGATATCTTTAAGTTATTTTGTTGTAATAAGTTTGAGAGGATTTCTCTCAACCACCATGTCTATTTTTAGTTCTTTCAAGAACTATAAAACTATGTAATGCATTGTTGATCAATAGAACAATTTCACCATTGTTTCTCACGAGTTGCACGTAGTCTTTGAGGGCGTTAATTTTTGACATGGGCCATAACATAAAGTAAGCACTCAAATTAATTTTTGCCAAAGGTTTTTTTGAATAGAGTTAGGGGCCATGTGATAGTTTTGAAGGTGCTTGAGGCCACATGTTTATTTTTGCTAAGGTAAAAAGATAGGGATTCATAAGGTTGTTTAATATTTTAATTTTTAATTAGAATTATAAATAAAGATTGGAGATATAAGGGTTAGAAAGGGAATTAATTGTGTTGAATATTATTGTGTGAATATTGGAGTTAAAAGTGTTAAACAAAAGAATTAATTTTTATTTTTCTAGTTTGTGAAGCTAGGAGTTTATGGTGTTATCAAAAGAGTTTGATTATTTATGCTTTGAATAATATTTTAAGAAGTTTGTACATTATAAGGTGTACTTGAGAGTTGATATTTTTGTATGGTGAGTTAATTCTTGGGGAGAATAATATTGTGGAGATTTTGAGATAGGTTGTTGTTATCTAACCTTGAAATTAGAAAAGAGAATTTTATTGTAATTGAGACAGGTTTTGAATACATATCTCCATCAAAATAAAAGGTATGGGAAAATATTCCTTGTGAGTGAAATTTTATTGGCTTGAATGTTGTGAAATGCAAAGTTTGAGTGAAAAGGAGTGATGATTATTGTTGGAAATATTGAGTGATTTTTCATATGCATAACTAGGTTTTGTGAAAGATCATGAGTATCATTGTTATGTGAAATTGAGAACTATCTTGAACTAGGATTTGTGAAATATCATGAGTATCATTGTTATGTGAGATTGAGAACTATCTTGAGCTAGGGTTTGTGAAATAACATGAGTATCATTGTTATGTGACATTGGAATTATCTTGGGTCAATGTTTGAGATCCATAGTGTGAGTTATTGGAAGTATAGTGAAACATTTGGTTAGGATTTGTAAGCAAGTTGTGTTAGAATAAGTGAATATTCTCTTAAGTTTCACTAGGATACACACTTGAGTTTCCATTCCTCCATGTGTGTTAGGACCCTCCTAACATAACTCTTAATCATATTATATATTATATTGTATTATAAAGGGACACATCCCTTCACCATTCACACATTTTAGATAAGATGTAAATAGGACAAGGAGGATGCTCCAAAGATCATCCAAGAACATTAATTTATTATATTGTGGGTTTTTGCCTTTCAATACAAACTGCGATTCTATTCAAACAGTGATTCTTTTCTGCATTCAATTCATATTTCAAGTTGTAGGTTCATAACAACTGGATCAGATCTAAATACCTAAAATTGTTTTCCCCACCCCTCTCTAGTTATTGACAGGCCATTACTCAGCAACATTTTATTTTCAGCACACATTCTAACCATTACTAATGGAACTGTTACATAGTAGGCCATAGTCGCTAGCAAAGGTAGCATGTAGAATTTTTTGGACGACATCACACATTATCGGAGTTAGAAAACCCCAACAGTGAGTACAAGCGAGGAAAATATCATTCAGTGTGAACAAAGAGCAACAAGTACGAAAAATTAAACGCGGCAGAGACAAACAATTTTTTAAAAAAAACTAATTTCTGCATATTCAACTCACTTATAAACCAACCACACCCTAAATGGCCGAGGGAAGACGATCTCAAGACACAACGAAGGAGATTGTGAAGGAGGTTTCAAAAGAAATTATGAAAGAACTCTCATAGTTTTCCAAGGAAATGAGAGACATGATGTAAGGAATAGCATTTTGGAAGGACAATTTAGAAGATAAAATCACTACCAAAATAGCAGACCTAACCATAAACATCACCAACTCGATTACAGATATATCCACTAAATTGGATGCTACAACCCATTCCATGGACTTAGTACAACAAAATTTGCTGCTCATGCAAAATTGACAACAGAACACTACGCCACCACAACAAACATTAATAGGGGGACCACATACATCAATCCTTCCTCGTACCACAAAACTAGATTTTCCAAAATTTTATGGAGGCAACCCCACAAATTGGATATATAAGGCAGACCAATATTTTGCCTTATATCAAATTTTGGAGATTCAAAAAGTTCGTATCGCATCATTTCACTTGGAAAAAATTGTGGTATCAATGGTATGAGAAAACAAAATGTCCGCCCACATGGATCGAATTCACAAAAAACTTAATGTTGCGATTTGGCCCCACTAAATTTGAAGACTTCACAGGAGCCCTCACTAAACTGTGACAAACCTCCACCGTAAGGGAATACCAAGCATAATTTGAGAAATTGGCGAACCTTACAACAGGACTAGATGCATCATTCTTCCAAAGTTGTTTCATTAGTGGCCTAAAAGAAGACATTAGAATGGAGGTACAAATACAAAATCCTATCGATATGATGCATGCAGTGGCATTAGCACAAATGATAGAAGAGAAAAACAATAACCAAAGGTGAATAGGAAGAGTTTTTTAGGAAAAACACCAAATACCTACACCAACCAAAAATTGAATAAGGTCATGCCAATTAAACGAATTAGCCAAGAAGAGCTAAAAGAAAGATGAGAAAAGGGCCTATGTTTCCACTGTGACGAAAAGTTTACCCCCAACCACAAATGCATCTCATCGAAATTATATATTTTGGACACAATTGATTGCACTCCCAAAGAGGAGGATGACATAGAAGTGGAAGTAATAACTGAGGTTGTAGAAGAAAACCAAGAAGATAAAACAAAAATATCCTTTAACGCATTAGCAGGATACTCAATTCCACAAACAATGAAGGTAAAAGGGTATTTTAAGAAACAAAACCAAATTGTGCTCTTAGACTCTGGTAGCACTCACAATTTTATAGACCCCATTTTGGCTAAACAAGCTAATTGCTTTATATATCCCTGCAATAACTTCGAAGTCATGATTGGCAATGGAGGAAAAATTGCATGTAAAGGCAAATGCAGGAATATCAAACTCACGATGGGGGAATATAACATGAAAGAAGATATGTATGTACTACCATTAGGAGGATGTGATATTGTTTTGGGAGTACAATGGCTACGAACGCTCGGTAAAATTCAATGGGACTTTGAAGAGTTATGGATGCAATTTATACAAAACAACCAAACATACACAATTCAAGGTTTAAAAATAGGTCCCACACAAATCGTAAGTTCCCATAGAATGGAAAAGATTCTTCAAAAAAGGGGAAGATGCATGGTTGCCCAACTATTTTCCTTGCAAAACACCATCGAAGAGCAACCAAAGGAACTTGAATTAATAGAACTCCTAGAGAAACATGATAAAATATTCAAAGAACTAGAGGGATTACCTCCACAACGAAGCCATGATCATTCTATTAAATTACTTTCGGGACACCAACCTCCAAATATTTGTTAGACTTACAATGGCACTGAGAGGGGGGGGTGAATCGGTGTAGCTCTTTAATTATGAATTAACAACTCTTAAAACAGTAGTAGTTAAAACTTATAAACAGATACAGTAAGAACAACAAGAGAACAACACACAACACAAGATTTAACGAGGTTCACCAATGTGGCTACTCCTCAAAAATGACTGCTTGGACTACCATCCAAATCCAGCCTTTGCAAAGCACCAACTTTACAATTAATTTACCAGCACCAACTGGAAGGAGCACCAACCCTGATTTATCTGCACCAACAAAAGGAGCACCAACCCCTAATTTACCAACACCAACTGGAAGGAGCACCAACCCCTGATGCCAAGCACCAACCTGGACTTCAAATTGAATCTTTTGGGTTTAACAATAAGATACCTTCACTTTTACAAGACCCTAACTGGTCTACTTCACCTTTGCATTCTCTACTTTTTCTACGCAAGCACTTCGCACACTCTGTTGCACCTCGCAGTCGTCTTCTCCTTGTTGCGCACTCTGCTTTCACTCTACTGCACCTCGCAGTCGTCTTCTCCTTGTTGCACACTTTGCTTTCTCAGCGAAATTCCACACTTTGAAAGATTTGACACGACTTGCTCTTCTGCGCTCAGCGACCGTATTTTGCACACTTCGATACTTAACCATTTCTCCAAAATAGCCCTACTTTTATAAGAACATTTTCATGATGAAAAACTCTAATCTTAGTCGGCTGTACCCCTCATCATAGTCGGTTGCAAACCCTAATCTTCATCGGCTACAAACCCTAATCTTCGTCGGCTAACATCGGTCTTCGTCGGCTTCAACTGCCCCTATAACTCTTCTGTTGCTGTTGCCGTGAAAACACAACATGTCATGATATCGTGACACTTTCACCTTCTTGCTTCTCTTCTTGGCTTATACCCGCGAAAACATAACATGTCACGATATCGTGACACTTTCGCCTTCTTGCTTCTCTTCTTGGCTTATACCCACGAAAACATAACATGTCACGAAATCGTGACACTTTCGCTGCCTTGTGCCTTTTCTGTCTTTGGCCCGCGAAAACGAAACATGTCGCGAAATCGTGACACTTTCGCTGCCTTGTGCCTTTCTCTGCATTTCGCCCGTGAAAATGGAACATGTCACGAAATCGTGACACTTTTGCTGCCTTGTGCCTTTCTCTGCCTTTCGCCCGTGAAAACGGAACATGTCATGAAATCGTGACACTTTCGTTGCCTTGCTTCATTGTTCGGCTTGCACTAGCGAAAACATGACATGTCACGATATCGCGACATTTCTGCCTCCGAACACTCTATCTCCTTTTTGGGTCGCGAAAACGTGACATGTCGCGATATCGCGACACTTTTCCTCCTTAGCGCTTTTCTTCTCATCGGGTCGCGAAAATGCGACATGTCGCGATATCGCGACACTTTTTCGTCCGTACACTTGCTCTTGCAAATTGTCATGAAATCGTGACACTTTTCTTTGTGAGCTCTTTCTTTCAAACCTGTCATGAAATCGTGACACTTTTTCGTCCGTACAATCCTTCTTGCAGATTGTCGTGAAATCGCGACACTTTTCCTTGCAAGCTCTTTCTCTCGAACCTGTCGTGAAATCGTGACACTTTTTCGTCTGTACCATCCTTCTTGCAAATTGTCGCGAAATCGTGACACTTTTCTTTGCAAGCTCTTTCTTTTCGAACATGTCATGAAATCGCGACAGTTTTCTTTGCTTGTGCCTTCTCTCCGAACATGTCATGAAATCGTGATAGTTTTCTTTGCTTGCACCTTCTTTCCGAACATGTCGCGAAATCACGATAGTTTTCTTTGCTTGCGCCTTTTCTTCGAACATGTCGTGAAATCGTGACAGTTTTCTTTGCTTGCGCCTTCTCTCCGAACATGTCACGAAATCGTGACATTTTTCCTTGCGCTTTCTCTCTCTTCCAACATGTCGCGAAATCACGATAGTTTTCCTTGCGCTTTCTCTCTTTTCCAACATGTCACGAAATCGTGACAGTTTTTCTTGCGCTTTCTCTCTCCTCAAACATGTCGCGATATCGCGACAGTTTTTCTTGTGCTTTCTCTCTCCTCAAACTTGTCACGAAATCGCGACAGTTTTTCTTGTCGCGATATCGCGACACTTTTCTTACTTGTATTTTTCTTTGATCTTTTGCAAGTGGTCCACTTCGGTCTTCTTGGAAAATCATTGTACATACTCTGAGTAACCTTCGAACTCCTGTATTTTGCATCTGACTAGCCTTTGAACTTCCTGTCCACTGCATCAACAGATCTATCTGACTGTGTTGACAACAATGACAATACTCCTGTTGCACCTTGCTCAACAATCTCCCCCTTTGGAATTGTTGGCAACACATGTGTAATTTCCTGTAACTCTTCTCCCCCTTTGTCAATAATACCAAAGGGCTACTGCAGAACTCCCCCGAGTCCATGCACAACATTCTTAGGCACAATTTGTTACACTTAGCACAAATTATGAACATGAGCAAAAAAATAATCAAATACTTAAATGCTCCCCCTGAGAATGTGATCCCTGTAGCTAGTCAATTCATGGGAAGTGTGACCACTCCCAATTTGTTTCGAAGGTACTCAAACACTTCCTTGGGCAATGGTTTTGTGAAGATATCTGCTACTTGTTCTGTGGTTGGAACAAAGTCCAATTTAACCTCACCTTCTACAACTTTCTCCTTCAAAAAGTGATACCTGATGGCAATGTGCTTTGTGCGTGAATGCATAACTAGATTCTTGGAGATGTTAATGGCACTGGTGTTATCACACTTAACTGATATTGGCTCACTAAAGCTAATACCAAGATCTTTTAAGGTTTGTTTCATCCATAATACCTATGTACAACATGTTGTCGCTGCAATGTATTCTGCCTCTGCTATTGATAAAGAAACTGACTCTTGCTTCTTACTGTGCCATGCAACCAATCTATCTCCGAGATAGAATGCACCTCCACTGGTACTCTTTCTGTCATCTACACATCCTGCCCAATCTGCATCTGAATATGATATAAGGGTGAAGTCTTTACCTTTTGGATACCACAACCCATACTCCATAGTACCCTTGAGATACCGAAGAATCCTCTTTACTACCGTCACATGAGTCTCCTTGGGATTGGCCTAAAAACGTGCTACCATGCATACTGCCTGCAAAATATCTGGTCTGGTAGCTATCAGGTACAGTAAACTTCCAATCATGGATCTGTACATGGTTTGATCAACAGGTGAAGATTTGTCATCCTTGCTCAACTTACAGCCTATCGTCATGGGAGTGCTAACCGGCTTACAGTCCTCCATTATGAACCTTTTTAGCATCTCTTTTACATATTTAACTTGAGAAATAAATATGCCCTTCTTACTTTGATTAACTTGCAATCCGAGGAAATATGACAGTTCTCCAATCATTGACATTTCAAATTCTTTCTGCATCTTATCTGCTAAGTCCTTGCACGACTCATCTTTGCTGCTGCCAAATATGATATCATCTACATAGACAACAAGAACAATAAGATGCCCATTTTTTGTTTTGACATACAGATTACTGTCCACCATACCTTTCTTGAACCTTTGTTGAGTGAGATAGTTGTCTAGTCTAGCATACCATGCTCGGGGTGCCTGTTTTAAGCCATATAATGCTTTCTTCAACTTACAAACAAAGTTGGGATTATCACCAAGTTGGAACCCATCTGGTTGCTCAATATAAACCTCTTCTTCAAGTTTCCCATTCAAAAACGCTGATTTCACATCCATTTGATAAACTTTGAAATTTTTGTAGACTACTAAAGCCAGAAACATTCTGATTGCCTCTAGTCTAGCTACTGGAGCAAACGTTTCCTCAAAGTCAATGCCTTCAACTTGAGCATAACCCTTGCATACCAATCTTGCTTTGTTTTTGACTACCTGTCCATCTTCATTCAATTTGTTTCAAAAAATCCATTTAGTCCCGATTATATTTTTGTTTGTAGGTCTAGGAACTAACTCCCAAGTGTCGTTTTTCTCTATCTGATCTAATTCTTCATTTATTGCCTTCATCCAGCTTACATCTTTGCTTGCATCATCAATATTTTTAGGCTCAATGGTGGATAGTAGAGAGTAGTTGCTTACTGCTCTTCTTCTTGTCTGAACTCCAACTTTGGGATCTCCGATGATTTGCTCTCTAGGATGATTTCTCTCGCTGACTACCTGTTTTGAATTTCTTATTTTCTTCCATTTTCTCATTATCATCTGAGTCAATTTTTTGTATCTTTTCAATTTCATTTTCCTCATCTCCTTCAATAGCTTCTTCATAGATTGGGTAGTTTGTTTCATAACTGATTACTCGTTCTTTACCTTCATCAAACTTAACATCAACACTGTCCACAATTTTCTTTAGCCTTTTGTTGTAGCATTTGTAAGCTTTGCTTCTAGGTGAATAACCAACAAAAATACCTTCATCTGCTCTATCTTCAAACTTACCAAGATTATCTTCAATTCTTTTGATATAGCACTTGCTGCCAAACACTCTGAGGTATTTTGTTGTTGCCCTTTTACCGAACCATAGTTCATAAGGAGTTTTTCTTTCATGTGTTCTCAGCATGTACCTATTTTGGATATACACCATAGTATGGACTGCTTCTTTCCAAAATCTGTCAGCTACTCTACTTTTAGCCAACATAGATCGTGCCATTTCCTGCATAGTCCTGTTCTTTCTTTCTACCACTCCATTTTGTTGAGGAGTCTTGGCTGCTGAGAACTGTCTTCTGATACCGTAATTTTCATAGTATTCTACAAACTCTTCTGAAATGAATTCTCCTCCTCTGTCTGATCTTAAACATTTGATCCTCTTTCCTATTTCATTCTCAACCTGGTTTTTGAAAATCTTGAACATATCAAGAGCTTCTGATTTTTGCTTCAAGAAGAATATCCATGTCATTCTGGAATAGTCATCAATGCACAACATAAAATATTTGTCACCATTTATGCTTTGTGTTCTCATGGGTCCACATAAATCGGTGTGAATTAGTTCCAAAGGTTTGCTTGTGTAGTATTCTTTTGTTTTGAATGAGACTCTAGTTTGTTTCCCCTTTTGGCATGAAGCACAAATGTTGTTTGCAAGTTTGCTGATGGTGGGAATATCTCTCACTGCCCTTTTTGAGGTGATTTTTACTAGATTATCAAAACTGATATGACCAAGTCTCTTGTGCCACAACCAATTTTCTTCTTCCTGTCCAATAAAGCAAGCTCCTTTTGAAGTCTTTGAGAGCGTGTATAGGTTACCAGATGTTCTTGACCCTGTTGCTATCAATTTTCCACTATTTGTTTTTTTGACTTCACAACCCTGCTTCATAAAGACTACTTCATGACCTTTATCACAAATCTGACTTACACTCAATAAATTATGTTTCAACCCATCCACAAATAAGACTTCTTCTGATTTAATCCTTCCATCACTAATTTTGACTGAGCCTTTGCCGACTATCTTGGCTCCATCATTATTTCCAAATTTTATTGATCCTCCTTCATATTTTTGTAACTTTTCAAATTTTTGTTTGTCACCTGTCATATGACTGGAGCATCCACTATCTAGTATCCATGGTACATATTTATTCTGTGCTTTGAAAGCAGTTTGAACGATTAAGGATTCCTTTTCTTCCTTCAGTTGTTCTTTTCCTTTCCACACTGTTTTGATAGTAGTTTTGGGCTCTTGTTTTGCCTTTCCCTTATCAGTAGTTTGAGCATGTTTTTTGGAAAGCTTTCTATTTTGACTCATCCTATATGGTTGAAATTTTCTTCCCTGAAACTGATTTGAAGTAAATGTGTTTCTATAGTTTCTTGCAAAGTGCCCAAACTTATGACAGTTATAACATTCCACTGTATAATTCATCAGAGGAGAAAAAACATTTCTACTGGTGAAGTTCCTTGGTCTTACATTATATTTGCAGTCTACGATTTTATGCCCATAGCCATTGCATTTAAAACAGAAACCAGAGAAAGGATAATTGAACCTGGGTGATGGTCTTTGCCATGTTGCCGTAGGAGCCATAGGTCTTCTTCTTCTTTGATGTGTGACTTTGGTGAATCCATCATTGTCAATTCTCCCATCGTGCCTGGTATGACTGCTTTCTCTTTCATGAGACATTTTTCCTTGATCAACCTGTTTCTTAGCTTCATTCTTTATGGACTTGGCCTTTGATCCACTAGATGATTCTCCTTCGATGAAGCCTAGACCAAATTTGATGCCTGCAGGTCTTTGGTCATTTAAGATCTTATCCAACTTCATAGAACTTTCTTCATGTTTGTGATAACAACTAATTTTCTTATTCATCTCTTCTAGCTGCATTCTTAAACCAACAATCTCTTCTTCTAACTTGCTGCAATGATCTATTTTCATTGTTAATAGCACTTCGAGATCTTCGGAGATTTTCTTAGATTCTTCTATCTGTATTTTTAAGTTGGTTATGATTCCATTTGCATCCTCAAGCTTTCTTGACAGTTTCTTGTTCTTTTTCTTTTCTATCTCCCACTCTTCAAGTGCAGATATCAACTCACCTTCTAGATCTACTTCAGCCTCGAGAATCTCATCACAAACTTCAGACGTCACTCCTTCTTCCTTTTCTGATTTAACTACTTCAAATGCCATAAAAAGAGCTTCATCTCTTTCTTCTTAGACTCTTCTCCGAAGCTATTTTTCGATGAACTGACATTCTTGGAGATGAAACTTTTCTTTTTGAAGTTGCCTTTTCTGAAATTCGTTTTCATCTTCCAATCACTTCTTTCTTGGTGGGATCCTTCATCATTTTTGTTCTTCTCTTTAAGTGGACATTTAGTCACAAAATGCCCAATGCCTCCACAGTTGAAACATTTAAATGGAAGCTTCCCTCTGTATTTTCCTTTCCCCTTTTTTAGTTTTCTAACAAAGTTTGCTTCCATTTCATCTGATGTCTCTTCTTCCTCGGACTCGTGTTTTGTGTTTTTATTTTTAAGAGCTTTGAAAGCTGCTTCTTTGTCAGAAGGTTTAGATCTTCCTATCCTCATCTCATATGCAGTTAAAGAACCATACATTTCATCTATACTAAAATAATTTAGATTTTTAGCTTCTTCTATCGCTGAGACTTTGGAATCAAACCTTTGAGGAAGAGATCTTAATACCTTTTTCATGACAATAGAGTCATCGATATCCTCGTCGAGTCCTCTGATCGCATTGATGATTCCATTAACTCTCAACATGAATGCCTCAATGTTTTCATCGTCGTTCATCTTCAATGCTTCAAACTGAGCTTGATGTGTCTGTAACTTGGCTTCTTTGATCTTATCATATCCTTCATGAACACTCTTCAATTTGTCCCATATTTCTTTTGCCGATTTATAGCTCATGACCTTTACTAATTCACTATCTGCTAATCCACACAAGATGGCATTCGTTGCTTTCGAATTATTCTCAAATAGTTTCTTTTCATCCGCTTCTTTTGGAGGAGTGGTGGGAATTGTGTATCCACTGACTACTGAATCCCAGATGTCGTAACCCAATGCACAGAGATATGTCTACATCCTGACTCTCTAGAATGCATAATTAGATCCGTCAAACAATGGTGCTTTGTTTGATGAGAAGCCTTCACCACCTGCCATTGTGATATTTCCAAGATCACCCTAGCTGGTTAAGCTTGTACAAGGACTTGGCTCTGATACCAATTGTTAGACTTACAATGGCACTGAGAGGGGGGGTGAATCAGTGTAGCTCTTTAATTATGAATTAACAGCTCTTAAAACAGCAGCAGTTAAAACTTATAAACAGATACAGTAAGAACAACAAGAGAACAACACACAACACAAGATTTAACGAGGTTCACCAATGTGGCTACTCCTCAAAAATGACTGCTTGGACTACCATCCAAATCCAGCCTTTGCAAAGCACCAACTTTACAATTAATTTACCAACACCAACTGGAAGGAGCACCAACCCCTGATTTATCTCGCACCAACAGAAAGGAGCACCAACCCCTGATTTACCAGCACCAACTAGAAGGAGCACCAACCCCTGATGCCAAGCACCAACCTGGACTTCAAATTGAATCTTTTGGGTTTAACAGTAAGATACCTTCGCTTTTACAAGACCCTGACTGGTCTACTTCACCTTTGCGTTCTCTGCTTTTTCTGTGCAAGCACTTCGCACACTCTACTGCACCTCGCAGTCATCTTCTCCTTGTTGCGCACTCTGCTTTCACTCTGCTGCACCTCGCAGTCATCTTCTCCTTGTTGCGCACTTTGCTTTCTTAGCAAAATTCCACACTTCGAAAGATTCGACACGACTTGCTCTTCTGCGCTCAACGACCGTATTTTGCACACTTCGATACTTCACAATTTCTCCAAAATAGCCCTGCTTTTATAAGAACATTTTCATGATGAAAAACTCTAATCTTAGTCGACTGTACCCCTCATCATAGTCGGCTACAAACCCTAATCTTCGTCAGTTGCAAACCCTAATCTTCATCGGCTAACATCGGTCTTCGTCGGCTTCAACTGCCCCTGTAACTCTTTTGTTGTTGTTGCTACGAAAACACAACATGTCGTGATATCGTGACACTTTCGCCTTCTTGCTTCTCTTCTTGGCTTATACCCGTGAAAACATAACATGTCGCGATATCGCGACACTTTCGCCTTCTTGCTTCTCTTCTTGGCTTATACCCGTGAAAACATAACATGTCACGAAATCGCGACACTTTCACTGCCTTGTGCCTTTTCTATCTTTGGCCCGCGAAAATGGAACATGTCGCGAAATCGTGACACTTTTGCTGCCTTGTGCCTTTCTCTGCCTTTCGCCCGCAAAAATGGAACATGTCACGAAATCGTGACACTTTCATTGCCTTGTGCCTTTCTCTGCCTTTTGCCTGCGAAAATGGAACATGTCACGAAATCGTGACACTTTTGCTGCCTTGCTTCATTGTTTGGCTTGCACTAGCGAAAACATGACATGTCACGATATCGCGACATTTCTGCCTTCGAACACTCTATCTCCTTTTTGGGTCGCAAAAATGCGACATGTCGCGATATCGCGACACTTTTCCTCCTTAGCGCTTTTCTTCTCATCGGGTCGCGAAAATGCGACATGTCGCGATATCGCGACACTTTTTCGTCCGTACACTTGCTCTTGCAAATTGTCGTGAAATCGTGACACTTTTCTTTGCGAGCTCTTTCTTTCGAACCTGTCGCGAAATCGTGACACTTTTTCGTCCATACAATCCTTCTTGCAGATTGTCACAAAATCGCGACACTTTTCCTTGCAAGCTCTTTCTCTTGAACCTGTCGCGAAATCGTGACACTTTTTCGTCCGTACCATCCTTCTTGCAAATTGTCGCGAAATCGTGACACTTTTCTTTGCAAGCTCTTTCTTTCCGAACATGTCACGAAATCGTGATAGTTTTCTTTGCTTGCGCCTTCTCTCCGAACATGTCGCAAAATCGCGACAGTTTTCTTTGCTTGCACCTTCTTTTCGAACATGTCATGAAATCACGACAGTTTTCTTTGCTTGCGCCTTTTCTCCGAACATGTCATGAAATCGTGACAGTTTTCTTTGCTTGCACCTTCTCTCCGAACATGTCACGAAATCGCGATAGTTTTCCTTGCGCTTTCTCTCTCTTCCAACATGTCGCGAAATCATGACAGTTTTCCTTGTGCTTTCTCTCTTTTCCAACATGTCACGAAATCACGATAGTTTTTCTTGCGCTTTCTCTCTCCTCAAACATGTCATGATATCGTGATAGTTTTTCTTGCGCTTTCTCTCTCCTCAAACTTGTCACGAAATCATGACAGTTTTTCTTGTCGCGATATCGCGACACTTTTCTTACTTGTATTTTTCTTTGATCTTTTGCAAGTGGTCCACTTCGGTCTTCTTGGAAAATCACTGTACATACTCTGAGTAACCTTCGAACTCCTGTCTTCTGCATTTGACTAGCCTTTGAACTTCTTGTCCACTGCATCAACAGATCTATCTGACTGTGTTGACAACAATGACAATACTCCTGCTGCACCTTGCTCAACAATATTAGACCTTACCGATATTCATACTTACAAAAGATAAAAATAGAAAAATTAGTACAAGACCTACTAAGGGCAGGGGTCATTCGACCTAGTAGAAGTCCCTACTCTTCGCCAGTCATACTAGTAAGAAAAAAGGATGGATCATGGCACCTATGCGTGGATTTTCGCCCTCTCAACAAAATAACGATTAAAGACAAATTTCCTATTCCAATCATTAATGAACTACTTGATGAACTAAATGGAGCCGCATATTTTTCTAAACTCGATTTACGATCAGGTTACCACCAAATTCGAGTTAAGGAAAGCGATATACCCAAAACTGCTTTTTGCACCCACGAGGGACTTTATGAATTCTTGGTGATGCCTTTTGGCCTCACCAATGCTCCATAAACATTTCCAAGTCTTATGAATAAGGTATTTTCTCCCTTCCTTCAAAAATTTATTTTAGTTTTCTTTGATGATATTTTGATTTACAGAAAGACATGGGAAGAGCACTTAACACATATAGAGCAAGCACTCAAAATCTTGGAAGAAAATCAATTATACGCAAAGCGATCAAAGTGTTCCTTTGGAAAACAAGAAATTGAATATCTTGGACATATTGTCTCCAAGGAAGGAGTTAAAGTAGATCCCCAAAAAATTGAAGATGTGGAAAATTGGCAAATTCCAAAAACTCTAAAAGGGTTACGTGGGTTCTTAGGATTAACGGGCTATTATCGCAAATTTGTTAAATATTATGGGAAAATAGTAGCACCCTTAACAGCCCTACTTAAAAAGAATGCCTTCATATGGTCTCCAAAAGCGAATGAAGCTTTCATGGCTTTCAAAAATGCCATGTGTACCACCCCCATCCTAGCTATGCCATATTTTTCCCATCCATTCATTATTGAAAGCGACATTTTCGGATTGGGAATGGGAGTGGTGCTCATGCAAAATGAGAAGCCCTTAGCCTTTACTAGAAAGCATTTTCCAAAAAGAATTTAGCATGTTCCACTTATGAAAAATAAATGTTAGCTATGGTCCATGCTATCCAACATTGGAGACCATACCTTATTGGAAAACATTTCATTATCCACACCGACCACCATAGCCTAAAATACCTTCTTGAACAACGGATAACCACTCCATAACAACAAAAGTGGGTAACAAAACTATTAGGCTATGATTATGAAATCATCTACAAAAAAGGGAAAGATAACATGGTTGCGGATGCACTTTCTAGAAAGTTTGAAGAAACTTCATAATTACATGCTTTTTCTTGCCCCATCCCTACATGGATTGAACAATTCAAGGATGAATGGTATGCGGACCCTACTATACACACCATAATTCAACATCTACAACAAAATCCCATGAGTAAACCCCACTACTCTTGGCAAGGTAACATGCTCCGTTACAAATAACGTCTAGTCCTCTCACCTACATCGGTTTATCGTCCAAATCTTCTACATGAGCTACATGCTACACCTACTACAGGCCACTCTAGATTCCTAAAAACCTACAAAAGAGTGACTAAATCATTTTATTGGCGAGGGATGAAAAATGATATCAAGAAGTTCGTCAATGAATGTGAAACATGCCAAAGAAATAAAGGTGAAACAATGGCAACATCGGGCCTTCTTCAACCTCTACCCATACCAACCAGGACATGGGAGGATATTTCAATGGATTTCATTGAAGGTCTTCAAAAATTCGTAGGAAAAACGATGATCCTAGTGGTGGTAGATCGTTTATCTAAATACGCCCATTTTTTTCCAGTAGCTCACCCCTATACCGCTAGTACTATTGCTCAAATATTCCTTGAAAATATTTTTAAATTACATGGCATGTCTTCTACTGTTGTTAGTGATTGTGATCCCACTTTCACTAGTAATTTTTTGAAGGAATTATTTAAACTCCAAGGTACGTGACTTCGGATGAGCTCCGCTTACCACCCACAAACGGATGGTCAAACTGAAATTGTCAATAAGTGCTTAGAAACCTATCTCCGATGCTTTATTTCCACCAAACCCCTTCACTGGGTTAAATGGCTTCCACTAGCTGAATGGTGGTATAATACCACATATCACACAACCATAAAAATGATCCCTTTTGAAGAATTATATGGCCAATCACCCCATCTCTAACCTCTTATCTTCTAGGAAGTACAAAAGTACCAGCTATAGAGATGGAGCTGGTCACTCGAGATAATATCATTCACACTCTAAAGGACAATCTACATATTTCTCAACACTGCATGAAGCAACAAGCATACCAACATTGGACTAAAAGGGTTTTTCAAGAAGGGGATATGGTATTTCTTCGCCTCCAACCATATCGTCAAACTTCATTGAAAATAAAAGGGTCACAAAAATTAGCACCAAAATTTTATGGCCCTTATAAAATTCTACAACGTATTGGACCTATTGCATATAAACTTGAATTACCAAAATCTTCCAAAATCCATCCGGTATTTCATGTTTCTTGTCTTAAAGCCGTAATAGGCACTAACATCGTTACACAAACTCAACTTCCAAAATTTTCAAATAATGGAGCTCTTCTGGTTGAACCAGAAGCTATCCTAGACCGACGTATGTGCCACCTCCATAACCGCACCATCACCGAGGTATTGATTCAATGGAAAGGTCTACCTCCATAGGATGCTACATGGGAGACACTCCATCAGATTCAACAACAATTTTTGCAATTCCAGCTTTGAGGACAAAGCTTTTTCAAAGGAGGGTGGCATGTTAGGACCCTCCTAACATAACTCTTAATCATATTATATATTATATTGTATTATAAAGGGACACATCCCTTCACCATTCACACCTTTTAGATAAGATGTAAATAGGACAAGGAGGATGCTCCAAAGATCATCCAAGAACATTAATTTATTATATTGTGGGTTTTTGCCTTTCAATACAAACTATGATTCTATTCAAACAATGATTCTTTTCTGCATTCAATTCAGATTTCAAGTTGCAGGTTCATAACAATGTGTTAGGAGAACTCTCATCGGTGTCTTCATCAGGTTTTATTAGTTGTTGTAATCCAACAACTCTGAATGATCAACTCTGTTATTTATACATAGTTGATCCTAGAGATAAATCAATCAGTTCTGCTCTTCTCTTCATCTCTTGTAATGCTTTGCATATCTATTATGAAATTCTAACATGGTACCAGAGCAGGATAGATTTTGTTAGCATTCTCTCTTGAAGGTTCTAGGATCTAGTTCATTTACTTTGGATAATTTTTTTGGCTATCTTCTTGAAATTATTTTAGTAGTCATTTTTCATTATCCATTTTTTAATTATTTTTCAGCAAAATCTTTATTGTTGAAAATATTTGATGCAATATTTTTTAATATATTTTTTCTAAGTCATATTTTGAGGGTATTAAAAATATTAAATCTCTTCCTTTGCTTTGAATCAGGTTTACCTTGTGCTATGGGCTATTTTTAGCCCATTTAAAAAGGAAGGATCTTATTTCTTATTTTTAATACCCCCTCTCTTCGATTCATATTTTGGCCATTTTTTAAATAAGTTGAAAAAAACTCCTTTTATCTTAAAAGTAAATAAGATATTTTATTAGGTTCAAGTTTTTTCATCTTTCTCAGGCTATGTATTTAATCCACACCCATTAGAACTTAGTGTGGTGTTTCTTTTAATATAGTGGGAGAATTCGATCTTAAAATAGAATAGCATATCCTTGCAACTTGGTGCTCGAAAGATTAGATTATCATTTATTCCCGTTGATGCTCTATTTGTGATCCTCTCTCTAGTTTTCCCTTGGTGTTCGATTCCTTCTGGCACCTGTGACAGCTCGGATGATCATTTATTTTCTAGTTGGTTCCATGGTGAACTCAAAATGAATCTCCCTAAGATTTATCTCTCTTCTCCTATACTCTATCAGTCGGTCCTTATAACCTGCATTGCCTATTGTAAATCTCTAAATCAATCATGCCATTCAATTTATTTGAAAAAATTAATCTATTATAGTTTTTTTTATATAACATTTTTTGTAGGATCGCCATCATTTATAGAGTATATCAGGTTAAAGTTTTTTGCAGCTCAATCTAGTTGGTGCCCTCTAGTTAACGTGTATTTTGCAGATTACCCGATGGTTATGTCTATGCAATATAAACACTAGTTATTTTTATAGTCTTTTTTGTAGGGGTATGATAAAGTGTTTTTACAGGTTAAAGGAGAAAGGATCGAGTTCACCTCAGCTCAATGCAGTTTAACATTCCTTTGAGAAACATTGTTTATATTTTATATACAATGCTTTTGTTGGGGCGTCTAATGTGTTTTTTTTAGGTTCCCTCTTCTGAAGGTTAAAGGAGCAGAATATCGAGTTTCTTTCAGCTCGATATAAGTATTTTGCACTCATTGATCAAGAGTAATTTTGGGTAACTGCATTCCTTTTCTACCCTCGTTCTCAAAACATCTCTTTAGAGCACAGATGGTCAACTCACTGAGTTTCTAAAGCATCTTCTCCTTTTAGTCATTGAAGAGCAGCACCTTCATCAGTTTTCTAGAAATTATATAATTTGTTTTTTAGATTTTAGACCCAAGTGTCTTTGTATTTTATTTCATTCATTGTATTCTATCATTGCATTGTATAATTTCTTTAGTGTTCCCTATATTATTTTTTTAAAAATAGGTTATCCCTGCTTTGTCTTTGGGCTTTTCATCTATTCTCAACAGGCTCTTATCGTGAGACACAATTGTACTTTTTTTTAATAAAAGTTTTTTTTGGGAAGGGGGTGAGTGCACTTTTTGCACTCAATTGGTCCATCATTTAAGGGGGGGTGTGCTTTCTTTTTTCTATATTCATCTATGCATTTTCTTTAAATGTTAATTTAAATTTCATAGAGAATCACATTAAATACTTAAAATTGCTTTATACAAAAAAGGGTGGCCTATCTTTAAATTATTGCTACCTTTGTATTTTATTTGATTTAATATAAACTTTAAAATTTCTTAAGTTTACTATTAAATTCAAAATATTTAAGAGGCCCATCTATTTTATACAAACAATTTTTTCTTTGGCAATTATAAATTATATTTGTTCATTATAACCTTGTTTATTTCATAGATAATATTATTTTTTAAAAGAAAATTTTGTTTCTCCCATCATTTCCTTTTAAGTGTTTTTTTAAAAAAATCATTAATTTAAATTTACAAGATTTCAAAATATTTCCTTCTTTTTTCAAATATCTTTTGCCTACGTTCCATGTATCAGTACCTGTAAAAACTTATAGTTTCCCTCTCGTAAGGGCGAGTTTTTTGAGGAAATTCGTATAAATGCCTGGAAAATATTTTCTATAATCTATTTCTTTGGGTATCTCTCTAACTTATAGTTTCCCTCTCATAAGGGCAAGTTTTTGAGAAAACACCAAATAAACTGATTGTTTCCTTGCATATCAAGCCAACACCCTTACAAATTCTTCTCTCTACTTACAGTCTCCCTCAAGTAAGTGTGGTTATTGTGAAGAATAAAAAAAGGATTTGGTTCTCTCAAAGAAAATATTAAAAATTCATTATACTTATAGTTTCCCTCTCGTTAGGGTGGGTATTTTGAGTAATATATATTGAAAAGCTTCATATATTTTCTTTTTTCCATTTGCATTAATCAATTAATTGAAGTTCTAAGAGGGGATATACTGGTTAACTATAAATCTTCAATCCTTTTAAAAATATGAATTCAATTGAAACTCTTACCCCTCATAAATTTCACACTTTGAAACCTAAAATTTTAAATCTTGTCTCTCAAAAAGGTCTTACTCATTTGTTAGAAGAAAAGCAACCAGAATTTGATAAAGAATATGAAATATTTGTTTATAAAGTAAAAATGCATGAAAATATGGGTATTATTACCTCTAATGTTCATGAAATTTTGTGGTTTCATATTACAGATTACAAAACTCCTTATGAGAGTTGGGATAAATTGAAGATTCTATTTGGTAAAGTAGATCATATGAGATCAATGCAATTGGAAGTTGAACTCACATCTCTATCTCCTGAATATTTTAGTAGTATTTTGGACTTCCTCAATAAGTTCAAATAAGTCCTCACTTGATACAAAGGCGGTGAGAAGACTAATATACAAGAAGAATGTATTTATCTAATCCTTTCTAAGCTAAATGGTGTTTTTCAAATTTTTGCAACCACCTTCATATCTAATAAATATGCTCTTGGTGCAACCTTTAAAATGCCATCTTTAGAAGAATTTTGTGATAGATTAACTAGGGAAGAAAACAAACTTGCTAGATATGAAATATCTTCTTCTTCTTCAAAAGCCTTAGTAGCCTCCACCTCATCTAAAGAAAATTTTAAAAAGAAGGAAAAGACTCCCATTACCTGTACTCACTGTAAAAATAATGGTCACTCTGCTAACAAATGCTGGAAAATATTATAACAACTAGAGGTAGGTATAAAGGATAAAAATATAGAAAATAGGAAAAGCCCTTAGTGTTCAAGGAAAAACCTCCAATGCTTCCTTTAATTACTAATTCTTAGATTCTGGAGCAACTCATCACATGTCTGCTTCAAACAAGTATTTCTCTTCTATCTCCTCTAGATCTACTCATAGCATAGAAATAGGGGACTCTTCCTTCATCCCTGTCAAAGGGAAATGGGATATAACCATTGATGGTGGCTCTATAAACAATGTTCTCTATGTTCCAGAAATTGCCACCAATATCCTATCCATTTATCAAATTTATACTTTTGGAAATGGGAAAACTGTTCTCTTCTTCCCAGCAGGAGTTGAGATAAGAGATTTTAAATTACCTCATTCTATTTTAGCTAAAGGGAATATTTATCATAAATATTATATTTTCCACTTCAAAGGCTTTCAAAATCCAAAAGGAGCCTCCTATTTTGTGGCTCATAGTAATATTGAAAGTCAAATTTGGCATGAAAGTTTTGGTCATCTTAATTATAACTACCTAAAGGATTTGTGCACCCATAATATGGTTGAAATATTACCCCAAGTCTCTTCCAGTGATGGGTTTTTTCCTGGATGTGCTCTTGGAAAGCAACATCAAGATCCTTTCCACCCAAGTAGTTCTCTAAAAACCTCATCTCCTCTAGATTTTTTTTTTTGGTAATTAAGGATCAAATTCATTGCGAACGGGTTTTCTAGGTTGACCCAAAACCTTTTACAAGAATCAGCACAGAGCTGTTACAAATCAAAAAATCAATAGGGACAGACTGTCTTACGCTATTAGTACCCATCTGAAGCCCCCTTATCATATAGCTTCATGCACATCAGTCTTCTACTTTCATCTACCCCCACCTCTGCGATTTTGTGACAAGTCATGAAAATGAGACATGTCACGAAATCACGACATCTAACAGCCAAAAGATTCATTTTCCAGCATCACCACGATTTCATGACAAGTCACAAAAATGCGACATGTCACGATTTCATGACATCAAACAGCCAACTGCTTCCTTTGCCAGCAACTTCGTGATTTCGCTACAGGTCGTGAAAATGCGACATGTCGTGAAATCGCGACAACAAATTGCCTTCTGCTTCAACTTCATGCAACACCGTGATTTTGTGACAAGTCGCAAAAATGTGACATGTCACGATTTTGTGACATCTTTTTGCCTTCTTCTTTGCCTGCAAGCCCCTCCGCGATTTCATGACAGGTCGCTAAAATGCGACATGTCGCAATTTTGTGACATCTTTCTGCCTTCAGCAACAATTCCTAGCAACTCCATGATTTTGTGACCAATCATGAAAATGCAACATGTCACAAAATTGTGACATCTATCTGCATTCTGCTTCATTTTCATCATCTTCGCGATTTCGTGACAAGTCGTGAAAATGCGACATGTCACGAATTCGTGACATATTTTAGTCTTTTGCTTCGTTGCCACATCCACATTGTGAAATCGTGACATTGTTGCTGGTCGTGAAACCGCGACAACTTTCCATACTTAACTTTTTTCAGCATCGAGCACCATGAAACTGCAACAGGTCATGAAAATGTGACACGTCACGAAATCGTGACAATTTTCCTCTGAGCTCCTCACTGCTTCTTTTGGGCGCGATAACGCGACATGTCATGATATCACGCCATTTTTTGGTCAACACCTCTCATGCTCTGCTTTGACCATGATATGGTGACACGTCACGAAATCATGAAATTCTTGCTGGGCGCTCCCCTCTGCCTCTGTCAGTTACGAAACCATGACAACTTTCCATCCTTAATTTTTTCTAGCATTGAGCACCGCAAAACCGCAACAGGTCGCAAAAGTGTGACAAGTCGTGATATCACGACAAATTTCCTCTAAGCTCTTTATTGCTTCTTTTGGTCAACACCTCTCCTGATCTACTTTGATCACGATACGACGACATGTCGCTATATCACGACAGTTTCCTTCTGTGCTCTTCACTGCTTATTTTGAGCATGATAATGCGACAAGTCACGATATCGTGACAAGTATCAGTCAAAACCTCTCCTGCTCTACTTTTACTACGATACAGCAACACGTCGTGATATAGCGAGAGTTTTGGTCCGTGGTCGTACTTACCTTTTTTTGTCGTGAAAACGTGACAGGACTACTTCGGGAGACAGAAAACTCCTCTTCATTTTTCCAAACCCCATAGATGCATCATCATTGGTGATCATTTTGGATAATCTTGTCCACATCACTTGGAACCCCGAGTTCCCAAGTGACCAACCCATCGGCTTCCACCCCTAAATTGGCTAAGATATCAGCAGTTTTATTAGCTTCCCTAAACACGTGCTGGGCCCTTCGCTCATTCCTGGCTTGGTAGAGGATCCTAGCCTCTTCGATGACAGTCTTAAACCGCCACAGATGAATTTTCCCATTGCTGATAAGGTTTATGACATGCGGGGAATCTCCTTCGATGATAAGATTATCTTCAATCTCCTAAGCCATCTGAAGACCCCTCCATAGCGCTCTTGCTTTTGCCTCATTGTTAGTCCTTGTTCCCAACTGCTCAGAAAAGGCCATCACCAGAAAGCCTTGATGGTCTCTCACTACTCCTCCAGCCCCTGCTCAGCCAGGGTTACCTTTAGAAGCCCCATCAAAGTTAAGCTTGAGCCATCCAACTGGGGGAAGTTTCCACCTGACATCTACTCTAAGATTGATCTTGGGGGACATGGGTTTCTCAACCAGGGTAAGATTTAAAGAGTGAGCGATCAGTCTCTCCCAGAGGGGAGGATTGTGAGATTCATGAGGAATAAGGCTAACGTTTTCATGGGCAAAGGTAAGGATCTTATTGGTGATGGAGTTGGCATCATGGCTCGACTCATGGAAAGCTCTATGGTTTTTTTCAAGCCAAATCTGCCACAGAAAATGGTGGATACGGATCTTCCAAAAAAACCTCAACCTAATGCTAACGAAGGGATTTGGCCATTGGTGGAAGAGGTCAATGATGGTGGCTGGTCTGACCCAACAAATGCTAAAGGCTTGAAATAACCTATTGAGGATGCATGAAGAAACTGGGCATTCAAAGAAAATATGGAGGGTGGACTCCCAATTGGCCCTGCACAAACAACAACGGTTAGCAACTATCATACCTTTCCTTATCAAGTTGTCAATCATAAGAATCCTACCTTGGATCACCATCCATGAGAACATTGCAACTTTAGGAATAAGCTTTTTGACCCACACCAACTGAGTTTGGAGAATGGGGTCCTCAGAATCTACCATTACCATGTATGCAGATTTGACTGAGAACTGCCCATTTTTGGAAGCTGCCCAAATTACATGATCCTGCCTAGGACTCATGGAGATGAATTGTTGATGCAAAATGCTTTGGATTTCTTCTAAAACTATTTCAAATCCTAGGATTCTTATCTGTTTCCAAATAAGCCTTCCTCTGTCCTGCCTCATGAAGTCAACTACTTTCCTTCCATATAGATCCTCTATGATTCTTTTGACCCTCGCTAGGTGAGGAACCTGAGATAACGCTGCATCCTTGGCCCACTTGTCATTCCAAAACCTGATCTTCTGTCCATTACCAAGGACCCATCTTAGGCCTTTCTTTATTACCTCTCTGCTTGATAATATTGCTTTCCAGAACGCAGAACCTCTCCTATGCACCGTATCATCTAGGAAATCAGAACCTTGAAGATATTTCCTTCTAATTATGGTAGTCCACTCATTCTCCTCATTGTTAATAAGATGCCAAGATTTTTTAGCTACTAAAGCTGTGTTTAGATGAGCAACTCTTCTCAGTCCTAGACCCCCGTATTCTTTCGGCCTAAAAACCTTGCCCCAACCCACAAGGTGGATCCTCTGTTTTTTCTTTGATCTAGACCAGAGAAATTTCTTTTGAATTTGTTCAATTTTTTGGTGAATTCTGGTCAAAGCCCTAAAAATAGAAAGAAAATAAACCAAAATGCTCTGTAAGGAAGCCTTGGTGAGGGTGAGTTTCCCAGCCTGAGATAAAAAATGTCCTTTCCAGCCGACCAATTTTTTTTGGATTCTTTCTACCACTCTATCCCACATAGATACACACAGAGAACCATAGAAAATGGGAAGGCCTAGATACGTTGTCAGGAGAGTCGCTATCGAGAATCCCAAAATTTGAGCTATTTTGGCTTGTCTCTGATTTGGGATGTTAAGGAAGTAAAGCTTACTCTTGTTGAAATTCACCTTCTGACCCGCCACATCCTCGTAGAGTTGGAGAATGTGCTTAATCCTTCTAGCTTCAACCATAGACGACTGGGTCAACATCAAAGTGTCATCAACAAATTTTTGGTGACTAATAGGGTTGATGAGAGAGGTGGCTTTGATCCTCAAAATTAATCCAGCATTGCAAGCTGTTTTAATAGTTCTACCCAGAGCCTCTGCCACAATGAAGAACAACATTGGGCTTATTGGATCTCCTTGTCTGAGCCCTCTGTGACTTTGGAAGTACCCAACTATCATGCCATTGACCAGAACTGAGAACCAAGGTTCGGATATGCACTCTTTTATCATCCTGAGCCACTGAGGATGAAATCCAAACTTCAGAAGAATAGTCGTCAGAAAATCCCAGTTAATGCGGTCAAAAGATTTGTTCATATCAAGCTTTAGGGCTAAGACCACCTTGTTGGTTTGACTTGCAGAGTGTAAAGCTTCATGGACTGTGATCACACCATCCAAAATTGATCTCCCCTTAACAAAGCTACCTTGGCTAGGGTTGATAATGAGGGGCAAAATTTCTTACATCCTGTTAGCAATGGCTTTTGATAATATCTTGTAGGACATGTTGCATAGACTAATTGGTCTGAAATCTGCCATTGTCTTTGGAGTTGGGCCCTTAGGAATCAGGGCGATAAAGGTGGACTTGAACCCTCTAGGGATATTTTTTGAAGCCTAGAATTCTTTCATTGTAGAGATGACATCCACTCCTACAGTGTCCCAAAAAACTTGGTAGAACCGAGGAGGGAACCCATCAGGGCCAGGGGTCTTCTCAAGATCCATGCTAAACAGAGCTTTTCTAATTTCTTCATCAGTGAAGGGAGCAAGAAGCTTAACATGTATGGCCTCATCAACCAAACTCAGAATGGACTGGAGTAGGGTTTCCTTGGATTCCTCTCTACATTGGGATTCATCCCCGAGAAGGGAGCTGAAGTAAGCTACTGCTTCCTCCCTGATCTCAATTAAGTCTTGGGTTTTGGATCCATCGTATTTGGTCAACTCTATGATCTTATTATTACTTTTGTTCCTCAAGGTAGAAACATGAAAGAACTTTGAGTTCGAATCACCATCCTTTAACCATAAAGCCTTGGATTTTTGTCTCTAGTAAGTCTCCTCACAAGCTAAAATATTATGATATTCTGACAGATTGGCTAGTTCCTCCTTCCTAGTAGCTTCATCACTGATACCATTCTGTATCGTGTTGTCAATGACCTACAGCATTTCCCACACTTGTTTCTTTTTCTCAAACAGGTTCCCAAAAACCTCCTTATTCCAAGTTCTAAGGTTATTCTTTACTAATTTCAGCTTTTGAGCAAGAATGAAACCTGAACTTTTGTGAAAGGGTTGCTGCCACCATTTGGAAATACTTTCTTTTAAATCCGGGTGTCTGATCCACATTGACTAAAAATGAAAGGGTTTTTTTGAAAGAGTTTGACTTTGGGACCTCCAAGAGGATGGGATTATGATCGGAGGAAATTTTGGGAAAAGTTTGCAGAGTAGAGTCTCCAAACCTAGCAATCGCCTCCTTGGATAAGAAAAACCTGTCAAGTATTTCCTGGATAAGTTGGCTTCCTGACCGCCTATTGCTCCAGGTATACTTGGCTCCTATTAGCCTCACATCCATCAGTTGGTTTGAGTTAAAAAAATCATTGAAGTCTTCCATACTTCTGGAAGGGAGCCCTGATCCACCCTTTTTGTCTAATGGGTATAGCGGCGTGTTGAAATCTCCTACCACCACCCACGGGATGTCATGGAAAGCATCACCCAGATTGCCCAAATACTCCCACAAAGAAGCTCTCCCCTGAACAAAATTAGGAGCGTAAACATTGGAGCAGATCCACGATCTATTGTTGTCAATATCATGGAAAAAACACTCAACACCCTGTCGTCCTCTTGGATGATACTGCCTTCCACTACCCGAGGGTCCCATAGAACCATGAGCCCCGCTAACGTTCCTCTAGCCAGTATAAACATCATTTCCCCTTGACTCCACATCTTTTTTGATATTGATTTTGATTGGGCTTTGTCTAATTTTGTTTCTTGCAGCATCAAAATTGTTGGATTGTATTGCCTTCTTAGCGAACTAACCACTCTCTGAGTGGGCCGGCCATTGAGGCCTCTCACATTCCATGAGAGAACCTTCATTTAGATTGTTTAGAATTTTTCCCTTTCCCCCTTCCCTAAGGAGGTTTTCCTAATTTGTTATCTTCGAGCCCTGGGATAACTTGTTGTATCAGAGTTTTCTGTTTACCGCTGGCAATCTCATTGTCAGTACTCATTCTGTTGTGCTCTACATTTGAAATCCTCCCCTTCTTTCTCTCACAACCATAATCAATAGGTGAATTAGTTGTACTCCTAGTATTCTTGGGGCTAAATTTATGGGGATCTAACTGTTGAAGAACTAGACTCACGCATTCCTCAAAATCATCCAATTCTACCATCTCAGTCCTTGATTCTAACTCCTCCATATTTTTCCTGTATTCTTCTAATTTATGAGAAGAATATTTTAGTTGGTTGGGCGGGCTTCTGGCTATGATATTGGGTAGGTCTGGTTTCGAAGACACAATCTCCTCCACCCTTTTTCTATATTCGTTGGGACTTAGCCTTACCCCTCCCTAGGGGATTGAGGGGTTATTTGTTATGGGATTTGAAGGACCCACCCTTGATGGGGATTCTAGGGTTTCAGGGAGAACACATTGCCTGTTTCCCTCTTCTAATTCCTCGATCTCCCCTTCTATCGATAGATCAACTAAAATATTGAACTTATTTGAGCTTGGAAATTTAGGGCTTACCTGATTTTCTTGATCTTTGGTGAGATGTTGCTTGTCTTTGCTCTGATTTTGCCCTGAACCCTGTTTGTCCTTCTCCTAAAAAAAGTAGTTCTTTTTAAATGGCCTAGACCCTCCTTTGCCAATAGGGCCTCTTTTTAGAGGGGGTTCCTAGGAAACCCTTTCTCATTTGCATGATTGCCTTCCGATCTGTGGATGACTCTACTTGCTGGTAGAGTAGGGCACTAATTTTGCAGGTGGCCTTAGGATTTACACTCAAGGCAATAATTTGGCTTGTTTTCATATTCCATCACTTTATATCTTAGGTATTTGTCATACTCTAGCTCCACAACATTTGGCAGCTCAGATTCAATATTGGCGTTGATGAAAAGTCTTGCATGTGTCATCCTTGTCCTAGCCAAGGTTGCATGATCTATGGACACCAGTTCTTTGATCATTCTGGAAATGCCATGCAGCCAATACTCATTGACAAACTAAGCTGGAAGGTTGGGGAGCCAAACCCAAATGGGAGCAGTATTGATATTCTATTTTTTAGGGTCAAAATCCTCCCCCCATTTCCTGAGGAAAAGACTGCGTTTCCCTAAAAAATAGGGTCCTCCAGTGAGAACGTGGCTCACATCCTCCTTATTGTTAAATATTATGATAAAAAACCCCCTGGACAGGGCAACAACGTCCATACTACCCACCGTACTCCATTTGGTAGGGCCCAGGACCGAATAGTTTCTATATTTGGCCTTCCACCTAGAAATTTGCCCACTAATGAAAAATATTCCATGGCTAAACATGGCCCCATCGAATCAATAGGTGTCTTTATCCTGTTATTTATAGGGATGAGATGCGGGAGTGAAAGAAAAACACTCTTTCTCCCCTTGACAGTATCCACAAAGGACCGGCCTCCTCCGGGACCCGCACCACCCATCTGGGTCCCTTTGTCCGGATCTTTTTGGGGAGGGTCACGCTCTCTCTAGACAACCCCTCTTGACACCGCTCACCTCCCATCCTCTAGATCCTCTCCTAGGTCATTCTTGAGGGTCCTACCCAAACCCTCCGAGCCATCTCTGCTCTTCCTGCCTAAAACTTTCAAAATCTCTCCGCTGCTCCTCTCCTCCATTCCGCTCGGCTGAGATTACTTTTGTTGCACCTCTTGACTCCTCATCTCCTCTAGATTTAATCCATAGTGACTTAATGACCTTTCCTGAAACATATTTCAAAGGAGTAAAGTATGCTCTTACCTTTATTGATGATTTTTATAGAAGGTCCTAGGTGTACTTCCTAAAATATAAAAGTGATGTGTTATCCCACTTTAAAGTCTTTAAAGCCTTAGTTGAAAATTAGACTTCTTGCAAAATAAAGAAGATTCATACTGATAATGGGGGGGAATACTGTAGTAATGAGTTCTCCATATTTATTTCTAATCATGGTATAATACATCAACATTTTGTCTCCCATAATCCTCAACAAAATGGTATTGCAAAAAGAAAAAACCAGAATTTAAAAGAGATGGCTAATTGTATGCTCTATTCAAAAGATATTCCAAAAGTTTTTTTGGCATAGGCTATTAATTGTGCAAATTATATTTAAAATCACACACCTTATAAATCTCTTGACCAAATAAACCCTGAAGAAGCATGGTCTGGATTAAAACAACATGTTTCCAATTTCAATATTTTTGGATGTACTACTTGGGCTCACATCCCAAAGAAGAAAAGGAAGGCTCTTGATAAGAAAAGTAGAAAGCTCATATTTTTTTGGTTATTGAGAAGAATTTAAAGCATACAGGATTATTGATCTCTCAAATCATGAGGTATTATTTCATAGGAATGTCCAATTTGATGAAACATTCCCTCAAAAATATCCTCCAATGGCCTCTTCCTCCATTGAGCCTTCTCCTATAGTAGAACCTCAATATTATGAAGAGACAACCCTTGAAGTTAATTTGGCTAATGATAATCAAGATCAAGAACCTATAACTCCTTATATATGTCTTTCAACTCCTTCCTCTCTTGTTTGTCGGCTTAAAAAATACCTATATGGCCTCAAAAAAGCCCCTAGAGCTTGGTATGAAAATATGGACTCCTTCCTTCTTTCAGCAGGTTTTTCTCATTGTGAGTTTGACAATACAAT
Source organism: Wollemia nobilis (assembly GCA_028583015.1). NCBI lineage: Eukaryota > Viridiplantae > Streptophyta > Pinopsida > Araucariales > Araucariaceae > Wollemia > Wollemia nobilis. The sequence continues at coordinate 1,697,476 of JAQPPZ010000741.1, forward strand.
TTATATTTGGAGAAGTAAAGGAAATATCACCATTCTTGTTCATTATGTTGATGATATTCTTCTCACTGGTAGTAACCTCACTCACATTCATAATATAAAAGACTCCCTCTCTAAAAAATTTGAAATGACCGATCTAGGTCTAGCTCATTTCTTCCTTGGAATTCAAACAAAACAAAATAAAGTAGGAATCACCTTATATCAACAAAATTACACTCAATATCTCCTTCAAAATTTTAAAATGATAGATTGTAAACCTTCTCCTATCCCCTTTAAATCTGAAATTCATCTCAGTACTTCCTTCTCATCCCCTCCTTGTGATGCTACTCTATACTGTCAGCTTGTAGGGTACTACACACTTTGGGCTCATCTATAAGGGAGACTCCATGGATATCATTGGCTATACAAATTCATATTGGGCAGGATCAGTAGATGACATATGTTCTACCTCTAAATATGTTTTCTACCTTGGTTCTTCACCAATAGCCTGGTTATGCAAGAAAAAACAAATAGTAGTATTATCTTCTATAGAGGTAGAATACAGAGCAACAATTTCAGCTAGTCAGGAAGCCCTTTGGCTTCATCAATTTCTCAAATAATTTGTTTTATTCCATAAGGGTCCTATAACTATTTGGTGTGACAATCAAAGCACAATTCATATTACACGCAATCCAGTTGAGCATCAGTGCACCAAACACATTGAGATCCATATGCACTTCATCAATAAATATATTCAAAATGGGGATATGCACTTGGAATATATTCTGACAAAGAATCAACTTTCAGATATATTCATCAGGTCATTTCCTTCTTCATGTTACCTTTAGTTGTGAGAAAAACTTGGAGTGTTACAACTGCATTGACAAAGAGGTCTTCCACCTCTCACTATATTGTACATGAGTACCTCATCATGCCTTCTTGCTGGGACTCATTTTATTTGTTAAAGAGGACAATCTTTGCCATCCAAAGGCAAACCTATTTCATACTTCTTTGATTTTGATTGATGGCTTTTCACATTTTATTTTTACCATCATTTCAAAACAAAGGGGTGATAGTTGGTTTTTTCCCATAGGGGTTTTTTCCACCAACTATCTATGTTGTACATGAGTACCTAATCAGGCCTCGTTGTTGGGAATCATTTGTAGAATCTCCCCTAGTATCACTTAAGGGGGGGTGTTAGAATAAGTGAATATTATCTTAAGTTTCACTAGGATACACACTTGAGTTTCCACTCCTTCATGTTTCAGGAGAACTCTCAGTGGTGTCTTCATCAAGTTTTATGAGTTTTTGTAATCCAACGGCTCTCAATGATCAACTATGCTATTTATATAGAGTTGAGCCTAGAGATAAATCAATTATTTCTACTCTTCTCTTCATCTCTTGTAATTCTTTGCATATCTATTATGAAATTCTAACAAGTTGTGTTTCATTGAGTGTATTATTGAGTGAAGTTGGTTGAGCATAATTGATTGAAAGCATTGGAGTGATAGTTCAATTTTTGTGAAACAAATTATACTTTATTTTGAATTGATTTTGAAGAGAGTTTGTAAGTTTTAAAGTGTTTTTTTTAGTACAAAATCTAGTAAGTGTGAAATATATTGAGTCTCTAATAATTCTCTACATGTTCCTATGGTTAAACAATATTCTGAGTGAAACTTGTTTGTGGTATTGAAGAGGTTTTCTGAAAGAGAGTTTGCAAGTGATAGATTGTTTTGTTGAGTACAAAACCTAGTAAGTGTGAAACATATTGAGCCTATAATTATTATCTACATGTTCCTATGGTTAAACAAGATTTTGAGTGAAACTTATTTGTGGTATTTAAGAGGTTTTCTGAAAGAGAGTTTGCAAGTGATAGAGTGTTTTTTTTAGTACAAAACCTAGTAAGTGTGAAACATATTGAGTCTCTAATTATTCTCTATATGTTCCTATGGTTAAACAAGATTATGAGTGAAAATTGTTTGCGGTATTGAAGAGGTTTTCTGAAAGAGAATAAATTGAATTTTGTATGCAAGTTTTACAATTGATTTGAATAAGATTTTGTGAAATCTTATGGATAGATTTGAGTAAGCCCTAGAGGGGACTTAAGGATATAGTTGAGTAAGCTTTTGTAAAATATTAAGGAAATATTTGTGTGAGATTTTTTGAAATCTTACAAACATATTTGAGGCAAGTCTTAGGGAAGACTTGTTGAGCATATTGGACAAGTTCTAGAGAGGACTTATTGAGCATAATTGAGGTAAGTCTTAGGGAAGAATTGTTGAGTAGATTGGACAAGTTCTAGAGAGGACTTGTTGAGAATATTTGAGGTAAGTCTTGGTGAAGACTTGTTGAGCAAATTGAGCAAGTTATTGAGAGGACTTATGGATAGATTTGAGGTAAGTATTTGAGAAGACTTGAGAGTAGAGTTGATTGATTGATTTGTTCAAGCTTTGAGTTAAGTATTGGAGTATATTTAAGTAGAGTTAAATTGTGATTGAATCAAGCTTTGTGTTAAGGATTGAGAATAGTTTTGAGGATAAATATTAGTGCATATTTGAGGGTATATTTGCACTAGACCAGAGACAAACTTGTGAGAAGATTTATGCTATACTCAGGATAATGTTTAGTGTAGATTTGAGATAAATATTGAGCAAAGTTGAGAGTAATATTTGGAGGTGAAAGAGTGGAGGATAATAGTTTCCACTGGATAGAGATCCATTATCTAGGGTAGTAAGTATAAATGTATTTTGAGTGAGGATATATTTCTTCAGTGGAGAGAGATCCAAAAGCGAGTGTAGTGGAGGTTGTAGTCTTCTAGAAGATCACCAGCCAAAGCAGAGGAGAAGGATTTCTCGTGTGGATAGATATCCATGAACCAATAGAGGATAAGTTCTCTTGTGGATAGATATCCACAAACTTGATTAGGATATTGGTGTCCCCTTTGGATAGAGGTCCATAAAAATTGTAATAGGGAAATATTCCCAAGATATTTGTTAAGAAAATTTTGGTTAAATATTTTCTTCGTGGAGTAGTCCACATTGGGTGAACCACGTTAACTTGGTATCTTTATTGTGTGTGATGATTTGTGCATTAATTTTATTACTACTATTTATATTTCCATTGATCATATTGAATAATATTATTTGGGAATGAAAAATAAAAAGTGATATTATACTATTCACCCTCCCTCTCACTATAAGCTTGTGTTGTTCACATCTGTCAATCCATGAGAAAAATACACTCTTTTCTATTAATGTATAATATTCTCAGGGTGAGAGTGTAGGAGATACTTTATTGGTGGCTAAGTAATTAGGCATATCTGTATACCATGGAATTTTTTCATCTAGAATAAAAAATGCTCATATGGAAATTGATCCTTAGTCCCTGTATGATCTTGAGAAATTAACCTGCAGAGAAAATTTACAACAAAATTACCCCTCCCATGTTTGTCAAAAATGGTTACATCAAATTCTTGCAAAAATATAAGCCACTTAATAATTCTACCACTCACTACAGGTTTATTCATTAGGTACCTAATGGATGCTTGATCTGTATGCACAAAAATATTATAACCTGTAATGTAATGGCATAACTTATTAATAGCGTGCACTACTACAAGGAATTCCTTTTCTATGACAATATGGTTTAACTCAATACATGTAAGATTTTTATTGATATAGTAGATGGCGTAAAACTCATATCCATATTTTTATCCTAATGTAGCTCATATCACATTGTTAGATGCATCAATGTAAATGTAAAAGGGGAGGGTCCAATTTGGACCTCTCAGAATAGGAGTTGTGGTCAATCTCTCTTTTAAAATATAAAATTCTTATTCACACTCACTATTATAAATAAACACAACATTTAAATATAATAATGTATGCAAATGTTTGGCATTATTGCTAAAATATTGGATAAAATACCTATAGTATCCAACAAAACCTAGAAAACTACGAACATCTCTCTTTGTTTAGGGAGTGGATATATTTTAATTTCTTAAATTTTCTATTTATCTACTTTAATCCCATCTACAGATATATTATGTCCTAACACTATCCCTTATTGCATTAGCATAAAGCATTTTTTGTTGCTAAGGGACAGGTTTATCTCTTGACATTGTTGGAGTACTTTCTCTAGATTGGTTGTAGCTTCCTCAAAAGTATCACCATAAATAATGAAATCATCCATGTATACATCTATAGATTCTCCAACCATATCTAAAAATATACTAAGAAACACCCTTTGAAAGGCTGTAGGTGTGTTACACAACCCAAATAGTAAGACCTGGTAAGCAAAAGTCCCCCATGGACAAGTACACATGGTTTTGTATTGGTGTTCTTCCTCTATTTGTATTTGATTGTATCCACTAAACCCATCCAGGAGAAAAAAATATTTCCTTCCATTGTGTCAAGAACTTGGTCAATAAAGGGTAAGGAAAAATGGTATTTTCTAGTGGCTTTATTGAGCATCATGTAATCAACACAAATACACTGCTTACAAATTTTATTAGGCACCACTGCTAAAGGTGATACCCATTGATTATTTGATATTAGATAATTAAACCTAGTTGACAAAATTTTTTCTAGTTCAGCTTGAATAATTTCTTTCATGGCTAGATCCATTATCCTTTGGGGTTGTCTTACTGATCTCATATCATCTTCCAAATATATCTTGTGAGTACATAATTCAGGTACAATACCCCTCATGTATGTATAATACAATGCAAAAGTAGTTTGGTATTTGACACGTATTCATTTTTTTTGTCCTCTTGAATAATTTACAACTCATTATCAATACTCAATACTTTGACAGGTGCTACCTCTATTTTTTGACATGGTTATATTTGCTTCCTACAAGTGGGAATTCTAGAGGAGGATGAGAAGATTCCCCTTGGAAAATGTGTCTGATGACTTGTTCTTCATTAGTGTCATCCTCAATCTCATATAGATTAGGTTGAAGCATTTACAAGGCATCATCATTTAAGGATTCATATTTTGGTTCTCCCAACAAATTAATGGATTGTGTAGGTGGATAAATAATTACATTTTTGGTATTTTTTCCGTCTGAGATCATCATTTGTCCTATCCTACAACATAAATAAGCATAAGCTATGGAAAGTTAATGTCTACCTAATATAAGTGGATACCCACCCAATCTGGATCTAGACTACAACACTTGAAAATCTATCAGATACTCCCATGCATCTACTATGACAACATATTCTAGGATTCTCTTAGGGAGTACTATGGATCGATCAGCTAATTGAAGGATAATTTTAGTTGGAATAATATCTATGAGTTGTAGTTTCTACACTATTTCTTAAGGCATGACATTTATGGCAGCCCCTAGATCTACTAATGTGTTGGGTAATGAGAAGCTTGTAATTTTAATGATTAGCACTAGACTTCTTGTATCAGAGTATTTAGGATGGTAGGTATTGCCTAACATGAGATCAACCAATTTTTGTATCACTTTTACTACTTTTGATGGTTTTATTATTAATTTTTTCAAACATAATTCTCTTATGGCCTTCTTATAAATGGAAACATCTCTAATGGCATGAAAGAGGGAAATTATGACTATCAAGTTTTAAGCCTTCCATAATGTCAAATTCTACTTGTGTTGAATTTCTCAGTTCCTTTAATCTTTCTGGAAAATGTGGAATCCCTTAATTTTTATTTTTCTTAGTAGTTTATTTTTCTACCACCTCTTTTATCAAATATGGATCTTCTACTTCTAACCCTACATTCACTTCCTCCACTATAGGAGGTGTTTGTTCTACTCCTAATTGTTTACCTGACCTAAGCTATACAGGGCTACAATCTACTCTAATATTATACATTGGAAAAAACTTTGTGTCTACTTGATAGGTGGGCTGATTTGACCTATTATTGGAATTTGGAGTTGGTTGTGTAGGTAGTTGAATTGGTCTTGAAGCATGAGGTGCAAGAAATTTGGGTTGCAGTGGAGTTTGATTTGTATTTTGTGGAGGCGAAGTCCACGTATTTTGGTTCCTCCACTATTGTCCAATTTACTACTAAGGCTCAATTTCATATCAATCCTATAAATGGAATTATAGTAGAGTGTAGTAGATAGTGGTATAACTCCTATATGGAGTACAATTCAGTTCTTGAGCTTATATTAATGAAGTTACCATTACCTCCATATTGCATTGTATTTTCACCACATTCTATTTATACTATATATTAGTCATTATTGCAAAATTTACTTTCATATTTTATGCATTTTATTAGGAGTTGCGATAGATCTCTCTCACTATATATATCCTCAAACTCTAACATGAACCAACCAATGGAGTGCCATAATTTTAGTATAATTATCAAAACCTTCTCCTAGTACAACCTTGAACATGAAATAATGAGAGTAAAAAACATGTAGTATACCCTTGTCTAGCCTCATAAAAAAAGTCCTAGGCCCCTAACTTATCAATCTTGAGATGCATGATTTAAATGATTGCCTTTATTGTTGTCAAAACCTTATAGTTGTTGCAACTTTTGATAATTTAGGAGGAGAACTATCAAGTACGATTCTCCTGATCCTAAAATATTCTTGTGTTCCTATATAATTATACTCCCCACAACACAAACAATGGAATATCTATAGAACCTTTGTATGATATATTTTCAAACCAAGATTTCAAAAGAAACCAACAATTTTATCTCATAAAAGAAATAAAAAGAAGCTTTAAGTATCATGTTTTGACAGAATAAAATTTGTTTGGCAGGTTGGAAAGACAAGTTATTAGTCATTTTGATAAGGCTAAAACTCATAAAGAATACATTGCAATCCATCCTTATTCATAAGATGCTACTTTCAAAATTGCTAGTAGGTGTAACATTAGAAATTGAGAAAACTTAATGAGACTTTCTTTGAAAAGGATGTGAGGAGAAATTTAGAATTTGACTTTGTAAGTAACATAGGGTTTGCAAAGAAATAAATATTGGATAACCAGGCTTCCATAATTGCAGATATAATTCTTTCCATAGGGACAAAACATAGTTGGAGATTATTCAAATATAAAGGAAAAAGTTAGAAAAAATATTACTTCAAAAATATATATGTTTTCCTGATGCAATTAAGTTAGTCAATAAAATAACGGTTCATAAAGGATCACCAACTTGGAACTTTATATTAGATAGTTAACAATTGATCAAGAAACATATTATGTGGTTATAAAGTGAGGAAAACAAAATAATTTTTTGGTCTAGTGCTAAGTTGAAGCCTTATCCCCTTATTGATTAAAAGTGACAACCATTTATTTGGGAATGTATGGCTTATAAAGGTCTAAAGGTCATGGATTATATTAATGTGAACAACATTTCCAAATCTTCTATTTCTTTTCTTAAACTCATTGAAGGAAAGCAACTCAAAAAAATTGTAGATGACATTCAAAATATGCTTTAAACAATTTATTTGCCTCATTACACAAAAATGATAAGTTGAAGTATCAAATTATGGTGAATACTTGATCAAGTTAAGATATGTGGATTTAGAAATAAAAATTTTCTATTCTCAAATATTTTCCTTGGAAGATTGTTTGGCCACTAGAGGCTCTTCCTAACACCTAAAAATTCCATTATTTAGTAATTCAAGGTAGTATTATACAAATATAAGGGTACCATGGACCTTATATATGTGCCTTATATGAGAAATACTTTGAAACATAGAAGTATTTACTTCTTTGGTGCCCCTTTACTCACACAATTTGTGGGTGATTTTTTAAAAATGTATGAATATAATAGGTAGATCCATCAATATTTAAAGACAAAATAAAATATTCAATAAATTTTTTAATAGTTAAAGCATTATGTATTTTCATCTGCTTTTTGTGGTGCAATGGTAAATACCCTAGGTGTTGGTAGAGGCTGACCCAGGTTCCATTCCCCTCATCTCCATCCTACAGATATATGGTATAGTTAGGAATGTCCTATGTACTGGTAGAGGCCGACAAGGCTCCATTCCTCCTATGCCCAACCTGTTGAAAGTGGCATCTCGAAAAGGGTGTTTTCCACTATAAATTAGTTTTATCTACTTGTTGTGGTGCAGTGGTAAATGCCCTAGGTGTTGGTAGAGGCCGACCTAGGTTCCATTCCCCTTGTATCCATACTACAGATATATGGTATAGTTAGGAATGTCCTATGTGTTGGTAGAGGCCGACAAGGCTCCATTCCTCCTATGCCCAAACTGTTGAAAGTGGCACCTCGAAAGGGGTGTTTTCTACTATAAATTAGTTTTTTACCCAGGTGTTGTAGGTGAGTTGGAAAGGAGAGGGCAATCCTCCAAGGGAGGTCCCAGGTTCAAATCTCCACCCTACCAAAAATCTAAATTGGGTATCCAAAATCCAATTGATAATGTTGGTGCGGGCAGGGTCGGGTGCTTCCTCGGGTGACTTTGACAGTGTAGAACCCCATGTTTGTGGTATCTCAAACCAAGGCGATCTGCAAGGGGTTTTTCTCTTAAAAAAAAAGCATTATGTATTTTCTAGAGGATTGATCTTTCCATTGTTTGTTGGAGTTTATGGCCTAAAAGAAATAATAAATTTTTAAAATTAAATAACAAAATCATGTCCAAAATTAAAGTCATATTACTTTCTATATTGTAGAATGTTTGCATAAATGTTGTTTACCATATGACTTTTTAAGTGTTTAAAAGGATGAGCTAACCACTTAGTTACTAATTTGAAAATAAATGGAAGATTCAATTATGGAAATGCACTTAAAAAAGGATTTGTTTATTTCTGGTAAAGTGAAAATATCTAGAAATTGGGTTTATCAAAACTAAATTAACTTTGATGTTGCTTCTAAATGAAATTTGCTAAAAGTTGATGGAGGTGATGCTTTCTAAAATAATTAAGGCATTGTTCTCCTCAATCGCTTAGAATCATATGGAACTTCAACTAACCAGTTTGCAAATATTGGGGTACTTCTGAAAGCACGAGATTCCGGAAGTTGAAAAGGAACACTAAAGCTATGCAATGCAAAACGAAATGTAACGCTTTAATCCTAGAAATTTGAAATGCATGAAATAGGGAAAAGAGACGAATTGAGATGAAATGAAAGAAGTATAGAAAGCACATCCCTTTTTATTTATACTCTCTCAATATCGGTTACAAAGACGTCTCCCGCATTTTCAGGGGCTAGGAGCGTTAACATGTTTCGGTTACAATAGTGACTAGTGATCCTCCTTCCGCGTGCCCACATGTAAAATGGGCGGGCCAAAGTGTTGCTGCCACTGGTGTGAATGAATATTTGATCCTTGCTGCTCCTCCTGCATTCAAAGAAACAACAAAATCGTTAGTAGCACCTGCGAATAAGACAAAGCATGCGATCCTCAAACCTACAATAAGCGGATGAGAAAATGAATTAAACTATAACTAAAACTTATCCAAATGACATGAAAACTTGGCAAAGACATAGAAACATCACCAAGAAGGCATTGCAAAAGGAACAGTCAAGAAATTCCTCACCGATTTGAATTCGCTCTTGGGTGGGACGGATTCGACTGTAATTCGTTCCGGGGTAGGACGAATTCACCTGCAACAAAGCGTCGAAGTGATACTGCCCCAAATGTCGCGTCTAGGGAGCTCCAAAAGACCTGCAAACTTGGGGTTAGCTAATTGGAGGCATTTTGGGAAGACCCAGATGGTCAGATTTCCCCAATTTGGCCTCCATCAATGGGAATTTGACGCTGCTACCTGCAAGTTAGTGAGGACAACAAAAGCGATAAAACATGATAAGATTTGATCAAAGCATTATGAAATCAGAATTACAAGCTATTTAAGCAGCATAATATGGAATGCAAAATAAAAAAATGACAAAAAGAACAATCTACCACGAATTCCCAATCGTTCTTAGAAAAATAAGATTAGGCTCGCAGTAGTGCGGGGCGCCCGGGCGGGCCGCCCACCGTTGGAACCTGATTTTGGCACCAATCCACTTGGGATGGGCCCAAAATCTCTTGTAATGTGTTGTCGGAGAATTGGTAGATCGATGTGGTCAAGTGTCGGGTTTTGGATCCGGATTCACACTTCCAATAACCACCCAATGACCTCCCTTGTGAAAGAGATCAAGGATGTGGAAGAGGTGAATCAAAGGTAAAGCGTGGTATTAATTTGGCAGCACTTCGTTGCTTAAAAATGCTTCCAACCTGTCCTCTTTTGGGGTGAGGAAGCTCACCAATTTATAGACCCAAGGGGTCTCTTTGGATGGGCATGCAGGGCGCCACTTGGCGGCCATGCCTTCCCAAGAGGGAGGAGATTCCTCCCTGACTTGGGCTTCCATGATCGCCCTTGTGACAGTCCTCTAACGTTCAATTTGCTCACCTACGCGCGCATGCAAGGCAGGGAGCATTAATTGACTGTCCTTGGCTGCCATTTGGCACAATTTCTCTTTTTGCCCGTTGAACCTGGAATTTGCCCTACCCAGGAATGAATTGGAAATTCGTCCCTGGGTGGGGCGAATCCCATTTTGAATTCGTCCCGGGGTGGGACGGATTTGGAGCAAAGTGTCTGAAGGTGCCAAATTGCTTTTTGACCTTCCAAAATTGTTGTAAAAGTGGTTAGGACCACTTTTTAACCTCTGAGGGCTGCCCTGGGGGCTGTGTGTGTCAAAGCGATCAGTGTTTGCAGTCACATAATCGGATTGGTGCTGTTTTGGTGTCTACAGATGCCCCTTTTTGGAAAGCACTACGGGTGATGCAGATGTTGAGCAAAAATAGATAACCAAAGCACTAATGATTAGGATTTCTTGGTAACCTAACCAAATTTTGATGCCCCAAGCATGGAAAGGGCATGCATTCTTGAATCCTTGCTTCTGACGAGCGAAGGCACTCAATTCAAGTGTTAACCTTTTTCGGTGAGGTGTTACTTGACCTTGGACATTGATCAGTCATGAATAGGCAAAGGGTGCAACCTTTTGTCTGTGAGAACCTTGAGTTCATGATTCATGAAATGCCAAGTGATTTGATCAGATTGTGATTATTGCTTGTTTACTACCCCAAGTAGGAGCGTAATTGTCTTTGTCAATGATTCTTTGAATGCATGCCATTTTCCTTAATTGGGTGTGTGTTTGTTGATTGGTGACTAAGTGTGACTACCCCCTCAAGCGACGAATCGATGAGGGAATGACCTTCATGAGAAAAGTGACGAGTCGCTTGACTCAAGATGACTTGTGCAAGGGTGCCCTTAGATGGTTTAGCATTAAGTGTGTGCAGTTTTTCGACATTTAGACCTATTTTTGGTGGGTGGTAACCCTTTTTGCGACGCTTTTTGGAGCTAAAATTGGCAAAAATTCGTCCTCCCGTGGAGCGGTCCGGCTAAGGTAGCCTTCTTAGGGAGTAGGATAGTGACAATTTGTGACCCCAACATCTATTTTGCATGCCCGGGATGTCAAGTGCAACAACACTCTCATCGGGCAAGTTTATTAGCTGTTTTAGTGCATTTTTGTTCAATTTTTGCTATTTTTTTGAAATTTTTGCCCTGAATTCGTCCCAGGGTGGGACGAATACCAGCTTAGTATTCGTCCCAGGGTGGGACGAGCGCTAACCAGAGTGCTCATCCTAGGGGGGAACGAATATAAGCTCAAAAGGCCTATTTAAAGGTCAAAACTAGGGTTTGGGCTCATTTGCATCTGAATTTTCTTGCGATTTGGAGCTCTGGGGAGGAGGAGGTTAATTCTGCGAAGCGAAGCGCTGTCGAATTTCTCCTGACATCATGAGTGCACAGACCGGATCGAGCGGCGGAGCCGAAGCGAGACCAGTAAGTGCTCCCTAGTGTTATTACTTTTGTTTAAAACTGCAAGTGTTTTGTTTAATTTTCTTTGTGATGATGTTTTTCAAAATTTAAAATTGAAACCCTGAAACTGAGCTGAACACAACCAAGACTTAGTGTACAACTAAATGACAAACGTAGTGAAAACCTAGGTAAAGAATTGTTATTTTGCTTATAACTAAAACCCTAGGATAAACGGAACGTAAAACCCTAGTTCTTAGGTTGAGCTGGTCAGTTTTAAAACGTAGGTTAAAAGCCTAGGTTTAAAACTATTATTTTAATTTTATTTTGTTTGTGCAGACTTTTTAGACTTAGAATACCGAAATCCTACGACTGACAATAGGACTGACAAAATATTTGTGTTTTTGTTAATTAATCAGTTTAGAGTTTAAAAACCCTAGGGCTGACAAATTAATTTTTTTGAAATTTTGTTTTGTTTTTGAATTTATCAGTTAGGATTAGAAACCCTAGGACTGAAATTAATTTTTTTTTTGAATTTTTGTTTTATTTTTAAATTTATCAGTTAGGATTAGAAACCCTAGGACTGACAAATTAATTTTTTTGAAATTTTTTTATTTTGTTTTTTTTTTAAATTTATCAGTTAGGATTAGAAACCCTAGGACTGACAAATTAATTTTTGTTTTTGAATTTTTGTTTTGTTTTTAAATTTATCAGTTAGGATTAGAAACCCTAGGACTGACAAATTAATTTTTGAATTTTTGTTTTGTTTTTAAATTTATCAGTTAGGATTAGAAACCCTAGGACTGACAAATTAATTTTTGAATTTTGTTTTGTTTTGTTTTTGGAATTTATCAGTTAGGATTAGAAACCCTAGGACTGACAAATTAATTTTGTTTGAATTTTTATGTTTGTTTTTGGCTGTACATTGGTAGGCAATGTTGTATATTCATGTTATTGTTGTACAATTTTTTTTCCATGATTTTAATGTTTTTGAATTGTTTTCTTTTGTAGGTTGTTAAGAGCCGGTACCGTGTACCTACTGCTTTTGCTGAAGCGCGGGGGGCGCTAACCGTGGTGCTAACTATGGCTGACTGGGAGTGGCTTGATGCCCTTGGGCTCAAGCAGGTGGCTCGACTGGAGCCTGTGGTCGGGGATCGGGCTTATCTGATGGCCCTGATCAATCTGTGGGATCCCCGGACCAACACCTTCCATCTCCCAACAGGGGAGATGACAGTGACCTTGGAGGATGTCTATCGGCTTCTACGGATTTCGATAGATGGACTGCCGATCAGGACGTCACCACGTGATCAGCAAACAGTTGTACTGATGCGATGCTTTGGGCATGGGGAGGAGCTGGGTGTGGAGGATCCAGTGGAGAGGGCAGAGGGCGACTGCAGATTGGCAGGATTTTGGTCCGATGGTGGCTGGAGAGGGGGGTGTTGGGAGTGAGGCACGCATTCCTTATGGGCCTCATTTCCAACATGTTGCTACCTGACTCGTCAGGTGCGAGGTTCTCGTGGAACCTATTGGATTTGGTTTGGTGGTTGGTAGAGTGCCCGACGGAGGCACCGCTAATCATGAGATGGGGACAGATGCTACTGGCATAGCTCTATGGTGAGCTGTACGAGGTCCGCTGTCGAAAGCGAAAGGGGATTAGCTGCAGCTATCTATTGTAGAGCTGGGCTTGGCAGCACATAGCGGTGGAGAGGTTGGCAGGGTTACCGTGGATGACTTGGGAAAAGATGGAGGATAGGGAGATAGGCTATGTAGTTTTGTGGTGGTGGTCTGGGGAGCAGGGATAGAGTCAATGGTGGGAAGGTGTCGTAGGGCACTATGCCAATGCCTTCACTCGGATTACTCTAGGGGAGGTGCTATGGCATCCCTGTCAGGACTGTCCAGCCTGGTCGAAGGCTGGAGAGTGGCTTCAATGGGTATGCAGAGAGCGGTGGCTGATTGGGTGGCATGGGACCGAGCATGAGTTCTTCTCCTACAGTCGGGTGACACGATAGTTTGGGGTGTGCCAGGGGTTTCCTGGTGAGCCCGTGGTCTATCGATGTCGGGGGGATGAGAGAACTCTGGACCGACCGGTCATCGCACCACTAGGCGAGGATTCAGATGCGGTGATCGATGTCCCAGACGTGGATGACATCGAGACTACCGCAGAGTATGACCAGTGGTGGGTACTATGGTGATGATGGGGAGAGGGGCCACTGGGAGGCACGGAGGTGGCAGCAATGGGCGGGGAGGGTGCCGAGGCACCAAGGGATGATTGGGGAGCTCCTCGGGAGGATGCAGACATGGTGGAGGTGGAGGATGAGGATGCGGATTTGGGGGTTCTGGATCAGCCGAAGATGCAGGACATCATGGAGCAGTGGGAGCCAGAGTAGGCTACTGTTCTAGAGATGCCCATGCCTCAGGCGGATGCGAAGGACATGGAGTCTAGGTTACATGCTGAGAATGCATGGTTGGAGGGGCTATTGCGGAGGCGCGATGAGGAGTTGGGGGATGCGCTGCAGGAGAGGGATCTCCTACGCATGCAGCTGGCAGAGCGAGAGAATGCATTGGCTGCTTATCGTCGATAGGATGGGGGTACTGATGCGGCACGAGAGAGGGATCTCCTATGGACGTAGCTAGCAGAGAGGGATAGGGTTTTGGTGCAATGCGATGATGTAGTAGCTTATTACCATCGACGGGAGACAGAGTGGTTGCAGCGAGAGATAGATTGGTCTCGACATCGGATGGATATGGAGGGAGAGATCATCCACCTCGGTGGGCGGTTACCTGAGCCCCTGGGAGGTGGATCATTGCATCGAATGAGGGGCAGTGATAATGAGCAGTCAGCATCATCTCATCATAGGCGACTGGATGAGGGAGGGGGTAGCAGGCATGATGCGGGGGCTAGCAGTAGCCACCCTGAGGGGTCCCATAGGACCCACACCATGGGGGGTAGTTCCCGTCGCATCGATCCTACGTGATCATGGTGGCCGATGCCCTAGGCTTGGGGGTTTTTGAGCTTTTGGATTGTGCGGGGTTAGATGACCGATTATTGTAGCCTACGGGCATTTTTGATGATATATATAGATGACTTTATTTTGTTTATGCGAGTGATGATTTGATTTTATGCATGATGAGTGATGAGTATGGATGTATGCATGTTAATTTATTTCGATGGATGCATATGTTATGATGAATGCAAATGTTTTTGATGTATATGTGATATGCAAAATGTAATGGATGAATTGAATTTGTGTTGTTTGGTTAGGGCACCATAGACTGTTTAGGACTTTGTGATTTTGTTTTTAGGCGATTGCTGTGGTAAATGACTTTGCATGTATACATGTGGTTTTTTGTATTTTTTGATGGTAATGTGAGGATGAAAAGTAGCGCAGTTGGTTTAGAAATGTAGCTAAGGTTTTCTGAGACTCAGACGGTTTTAACTCACTAGCCATGACTGTACTTTATCTTACAAGACTTTTGAACAAGGTATGAATCGGACTTGTCTTTGACCAAGCTATTTCACATCCCTGTGTGTGCAATTGAGTTCATTTATGTGGTATTTGTTAGGATACCACCAGTGCTAGATAGGCTATCAACCAAACCTATACTGAGGATCACCTAATTAGCTCCACTAACTCCTTTGTTGTATTTAGTTAGATTAATCTGTGGTGCTATCTAGGATACCATAAGCTAGCTCATCCACATGCAAACATTGATCTGTACACGAGTTAATGTGACAGATATATCGTCATGCGGGAGGTTTACCGCCAGTGACCGATAGGCTATCCACCAAACTAGTACTGAGGTTTGCCTCATGACCTGTCGAAATGCTGAGAGTTCCAGGGATTCAAGTTCGACTCCCTTATTTTCTTCAATTGTATTGGGATACTTGCTCGTTTGTAGTGATAAAAATCATTGTTTATTTTTATATATTTTTCTTTTGAGCAAGGGATTTGGATTTTGAGTGATAAGAATCACTATTGTATGTGCCTTTTGATGTATGCACTCTGGTGGTGATGTCAAATTTTTGGAGTTTTGACTTTTTGCAAAATTTTGATGTTTGCAACTTTTTTTTTTTGAGAACTTGGGATTCTTGGGGAATTGGGTAGGGAAGATGCTTGTCCTTTTGCCAACTCTCAGCATTCTTGGGGTCATTCGCACAGGGGGATGAGCAAGATAACCATTTCGCTTATGGTGACCTGGATTACTGTGCAGGTTTCATCTTTCGTTCACACAACTTGGGAATTTTTATGTGTTTTAATTTGTGTTGGGATGCTACGTAACAAGGTGTGATCCAAGTAGAACTCTACCTTCGTAAAATCTGTCTGACTTGGTACAGTACGTGGCTAGAAAGCAAAATGATGACTGAAAGATGAAAACTCTTGATACATTAGAAGACCACTGACTCTAGTGTGGTAAAAAGCAGTGAATGGCATTTTTTTTTTTTGGACTGCTTATAAAATGGAAAAATGTGGAACAAGATGGACTAGCAGAGTAATTACAGTCTATGGTGCCTTTGACCTGTACGACCACAAATATGCAATGTATGGGTGTGATGCTTAATGCAGCTACATATTTTTGTATTTTTGATGGATTGATTTTTGTGAATATGAAGATGAGATGTGAGAAGAGCTTTTTATTGATGAATTTGAGCATGCCTGGAAATGAGATGCAAATTTTTGTTGTTTTTGATGATTTTACTATTTTTGAATTTTCTTATTTTTGACCAAGCGATTGTGGGAATCCTTGGAGCATTTTGGGATTGACCAAGCGATTGTAGGAATCCTTGGAGCATTTTGGGATTGACCAAGCGATTATAGGAATCCTTGGAGCATTTTGGGATTGACCAAGCGATTATAGGAATCCTTGGAGCATTTTGGGATTGACCAAGCGATTGTAGGAATCCTTGGAGCATTTTGGGATTGACCAAGCGATTATAGGAATCCTTGGAGCATTTTGGGATTGACCAAGCGATTGTAGGAATCCTTGGAGCATTTTGGGATTGACCAAGCGATTGTAGGAATCCTTGGAGCATTTTGGGATTGACCAAGCGATTGTAGGAATCCTTGGAGCATTTTGGGATTGACCAAGCGATTGTAGGAATCCTTGGAGAATTTTGGGATTGACCAAGCGATTTGTAGGAATCCTTGGAGCATGTTGGGATTGACCAAGGGATTGTAGGAATCCTTGGAGCATTTTGGGATTGACCAAGTGATTGTAGGAATCCTTGGAGCATTTTGGGATTGACCAAGCGATTGTAGGAATCCTTGGAGCATTTTGGGATTGACCAAGCGATTGTAGGAATCCTTGGAGCATTTTGGGATTGACCAAGTGATTATAGGAATCCTTGGAGCATTTTGGGATTGACCAAGCGATTGTAGGAATCCTTGGAGCATTTTGGGATTGACCAAGCGATTGTAGGAATCCTTGGAGCATTTTGGGATTGACCAAGCAATTATAGGAATCCTTGGAGCATTTTGGGATTGACCAAGTGATTATAGGAATCCTTGGAGCATTTTGGGATTGACCAAGCGATTATAGGAATCCTTGGAGCATTTTGGGATTGACCAAGCGATTGTAGGAATCCTTGGAGCATTTTGGGATTGACCAAGCGATTGTAGGAATCCTTGGAGCATTTGTTTGGGATATGGCTCTCTTAGATATGGAATGGTCACAAATGACTGATGTTCAAGGGTTCTGTTTCCTTGATTCCATCAAGAGAGGCTAGCCGGTACGTCCCGGGTCCTATTTTGCTATCAATTACATATGGACCTAACCAATTTGCTGCAAACTTGTCCCTTAGGTGGGACGACAAACTAGAGTTATGTTGGTTTTCCTTCAAGACCAAATCACCAACCCGAAAGTCCCTTAGGTGAACTTTCATGTTGTAAGCTTTCTTAAGTCGCTCTTGATAGATACGTAAATGCTCGAGAGCATTAACGCATCGTTTGTCAAGCAACGTAAGCTGGTCTAACCGGGCCTGTCGTGCAACATCATCATCGATGAACTCTTGCATTGATATGCGTAGGGAAGGAATTTCCAACTCGAGAGGCATGACTACCTCGGAGCCATACACACGTGAAAATGGAGTTGCCCCAGTGGGCATCCGAATGCTAGTGCGATAAGCCCATAGGGCAAGTGGGATTTGGATGTGCCAATCCTTATGACTATCTGTGACCATATTTTTAAGGATGGCAACTAGCATTTTGTTTGACGCCTCTTCTTGCCCATTTGCTTGCGGATAATAGGGTGTCAAAAAACTGTGCTGAATTTTGTACTTTGTGGTCAAAGCACGCACGTCTTTGTTCTTGAATGACGTCCCATTATCCGAGACTATTTTGGATGGAATACCAAAATGACATATGATGTTATGCAAAATGAACTCCACAATGCGGGGTCCTATCGTAGAGGTAAGCGGAACTGCTTCCACCCATTTGGTGAAATACTCTATGGCCGTTATGATAAACATGTGATGACCTGATGATGCAGGGGAGATCTTTCCAATTAGATCGAAGCCCCACTATGAAAATGGCCAAGCAGACTGGACTTTCTGCAAGGCTTGGGAAGGTACATGCATCAAATTGGCATGATGTTGACACTTCACGCACTTCCTGACATATGCGCAACAATCTCGCTCTAAAAATGGCCAATAATAGCCCATGCAAAGAATGTGCTTTGCGATGGCCATACCACTGAAGTGGCCACCACATGTACCATCGTGCACTTGGGCGACTGCCCAAGTGGACTCTTGCTGGTCCAAGCAATGAAGGAGGATTCTCTACGACGATACAAAATGTCTCCTATCAAGACATACTTAGCCACTTTCTGCTTGAATGCTCATTTTGTGGCATGCGTCAATCCAAGTGGGAGATTACCTAACTTGAGGTAGTCTCTAATGGGTAAATACCAGTCCTACTGATTGAAAGCCTCGACGGTATGAACAACCAATCCCTCTTTAAGTTCATCCCTAGCAAACGCTGAGCGGGAGAGAACTTGTAAGAATAGCGTTGTGTTGCTATTAATGGGAGTAGGGGAGAACAAGGACCCCCAATTGGCATGTTTCAGATGATCATGGATTCGAGAGAACTTATCCGAGGATGGTTCAATCTGGATCATGTGGATTCCTGGCGTCAAGTTAGAGCTTGCATGCTCCATCATGGATTGCGATAGGGTTTTGACTTGAATGGTTGTCATATCACCAGAAAGGTCTTGTGGGATTAGTGACCCCAAGGAGGCCATTGTGTCTACAAAATGATTCGATGACCGAGGGAGTGCCTCGATGTCGTACCACTCAAGTTTTGCTAGGAATTTGTCCACAAGGGCTTTATAAGCCTACAGAACTGGGCATTTGCATTGGAATACCCCTTTGACTTGATTGACAATTAACAGCAAATCACCAAAGATGTTTAGTCATTTGATGTTCATGGCGATTGTTGTTTGAAGACCTATGAGCAAGGCTTCATACTCTGCATTATTGTTGGTGCATGGGAAATTTAATTTAAATGATAGGGGCATTGGAGTGCCCTATGGTGTGAAGAATACTATTCCCATGCCACCACCTTGCTCACATTTAGAACCATCAAAAAATAGGGTTATGTCGACTTGTGACTCAGGCTCATCAAAATATGGCGATTCTGAGACATGGAAGACCCCATCATCGGGTAGTTCTATGACTAGAGGCTGATCGTCTTCGAGAGGAGCCTCTGCTAGTTGATCGGCTATGACCTATCCTTTGATGGATTTTTGTCCAATAAACTCTATGTCAAATTCTGTCAACAACATGATCCATTTTGTCGTGCGACTACTATGATAAGTATGACTCATCATGTATCACAATGGATTCTCCTTAGACACAACATACGTAGTGTTGCTCAACATGTAGTGGCATAGATTTTTGGTAGCAAACACCACTGCCAAGAAGAGTTTCTCGATGTATGCATAGTTAAGTTCATAACTGACCAAGGTGCGGCTAAGATAGTAAGTAGCCTGTTCTTTGTGAAGTTCATTCTTTTGGGCTAGCATGGCGCCCAGTGCCACCTTAGTAGCTGAGATGTATAAGTAGAATGACACTCCTGGTCTAGGTGGTGCCAATATTGGCGATGAAGCCAAGTATCATTTGATGTCATCAAAGGCTGACTGGCACTCGTCATCCCAGTGAAATGCTACCCCCTTGTGCAATAATTTGTTCATGGGTCGGCACTTGTCAAATAGCTGTGCTATGAAGTGCTTAATTGATGCGACCTTTCCTTGTAGACTTTTGAGCTGCTTAATGGTAGTTGGGGGAACCATTTCAAGGATTGCCTTGACTTTGTTTGGGTCCACCTCGATGCCTCGCTTTGAGACTATGAAACCCAAGAGTTTTCTAGATGTGATGCCAAATACGTACTTCTTGGGATTCGGTCGACTTTATGCTCCATGAGGCGATTGAGGATCTTGCTTAAGTCATCGAGATGATTCGGGCGCAAAAGAGACTTGGCCAACAAATCATCCATGTAATCTTCCAAAGTTTTATGCATGTAATCATGGAAGATGTACGTCATGGCACGTTGGTAGGTGGCACCAGCATTTTTAAGGCCAAAGGGCATGACCTTATAACAAAATGTCCCCCAAGGCATTGTGAACACCATTTTTAGTTGGTCCTTGAGATTGATACGAATCTGATTGT
The DNA here is from genome assembly GCA_028583015.1 of Wollemia nobilis. Taxonomy (NCBI): domain Eukaryota; kingdom Viridiplantae; phylum Streptophyta; class Pinopsida; order Araucariales; family Araucariaceae; genus Wollemia; species Wollemia nobilis. The sequence continues at coordinate 1,717,866 of JAQPPZ010000741.1, forward strand.
ATCTCGAGAAACCATCCATGAGGGATAGCATTTCGTGACCTGCTATAGCATCTACCAATGCGTCGATGCTTGGCAAGGGGAAATCATCCTTAGGACTCGCTTTGTTTAGATCTCAAAAATTAGTGCATATGTGAATCCTCCCTCCGGGGTTTTTGATGGGCACCATGTTGGACAGCCATGGTGGATAATCCACGTAGATGACAAACTATGCATCCAACAGCTTTTGCAATTCATCTTTGACCATCAAGGCCACTATTGGGTGCATCTTACGTAGTTTTTTCTTAACTGGCTTGATTTTCGGATCAAGCGTTAGATTATGCATGACTAGCTATGGATCTAGCCCCGACATGTCTCTGTATGACCATGCAAAAACCTCCTTCTTCTCTTTGAGAAGGGCAATGTAGTCGGCTTGCTCTTCAGGGGATAAGCTTACCCCCAACTTGATAATCTATGGATTCATTGGATCCAAGCCGATGTCTACGTTAGTCGTCTCCTCGATCGACATGTGGGATCCGTCCTCCAACTGATGTGGAGTTGGGATCAAATGGATATCATTTGTCGAGTTTAAATTTGCATTGGGAACCTCGGGTTCCTCTTCAACATGAAAGATATCCTGAGTTGTCCCTAGGGTAAAATGAGGCATTTTATCAAAATGCCAGTACTCTGATGGGGATGGAGGTGAATTGACATGATCCCAATCAATGGCATCTATGTCTAGATGCAAGGACCATGCTGGATCGGCCGGATTACGGATGGGTGCGGTCAAGTCAATGGAGATCATGTGGATGAAATGATTCTGGTCTCCATTACCACGGGTGTGATGACTCAAACATTCTGGATGTTCTCTATGTTTTGGATCTGGCTCTAGAGGTACTGGCATGAATGGATCAGCCCTATGTGCTAATAGGAGGATAGGGTTTGCCCTCGACACTGATATCACCCTAGGGTCTCGAAGTGGGAGGTGCTCTTCGTGTACCTAGAGTAGCGGATCCAACACTTGATCCCACACTGCTGGGTCTACGTACCACTCGTGCCTTGGCACTATGCCCATCTATGCAAATATGTCATTAATCTCCAAGGGGTATCGTTGTTGCATTTTTCGCATGTGGTTGAGATAGGCCATCTCAGTTTCATCTTTCGAATTGCTATCGGAGATCCAAAAGCCTTCATTAGCTCCAACAACTGCTTGAGGCATATGAGGCTCATCCTGCTCAAGCAAATTAATCTGGCCCCATTGTTGTTGGTCCACGCTTCATGGGGGGACCTGATTCTCTTGACGTGGCACTGGCTCGATTGGAGCCTCTAGAGGGAACAGGGTCAAAAGGATCTCTTGATAGTTATTCATGGGAATCCCCTATGAGTGATCACTATCGGATTCGAAGGGATCATATGACACCGGTTCATATTCTGATTCATCCTCCGAAGATCCTTCTGGACACTGCTTATACCTTCCTTGAAAGTGAGTTCCCAAACTTTCACCTCTCTCTAGCAAAGGAGAAGGGTTATTGATGTTAACAAGGGTGGTTGTTGACCATGGGAGGTAATCTCCCAATGTATATGTTGTGTTTGGGTTGGCATAAGGATCTGATGCCAATCCACCCTTGTTGCCTATTCCTAGGCCTTGCATGTTTTCCACCAAGATGTCCAAGGGCAGGGGGTGGTTGAACCCTACTCCCGAATTGTCATAAGGCATTTGGTATCTTGGTTGGCAAAGGACACGCACTCCTTGCTCATACCTACCTAGCCCGTATCCATGCCAATTGCATTGGCCAAGATATCTCAGAGCGAAGTCCGGGTTAGACAGATAGTTGACATCTTCTACAAAAGGCTCTTCATCCTTGTCCTTTTGCATGCATGGCTCAGCACCATGGTCAAGGCCCCCATACACAAAATTTGTCTGGTTCGGTGGGTAGCCTAAAGGAACAATTGTCCCGATGGGGAGGCGAGGTCTCCCCATGTCTTGCACTCGACTCTAGCATGGTCGTTTCTATGACATTCCACACTAGATACTCCCCCAGGCCAGTACTGGCCATTTCAACAGTAATTTTTGGTGATTGAGAGGGAGGGAATGAAAGCTCTTCCTGAGTCCATTCCATGTTGGGTGGACTAGGAGCCTCAACTTCCATTGTGCTAGGCATCTCTTCGATTGAGATGGTTGATATTGTTGGCAGTGCCTCTTCCAGGGGTTGAGCCTCTTCTAGGATTTGCTTCCCTTTGTCCTTATGTTTAGCCACGATAGGTGGCATTGGTGGTGAAGGAGCTGATGATGAAGATGCACCTGGATGGGGTTTTGATGGATTTATCACTAGTGGTGCTTGCGACATCAGACCTTGTCTAGATGGATTTAACTAAAAATCCAAGTGTGTCGATGGGAGGGTCGATTGTGGCATCAAATGCATCACATTGCAATATTTGAAGGGTTCTAAGTCCATCGAGACTATATGTACTTCCCCTTCAAATGCATACTTAAAACACTGGTGAGCTATCGAAGGGACACACTTCATGTCCCTGATCCATGGCCACCCTAGCAATATGTTATATGCCATCTCACCTTCCAAAATATGGCACAATGTAGGTATCATCTTTTGTCCTACCTGAATGGGTAGAAAAATTGTGCCAACTATCAAGCATATCGCATCATTGAATGCTTGCAGTGTGTAAGTGGAAGCCTTGATGGTCTTTTTAAGGATGGCAACTAGCATTTTGTTTGACACCTCTGCTTACCCATTTGCCTGCGGATAATAGGGTGTCAAAAAATTATGCTGAATTTTATACTTTGTGGTCAAAGCACGCAAATATTTGTTCTTGAATGACGTCCCATTATTCGAGACTATTTTGGATGGAATACCAAAATGACATGATGTTATGCAAAATGAACTCCACAATGCGGGGTCCTATCATAGAGGTAAGCAGAACTGCTTCCACCCATTTGGTGAAATACTCTATGGCCGTTATGATAAACATGTGACGACCTGACAACGCAGGGGAGATATTTCAAATTAGATCGAAGCCCCACTACGAAAATGACCAAGAAGACTGGATTTTCTACAAGGCCTGGGAAGGTACGTGCATCAAATTGGCATGATGTTGACACTTCATGCACATCCTGACATATGCACAACAATCTCGCTCTAAAAATGGCCAATAATAGCCCATGCAAAGAATGTGCTTTGCGATGGCCATACAACTAAAGTGGCCACCACATGTACCATCGTGCACTTGGACAACTACCCAAGTGGACTCTTGTTGCTCCAAGCAATGAATGAGGATTCCTTCGTAGCTACGACGGTACAAAATTTCTCCTATCAAGACATACTTAGCCACTTTCTACTTGAATGCTCGTTTTGCGACATGCGTCAATCCAAGTGGGAGATTACCTAACTTGAGGTAGTCTCTAATGGGTAAATACCAGTCCTGCTATTCGAAAGCCTCAACGGTATGAACAACCAATCCCTCTTGAAGTTCATCCCTAGCAAATGTTGAGCGGAAGAGAACTTGTAAGAATAGTGTTGTTTTGTTATTAATGGGAGTAGGGGAGAACAAGGACCCCAAGTTGGCATGTTTCAAACGATCATGGATTCGAGTGAACTTATCTGAGGATGGTTCAATCTGGATCATGTGGATTCCTGGTGTCAAGTTAGAGCTTGCATGCTCCATCGTGGATTACGATAGGGTTTTGACTTGAATGGTTTTCATATCACCAGAAAGGTCTTGCAGGATTAGTGACCCCAAGGAGGCCATTGTGTCCGCAAAACGATTTGATGACCGAGGGAGTGCCTCGATGTCGTACCACTCAAGTTTTTCCAAGAATTTTTCCACAAGGGCTTTATAAGCCTAAGCCTATAGAACTGGGCATTTGCATTGGAATACCCCTTTGACTTGATTGATGATTAACAGCAAATCACCAAAGATGTTTAGTTGTTTGATGTTCATGGCGATTGTTGTCTGAAGACCTATGAGCAAGGCTTCATACTCTGCATTCTTTTTGGTGCATGGGAAATTTATTTTAAATGACAGGGGCATTGGAGTGCCCTATGGTGTGAAGAATACTATTTCCATGCCACCACCTTGCTCACATTTAAAACCATCAAAAAATAGGGTTATGTCAGCCTGTGACTCAAGCTCATCAGAATCTAGAAATTTTGAGACATGGAAGACCCCATCATCGGGTAGTTGTATGACTAGAGGCTGATCGTCTTCGTGAGGAGCCTCTGCTAGTTGATCGGCTATGACCTGTCCTTTGATGGATTTTTGTCCAATAAACTCTATGTCAAATTCTGTCAATAACATGATCTATTTCGTCGTACGACTACTATGATAAGTACGACTCATCATGTATCGCAATGGATTCTCCTTAGACACAACATACGTAGTGTTGCTCAGCATGTAGTTGCGTAGATTTTTGGTAGCAAACACCACTTCCAAGTAGAGTTTCTCGATGTATGCATAGTTAAGTTCATAACTGACCAAGGTGCGGCTAAGATATTAAGCAGCCTGTTCTTTGTGAAGTTCATTCTTTTGGGTTAGCATGGCACCCAGTGCCACCTCAGTAGCTGATATGTATAAGTAGAACAACACTCCTGGTCTAGGTGGTGCCAATATTGGTGGTGAAGCCAAGTATCGTTTGATGTCATCAAAGGCTGACTGGCACTCGTCATCCCAGTGAAATACTACTCCCTTGTGCAATAATTTGTTCATGGGTCGGCACTTGTCAGATAGCTATGCTATGAAGTGCTTAATTGATGTGACCTTTCCCTATAGATTTTTGAGCTGCTTAATGGTAGTTGGGGGAACCATTTCAAGGATTGCCTTGACTTTGTTCGGGTCCACCTCGATGTCTCGCTTTGAGACTATGAAACCCAAGATTTTTCTACATGTGACGCCAAATATGCACTTCTTGGGATTCAGTTTGAATTTATGCTCCATGAGGTGATCGAGGATCTTGCTTAAGTCATCGAGATGATCTAGGCGCAAAAGAGACTTGGCCAACAAATCATCCATGTAATCTTCCAAAGTTTTATGCATGTAATCATGGAAGGTGTATGTCATGGCACGTTGGTAGGTGGCGCCAGCATTTTTAAGGCCAAAGGGCATGACATTATAACAAAATGTCCCCCAAGGCATTGTGAACACCATTTTTAGTTGGTCCTCGAGATTGATACGAATCTGATTGTATCCCAAGAAACCATCCATGAGGGATAGCATTTCGTGACCTACTATAGCGTCTACCAATGCGTCAATGCTTGGCAAGGGGAAATCATCCTTAGGACTCGCTTTGTTTAGATCTCAAAAATTAGTGCATATGTGAATCCTCCTGTCGGGATTTTTGATGAGCACCATGTTGGACAGCCATGGCGAATAATCCATGCAAATGACAAACTATGCATCCAACAACTTTTGCAATTTATCTTTGACCATCAAGGCCACTATTGGGTGCATCTTACGTAGTTTTTGCTTAACTGGCTTGATTTTCAGATCAAGCATTAGATTATGCGTGACTAGCTACGGATCTAGCCCCGACATGTCTCTGTATGACCATGCAAAAACCTCCTTCTTCTCTTTGAGAATGGCAATGTAGTCGAATTGATCTTTAGGGGATAAGCTTACCCCCAGCTTGATAATCTATGGATTCATTGGATCCAAGCCGATGTCTACATTAGTCGTCTCCTTGATCGACATGTGGGATCCGTCCTCCAGCTGATGTGGAGTTGGGATCAAATGGATATCATTTGTCAAGTTTAAATTTGTGTTGGGAACCTCGGGTTCCTCTTCGGCATGAAATATATCATGAGTTGTCCCTAGGGTAAAATGAGGCATTTTATCAAAATGTCAGTACTCTAATGGGGACGGAGGTGAATTGACATGATCCCAATCAATGGTATCTATTTTTACATGCAAGGACCATGCTGGATCGGTCAGATTACGGATGGGTGTGGTTAAGTCAATGGAGATCATGTGGATGAAATGATTCTAGTCTCCATTACCATGGGTGTGATGACTCAAACATTTTGGATGTTCTCTATGTTTTGGATCTGGCTCTAGAGGTACTGGCATGAATGGATCGGCCCTATGTGCTAATAAGAGGACAAGGTTTGCCCTCGACACTGATATCACCCCAGGGTCTCGAAATGGGATGTGCTCTTCATGTACCTAGAGCAGTGGATCCAACTTTTGATCCCACCCTGCTGGGTCTACGTACCACTCATGCCTTGGCACTATGCCCATCTATGCAAATATATCATTAATCTCCAAGGGGTATCGTTGTTGCATTTTTCGCATGTGGTTGAGATAGGTCATCTCAGTTTCATCTTTCAAATCGCTATCAGAGATCCAAAAACATTCATTGGCTCTGACAATTGCTTGCAACATATGAGGCTCATCTTGTTCAAGCAAATTAATCTGGCCCCATTGTAGTTGTTCTATGCTTCATGGGGGGATCTGATTCTCTTGACGTGACACTGGCTCGATTGGAGCCTCTAGAGGGAACAGAGTCAAAAATATCTCTTGATAGTTATTCATGGGAATCTCTCATGAGTGATCACTATCGGATTCAAAGGGATCATATGACACTGGTTCATATTCTGATTCATCCTCCGAAGATCCTTCTGGACACTGCTTATACCTTCCTTGAAAGTGTGTTCGCAAACTTTCACCTCTCTCTAGCAAAGGAGAAGGGTTATTGATGTTAACAAGGGTGGTTGTTGACCATGGGAGGTAATCTCCCAATGTATATGTTGTGTTTGGGTTGGCATAAGGATCTGATGCCAATCCACCCTTGTTGCCTATTCCTAGGCCTTGCATGTTTTCCACCAAGATGTCCAAGGGCAGGGGGTGGTTGAACCCTACTCCTGACTTTTCATAAGGCATTTGGTATCTTGGCTGGCAGAGGACATGCACTCCTTTCTCATACCTACCTAGCCCGTATCCATGCCAATTGCATTGGCCAAGATATCTCAAAGCGAAGTCCGAGTTAGACAAATAGTTGACATCTTCTGCAAAAGGCTCTTCATCCTTGTCCTTTTGCATGCATGGCTCAGCACCATGGTCAAGGCCCCCATACACAAAATTTGTCTGGTTCGGTGGGTAGCCTAAAGGAACAATTGTCCCGATGGGAAGGTGAGGTCTTCCCATGTCTTGCACTGACTCTAGCGTGGTCGTTGCTATGACATTCCACACTAGATACTCCCCCAGGCCCGTACTAGCCATTTCAACAGTAATTGTTGGCGATTGAGAGGGAGGGAATGAAAGCTCTTCCTGAGTCCATTCCATGTTGGGTGGACTAGGAACCTCAACTTCCATTGTGCTAGGCATCTCTTCGATTGAGATGGTTGATATTGTTGGCAGTGCCTCTTCTAGGGGTTGAGGCTTTTCCAAGATTTGCTTCCCTTTGTCCTTATGTTTAGCCATGATAGGTGGTATTGGTGGTGAAGGAGATGACGATGAAGATGCACATGGATGGGGTTTTGATGGATTTATCACTAGTGGTGCTTGCAGCATTAGACCCTGTCTAGATGGATTTAACTAAAAATCCAAGTGCGTCGATGGGAGGGTCGATTGCGGCATCAACTGCACTGTATTGCAATATTTGAAGGGTTCTAAATCCGTCGGGACTATATGTACTTCCCCTTAAAATGCATACTTAAAACACTAGTGAGCTATCGAAGGGACACACTTCATGTCCCTGATCCATGGCCGCCCTAGCAATATGTTATATGCCATCTCTCCTTCCAAAATATGGCACAATGTAGGTATCATCTTTTGTCCTACCTGAAAAGGTACAACAATTGTGCCAACTATCGAGCATATCACATCATTGAATGCTTGCAGTGTGTAAGTGGAAGCCTTGATGGTATTTTTAAGGATGGCAACTAGCATTTTGTTTGACGCCTCTGCTTACCCATTTTCCTGCGGATAATAGGGTGTCAAAAAATTGTGTTGAATTTTGTACTTTGTGGTCAAAGCACGCACGTCTTTGTTCTTGAATGACGTCCCATTATCCGAGACTATTTTGGATGGAATACCAAAATGACATATGATGTTATGCAAAATGAACTCCACAATGTGGGGTCCTATCATAGAGGTAACCAGAACTGCTTCCACCCATTTGGTGAAATACTCTATGGCCGTTATGATAAACATGTGACGACCTGACGATGCAAGGGAGATATTTCCAATTAGATTGAAGCCTCGCTATGAAAACGACCAAGCATACTGGACTTTCTACAAGGCCTAGGAAGGTATGTGCATCAAATTGGCATGATTTTGACACTTCATGCACATCCTGACATATGCACAACAATCTCGCTCTAAAAATGGCTAATAATAGCCCATGCAAAGAATGTGCTTTGCGATGGCCATACAACTGAAGTGGCCACCACATGTACCATCGTGCACTTGGGCGACTGCCCAAGTGGACTCTTGCTGGTCCAAGCAACGAAGGAGGATTCCTTCATAGCTACGATGGTACAAAATTTCTCCTATCAAGACATACTTAGCTGCTTTCTACTTGAATGCTCATTTTGCAACATGCGTCAATCCAAGTGGGAGATTACCTAACTTGAGGTAGTCTCTAATGGGTAAATACCAATCCTGTTATTCGAAAGCCTCAAAGGTATGAACAACCAATCCCTCTTGAAGTTCATCCCTAGAAAATGTTGAGCGAAAGAGAACTTGTAAGAATAGTGTTGTGTTGTTATTAATGGGAGTAGGGGAGAACAAGGACCCCCAGTTGGCATGTTTCAAATGATCATGGATTCGAGAGAACTTATCTAAGGATGGTTCAATCTGGATCATGTGGATTCCTGGTGTCAAGTTAGAGCTTGCATGCTCCATCACGGATTACGATAGGGTTTTAACTTGAATGGTTGTCATATCACCAGAAAGGTCTTGCAGGATCAGTGACCCCAAGGAGGCCATTATGTCCGAAAAATGATTTGATGACCGAGGGAGTGCCTCGATGTCGTACCACTCAAGTTTTGCCAAGAATTTTTCCACAAGGGCTTTATAAGCCTAAGCCTATAGAACTAGGCATTTGCATTGGAATACCCCTTTGACTTGATTGATGATTAACAGCAAATCACCAAAGATGTTTAGTCATTTGATGTTCATGGCGATTGTTGTCTGAAGACCTATGAGCAAGGCTTCATACTCTGCATTATTGTTGGTGCATGGGAAATTTATTTTAAATGAAGGGGGCATTGGAGTGCCATATGGTGTGAAGAATACTATTCCCGTGCCACCACCTTGCTCACATTTAAAACCATCAAAAAATAGGGTTATGTCAGCCTGTGACTCAGGCTCATCAAAATCTAGCAATTTTAAGACATGGAAGACCCCATCATCGGGTAGTTCTATGACTAGAGGCTGATCGTTTTCGAGAGGAGCCTCTGCCAGTTGATCGGCTATGACCTGTCATTTGATGGATTTTTTTCCAATAAACTCTATGTCAAATTCTGTCAATAACATGATGCATTTCATCGTACGACTACTATGATAAGTATGACTCATCATGTATCGCAATGGATTCTCCTTAGACACAACATACATAGTGTTGCTCAGCATGTAGTTGCATAGATTTTTGGTAGCAAACACCACTGCCAAGCAGAGTTTCTCGATGTATGCATAGTTAAGTTCATAACTGACCAAGGTGTGGCTAAGATAGTAAGTAGCCTGTTCTTTGTGAAGTTCATTCTTTTGGGTTAGCATGGCGCCCAGTGCCACCTCAGTAGCTAAGATGTATAAGTAGAACAACACTCCTAGTCTAGGTGGTGCCAATATTGGCGGTGAAGCCAAGTATCGTTTGATGTCATCAAAGGCTGACTGGCACTCGTCATCCCAGTGAAATGCTACTCCCTTGTGCAATAATTTGTTCATGGGTCGACACTTGTCAGATAGCTACGCTATGAAGTGCTTAATAGACGTGACCTTTCCCTGTAGACTTCTGAGCTGCTTAATGGTAGTTGGGGGAACCATTTCAAGGATTGCCTTGACTTTGTTTGGGTCCACCTCGATGTCTCGCTTTGAGACTATGAAACCCAAGAGATTTCCAAATGTGATGCCAAATACGCACTTCTTGGGATTCAGTTTGACTTTATGCTCCATGAGGCGATCAAGGATCTTGCTTAAGTCATCGAGATGATCTAGGTGCAAAAGAGACCTGGCCAACAAATCATCCATGTAATATTCCAAAGTTTTATGCATGTAATCATGGAAGGTGTATGTCATGGCATGTTGGTAGGTGGCACCAAAATTTTTAATGCCAAAGGGCATGACCTTATAACAAAATGTCCCCCAAGGCGTTGTGAACATTTTGAGTTGGTCCTCGAAATTGATACGAATATGATTGTATCCCGAGAAACCATCCATGAGGGATAGCATTTCATGACCTATGATAGCGTCTACCAATGCGTCGATGCTTGGTAAGGGGAAATCATCCTTAGGACTCGCTTTGTTTAGATCTCAAAAATTAGTGCATATGTGAATCCTCCTGTCGAGATTTTTGACGAGCACCATGTTGGAGAGCCATGGTGGATAATCCATGCATATGACAAATTGTGCATTCAACAGCTTTTGCAATTTATCTTTCACCATCAAGGCCACTATTGGGTGCATTTTACATAGTTTTTGCTTAACTGGCTTGATTTTCGGATCAAGCATTAGATTATGCATGACTAGCTATGGATCTAGCCTCGACATGTCTCTATATGACCATGCAAAAACCTCCTTCTTATATTTGAGAAGGGCAATGTAGTAGGCTTGCTCTTTAGGGGATAAGCTTATCCCCAGCTTGATAATCTGTGGATTCATTAGATCCAAGCCGATGTCTACGTTAGTCGTCTCCTCGACCAACATGTGGGATCCGTCCTCCAACTGATGTGGAGTTGGGATAAAATGGATATCATTTGTCGAGTTTAAATTTGTGTTGGGAACCTCGGGTTCCTCTTCGGCATGAAATATATCGTGAGTTGTCCCTAGGGTAAAATGAGGCATTTTATCAAAATGCCAGTACTCTAATGGGGACGGAGGTGAATTGACATGATCCCAATCAATGGTATCTATATTTACATGTAAGGACCATGCTGGATCGGTCAGATTATGGATGGGTGTGGTTAAGTCAATGGAGATCATGTGGATGAAATGATTCTGGTCTCCATTACCACGGGTGTGATGACTCAAACATTCTAGATGTTCTCTATGTTTTGGATATGGCTCTAGATGTACTGGCATGAATGGATTGGCCCTATGTGCTAATAAGAGGACAGGGTTTGCCCTCGACACTGATATCACCCTAGGGTCTCGAAATGGGAGGTGCTCTTCGTGTACCTAGAGCAGCGGATCCAACATTTTATCCCACCCTGCTGGGTCTATGTACCACTCATGCCTTGGCACTATGCCCATCTATGCAAATATGTCATTAATCTCCAAGGGGTATCGTTGTTGCATTTTTTTCATGTGGTTGAGATAGGCCATTTCAGTTTCATCTTTCAAATCATTATCAGAGATCCAAAAACCTTCATTGGCTCCTAAAATTGCTTGCAACATATGAGGCTCATCTTGTTCAAGCAAATTAATCTGGCCCCATTGCAGTTGTTTTATGATCTATGGGGGGCTCTGATTCTCTTGATGCGACACTGGCTCGATTGGAGCCTCTAGAGGGAACAGAATAAAAAATATCTCTTGATAGTTATTCATGTGAATCTCTCGTGAGTGATCACTATCAGATTCAAAGGGATCATATGACACTGGTTCATATTCTGATTCATCCTTCGAAGATCCTTCTGGACATTGCTTATACCTTCCTTGAAAGTGAGTTCGCAAACTTTCACCTCTCTCTAGCAAAGGAGAAGGGTTATTGATGTTAAAAAGGGTGGTTGTTGACCATGGGAGGTAATCTCCCAATGTATATGTTGTGTTTGGGTTGGCATAAGGATCTGATGCCAATCCACCCTTGTTGTCTATTCCTAGGCCTTGCATGTTTTCCACCAAGATGTCCAAGGGCAGGGGGTGGTTGAACCCTACTCCCGACTTGTCATAAGGCATGTGGTATCTTGGCTGGCAAAGGACATGCACTCCTTGCTCATACTTGCCTAGCCCATATCCATGCCAATTGCATTGGCGAAGATATCTTAGAGTGAAGTATGAGTTAGACAAATAGTTGACATCTTCTACAAAAGGCTCTTCATCATTGTCCTTTTGCATGCATGGCTCAGCACCATTGTCAAGGCCCCCATACACAAAATTTGTCTGGCTTGGTGGGTAGCCTAAAGGAACAATTTTCCTAATGGGGAGGTGAGGTCTCCCCATGTCTTGCATTGACTCTAGCGTGGTCGTTGCTATGACATTCCACACTAGATACTCCCCCAGGCCCATACTGGCCATTTCAACAGTAATTGTTGGCGATTGAGAGGGAGGGAACAAAAGCTCTTCCTGAGTCCATTCCATGTTGGGTGGACTAGGAACCTCAACTTCCATTGTGCTAGGCATCTCTTCGATTGAGATGGTTGATATTTTTGGCAGCGCCTCTTACATGGGTTGAGGCTTTTCCAGGATTTGATTCCCTTTGTCCTTATGTTTAGCCACGATAGGTGGTATTGGTGGTGAAGGAGCTGACGATGAATATGCACATGGATGGGGTTTTGATGGATTTATCACCAGTGGTGCTTGCGGCATCGGACTCTGTCTAGATGGATTTAACTGAAAATCCAAGTGCGTTGATGGGAGGGTCGATTGCGGCATCAACTGCACTGCATTGCAATATTTGAAGGGTTCTAAGTCCGTTGGGACTATATGTACTTCCCCTTCAAATGCATACTTAAAACACTGGTGAGCTATCGAAGGGACACACTTCATGTCCCTGATCCATGGCCTCCCTAGCAATATGTTATATGCCATCTCTCCTTCCAAAATACGGCACAATGTAGGTATCATCTTTTGTCCTACCTGAACAGGTACAAAAATTGTGCCAACTATCGAGCATATTGCATCATTGAATGCTTGCGGTGTGTAAGTGGAAGCCTTGATGTGAGAGGCTGGCAACTTTAGATGTTTCAATGCTACTATGGTAATGATGTTACTAGACGAGCCAGTGTCTATCAACACCCTCTTATACGGGATCTCGTTGACCCGCACGATAATGTGCAGGGGTGGATCTACCATGTCATTAGACACTGATTTAACTTCATCTTCTTGGAAGGTGATGACGTGCTTTGTGTATCGTTTTACATGTCTCATGAAGTTATTGAAGGAATTCGCTTCATGGGGCTACAACTCGATGGCTTTCAAAATCTCCATGAGAGCCTCCCGATGGGGTGTTGATTGCTGTATAAGCTCATATATGGAGAGCCTAGCCAACGTGGTCCGTAAACTATGCGTGAGTTTGGTCCGTATCGTGGCCGTGGGTCTAGGTAGAGGTAGCTGCATAGGGTGTTTTTGAGGATGTGACATCGATGGAACCTCTCTTGTGGCTACCTCGGGGGTAACTCCTGGGTATTTCTTGTTCCTAGTCACTATGCTTATCATTCCTACATACACTTGCATGGGGCAATTATGTTGCACCTCATTGACCTGAAGGGGTTTTGCCTGTGCCTCATGGGTAGGAAAGGGGTCCTTGAAAACCCCCATCTGCTGGTTGTTTGGTGCTATGGGGTTGTCCACTGCCAATGTATTATTTTCAATCAGGTCTTGTATCAATCCTTTGAACTTCCAACATGCATTCAGGTCATGTCCCCTTCGCCTATGGAACCTACAATACAAGTCCTCTCTGTATCCCTTAGGCTTGGGAGTGTTAGGATCTATGGTTTGAATCTCTAGAAGGGTGATCAAGTTCACCACTGACAAGCGATCAAATAATGAGTCCTTAGACTCTGTATAATGGGTGTATTATCACTTAGGGCGACGCTACTGATTTTGCTCTTGCTTCTGATTTTCTCTTTCATAATTGTTAGGAGGCACTGCCTGATAATTAGCCTTTTGAGGTCGTATTTCCTGTTAGGGACATTTATGGCAACTTGATTAACTGCAGTGAGTTTTTTTTACAATGTCCCTGTCTTTGTGTTCTTGTTCCACTCTTTCTTCTTAGGTTTGGCAATTTTTCCATCCTGTATTTTGATCTCTTTGATAATTCTGGCTTGTGCCAGAGCTTCTTCTAAGGTGGCATATTGCTGCAACTGCAATAGCATAGATATCAATCTCAAACAACTTTGTGAGAACATTTGTGTAAGGTCGGACATAAGGGGAAGATAGGGTAGCTTGGAAAGCAGAGTCCTCCACCGATTCCCGTAGGCCACCATGGTCTCTTCCTCATATTTCTTGAGGCTGGCTAGGTCACTTAGTGACGCCTTCTTCTTGGTGTTGAAGGCGAAGCGTTCAAGGAAAACATCCACTAACTGATCCAAATTATTGATGTTGTGCTTCGACAACTGGGTGAACCAATCCGAGGCAGGGCCCACGAATGTGGTTATAAATGTCCTTAGCAACAGCACATCATTATCCTGAATGCCAAAGCATTGGCTCAGGAATCTTGTCACATGCTCTTGGGCATCCTCTTCACCCTTATAGACTACCAACTGAGGCAGCTTGAAGTGTTCGAGGTAAGGAGGTGCAGGCACTGACGGATGCACAGGGTGATTACGGAGTTGGCATAACGTGGGCTTTTAGGGCCCAGAAGCTTTGGTTTCCATAGACTCTAAATGCTCTAACAACACTTTGTATGCATCAGAAGATTTAATCTCTTCCTCTTTAGTTTGCTCCCGTTGTGGGTTGTGGGAGACTTGAGGCCTATGGGGGGGCGATCGGATAACAACCCCTTTGCCTTGGAAGGGCGTTTCAGCCCACTCTACTTCTTGTTCATACTCCTCGTAAACTTCTTGAGGAGTCTTTGGGCGAGACCTATGACCCTGAGTGGGTCCCCGTGGAGGGTACCCATCGTTGTTTCGGGGAGTGGCCTCCATTTCAGGTCTATGGGGTCTCAGAGGCAAAACTTGACAAGGTTGCAGAGACCTATCCTACACCAAGGGATTATGCCTCTCATATGGTTTCGCTCTTTGGGTGCAAGGGGTTGGAACCCTCTCAGGTAGGTTATAAAGCAGTTCGTCTGTTTGGCGTTGAATGTGCTCCTTATTGAGGCAATATAGATGCTCTAGCTACTGCTGATCTTGCTCAAGCCATGTGATCTGGGCTTGGCGGGTGGCATGTCTCATGAATTCCAGGTCAATTTGGTCTACCATCTTGGGCCTAGGAGGCCTGAATGCCTCTCTTATTCATTTTCCTCGATTGTGATGATCCGAGATCTCAATGGGTTGCTTCCCTCTGTCGAGGTTGGCGACATTTAACCGAGGCTCTGGCCTTAGTGGGTAACCATGGTATCTAGCAGGTGTGAAAGCGTAAGGCTCCCACGCTATTGCTCTCAAGGAATGTGATGGTCTTCCTCGTACTCTATTTCGTAGGTGTGAAAGAGGTGGTCGGAGTTAGCTCACCCTGTTTGGAGAGCCCTGTGCTTTGGGGTTTTTCTATTGGTTCTAATAGTGATGGGAGGCAAAGGAGGGATGCCATAGTCATGTGGCCTCTCCTCATGGACACTATGCCTCTCTAGCGCTTCATCGTGCAGTGGCCACTCATATCTAGCTTCTAAGGGAGCTTTTTTGTCTATGTTGAGTGCCACGTGCAAATATTCTTCTTGAAAGGGGCTGTGATGAATGGACGTGTCCCCCAGAGGGGTGTCCCTATAATTCCACCTTGACATGGAATGATGTAGACTCTCTTGTGGGTCAGACCTCCAAGGTGGTATGGCCAAGTTCTTAGGGCTAAAGCGGAGGTGACTTGTGCCCACTCCTTGTACACTTTCCATAGCTTCTGCCCTTGATTGGGCTTGGCTATGGGTGTACACCATGGTGGTGCTCTTCTATAATCTAAGAAGATTTTTATTTCTTTTATGATTTTTTACGCTACACTTAAACAGAAAAGAACACACACATACACAAACGGTGATTATCTCTTTTAAAGGTTGAAAGTGTGTCCTAAAATTGGTTTAGTGTGTTTTGTTGTTGTTTTTGAGGTTTTTGTAAAGAATGTTTAAATGCAAAATGAAGGCTCTTATTGCTTCCAAAATTGGTCGCCCCTTCGATATATCATTGCCAGACCGATATACCAACCTCTCTATATACTTGCCCTTATGTGAGGGAAACTATAGGTACGTGAGAGCAGATGGTACATGGAACATAGGCGGTACGGAAGGGGAATCGCTTTGTTTATGACACCTACCATAGAAGACTTATCCTCGCGTGTTGGGAATCACCCAAGCTACACTCGGTCAAATTTTGTCAAGATTTACATCTAGCAACAATCGCAATCGGGGTGATGTATGCAAATATTCAAGCCAACATGGTGATGAAATCCATCGTTGGTCTTGCTCAAGGGCTGGGGTTTTACGACCAGCACCTTGATTTAAAAGTTCCACGTGATGTGTGTGGGGTTTATTTTAAGAAAATTGAAATAAGCAACAACATCTTTACCTAAGCAAGCAAGAATGGATAGAAAACAAAAAATAGAAATAAGAAAATGACAAGAACTATTAAAAATTACCTCTTTTCCACCAAAATCGGCTATCTCTGACTCTCGGTCCTAAAACTGCATAGACAAAAATTCGTCTCTGGGTGAGACGAATACCAAAATAGAATTCATCCTAGGTTGAGATGAATTCGAATTCGTCCCAGGGTCAGATGAATTCTAGTACTGTATTCGCCATAGGCTGGAATGAACAACAGTCAGAGTTCGAAAAACAGCACCTGTAAGCAAGAAAACACAAATTTTGATCAGTTTCTTGATCTCAAAAATTAGGCGACAGAGTCCCACCGTGATCGCCACTGAAATCACGAGATTCCAGAAGTTGAAAAGGAACACTAAAGCTATGCAATGCAAAACGAAATGTAATGCTTTAATCCTAGAAATTTGAAATGCATGAAATAGGGAAAAGAGACGAATTGAGATGAAATGAAAGAAGTATAGAAAGCACAGCCCTTTTTATTTATACTCTCTCAATATTGGTTACAAAGATGTCTCCCGCATTTTTAGGGGCTAGGAGCGTTAACATGTTTCGGTTACAATAGTGACTAGTGATCCTCCTTCCGCATGCCCACATGTAAAATGGGTGGGCCAAAGTGTTTCCGCCGCTAGTGTGAATGAATCTTTGATCCTTGCTACTCCTCCTGCATTCAAAGAAACAACAAAATTGTTAGTAGCACCTGCGAATAAGACAAAGCATGCGATCCTCAAACCTACAATAAGCGGATGAGAAAATGAATTAAATTGTAACTAAAACTTATCCAAATGACATGAAAACTTGGCAAAGACATAGAAACATCACCAAGAAGGCATTGCAAAAGGAACATTTGGGAAATTCCTCACCGATTTGAATTCTCTCCTGGGTGGGACGGATTCGACTGTAATTCATTTCGGGGTAGGACGAATTCACCTATAATAAAGCATCGAAGTGATACTGCCCCAAATGTCATGTCTAGGGAGCTCTAAAAGACCTGCAAACTTGGTGTTAGCTAATTGGAGGCATTTTGGGAAGACCCAAATGTTCAGATTTCTCCAATTTGGCCTCCATCAATGGGAATTTTACGTTGCTACCTACAAGTTAGTGAGGACAACAAAAGCGATAAAACATGATAAGACTTGATCAAAGCATTATGAAATCGAAATTACAAGCTATTGAAGCAGCATAATATGGAATGCAAAATAAACAAATGACAAAAGAACAATCTGCCATGAATTCCCAATCGTTCTTAAAAAAAGAATATTAGGCTTGCAGTAGTGTAGGGTGCTCGGGAGGGTCGCCCACTGTTGGAACCTGATTTCGGCACCAATCCACTTGGGATGGGCCCAAAATATCTTGTAATGTGTTATCGGTGAATTGGTATATTGATGTGGTCAAGTGTCGGGTTTTGGATCAGGATTCACACCTCCAATAACCACCCAATGACCTCCCTTGCAAAAGAGATCAAGGATGTGGAAGAGGTGAATCAAAGGTAAAGCATGGTATTAATTTTGTAGCACTTCGTTGGTTGAAAATGCTTCCAACCTATCATTTTTTGGGGTGAGGAGGCTCACCAATTTATAGACCCAAGGGGTCTCTTTGGATGGGCATGCAAGGGCGCCACTTAGCGGCCATGCCTTCCCAAGAGGGAGGAGACTCCTCCTTGACTTGGGCTTCCATGACTACCCTTTTGACAGTCCTCTAACGTTCAATTTGCTCACCTACACGCGCATGCAAGGTAGGGCACATTAATTTACTGTCCTTGGCTGCCATTTGGTGCAATTTCTCTTTTTGCCCGTTGAACCTGGAATTCGCCCTACCAAGGAACAAAATCAGAATTCATCCTTGGGTGGGGCGAATCCCATTTTGAATTCGTCCCAGGGTGGGACGGATTTGGAGCAGAGTGTCTGAAGGTGCCAAATTGCTTTTTGACCTTCCAAAATTGTTGTAAAAGTGGTTAGGACCACTGTTTAACCTCTGAGGGCTGCCCTGATGGCTATGTGTGTCAAAGCGATCAGTGTTTGCAGTCACATAATAGGATTGGTGTTGTTTTGGTGTCTACAACTTCATATATGGATTAAAATTACAATTGAAACATGATGGAAATATATTTCAAATGAGGACTCACAAACTATAATTAATGTTATCAACAACAAAAAATATGTGGGGATTGGATAATAAATAATAATATTTCTAATTTTCATCATTTATTATAGGATGCAATCTCTTGGAAAGCTAAGAATATATATAGAGAATGAAATTAGGTAGTAGATAATTTATCCAATCATAGTGTTAATAGTCATCCTAATGTAATTAAAATTTTAGAAAGCAACTTATCAACTGAGAATAAAAATGATGTCTAAGGAGTTGACTATAAATAAATGATGCCTAAGAAGCTAACTGCAAAAACATGGCTCTTTGAGGAAGATGAAGAATATATTTTATATAAAATCAAATGAAAAATATCTTTGACAAATGGACAATTTGGATATAGTTGAATTGACCTATCAATAAATATAAAACTTTTCTATTTTTTTAATGAAAGTACCCCTAATTGAATCCATGTTTAACTTAAAGAAAATAAAACTATGAGTTATTTATGCATACTGTTTACACAATTAATTTAATATTTTAAATAGTAATTATAAAGTTAAAACTTATTTATATTATTATAAATTTAAATGTGTTCAAAAAAATATAAGGCACGTTAAATGTGGTTTAGTTGATGCTATAACATATATAATATTTTGGTATTTTGAATAATTTGACCTCATAATAAAACCATGTATAATATTTTTTTAAATAATATATTAAATATATTATTTTTTAATAAATATAGTTACTTTTCAAGGGTAAAGAAAAAAATTTAAAATTAATTTTTTTTAAAGAATATTATTGTTTTTATGTCACCCTTATATAAGAAACAAAATAAAATTGGAAGAAATATTTTGTTTTTAATCTATTATTTTTTTTATATAAATTTAAACTTAATTTTTTTCTACAATAATAATAATATTATTATTATTTTCAAATTGATTTTATAAAATAATTGTTTCTTTTTATTTGAAACTTAAATAAAACCATTTTAAGATTTCAATTTTTCAAGATACATAGGGAATTAGCTACATCCACACTATTTTTAATAATTATTTACTAGGGCCCAAATCACATGAACTGCTTTCAACAAGCTTATAACCTGGTTATTGTTGACACAGTATGAGAAACACCACTGATAACATGCACTGAAAGGATCCAACTACTACCTTTACAATAGAAATGCCCTCTAAATTTAAACCTAAATCTCTTTAACCTAAATGCGTAAACAATCAAACAATTACCAGTCCACTAGCCTCTTTAAAACTTCAATATTTCAAAATTGGCTAACACACCGTACCCGCTGTGGGGACTCTAGTGGATTTGAGGTACAAACTTCGACTCTAGTTGGTTTGAATTGTCTATACGTTCCACTAAAGCCAATGAACTTGAGATGGGCACTCATCAAACTTTATGCAAGTACAACAATTCACGTTCGTTACTTCATTATGTCCGGTATTTCTTATCCTGGTAAAAGATAAGTCTACGGTTGCTCATCATAAGAATGAAAAAGGCTTTGCCGACAATATTAGTAGTATATATTGGGGGTGGGCATGGTGATAACTGTATTCTCAATGTGTTTCGCGACAAGACAAATTTAGTAGTATATATTGGGGGTGGGCATGGTGATAACTGTATTCTCAATGTGTTTCGCGACAAGACAATTATTTGACAATGAACTGACGTTGATGTCAAAGGCGTTGACTTGGTACATCCAATATCTCCCTGACGGACCGACGGAATATCCGATTATCGATTCTGGGGATAGCAAGCCATGACAGAACCGCTTTCCTTTGTTGTCTTTATTGAGGGATGCATACCTTCCCCTCTCTTTTCTCCTCACTACAAGCCTCCTCCCCTCATCAAGGCCTTTAACGTCACACATATTGCTATCTAGTATAAATATTTTATCTTTTCACCCATTTTTAACATACAAATTAACATTCAAAATTAAATTAATTGTTATCGCATATAGGCTAAATTTAAACAATAAGGATCAATCTAATTCACTCGCGATATATATATATATATTATTTTTTTAAATTAGATTATATTAGTTAAGAATATTATAATATTTTGGTTAGGATTATTTAGGAGTCAAAAAGTAAAATGAGGTGGATGACGAGTCAAGCATCCATAATTAAATATACATAAGAATAGAAGTTAATATAACAAAAAAATTAAAGACTATAGCTATACCTTGATGCATTACACGAGATATCAACACTCATTCATTTGGAAAAGTCTGTTATATGAAATTTTTTGGCCATGATATTTTCTAAAATCTTCAAAGAAGAAAAAGAAGTAATGAGAACCTTAGTTTCATGTTGGACCTTCTGAAAAATCCTGAGTCATATGAGAAAGTTGATGAAGTTTGTCAACAACATATGGAGGTGTGTTGGAAGTTCCATAGACTTAGAAATGAATGCATCCCACATGTAACAAAAGATAAAAGGTCAAGTCTCCCAAAACTATATAACTATATTTCATGGAGGAGCAAATTCAATAAGCACCTTTTTGCATCTGCACTTCTAAATATGCTTGAGAAGGATGAATCTACAAACATCCTAAAATTTGAAGTACAAAGAAATCAAACAATGAAAATTTTCAAAACTTAGTAAAAATAGGAAAATGAAAAAAAGTAGAAGTGCTAAACGGATATATATATATATATATATATATATATATATTTTTTGAAGTTGAAGTGATGTTGTAATCTTAGTTTAGATCTTCTAATCATCCGTGATTTCTTTTGTGGGGAATCGAACGGTACGTTTCACCTATTCCCGATTAAAAAATAGTCGACGGGCTAATGTGTGGTAAACGCTTCTACTCCACGCGGTCAATCCGTTTTATCCTACCTGCCGCAAACGAACACCCCATTCTGGCGCGACGTCTACATATATAACTCATTCCCGTATTGGATTATTCGTGAGATTTATTTATTTGGTGCCAAATATTTATCGTCATGGCAAGCATTCGTCAATTTGGTGTCGATTCCCTCCCCATTCTCGTAGCCGTAACGCTATGTCTCTTTTCACAATTGTGCAATTCCGCTGTCCATGGCGATCATAGCTGTTTAAACGCAGAAACCATGCAAGATATCGGCTTCCGCGTCCACCTCGTACGGATGTACTCCGATCAGATGACCAAGACAGAACGCATACGACGAGCCATCGCGCGCAGCCGCGGCAGACTCGATATGTTCCTCTCCAGATCTCGGGGTCATCTCAAGGACATCGACACCCCCGTCCACTATGCATACCAGGAATTTCTGATGCAGATTGCTATCGGAACACCGCTGCTCACATACAATGCGATCATGGACACGGGCAGCGATCTCGTGTGGACGCAGTGCAAGCCGTGCGATAAATGTTACAAGCAAACGGGCAAAATCTTCGATCCTTCCAAATCGAGCACCTACAAACCCATCCCTTGTTTGAGTTCCTTCTGCAAAGCGCTTCCGTCTCCCGAATGCACCTCGGATTGCGAGTACCAGTACGGGTATGGAGACGGCTCCTCTACCAACGGCGTTCTCGCCTACGAGAATTTCAGCTTCGTCACGACCAGTGGCAGAAATACCACCATTCCCCGCGGGGCCTTCGGCTGCGGGCATGACAACCAAGGCGATTTTAGTCACGCCGGCGGTCTCGTGGGCATGGGACGAGGGCGTTTATCGCTGATTTCCCAGCTGGGGCCGAAAGCCCACAAGAAGTTCTCTTACTGCCTCGTTCCCATTGACGATCCCGCGACCAAAACCAGCCCTCTGCTGTTTGGTAACTCTGCGGATTTGCGGGGTCCCGGGGTGAAGTCCACTCCGCTTGTGCAGAACGAGGCGAATCCAACTTTCTACTATCTTACTCTTGAAGGATTGAGCGTCGGGGGGTCTCGCATTGATTTCCCCGCTGGCACTCTCGACGTTCAGGCTGATGGGAGCGGAGGAGTTGTAATTGATTCCGGGAGTGCCATCACTCTATTGGAGCAAACTGCCTACGATTCGGTTAAGAGAGCGGTTCAGGAAAACGTGACGCTGGAGCAAACGGCGGACAAATCTGCCCTTGATCTGGATGTTTGTTATAAAATGCCCTCTGATATGTCCGGGGTGAAACTTCCGGCCATTACTTTCCATTTTGCAGGTGGTGCGGATTTCAATTTGCCTGACAAGAACTCGTTCTATTTTGACGAGGAGAGCAGAGTGCTGTGCCTGGCAATGGCCGGGTCTCAGGACATTTCTATATTTGGGAACATAGCGCAGCAGAACTTTCATATACTTTACGATCTCGGCCGGAATAGGCTTTCTTTCGTTCAGACCACCTGCGATTCTCTCTAACATACAGCACCAAAACTTTCATATACTTTACGATCTGAGCCTGAATAGGTTTTCTTTCGTTCAGACCACCTGCGATTCTAAGTGGCGGTGTCCCTAGATATGTCTATTTAGCTTGAGTTGTCATCATTTCAGTTTCGGTTTTCTTCGTCTTGTTCCACACGCTTTTACAAGTTCTTAATTATATTCCACGTTCTTGAATATTAACTATATATCTCTTTTAACTTTGAGATTTTCATTTACATTATATTTGTTTTAACTTCTAAGTTTTCATAAACTTATAAGAGGTCTATTGTTAAGCATAGAGTATAATTTATGTTGAAATTTTTTAATAAGTAGTATTAACTTACTTATTATTTATAAATTATTTTTGGTTAAAGTATGATACAAAATATAATAAGAAACACAATTAGGTTATCTTTTCACCTTTTTTGAACTTAGATCTTCTTGAAATAAAATAAAATAAAAAGATTTTACTTATGTTCATGAGACCATACATTTTATGGGACCAAGAGCTTTAATACAAAATAGGGTAGGATTAGGATACCATTCTAATATTATATGTAATGACCCACTTTTTAACATGGGGATCCCATCCAAATGTTATTATGTAATATTTTGTAAGTGCATGTGACACTTGATGCACTTAGATGATGAAGATCATGTTACACAAGAAACACCAAATAAATGATACACAGGTGTTTTTCCATTGAACAAGTCATACAATCAAACCTTTCATTACTTTCATGCCAAAAAAAAGAATTACAAGAGAAAGAACCCCTTTACAATTTCAAAAATTCCCTCAAATATCCTGTTTTCCCTTTTTCTCACCTAAAACCATCAAAATTCAAATTTGAATTTTGCGAGCAACTTGCCGAGGTTATAACTTCGCACTCATTGACCCGATTGACTATTACAACATGTTTTTGGAAATGGTATGAAACGAGCTAAACGAAGCGATCCTTGGCTCCTCACACCTAGTCAAAAATCCTCAAATTTGACCTTTAAGACCTTCAAAAATCTCCTGCAAGTTAAACTAGTTTTACTAGTTTTACAAAATTAAACAATTACAATTTTTTTTCGGGTGATGCAAGATCACTCTTACACCACTAGATGCTCCTACATCAGAAACCCAGGATAATTTTGAGAAGTGACCTTCACTTCTCTATTTTTGGAAGAAAGCCAAGGCGTTCAACATCAACCTTCGACAACCAAGATGAATCTTCAACATGTCTGCCCTTCCACTTAACTAGATATTCTACATACTGTCGATTTTTGGTACTTTTGTCGATGCGTGTATCCAGGATCTCTTCTATCTCTTCCGTCTCTAGAGTAGATGCTGGAATATTCCACAATTCTGCTACTAGTACCTCACCATTGTCTCCTTCATGGTATTCTACCAAATATAAAATGTTAAAAATAGTGTGATATGTTAAGCCCACTTGGCAATTCCACTTCATATGCATTGCTTGAATTCCATTTTTCTATGATTTTTCATGGTCCAAACTTCTTCTTTTTTAGCTTGTTATAGGTTTTAGTAGGAAACCTTTCTTTTCTCAAATGGACCACAACTTCATCTTCCACTTCAAATTCCTTAAACTATCGCTTCTGGTCTGCCCTTGTCTTGTACTAAGTATTCATCTTAGTAATATGCTTTTTCACTTCTTCATGCAAGCTCTTCAGATGCTCTGCAAATTCCTCAGCCTCAGCACTACACTTTTCCCCTATATCCAGCTTCCTCAACTTAGAAGCATTTCTTGGACTGCTCCCATATATTATCTAGAATAGAGATTTGTTATTACTCTTGTTCATAGAATTTTTGTATGCAAATTCCACCTATGGAAATACCAAATCCCATCCCTTGGGCTTATCTCCTACCAAGCATCTCAATATATTACCCAAACTTCTATTCACCACCTCTGTTTGTCCATCAGTTTGTGGGTGGTATGCAGAACTAAATTTCAAATCTGTCTTCAATTTCTTCCACAAGGTTCTCCAA
Source organism: Wollemia nobilis (assembly GCA_028583015.1). Taxonomy (NCBI): domain Eukaryota; kingdom Viridiplantae; phylum Streptophyta; class Pinopsida; order Araucariales; family Araucariaceae; genus Wollemia; species Wollemia nobilis. Next base: position 1,742,820 of record JAQPPZ010000741.1, read on the forward strand.
AAATACCCAATAAACTTGGTATCTCTATCAAAAACTATACTCTTTGGTAGACCATGAAGTTGTACCACCTCTTTGAAAAATAAACCTACAACATGAACTGCATTATTAGTTTTCTAGTAGGGAATAAAATGTGTCATCTTTGAAAACTTGTCAACCACCACAAATATGGAGTCATTTTCCCTTTATGTCCTTGGTAGGCCAAGAACAAAATCTATGCTAATGTCCTCACATGCTCTCTTTGGTACAGGTAATGATTGATATAATCCAGTGTTCTGTATCACACCTTTGTCCATCTGACATACTCTACAACTTTACACAAATCCTTTCACATCTTGCTATAACTGTGGCTAATATTAGTTCTCACTGACAAGGGCAATGGTCTTATCCTGACCAAAGTGTTCAGCCAACCCTCCACTGTGTTTCTCCTTGACTATATTCTCCCTCATTGAACTCCTTGGAATGCATAATTTATTTCCTCTAAACAACAGTCCATATTGGATCAGAAAATCTAACCACTTAGTCTTGTCTAAAGTAATAGGTGCCAAGAAATCCCTCCAAGCCTCTATAAAATCAGGATCTTTAGGGTACAAACCCTTAAGTTCATAAAACCCTACAACTTCCACCTTAATTTCTATCAACAAACATTACCTTCTACTTAAGGCATCTACAACTCTGTTTGAATTTTCGCTCCTGTGCTTCAACACAAAGGTATAACTCTATAGAAACTCAACCCACTTCAAGTGCCTCTAATTTAGCTTCCCTTGGCTATTAATATATTGTAAGGCCTGATGATCAGTATATAGAAAAAACTCTCTTGGGAACAAATAATGCCTCCACTTCTTTAGAGCTTGAACTATAGCATAAAATTCTTGATCATAAACTGAATAATTCTTACTAGCATCATTGAGTTTCTCACTAAAATAAGCAACAAGTTTACCTTCTTAACTCAATACAACTCCTATGGCACTACCACTAGCATCACAATCTACCTGCAATATCTTATTAAAATCTGGAAGTGCCAAAATAGGTTGCTCTATGACCTTCTTCAACATATCAAAGCTCTTATCTTCTCCTAAGGTCCACTTAAATTCTTTCTTATCCCATATCATTATTTCTATAAGGGGTGCACAAATACTGCTGAAATTTCTAATGATTTTTTTGTAAAAACTTGCTAGACCATGAAATGATCTTACCTCAGTTATGCTTCTTGGAGTAGGTCATTCAATGATAGCCCTCACATTTTCTGGGTCTATTTTTAGACCTTCGGTTGAGATGACAAATCCCAGATACACTAACTTCTTCTTCACAAAATTGTACTTCTTTAAATTAATTAGCAACTGCTCCTCCCTCAACTTCTCAAAAACCCTTCTGATATGCATCAGGTGCTCTTCTAGGGTCTTGCTAAATATTAAAATGTCATCCAAATAGACAAAGACAAATTTTCCTAAAAACACATTTAATACCTCATTCATCAGTCGCATGAATGTGTTTGGTGCATTGGTTAGCCCATATGGCATGACCAACCACTCATACAAACTGTCTCTGGTCTTGAAAGTTGTCTTCCACTCATCTCCTTCTCTAACATGAATCTGATGGTACCCACTCTTTAGGTTAATATTTGTGAAGTACTTGGCTCCACTCAAATAGTCCATAATGTCATCCATCCTTGGAAATGGAAATCTTCATTTTATGGTGATCTTTTTAATAGCTTGGGAGTCTATACACATTATCCACTCTCCATATTTCTTTGGTGCTAATATTGCAAGTACTACACATGGACTCAAGCTCTCTTGAATTAGTCCCTTTTTTAGCAACTCTTGGACTTGCTTGTTTAGCTCCTCACTTTATATAGGAGTCATTATATGGGCTGCCTTATTGGGAAAATTAGATCTTGGTACCAAATATATATGGTGACTGATATTCCTCATGGGTGGTAAACCCTTAGGTACATTATCTGATATAATATCTAGAAATTCTTCTAACATAACTAAGACTTCTACCTGGGTATCTTTGCATTCTTCTTCCCTATATCTAGAAATTAATGCATAGCACATATGCTCATGCTTCAAACCATCCAAAAACATTCTACCTTAAACTAAATAGATTATAGCACTGCTACATACCTTTTCATCCACCTCCTTCAGGGGTTTCATCTTATGGTAAACTCTATTCTTTGTCAGGGAGTAAGTGTTGGCACAACCATCATGCACTACACATCGATCAAACTGCCATGACCTTCCAAACAATAAATGACAAGCATCCATAGGCAAGATGTCACATAGGACCTCATCACGGTAATTTCCAATATTAAATTTTACCAGGATTTGCTCACTGACCAAATTCCTATGGTCCTTCTACAACCACGCAATCTGATATGGTTACAGGTGTCTCTTCCTCTCTAATTACAATTTGGTAACCATTCCTTCTAAAACTAGGTTATCTATGCTACCATTGTCTATGATAATATTATAGATCATACCTACACATTTACACCTTGTGTGAAATAAGCTCTTCCTCTAATCTAGGTCTCTCTCCTCATTCAACAAGGATCTCCTTATGATTTGCACTTTTCCTCTTTCTACTTCTTCAAAGTGCTCATATTTATCACCTTCATCAATGACCGTAGCTCAAGCATTACCTTTAGGCCTCCTATTTATCCTCTATTAGTGTTGTGGACACTCGTATGCCCGATGTCCTTCTTTGCCATAGTGGAAATAGGTTCCATGAAATCCTTCTCTTCCAAACCCTCGTCCAGACCTTCCTCTTCCTCTCTGGTAACCATTGTTCTGATCATGGGGGCGATAAGCATTATCTCCCTTTTGGTCCTGACTACCGTTGGCTTCTCCATTCTTCTTATAATATTCATTTCGTCCTCCATTTTCTCTTCCACCATGACCTCTTCCTCTTTCCTTGCTCTCAAACCTTCTATTCAGCTTCTCTTCAACCCTCAAGGAAAACTGGTAAGCATCGTCTATGGTGGTCATCCTGACCAGACTTAACTCCTCTTGAATACTTGCTCGTAAACCATTAATATAATAGGTTACCTTCTTCTTGTTGGCCTCTAAATGACCTATTTTGATTAAAATTTTATAAAAATCCTCTGTGTATTCTTTGACATACTTACTTGATTGCCTCAAACCTTGCATTTTCTTTAGCATATCCAACTTGTAGTCAGCTGGAATGAACTGCATATTCAACTTCTCTAACAATCACTCCCATTTTATTATCTTTTTTTTTCTTTTTTTATTTATATCTAGCTACACTCCCTTCCACCATATGTTGGAATGACCCTTCAGCTTGGTCTTAGCAAAATTGACCCTATTAGGATATTCAAACTCCTCATACTCAAAGTATTCCTCCAAATCATTGATATAGTCAATCAACTCCTCTGGATCAAGATTTCTAAAATATCTAGAAATCTCCATCTTCGATCGCTTTCCAATCTGATATATGGCTCTGTATAACCTATCTTGTGGAGGATCTACTACCTCTTCTTCTTCCTCAAAATGGTCCTCTTCTTCTTCAACTTCATCTTCATTTCCTTCTTCTCTCCTGGGCTCAAACCCTCTATGCAGCTCCTCTTGCAGAGCCTGAACTTGCCTCTACAAAGCTTTAAAATATTTCTTTGGCATCTTCATGGAGGTATTCTGCTCATTTCTCTCATAAAACTTAACCACATATCTTGGTGTAAACTACCTCACGTTCGACGATCTATTTACACACTAAGGAACTCTTGCTCTGATACCACTTGGTGAAGATCATGTTACACAAGCAACGCCAAACAAATGATACATAGGTGTTTTTCCTTTGAATAAGTCAAAGAATCAAACCTTTCATTAATTTCATGCTAAAAATAAGAATTGCAAGAGAAATAACCCCTTTACAATTTTGAAAATTTCGTCAAATACCCTATTTTCCCTTTTTACCACCTAAAACCATCAAAATTCAAATTTGAATTTTGGGGGCAACTTGCCGAGGTCATAACTTCACACTTGTTGACCCGATTGACTATTACAACATGTTTTCGAAAACGGCATGAAATGAGCTAAGCAGTATGATCTCTGGCTTGTCGCTCCAAGGCTTGTGTCTAGCCAAAAATCCTCAAATTTGACCTCTAAGACCTTCAAAAATATCTTGCAAGTTAAACTAGTTTTACTAGTTTTACAAAATTAAACAATTACAATTTTTTTTCTAGGTGATGCAAGATCACTCTTACACCACTGGATGCTCCTGCATCATTAGACAAGTTGGGTCATTTAATATAATTGTTATTAATAATGTGATTGTTTTTTTAGTTCAATATTCTAGCTCGAATCTTCACTTGCATGTGAAGTTGACCCTTAAGCATTAGGGTTAGGGTTGTGAAGAGTCTTTAAAAAGGCAAGGGGCATAGATGGATGTATCTTTTTTATGTATATTTTATGTTTTCCTTAGGAGGTTGCCCCCTCAAAGAGGTCAACCATTTTGTACTATAATTTTGTTGTAATTAATATAGTTGTTTTATTTTCCATTTCATATTGTAATATTTTATTCCTCTTCATAATTTTCTATATTTCTTGCAATTGTTTTATAGATGTGCTTATTTCAATTAGAAAATTCCTAATAATTGGTATGAGAACACTTTTTTGGGTTGTATCCTATTGTGACTACAATAGTTGCTATCTTGATTTTTTCACTTGTTAGGTATAATTTTCTTTTATTTTTAATTATTTTAATAAAACTACATAAAAATTAGGTCATTGTTTTTTTTTTGTTCTAGTTTAACATATTAGAAACCCTATGGTAGGAGTTTTAATATATCATGGAGGAGTTGTCATTATTAGCTAAGCTATATTATCTTTAAAGTGTCTACTGAAGTGAGGGGTGATCTTTCTCTAATACCTAGGACTCACGCAATACCCATATACATGCTTGAGCTCTCATGTACCTTTAGGTATATAGGAAGACCCCTAGTTTTAGAAGAGACCTTTAGCCATAGGAAATTTTTTAACCATTTATATATCACATACTATTAGAGAGGCATATAGTACACTCAAATATATGTGTGGAATACTCCTTGAGCAATGGCCTAAAATATTAGCCTAGGTATTATCATTTATCATTATAGTATAACAAAGGGCTATGGGCAGTGTGCACACCTTGGCCTAATATTACCCTAATTCAGTCATATGTTGAACACTAACGTCGACCATCAAACCTCAATAACCCTAACCATAAATTTGAGCATATTAAAGAGACTACACATATCATAGAGTTAAATATATGATAATAGATAAAAGTAAATACTTTGAATCAATAACCATCAAGATGGAGTCTACGAGGATAGTTTTCAGACTAAATAGTAATAGATAAGGCAATTTTCAAGAACAAACAAAATAGTCAAATTTTTAGTTGAATAAAATCTTTAGGAGGAAAACAAATGACACTTGACTTAGAAATTAATAATTTTGGTTTGAAAATTTTGGGGTCCTAAAAACACCATTTTAAGATCTAGTCCATTATCATAATCCTTTTGAGTTGATAATTTTGATATATAACACCCAAATACTTTTGAAAATTTGTTACTAAAAAACTAATTGCCAAGATAACATTTCCTATTTTTAGTAACCTTAGAAGGTCTAAAATCATACTGTATGGCTATATGCACTAGGTGACACCAAATAGAGCAACAAATGGAACAAAAAATACCACATAAGTGACTCAATAAGGGGATCATTTGGGAAAGCAATTCTCAAATGGTTTAAATTCGATGTAGGTTGAAATCCAAACTTTACAAGGATACATAACCTATGTGGTAGGGGAAAATAAGGTGAATAAGGAGGAAGTAAATGAAATATTTACATAATTGGAAAGCCATTTAAAACCTATCACTCACACATATGGTAGATATGATATGTTTGACCATAAGGGCAAAGGGTTAAGAAATCCCAAATGGGAAACACATAATAATAATGCATACAAAGTACCCAAATTAGAATTTTTAAAATTGATGGTAAGGATCAGTATGAATGGTTGTGTAGAGTAGAATAATATTTTAATCTTTATAATGTATCATAACATATACATCTCATAGTTGCATATTTTAATTTTGAATTGGATGCCCTATACTAGGATCAATGGCCTAAAACCATGTACCCCATTCTTACTTGGGATAAATTTGAGAAATAACTACTCACTCTATTTGGCCCTAGTTAATATGAGGAATTTATAGGATCCCTTATGAAACTCAAACAAAATTCAATTGTTTAAGACTATCAAGATAAGTTTAAAAAATTAGCCAACCATACCACTAGCTTGAATGGTGAATTTTTTAAAGCTATTTTATGAGTAGTTTTAAGGATGGCATTAAAGTTAAAGTTAAAATGTTTAATATATAAACCTTATAACAGGCAATAGAATTAGCTATAGTGGCAAAAGATAAATTTAAGTTTCAAGGATGCACCTACATGTTTTCACAATCTCGACCACCATTTTTCTCTAAGCCAATATCAAATCCCATAAATAAATCACCCACCATAAAAAATATTTCCAATATGGAAGTTCTAAGATCCTAAGGTCTATGTTATAACTATGATGAGAATTATTCCCTAGGACATAAATGTGTGCAATAGAAGTTATGTTTGCTTGATGTGGATGGGATAAAAAACACCAAATATCAAGAGGTGAAAGAGGATCATAAATAAGAGATACAAACAAAACATCCAAAAGCCCAAGAATAACCCCAATCAAAAATCTTGGTGCATACCTTGAGAGGAATTTTAACTTCCTAGACTATGAACGTGTTAGAGCACTTAAAATAATAAAGAATAATAGTTCTCATTAATTTAGGAAGCACACAAAACTTTATTGATACTAGAGTGAAAAAAGAGAGAAATTATTATATAAATACTTGTAATTCCTTTAAAGTTATGATTTCCAATCAAGGAACTTTATATTATAAGGAAAAGGCTAAATATCAAGGTATAAATAGGAGATTACAATATTAAGGATGATATGATTACCCTACCCTTAGGTGGACGTGATGTGGTATTGGGAGCATAGTGGCTTAGAACATTAAGCCCAATATTATGGGATTTATTTTATGAAATTTATCCAAGTATAAATTGAATACAATTTATAGGGAATGAAGACCAGGTTTCTTTAACTTGTTTCATCTCATAGGATGGAGAAACTATTAAAATATTGTGCCATTGAGTTGTGACCCAATTATTTTCTATAAAAGTTCTAGTTGAGGAGGATAAGGAACTAGAAGAGGAATTACCACATTTTTTTGAAAAAGCATACCATTTTTTTTTTCAAATCCCAAAGGACTACCCCTTTTCATACTCATTATCATGTAATTAAGCTTGGTCTAGGTAGTGTTCCTCTAAATTTTTGTCCTTGCAGGTATTCATGTGTTCAAAAATTGGAGATCAATAGGATGGTGCAAGAATTGCTTGTAGTAGGTGTTATTCATTCCAACATGAGTCTCTATCCTTCCCTTGTGTTTTTAGTATAGAAAAAATATGGGTCGATGTGTGTGTGTGTGGATTTCTAAGAACTCAAAAAAATAACAATAAAGGCTAAATTTCCTATTTTTATAATTGATGATTTGTTAGATGAGTTGCATAGTACCCAATTTTCTCAACATTAGATTTGTGGTCTATATATTATTAAATTTAAAATAAAGGAAGAAAACAATCCTAAAACTACCTTTAGGACCCATGAAGGGCATTACATACTTGTAATTCCATTAAAGTTATGATTTCCAATCAAGGAACTTTATATTATAAGGAAAAGGCTAAATATCAAGGTATAAATGGGAGATTATAATATTAAGGTTGATATGATTACCCTACCCTTAGGTGTACATGATGTGGTATTGGGAGCATAGTGGCTTAGAACATTAAGCCCAATATTATGGGATTTATTTTATGAAATTCATCCAAGTATAAATTGAATGCAATTTATAGGGAATGAAGACCAAGTTTCTTTAACTTGTTTCATCTCATAGGATGGAGAAACTATTAAAATATTGTGCCATTGAGTTGTGACCCAATTATTTTCTATAAAAGTTCTAGTTGAGGAGGATAAGGAACTAGAAGAGGAATTACCACATTTTTTTGAAAAAGCATACCATTTTTTTTTCCAATCCCAAAGGACTACCCCTTTTCATACTCATGATCATGCAATTAAGCTTGATCTAGTTAGTTTTCCTCTAAATTTTTGTCCTTGCAGGTATTCATGTGTTCAAAAATTGGAGATCAATAGGATGGTGCAAAAATTGCTTGTAGTAGGGGTTATTCATTCCAACATAAGTCTCTATCCTTCCCTTGTGTTGTTAGTATAGAAAAAATATGGGTTGATGTGTGTGTGTGTGGATTTCTAAGAACTCAAAAAAATAACAATAAAGGCTAAATTTCCTATTTTTATAATTGACGATTTGTTAGATGAGTTTCATAGTACCCATTTTTCTCAACATTAGATTTGTGGTCTATATATTATTAAATTTAAAATAAAGGAAGAAAACAATCCTAAAACTACCTTTAGGACCCATGCAGGGCATTACAATTTTTTGGTTATGCCATTTGGTTTGAGTAATAAACCTTTCAGTTTTCATAGTTTGATGAAGGTTATTTTTTGTCACTTCCTTCATAAATTTATTTTAGTATTATTTGATGATATTCTTATTTATTGTCATATTTGGATCAAGGTAATGAGATGATAAAAATGAGATATATCTCTACTATTTTTCTTGGTAAACATGATACTCATTTTTATGGGTTTGTTTACTATGAACGGTTTTTCTTGAATTTAGTATTGTTAGAGATATTTGCCTTGAAGAATGATAGGAGAAAATTTGTTCAAAATTTTTTCAAGGAATTAAACTGAACTTGGCTAAAAATGATCACACATTTGTGCATCATGGTTCTACTAACACTCTTTTCCACTACAAGGATCTATAATCATTACTCTGGTACCACTTGTAATAAATAAACTTTAAGAGAAAATAATTCCAATAAAAATTTCTTGCATTATTATAACAAAAATAACATTAACCATAATATTGACAATATAAGTAGATTTTAAAATAGTAAAATTGGTAAACTACCACATATATATTCCAAATATTAGAAATAGTCCAAGACACTTAAAGAGGATAATATATCCTAGATAATAGGGAGGCAAACTCTCTTCCATATAATAGATAAGATAGATTATACAAGAATGAACAATTTATTCAACTACATCATGTTTCCTTCTATTTATAGTATACAAAATAACCAAACCACGATCCTAATTCTCAAATACTTATTATTCCTAATATAAGGGACCAATCCAATAAAATAAAATAAAATAGTTACATTGAGGTCATTATAGTCACCATGCCTTAATATTTAATTGGCTCAAGAGAAATATACACTAATATATTTATCATATTATTCTCTTTTCATACTTAGTTAGGGTTATGCATAAGGGGTCTGAATTAGTTTCAAAATACAAGTGAATAGTATCGAAACACATGTAGAAGGTTAACTATTATTAGGGGTAATGTTGGAAATTTAAACTTAAAATGGTCAAATTATTATAAAATTGGGGTGAATCGACCCCCTCCAAAAAAATTGCACCCAATTTTTTTTGGCTAATGGGCCTTGGTCAAGGGTCCCAAATATTAGCCAATTCCAAATTTCAAAATTCTAATTTTAGCCAATTGGCTATAAATAGTCGCTATGCATAACCCTGTACTTAGTACATTTTTTAAACTAATTATTTATGATGGATTATACCAATGACTCATGGCCTAAGAGAGAAACACATTTTCCAAAATACAATGGATTAAATGATTCAAGTTTATTTGAAAACATTAGTATTTTTATAATTTTTAACCCAAAAAAAAAATTGATTCACTATTGAGTTTTGGCACTCATATAGTGTACAATAAAGGACAATTGTGCAGCATCCAAAGTAATAAAAAATATGTTAGAATATTTTTGATCACCTTCAATTGTAAATAAGAAAAAAAAAGAAAACAAAAGTGAGTAGATTTAAATGCATAGCAAAGACATTTGATTCACTTAAAAAATATATGAATATGGCCTAATGAATTTCATATTGATTCAGTGGGAGAGGTGGATTTATTGGTTCCATTCTAGAATAAGGTTGTAGATGGTGAAGTACAATTTATATAGATAAATTATCAATATATTTTTAATGCTTACCAAAATATAGGTAGGTTCCTACATAGATGCTTTCATAATTTTATCATTACATACCTTCTATTTGAGTTAAAATAAGGATAACTTATTTTTCCCTCCAAAAAATAAACATTAAAATTTAAAAATAAAAATATTCCAAGTAATATTTCCTTCATAATAAGTAATAGTCATATTGTTCAAGAAGGATTGTACATTCATTGGTTGCATGATAGGTCAAAAATTACTAGTGGGAATGCAATCCCCATATTTGCCCATTGTATAAAGGTATGAGATTTTTCTGAATAACATAGGTAGTCAAAGGGTATGGGTTAACACATAGGAAGACTACCATTATTGGAGTTTTAAGATAAGCATTATGCTTTATGATGATAGTGCAATGGATTATGCTACTAAGTTGATGCATGGTATTTAAGGGTGTATGCATGCCAACCAGGATTATCCAACTTGTTTGTTACTAGGCATTATCTCTTGTCTATTATATTTTATATCAACTTCTAGAAATAAATGGAATTAACACATTATCCAATATTACTGAAAAATAAATATACACAAAGTAATGCACATAGTATATGGGGATGTCCATGAGATCCAAATAATCTAACTATCAAAAAATATAGTTACATTTCAACATATAAGAACAATGGTTGGTAATATGTAATTTATACTCAAATACAAGGTACTTTGAGGTCAAGGTTAAGATACCAACCTTAAGGATTAAAATGATAAAATATTACAAAAATACCTTTTTCAATGTTTACAAGATCCTGAATGGATTGTATGAAGCTTAACCACCACACAGTCTAATGTCCCTCTTAAAGTGAATTATAGACATGGAAATAGACCCTTATTTATTATCCCTCTTACCGGACACTCTCATACCAAATCAACTCCTTTGTGTGAACAAGAGGAATATTTAGCATAACCTTGATCAAAATATCCATTGCATATTTTATTGAAGGCATAAAAAATGGATTATGTATCCCACTTGCATGAAGCCATATCACAAAGTGCATTCAAATAACTATGGTTGGTTTGTTAATGAAACAATTGGCAATGGATAATCCAAATGGTGCTCTCATTATTATATTGAAGAGTGATTGAAAATCTCTATGAAATAAGAAAACCTAAAATTATGAGCCTCTACCTATGATTTTTAGCTTCCTCATTAGTAGCATAAAATTCAACTTCCATAGAATATAGAGATATGGTGGGTTGGAATCTACAACACCAATAAATAGGGTTGAATCCTAGATAAAACACAAAGCCTATGGTAGACCTTAATTCATCTTAATCATCGACCCAATGAAAATTTAAAATTTTTGTTATGATGGAAGGGAGATAATTAATTATTGAGTACCCATATAATAAGTCCCTCAGATGTAGCTAAGAATCCTCTTGGTCATGGTCTAGTGGCTCTCTTTGGATGCTTGCATGTACTTAGAATAATAGCTAACAAAAGCTATTTTAGGTCTAGTGTGAGTGAGATAGAAATGTTCACTTATAAGAGACCAATACAAAGTAGTATCCATGGAATGAGTTGTACAATCAAACCAAATCCTTATATCTAAAATAAAAGAAGTCCAAGTGAACTTATAATCCTCCATCCTAAAATATTGAAGGTCTAAATAATATTTAGAATATGAATTGATGATTATAGAATCTATCTAATAAATCTAAATCCCAAAAATTAGTACAAGATACCCAAATCTATCATCTCAAAAGTGGAGCAAAGTCCTGACTTCATATCCTAGATAAATGAAAGAGAGTTTCACGTAATGAGAAGGACATGATCATAACAAACAATCACCAAAGTATCCCCATTTTGATGTTTGATGTAATCATCACGATTGACCTCACATCACCAAAAACCACAACTGAGAAAAAATAATGAATCTTTTCATATCAAATGTGAGATACTGACTTAATTCCATAAAAAGACCTAATAAAATGATAAATTAGAGTAGTCTTCCAAGCTAAAATCTAGGTGGCTACTACACGTAAATATTGTATTAAAGCTTGTCATGTAGAAATGCACTCTTCACATCCATCTATTGTAACTTCCATCCATATGAGACAACTATAAAAAAAATTCACTAAGTACAACCTAGCCACTAGAGCAAATATCTTGAAACAAGCAACAAAGTATACCTTATGATTATCCACCTAACCATATAACTTCACCGAACCATCTATAGTATATTGGTCTTGTAGATTTTTTTACATCCAACTACATTCTTCCCTCCCAAAAGAGGAATAAAATCCCAAGTCATGTTCTTCATTAATAATTCATATTTTATAAGCATAATAACTTCCCACTCTAGTCATCACTTAGCTATAGAATATATATGAGGATCTTGATAACGAGTAACCTTCAAGGGAAATGCTTTATAATGAGCCCTGTTACGTTACTGTAGAGACAAAATAGGTTGAACAACATTCAAGAGCATCTTAATCCACGTGGGTGTGAAATAAACTAAGGAATATGCATGTTCACTCTATGGAAAAGCAACACCAAAATCTAAAACTAAATAATCCAAATCAAAATTGCCACTCACCTCATCATAGAACGTATTGTTACTTAAATTTTATGGCCTTGCTAACTAAGAATGGGCCAAATGAAAGTTATGATCAACAAGAGAAATAGTTCAAATACCATTTTTTGTTACTTAAATACCTTTTATTTTTATTTTTAGAAATATTATCCTAATGCATCAACAAGATAATAAAGAGATGAGGAGATAGTAAGTCATCATAGTAAAAATTGGACGATTCAAATTCCAATAGGATATCCATTGATCAAGATATAATATTTTGGAATGTTATAATAATATCCAATACATTTATAAGAACCTTCATCGAAACCAATGTTTTTAAAGAATGTTATGTCAAGTAACTCTACCAAACCCTATCATATGTTTATTTTTTATCTAATTTTATGAGTATAACTAGTTATTTATGGAATTAATAGAATGTGTGGCCTTCTATGTAATAATTATATAGTGAAAATTTTATTTAAAGTTAATAAAAGTACATTATACCTCCAAGATGTAGCACAAGCGGCGTATTCATGATAGGGGGTGTGATGAATTCTATTAGTTTACACTCAATTTGGTCTAATATGTACATTTGTATTATTTACAACTGTACAATTCCTAAAATGTGTAACTAAAGACTGTACAATTTCAAAATGTATAGTTGTACAGTTACAACTGTTCACTTGTACATTTTCTTAAATAATCTACGAATGGCTCAATCTACAAATACTTTGTAACTATTCACTTGGAAATCCATTGATCTACCTCTAGAATGTTTAAACATACAATTTTAGACCATAAATGATCAATTGTATGGTTTAAAAAATGTGTTTTATGATTTGGTACTCTGCTTGTATGATTTGGTAAAAGCCTCATTGTACCAAATAAGTTAATTCTAAATAATATCCATTTGCATATTAATTACACAATATCATTACCAATAGTAGGTAGTAGCTATTACTCCTATTTTCTCTTTATTATGAATTCTACACAACACATGGATGGTTGTACTTTTTCTAGGTATGCACTTCTACCACAAATATGGAATCAAAAATACCTGCAATATCAATAAAAATTCACAAAAAATATAATTACTCAGTTTGCACTTTGATTACCACACATGTATAGGTAGATCTGACTAAAATGGAGGTTTATATTATTTTGGTTATCTTGTACAATAATTGTACGGTATTACACAATAATAAACTGCAGCATTAATCCATGCTTTACAATCCATGAATTGCACATGAATAGGCATCCATGAACAATCTCTAATAATCCCCAACAAGCCTCACATATAGTAACCACCAACCAACAACCAACAACACAAAAATTTGAATGAGGGGGCTTATAATGGTTGTCCAAGCGATTCCAAAGAAAATTTTCTGAGATAGTTCATTATTTACATCTTCCACCCGTAACTCACATTAATAATGTTTCTAAAGTTTTAATGTGATTTTTATGAAATTACGTTTCATCTGCATGTCTTTACATTTGATTTCATTTCACATGCATTTTACATTTATTTTACATTTTACTTTCCACTTGTACAATAGATACCAAATTGTATGTTTTACTCAAAATTGTGCAAATCCCATATTGTGCCTTGTCATTTCTTATTTTTACGAAATGTGGATTTTCCTAACTACACAAGATAATACAATTTACAATTATTTTTAATCTATTTTTCTTTTCTTTTTTGTATCTATCATATAAATCAGATGACAAAGGTTTATTTGACAAAAATTATCAAAATATTGTCTTACTTTTTTTGGAAAATATTACAATAAATGTGAAATCAATGTCACTTATTATAATTAATTTTCCTATCTCAATAAAGGTTTAAATCAAATTGGGGTAGACTTGCACACTATATATGTGTAACTAATGTTTGGTTGGATAAATGCATATTTGGTTAACACCATCTTCTATGAGGATCATCTCATATGACCAATGTCTCATGGAAATTAAAAACTAATTTATATTTACCTTTTCCTTTGATCATAATTAATATATTGCGTTAACAAATTCTAAATTTTTGAAAGGAAACCATAGAAAATCTATGCAAGTAGACAGGAAAAAAAAAACTCTTTTACCTCCTTTATAAATATATTTCTTAGCAATATTTCATTATATTTTGTGTGGAAATTGATGGAAAACTTTACAAAATATTATGCCAATCCACATTATATTACCCAGACTTTGTTAGAAAATATTTGAAATAATTAATTGCTTCTTTCCTAATATTTTCTTCTCGAAGTTGATATATTTTTGAGTTGTAAAAAATGCAACTATTTCTTAGTAGCAATATTAAAAATTAGGTGTTTATATACCATTTGTATCTATCGTTCCATGGGTTTTTGGGGTCAATATGACTCTTCACTTAGATATACATTATAATAAAAAAAATATTAAGCTTTTTCTTACTATTGAATTGGGAAATTGTACTAACTTATATTTTATTGATGCACCCCAATTGTAGTTTCAACAAATTTCGAGGGAACAACCAATATCTCTTTCAAAAATCAATATTTAGTTTGGATCCCCACTATCCCCATTAAATATTTCTATGCTAACCTACACTAATTGCATAGAATTTAAAGTGAGAAAAAATAAAAATACATAAAATATTAAGGGTGCAATGAATTTACATAAAATATGATTGTAACCATAGCAAGGAAGTGTGTGATAAATCAACACATGAGAATTAAAATAACATAAGTGTTTAACCATTCATTAAGAATAAAATTACTAAGCAAATGACAACATGGGTAAAAGGGATATGACTCAATCACCATGTACTTAGCAAGATAAGAGGGCAATGCCACTGTTGGAATGTAAAAGGACTTGCCATTTCTAAAAAATATCATGTTATACCAAGCATAATATGGGTTTCATAGAGTGTAGATCAAAATTATCATGGCCAAAATATGTTTACAATGGAGCCCATGAATCTTATCTATAATAGGACTTTACCCATGAGTTACCTAGAGGGAGAAACTATTTCTCCTAGTAAAAGTTAGATTATTCTCCTTCAAATGTTACATGCCTCTAAATATAACTCTAATAGAATTGGAAGGTTTACAAAATGAGTTAGTGGCCACTACATGCCAAAATATCGCTCACAAAACTTTCTCCTTGGGATACATACCTTCACTTTTATCCCCACAATATGGTGAGTGTTTCACTATAGAAAGTGAACAAACCACTTGACTTTGCTAGTGGATTATTTGTTAATTCTAAGTGTTTTTATCTTAATATTCAATTAACTCCATTTGTAATAAAACTAATTTTATACCAATCGACATCTAAGTTGGACTTAGTCATACTTTAGAGGATTTTGGATGACATTGTCTACTTAATTTCACTATTATGTACCTTTTCAAAATGGTAAATTCCAAGGTATTACCAAGGAACTATGCTTATAGTGAATTCATGGGATGCCAAGATTGATTATTAAGAGAACCCAAATCATGCATTTATCCTTGGTCATGATGTCTACAAAATTGGTCTCTTTGCTAAAAAATTATGGTATCCTATACTATATTTTGTTGTACTAGCTCAAACTTCTTCCATTCCACATCACCTACTAATTGAATGGATACCAAGTGTTCAATATCTCTCATTATACCTTTATATCAATTATTTGATGTCTCATATTGATTTTCCTTGACCTCTTAAACATTGGTGTACATGGGCTCTAGCTTCTTATATATCTCAATTGCATCCCTTTTGTTGGATTGATCATTCTCTTCTTCAAACATGGCATCAACAATATTGAATTTAAGCATATTCATCCATGGGTCAGAAATGTTTGGTAATATAAGAATATCTAACCCCTAAACTTCCATAATCATCTATTGAATTGGGGTATTTAGAGATTCTAAAGTGTTCTAAAAAATTTGTAGGTATTTCTAGGAATCTAGCACCTTCTTTATTTTTTTGGCCAATTTATTTTTGTATATTTGTAGCTATTACACTTATGATGTTGAAATAATGGATAAAACATTTAGTACTTCCTCATATTCACCTCTAGTAGCCACCCATTAAATGTTTATATCACTTTGATTAAGCAGTGTTCTACATAGGCCATTAAAAGGAAGTATTATTTTGTATTTTTTACTTCTATTCTAATCTTATCCCAAAGGGACATAACCTATTGGACATCAAAAGCCTTCTTGGTTTCTAGAACTAGTTCTACTAGTTTTGAAGTTCTCAACTCTTTAATTCTATGATACCTCTATTGTATGAACTCTTGCAATTTCTCAATCTAGTTCTACCCTTATGCATGGTGCTTTGAGAGGTCCTCTAGTTATTATCTATTTCTTTTAGCCCAAACAAGTTGGGATTTGAGGTACTCAACATGCTTATGTAGCTAATCTATTTTTCATGTATCTTTATTTAGAGCTTAATTTTCTAGCTAAATCTATTCCTTCCACAACTTGAGTTGAGCCAATTCTACTTCAAGCTCTTTATTTTCTTTTTTTATCCTTCATATTCAACAAATAGCAAACCAAATTTTATTGCCACAATAATTATAATTTTTTTATTGATTTGAATAATGGATGGGTATGTTTCATTTATATCTATATTGAAAACCCTAATTTTTAAGTTAGGAAGAGATGTTTCCACCCTAGATGAATCATATTCTCTTTATTTAGAAATGTAGATCTTATTTCCCTTCCTTTCTAACTATGACTACATCAAAAATAAAGCCTTAGATGTTTCATCCTTATTTTATTTTCTCCTTAATGGAAATGATATCAATTCATTTTTTATATCTATTTTCATTGGATCATTAACAACTTACCAAAATAAGGCTTAACATGGTTCTACAACTACACTAGTTTGAGGGGTACTTGTGAAGACTCAATTACTACTACTATGGTGGATTAATTTGATATTTATAGTAGGAGTTTCCTTGCATAGAATGGTGGACATGGTGGACAATTCAACATGTTTAACAAGACAAATAGGGTAGTAATGGTAAGGAATGTGGTTAATAAAGAAAATTTTGGTTAAGATTCTATCTACACTAAAGCCTCTATTAGTAGTGACACCATTGACAATGAAGTATATGATGATGATAATGATAGTGCATAAGGAACTAATAACTATGTAGTGGAATTTTGGATAGATGGTTATGAGAATAAGGTAATTAGGGTGGCACTAGGCACTACTACTATGGTTGAAAGTGGGGTGCTTATAGGGGAACCATGGATTGCGTTGGTAAAATATGAGAAATGTGTAGTAGAAGAAGGTTTGTACAGAGAAGAAGATGTAAGCATAAAATAATAAAGGGTAACAAAATTAAGGAGAGATATGGAATGTCGAATGGGAGAAAAAGTGAAAGTAGTTGTGACCATGATGTTTTCTATTCTCAAATTAGGAGGGGATATTTATTTAGGGATTTCCATCTCATAGAGTGGAGGTATCTACACTTGTTTTTATTCCTAATCCACTACCATTCTATCAAACATGAATCCACAATTCTTGTAATCCATTAATCTCTTGATGGCGAGTTATTGCACTATTGAATTAACCATTACCAATAATACAAATATAACAAAGATAACAATCTCTAGAGTTTTTGGTTATCTTGGTCTCTATGGGCTAGATCAATCAACTATAACTTCATTGATTATCTTATCCCTCTTAGAAATTTTGATATTATTTCAATTCTAAATGGAAATAAACTATTTGTTGAAGGAACCTGAAAGCACGAGGATACGAAAGCAAACATAAAGGGAAATGTAACGCTAAGTCCTACGAACGAGAATGCATGAAAAGAGGGAAAACAAACGAATTGAAACGAGATTTAAAGCAAAATGTAAAAGTGCAGCCCTTTATTTTATTAATTTTCTCGAGATCGGGTTACAATGCGTCTCCTCCCTTTTCAGGGGCTGGGAGCATTAAACATGGTTTTGTTACACCACAAATGAGATATTCCCCTTTGGGATCTTCCGCGTGCCCACATTGAAAATGGGCGGACCAAACGTCACCGCCGCTTGCATGAGTGCATCTATAGTTCCTTGTTGCCCCTCTGGTGTCAAGATCCTATGTTCAGAGAAATAGTAAATGGTTAGTAGCACCTGCGGATGGAGGGAAACATGCGATCCCCAAGGCCTACGGTCAATGCATGCATAAAATAATTAAAACGATAACTGAAACATATCAGAATGAGCTGAAAATTTGATAGAAGCAAGAAAACATTACCAGGAACACACTGCAAAAGGAACAATCGAGAAATCTACCACAGATTTCTAATCGCTCCGGGGTGGGACGATTAGGACTGTCATAAAATGTCAGTAGGTGACCTCCTAAATGTCCCATCCAGGGGCCTCCAAAACACCTGCAAAGTTGGGGTTAGACAAAACGGGGCATTTTGGGATGACCCAGATGGTCGGATTTTGCATATTCGGCCTCGATCATGCTGTATCCGATGATGCTCCTTGTATGTTAGTGAAAGCGAGAAATATTGAAAGCACAGTCAAAACTCATCCAAATGACATGAAATTTAAATGACAGCATATGTAAGTGACCTAGAATCAAATGCAAAAATAATAGTATGGAAATCTACCATAGATTTCTAATCACTCCGGGGTGGGGCGATTAGGACTGCAGCAGTGCGGGGGCACCGAGGGCAGGACGCCCATCGTTTGGGGCTCGATTTTGGCACCAATCCACTTGGGATGGGTCCAAAACCACTTATGGGGTTGTGTCAAAAAATTAGGTGGGGTATTGTGGCCAAATGTTTGGGTTTTGGGTTCGGATTGCGCTTCCAATAATCACCCAATAACCTCCCTTCCAAAAGAGAGATCAAGGATGTAAGAAGCACAAACGATGGGTGAGGGTGTAATTCGGCAGCACTCCATTGCTCCAAATGCTCCTGCTCTATCCTTTTTTTGGGGTGAGAAGACTCACCATTTTATAGACCTGAGGGTCTCTGTGAATGAGCATGTAGAGGCGCCACTTGGCCATCATGCCTTGCTAGGGGGAAGAAGATTCCTCCCTGATTAAGGGCTCCATGACTGCCCCTATGACTGCCTCTTTGAGCTCAAAAATGCTCACTCACGCTCCATGCATTGAAGGAGGCGTTAAGTGGCAGATCTGAGCTACCATTTGTCAAGGTTTGACCTTTTTCCCATCAAACCTGCTATTCGCCCCACCCTGGAGCGAATACTGCTAATCGTCCCAGGGTGGGACGAATACCAATTTGTAATCGTCCCGGGGTGGAACGAGTAGGGAGCAGAGTGCCTGAAAGGTGCCAAATTGACCTCTGACCTTCCAAAACTACTGTGGGAGTGGTTAGGACCATTTTTTAACCTCTGGGGGCTGCCCTAGGGGCTGTGTATGCCAATTCGGTCAGTGTTTGTAGCCACATAATCGGATTGGTGTTGTTTTGGTGTCTATAGATGCCCCTTTTTGGGAAGCATTGTGCAAGGCACAGTGCTGAGCAAAAATAGATAACCAAAGCACTAATGATTAGGGTTTCTCAGTAACCTAACCAAATTTTGATGCCCCAAGTATGGAAAGGGCATGCATTCTTGAATCCTTGCTTCTAACGAGCTAAGGAGCTTAATTCAAGTGTTAACCTATTTTGGTGAGGTGTTACTTGATCTTGGACATTGTTCAATCATGAATAGGCAAAGGGCGCAACCTTTTGTCTATGGGAACCTTGAGTTCATGATTCATGAATGCCAAGTGTTTGATCAGCTTGTGATTATTGCTTGTTTGCTGCCCCAAGCAGGGGCGTGATTGTCTTTATCAATGATCCTTTGAATGCATGCCATTTCTTTGATTGGGTGTGTATTTGTTGATTGGTGACTAAGTGTGACTACCCCCTCAAGCGACGAATCGATGAGGGAATGACCGACATGAGAAAAGCGACGAGTCGCTTGACCCAAGATGACTTTTGTAAGGGTGCCTTCAGTTGTTTTCCGTTGAATGCTTATGCAGTTTTCGAACATTTAGACCTATTTTTGGTGGGTTTGAACCCTTTTTGTGACGCATTTTGGGGATGAAATTCTCAAAAATTCGTCCTCCCGTGGAGCGGTCCGGCTATGGTAGCCTTCTTAGGGAGTAGGATAGTGAGGATTTGTGACCCCAACGTCAATTTTGGATGCCAAGAATGTCAAGCGCAAAGGTGCCTTTGTTCGGCAATGTTATTGCTATTTTTGGGTGGGTTTGGACCCTTTTTGTGACGTCATTTGGGGATGAAATTCTCAAAAATCCATCCTCCCGTGGAGCGGTCCAGCTATGGTAGCCTTATTAGGGAGTAGGATAATGAGGATTTGTGACCCCGATATCTATTTTGTATGCCAAGAATGTCAAGTGCAAAAGCACTCTTATTTGGCAATTTTATTGCAATTTTTTGTGCATTTGGGTGCAGTTTTTGATGTTTTTTGATTTTCTTGCTCTGTAATCATCCCAGGGTGGGACGAATACCAATTTTGTAATCGTCCCAGGGTGGGACAAGCGCTAACTAGAGCGCTCATCCTAGGGTGGAACGATTACAGGCCTAAAAGCCTATTTAAGGGCCAAAACTAGGTTTTGGGCTCATTTGCACTTTGTTTTTCTGGCGATTTGGAGCTGTGAGGAGGAGGAGGTCGAGTTCGCGTAGCGGAGCGCTGTCGGATTTCTCGGACACCATGAGTTCACGGACCGGATCATCAAGTGGCGGAGCCGAAGCGAGACCGGTAAGTGCCCCTTCTCTTTATTTTTCTTGTTTTATGTTATAGTTTAAAACCGTAATTTGTTTTTCTTTGTATTTCATTTTTTGATTTAAACTAAAATAAAAACCCTAGTTTAATGTTTTTTGTTTGTTTGAATTTGTGCTTTGTATTGCTTTGTTAGAACTATGATCGAAACCCTAGTTGAAACCATGTTTATTTTGTTTTTGTTGTAAGCTAAAAAAGAAAACCCTAGTTTAAACTAAGATCGAAAACTTAGCTTAAAAAAATGTTTTTATGTTGTTTTCTATTTTTTATCAGTTTTAGACTAAGGTTAAACCCTAGGTAACTGAAAACTATTTGTGTGTGTTTTTTATTGGTTTTTCAGTTTTAAACTTAAGGTTCAAACCCTAGGTAACTAAAAACTTTTGTTATTGTGTTTTGTATTTTTCAGTTTGACACTAGAATGAAAACCCTAGGTTAAAGTGTTTTACTTTGTTTTTTGTATTTTTATTGTTTAGACTAGGATGAAAACCCTAGGTTAAACTATTTTAATTTGTTTTTGTATTTTTATTGTTTAGACTAGGATGAAAACCCTAGGTTAAACTGTTTTAATTTGTTTTTATATTTTTATTGTTTAAACTAAAGTTAAAAACCCTAGGTATTAAACTATTTTATTTTATTTTTGTATTTTTATTGTTTAGACTAAGGTTGAAAACCCTAGATTAAATTGATTTTATTTTGTTTTTTTTATTTTTATTTATCAGTTTGAACTAAAGTTAAAAACCCTAGGTAACTGACAAATGTTTATTTTGAATTTGTTTTTTTTTTTGGCATTGCATTGTTTATTTGATTTTTTGAATGTGTGTACTGTACATGTTGTTAATGTTTTTGTTGTACATTTATCAAATGTTTTTGTTGTACAATTTTTTTTCTTTCATGTTTTTAATGTTTTTGTGTTGTTTTTTATTTTCAGGTGGTGAAGAGCCGGTACCGTGTGTCGATGGTGTTTTCGAAGGCGCGGGAGGTGCTGACTACGGTGGACTGGGATTGGATTGATGCCCTCGGGCTCAAGCATGTGACTCGGTTAGAGCCTGTGGTGGGGGATCGGGCATATCTGACTGCCCTGATCAGCTTATGGGATCCCCGCACCAATACCTTTCATCTCCCAACAGGGGAGATGACGGTGACTCTGGAGGATGTCTATCAGATTCTGTGGATTTCGATAGATGGGCTTCCTATTCGGACTACTCCACGTGATCAGCGGATGGTGGTGCTGACACGGTGCTTCGGGCATGGGGTGGAGATGGGGGTGGATAGTCCGATGGAGAGGGCAGAGGGGGATTGCTTGATTGGCGGTATTTTGGTATGGTGGTGGCTGGAGAAGGGCGTGTTGGGGGTGAGGCATGCACTACTGATGACCCTCATCTCCAACATGCTGCTTCCCGACTCCTCGGGTGTGAGGTTCCCGTGGAACCTGTTGGAGGTTGTTTTCAGACTAGTTGAGTGTCCGACCTCGAGGCACCCTTGATTATGAGGTGGGGTCAGACACTACTGGCACAACTCTATGATGAGTTGTACGAGGTCCATTGTCGGAGGCGGAAGGGGATTGGATGTAGCTACCTATTGCAGTGTTGGGGATGGTAGCACATAGCTATGGAGCGGCCATAGGGTTTGTCATGGACTACTCGAGTAGAGATGGTGGACAAGGAGATAGGGTATGCGGCTCTGTGGCGGAGGTCCGAGGAGCAGGGGCAGAGTCGATGGTGGGCAGGTGTCGTAGGGCACTATGCTGATGCCTTTGCGGGTCTTGCTCTAGGGGATGTGTTCTGGCATCCATACTGGGACGTCCAGCCTGGCCTGAGGCTAGAGAGTGGCTCCGATGGGTGTGCAGGGGGAGATGGCTGATCGGGTGGCACGGGACCGAGCAAGAGTACTTCCCGTACGTTCGAGTGACGCGATAGTTTGGGGTGCACCAGGGGTTTCCTAGTGAGCCCTTGATCTATCGACGTCGGGGTGACGAGAGGACTCTGGCCTGGCCGATCATCGAGCCATTGGGCGAGGAGTCGGATGCAGTGATCGATGTCCCTGACATGGACAATGTCGGGGTGACTGCAGATTATGACCTGTGGTGGACGATGCGGCGATGGTGGGGCGAGGGGCCTCTAGGAGGTCCCAGAGGTGGCAGTAGCAGGTGGAGAGGGTGTAGAGGCATCGGGAGAGGGTTGGGGGCTCCGCTCGAGGATGCGGACATGGTGGAGGTTGATAGCTTTGGGGGGGATGATTTTGGGATTTCGGAGCAGCCGGATACGTAGGACATCCTAGAGCAGTGGGAGCCGGAGCAGCCTGCCATCCTGGATATGCCTATGCCTCAGGCAGTCCCAGAGGGTATGGAGGTGAGGCATCATGCTGAGATAGCACGATTGGAGGATCTACTTTGGAGATGGGATGAGGAGCTCGGGGATGCTCTGCAGGAGAGGGATCTCCTACGGACTCAGTTGGTGGAGCGGGAGAACGCATTGGCTGCATATCGCCGATGGGATGGGGACACAGATGCTTCATGGGAGAGGGATCTCCTACGAACTCAGTTGGTATAGCGCGATGATGCATTGGCTACATACCATCGATGGGAGATGGATTTGGTTCGGCATCGGATGGAGTTGGAGGCAGAGATTATCCGCCTCGATGGGCGGTTACCTGAGCTCCCTGGAGGTGGATCTTCATGCCGGATGAGAGACAACGATACTTAGCAGTCAGCATCTTCTCATCACAGGCGGCTGGATGAGGGGGGCGCTAGTGGGCGTGATGTGGGGGCTAGCAGTAGCCGCCCTGAGAGGTCCCATAGGACCCACACCACTAGGGGTAGTTCCCATCGCATCGATCCTGCGTGATCATGGTGGCCGACGCCCTAGGCTTGGGGGTTTTTGAGATTTTGCTTTTTTTTGGTGAGGTTCGAGGACCGTTTATTGTAGCCTACGGGCATTTTGATGATATATATACATGACTTTCTTTTTGGTTATACATGTGTCATGATTTATTGTTTATTTTTATGCACATTTATTTACGTTGATGTATGCATGTGGTATTATGAATGCGATGTTTCTAATTATATGATGTATGCAAATGGAATGAATGAAATGATTTGTTAATAACTTGTCGATGGCACCATAGACTGTATAGGATTTACTGGCTTTTTGTACTATGTGATTGCTTTGTGGAATGACTTTGCATGTGTAATTTTTTTTTTTGTTTTGTATTTTTGATGGTGATGTAATAATGGAATGTGCTACAGTTGTGTTAAAATGTAGTTAAGGTTTTTCTGAGACTCAGATGTTTTAACTAACTAGCCAAGACTGTACTTTTAGCTTACAAGACTTTTGAACAAGGTATGAATCGGACTTGAGTTTGACCAAGTTATTTCGCATCCTTGTGTGTGCAATTGAGTTCGTTCATGTGGTATTTGTCAGGATACCGCCAGTGCCAGATAGGTTGTCAACCAAACCTGTACTGAGGATCACCTAATTAGCTCCACTAACTCCATTGTTGTATTTAGTAAGATTAATCCATGGGACAAACTAAGGTACCATAAGCTAGCTCATCCACATGCAAACATTGGTCTGCTCACACGCAAAGCTAATGTGATAGACATATCGTCATGCATTTTAGGATACCGCCATTGTCAGGTAGGCTGTCCACCAAACCCGTAATGAGGATCACCTAGATGGTTTTTCGAATGCTGAGAATTCCAGGGATTCAAGCTCAGGCGTCTTTCGGTTGCTCAACTTGTTGGGATACTTGCTCGCATACATAGTGATGAAAATCACTGTTTATTTTTCTCTTTTGTTTTTCTTTTTGAGCAAGGCGTCTGAATAGTGGTGATAACCACTGTTATTTGATTTTGCTTTTTAAGTTGCAAAGTTGAGCTCGTAGGTTGTTGGCTTGTGAGTGGCATTGATCCCTTTTGGCTTTGGGGATGACTACCCATCCTGTTTAGGGACGTGTAGTATGAATCCTTACGACTTTGGGGACCAAAGGTGATTTGGGATCTTATTATGTAATGGCATTGATATTTTAGGCCTTGGGGATGACTACCCATCCTTGTCAGGGGCATGTAGTATGAATCCTTATGACTTTGGGGACCAAAGGTGATTGGAGATCTGATTATGAATGGCATTGATCTTTTAGGCCTTGGGGATGACTACCCATCCTTGTCAGGGGCATGTAGTATGAATCCTTACGACTTTGGGGATCAAAGGTGTTTTGGGGTTTTTGGATTTTAACCACTATTTATTATGGGGAATTGGACGGGGAAGAGCTTGTCCTTTTGTCAATTCTCAGCATTCTCGAACCATTCACACAGGGGGATGAGTAGGCTAACCTTTCACCTATGGTACCCTAGACTGCTTTGTAGGTTTCTCTTGCGTTCACACAACTTGGAATTTTTTTTATGTGTTTTAACTTGTGTAGGGATGTTCCGTAACAAGGTGTGATCCAAGTAGAACTCTACCTTTGTAAAATATGTCTGACTTTGTACAGTTTTTGGCTAGAAATCTAATGACAACTGAATGACGAAAACTCTAGATACATTAGAAGACAACTGACTATGGTATGGTGAAAAATGTGACTGGCGTTTATTTTTGATGGACTATTTATAGAGTGGAAAAATGTGGAAAGTGATGGAATTGCCGAGTAATTACAGTCTATGGTGCATTTGACTTGTATGATCAACAAATGTGCAATGTATGTATGCGATGCCTAATGCAGTTCTTTTTGTGTTTTTGAGTGTTAAGCTTATGCATGAAAGTGAGATGCATTTTTTTTTTGTTATTTTTTATTTATCTTATGTTTTTTGTTTGTTTTTGAATATTTTTTTATGACCAAGCGATTGCGGGAACCCTTGGAGCTTTTGGTTTGACCAAAGGGTTTATGGATACCTTTGGGGCATTTTAGGGTGACCAAGCGATTGTGGGAATCCTTGGAGCTTTTGGTTTGACCAAAGGGTTTATGGACACCTTTGGGGCATTTTGGGGTTGACCAAGCGATTATGGGAATCCTTGGGGCTTTTGGTTTGACCAAAGGGTTTATGGACACCTTTGGGGCATTTTGGGGTTGACCAAGCGATTATGGGAATCCTTGGGGCTTTTGGTTTGACCAAAGGGTTTATGGACACCTTTGGGGCATTTTTAGGTTGACCAAGCGATTATGGGAATCCTTGGAGCTTTTTGGGTGGGCTATGGCTCTCTTAAATGTGGAATGGCCTCAAATGACTGATGTTCAAGGGTTCTAGTTCCTTGATTCCATCAAGAGAGGCTAGCCGGTATGTCCCAGGTCCTATTTTACTATCAATTACATAAGGACCTAACCAGTTTGCCATGAACTTGTCCCTTAGATGGGGCGGCAAGTTAGAGTTTTGCTGGTTCTCTTTTAAGACCAAGTCACCAACCTGAAAGTCCCTCAGGTGAACTTTCATGTTGTATGCTTTCTTAAGTCGCTCTTGGTAGATACGTAAATGCTCGAGAGCATTGATGCATCGTTCATCAAGCAACGTAAGATGGTCTAACCGGGCCTACCATGCAGTGTCATCATCGATGAACTCTTGCATTGATATGCGTAGGGAAGGAATTTCCAACTCGAGAGGCATGACTGCCTCGGAGCCATACACCAGTGAAAATGGAGTTGCCCTAGTGGGCATTCGAATGCTAGTGCGATAAGCCCAAAGAGCAAGTGGTATTTGAATGTGCCAATCCTTATGACTATCTACGACTATCTTTTTGAGGATGGCAACTAGCATTTTGTTAGACGCCTCTGCTTGCCCATTTTCCTATGGATAATAGGGTGTTGAAAAACTATGCTAAATTTTGTACTTCGTTGTCAAAGCATGCACATATTTGTTCTTGAATGACGTCCCATTATCCGAGATGATCTTGGATGGAATACCAAAATGACATATGATGTTATGTAAAATAAACTCCACAATGCGGGTTCCAGTCGTAGAGGTAAGCGAAATTGCTTCCACCCACTTGGTGAAGTACTCTGTGGCCGTTATGATGAACGTGTGATGACCTGACGATGCAGGGGAGATCTTTTCGATTAGATCTAAGCCCCACTATGAAAATGGCCAAGCCGATTGGATCGGCTGCAAGGCCTGAGAAGGTACGTGTGTCAAATTAGCATGGTGTTGACATTTCATGCACTTCCTTACATACGCGCAACAATATCGCTCTAAAGATGGCCAATAATAGCCCATGCAAAGAATGCACTTTGCGATGGCCATACCGCTGAAGTGGCCACCGCATGTACCATCGTGCGCTTGGGTGATCGCCCAAGTGGACTCCTACTGGTCCAAGCAATGAAGGAGGATCCCTTCGTAGCTTCGATGATACAAAATGTCTCCTAGCAAGACATGTTTTGTCGCTTTCTATTTGAATGATATTTTCGTGGTGTGCGTCAATCCAAGTGGGAGGTTACCTAGCTTGAGGTAGTCCCTTATGGGTGTGTACCAATCCTGCTGATCAGAAGCCTCGATGGTATGAACGACCAATCCCTCTTGAAGTTCATCCCTAGAAAAAGCTGAGCGGGAAAGAACCTGTAAGAATAGCGTTGTGTTGCTATTAAGGGGAATAGGGGAGAACAAGGACCCCTAGTTGGCTTGATTCAGACAATCATGGATTCGAGAGAACCTATCCTGAGATGGTTCAATCTGGATCAGGTGGATTCCTGGCGTTAAGTCAGAGCTTGCACGCTCCATCATGGATTGCGATAGTGTTTTGACTTGAATGGTTGTCATATCACCAAAAATGTCTTGCGGGATTAGTGACCCCAAGGAGGCCATAGTGTCCGCAAAATGATTTGATGATCGAGGGAGTGCCTCGATGTCGTACCATTCAAGATTTGCCAGGAATTTGTCCACAAGGGCTTTGTAGGCCTGCAGAACTGGGCATTTACATTGGAATACCCCTTTTACTTGGTTGACAATTAACAGCGAATCACCAAAGATGTTCAAGCATTTGATGTTCATGGTGATTGTTGTCTGAAGACCTATGAGCAAGGCTTCGTATTCGACATTGTTGTTGGTGCACGGGAAATCTAGTTTAAATGATAGAGGCATTGGAGCCCCTTGCGGTGTGAAGAATACGATTCCTGCGCCACCCCCTTGCTCACATTTAGAACCATCAAAGAATAAGGTTATGTCGGCCTGTGATTCAGGCTCATCAGAATCTAGCGATTCTGAGACATGGAAGACCCCATCATCGGGTAGCTCTATAGTCAGAGGTTGATCGTCTTTGAGAGGAGCCTCTGCTAGTTGATCGGTGATGACTTGACCTTTGATGGACTTCTGTCCAATGAATTCGATGTCAAACTCCATCAACAACATGATCCATTTTGTCGTGCGGCTACTATGATAAGTACGACTCATCATGTACCACAATGGATTCTCCTTAGACACAACATACGTCATGTTGCTCAGCATGTAGTGGCATAGCTTTTTGGTAGCAAACACCACTGCCAAGCATAGCTTCTCGATGTATGCATAGTTAAGTTCATAACTGACCAAGGTGCGGCTAAGATAGTAAGTAGCCTGTTCTTTGTGTAGTTCATTTTTTTGGGCTAGCATGGCACCCAGTGCCACCTTAGTAGCTGAGATGTATAAATAGAATGACACTCCTGGTCTAGGTGGTGCCAATACTGGCGGTGAAGCCAAGTATTGTTTGATGTCATCGAAGGCTGACTGGCACTCGTCATCCCAGTGAAATGCTACCCCCTTGTGCAATAATTTATTCATGGGTCGGCACTTGTCAGATAGCTGCGCTATGAAGCGCTTGATTGACGTGACCTTTCCCTGTAGGCTTCTAAGCTGCTTGATGGTAGTTGGGGGGAGCATTTCAAGGATTACCTTGACTTTATGTGGATCCACCTCGATGCCTCATTTTGAGACTATGAAACCCAAGAGTTTTCCAGATGTGACGCCAAATACGCACTTCTTGGGGTTTAGTCTGACTTTGTGTTCAATGAGGTGATCGAGGATCTTGCTTAGGTCATCGAGATGATCTAGGCGCAAAAGAGATTTGGCCAACAAATCATCCATGTAATCTTCCAAAGTTTTATGCATGTGATCATGGAAGATGTATGTCATGGCACGTTGGTAGGTGGCGCCAACATTTTTAAGGCCAAAGGGCATGACCTTATAACAAAATGTCCCCCAAGGCATTGTGAACGCCATTTTTAGTTGGTCCTCGGGATTGATACGAATCTGATTGTATCCTGAGAAACCATCCATGAGGGATAGCATTTCGTGGCCTATTGTAGCGTCTACCAATGCATCGATGCTAGGCAAGGGGAAATCATCCTTAGGACTCGCTTTGTTTAGATCTCAAAAATCGGTGCATATGCGAATCCTCCCGTCGAGCTTCTTGATGGGTACCATGTTGGACAACCATGGTGGGTAATCCACGCAGATGACAAACTATGTGTCCAACAACTTTTGTAATTCATCTTTGACCATTAAGGCCACTATTGGATGCATCTTACATAGTTTTTTCTTAACTGGCTTGACTGTCGGATCAAGCATTAGATTATGCATGACTAGCTATGGATCTAGCCCCGGCATGTCTTTGTAGGACCATGCAAAAACCTCCTTCTTCTCTTTGAGAAGGGCAATGTAGTCGGCTTGCTCTTCGAGGGATAGACTTACCCCAGACTTGATGATCTATGGATTCATTGGATCAGAGCCGATGTCTACGTCAGTCGTCTCCTCGACTGACATGTGGGACCCGTCCTCCAACTGGTGTGGAGTTGGGATCAAGTGGATATCATTCATTGAATTCAGATCTACGTTAGGAACTTTGGGTCCCTCTTCAGCATGGAAGATATCCTGAGTTGGTCTTGGGGTGAAATGAAGCATCTCATCGCAAGGCCAGTACTCTGATGGGGATGGTGGTGAGTCAACGTGATCCCAGTCTATGGCATCTAGGTTTAGATACAATGACCATGCTGGATCGGCTGGATTGTGGATGGGGGCGGTTAAGTCAATGGAGATCATGTTGATGAAATGATTTTGGTCTCCATTACCACGGGTGTGGTGACTCGGACTTCCTTGATGATTTTTGTGCTCTAGATCTGGCTCTGGGGGTATTGGCACAAATGGATCGACCCTATGTGCGGATAAAAGGACAGGGTCTGCCCTTGGCACTGATAACTCTATAGGGTCTCTAGGCGAAAGGTGCTCTTTGTATGCCCAAAGTGGCGAATGCAACACTTGGTCTAACTATATTGGGTTTAGGTGCCACCTATGCCTTGGCCCCATGTTTAATTTTTCAAACATGTCGTCAAGATCCATGGGGTATTGTTGCTATCGCATATGATTGAGATATGCCATCTCAGTTTCATCTTCATAATCATTGTCAAAGATCCACAGGACTTCATTGGCTTTGATGACTGTTTGCAACACTTGAGGCTCATCGTGCTCGAGAAAATTAATGTGGTCCCATCGGGGTTGCTCCACTCTCTACGGGGGGAGCTGAATTTCTTTAGGTGGTGCTTACTCAATTGGAGCATCCAAAGGGAACATTTCCAAGAGGCTTTCTTGGTAGTCATCCATGGGGGTCACTTGTGATTGATTTCTATCCGATTCAAAAGGGTCCCATGGTGCTATCTCATACTCTGAATCATCTTTCGAAGATCCTTCCTAGACCTTGTCTATATCCCACTTGTAGGTGAGTCCTCAAAATTTCCCCTTTTTTGATCAAAGGGACGGGGTTGCTAAGGTCAACAAGGTTGGTTGTCAACAATGGGAGATAATCCCCCAATGTATATGTTGTGTTGGGATTGGCATATGGATTTAATGCCAACCCATCCTTATGGCCTATCCCTAGGCCTTGCATGTTCCCTAGGCCTGACTTGTCGTATGGCATCTGATATCTTGGTTGGCAAAGAACGTGCACTCCTTGCTCATATATGCCCAACCCATATCCATGCCAATTGCATTGGCCAAGATATCTCAAAGCGAAGTCTGGGTTGGAAAAATAGTTGACATCCTCAGCAAAGGGCTCTTCATCTTCTTCTTCTTGCATGTAAGGTTCAATATCATTATCGAGGCCCCCATATACATATTTTGTCTGATTTAGTGGGTAGCCTATAGGAACAATAGTGTCGATAGGGAGGCGAGGTCTCCCCATGTCCTGCATGGACTCAATTGTGGGTGTTTCTACAATGTTTCGTACCAATTACTCCCCCAGGACCGTATTGGCCATCTCAATGATGATCATTGGAGGTTGAGGAGGAGGGAATGGGAGTTCTTCCTGAGTCCACTCCATGTTGGGGTGAACTAGGCGTCTCAACTTCCATTTGGCTAGGCATTTCCTTGGTAGAGATGGTTGAGACTAATGGTGGTGCCTCTTCCATGGGTTTCTTCCCATTGTCCTTCGATGTGGCCACCATAGGTGGCGTCATTGGTGAAGGACCAGATGATGAAGATGGACCCAGCTGGGGATTTGATGGACTTAACAGCGGGGATGCATGTAGAATCAAACCCTATTTAGATGGATTCAACTAAAAATCCAAATGTGTTTATGGAAGGGTCGATTGCGAGTGTCAGTTGTACTGCTTTGCAATACTTGAAGGGTTCTAAGTCCACCGTGACTACATGCACTTGCCCTTTGAATGTGTACTTTAGGCATTGGTGGTCTATCGAAGGGACACACTTCATGTCCCTGATCCAAGGCTGGCCCATCAAGATATTATAGGCCATCTCACCTTCCAAGATGTGGCACAACATAGGAATAGTCTTTTGCTCCACTTGGATGGGCAAGAAAATTGTGCCAATCATCGAGCATATCGCATCATTGAATGCTCGTAGAGTATAGGTGGAGGCCACGATGTGAGATGCTGGCAACTTTAGGTGTTTCAATGCTGCCATTGTAATTATATTACTGGACGAGTCAGTGTCCACCAACACCCTCTTATACGGAATCCATTGACCCATGTAATAACGTGCAGGGGTGGATCCGCCATGTCACCAGTCATTGATTTTAGCTCGTCCTCTCTAAAGGTGATGACTGGTTTGGTGCATCATTTGACATGTCCCACAAAGTTTTTGAAATATTTTTCTTCATGGAGTTGTATCTCGATGGCTTTTAGTATCTCCATTAGAGCCTCCCGATGGGGTGATGATTGTTGTATGAGCTCATAGATGGAGAGCCTAGCCGACGTGGTTCACAAACTTTGGGTAAGTTTGGTATGAATCATGGCAACTGGTCTAGGTGGAGGAGGTTATGCAGGGTGTTTTTGAGGTTGTGACGTTGATGGAACCTCTCCTGTAGCTGTCGTGGGGGCATCTGTGCTTGGGTACTGGTAAGTAGAAATTCACGTCCCAAAAAACATTCATTTCTCTTCCATAAATTATCAATCCGGTAAGTCCATAAACTTATGAGTGTCATGCACAGTATATGCCTGCAGTGTTGGGGAACAAATCTGGTTGTACCTTATTTAGTTTGGTGGGGAGGTTTGTGTAATTGGATTCCAGCCAAACCAAATAAACTAAGTGCGAGAAAATGAAATAAATAAATTATAAACAAAAAGTAAAGTGCTGGAAATAAAATGTGGAAATAAAATATGAGGAAATAAACACACACAACTGAAATTAAATAAAGGAATCTACAGAAAGCAAATAAACAAATTAAACAAGGGAGGACTACTGCAGGGAGTGGTCCCAAGCTCCCGCAGATAGTCCACCTGGCTAGCTACGTAGAGCTTGCTCGAATAAGAGGAGTTGCACTATCAATTAATTAAATAATAAAATAAAATAGGTTCTGTGTAAAATTAATCATTAATCTCCCTTTGTTCATCTTTCCTGCGTCTTTATATAAAGCACGGCCAAATCTAATTACAATAACAAATCAGTCTATTTTAATCACGTGATGTGATTTAGTTACAATTGATTATACACATATTTTATTCTTCTATTTTAAAGTATGTTCGTTCACCAGAAGGATAAATATAAACATCCTTAGGTGTATGTAACAACAAATCCTAAACTAATGCATCCTAAAAATAATAATATGCTTTAAGATCTTTACAAGTTCAATCGGCCAATCGGTTGATAATAATAACAAACACTTTATTATATTTAATAAATGCATGATTAAAATAGATCTCCTTTGTCTTCATATGCAACCTCCTCCATATTCCTTGGTCAACCAGTCAAAGTTGACTTGGTAAATCTTGCAAAGTATGAAGGCATGGAGGCGCCTTTCGTATGAGGAAGACGCCTACTTTTGTTGGGCGCCTTCCTTATAAGGAAGGTGCCTACTTTTGTTGGTGGTGAATTTCTTATAAGGAAGGCGCCTACTTCTGCTGGGGGCCTCCCTTGAATAGGAAGGCACCTGCTTCTGCTTGGTACCTTCCTTGAAGAGGAAGGCACATACTTCTGTTGGGAACCTTCCTTGAAGAGGAAGGCACCTGCTCTCATGCCTTAGTCTCTGAAAGCAGAAGTATGCCAGGTCCAAGTGGATGTAGATTGGAAAACACCATATTAGTAGCAAAACCTGCATTTATACATAATTCCCACTAAAAACACCAATCAAGCATAATACCGGATTTTCTATCAATTATATGCATAAGTTATATAAAATACATCTCATATGCTAATTGAACCAGTGATAATTCTCCTTAACCGTGTATATAAAATGAGCATTTCTGGTGCTCATCATCCCCCCATGCCTAACATGTGCCACGCCCTCATGGCACCAAAAGGTGAAGTTATCCCTCTCGCTAGTTGACCATGCCAAAAAGTTTGTCATGTCTTCGTGACAACAACCCCTGGGATATATATATTTTTTCCTCTTTTTTTTTTTATTTTTATTTTTTTTTTTTTTATTTATTTTAATGACCTTCAACATCTTTGTTTCTCTGCCTCTGAGTGCTGCTATATTTTTCCATTCAGCACTATTTTTTTTTTCTCAGTACTATTTTTTATTCAGCACTGTGTTTTTTTCATTGAGTGTTGATTCTTCATCCATAGAGCGATGCAACACCAGCAGAAGTCAGAAACACATCCTAAATAATCATTGCAGATAAATAGTTAAATCGTGACCACACTATTTAGGGCAAATTACCACTACACTAATGCTGGAATTTTCCAATGTTGCACATTAGTCAAATTTGGTGAGACCAAATTTGTTTAAAAAAAAATTGCAATCACCAGCTACTACTTTTACCCACATCTGAAACATATTTGGCATCTCTAGAACCTCCTTTGTGGTAGAGAGTAGCATCATTTATATGTGTTCGCTCAAGATGACTACCATTGTTAGGAGGCGGCAATGAAAATGATGCCAAATTTATTCATGTAGATGCCATAGCCTCTCCTTTTTTTTTTTTTTTTTTTCAATTATATTTTTTTTTCAAGGCACATCATGTGTTTGAATTCTAATGGGAGATTTTGAAAAACTATGGAGGCGTCGACTGGTATTAGCATAGAAATGATTTTTAAATAACTATACACATAATTAACAAGAAAATTAGTACATACCCGGGTGAATTTCGTAGAATCTGATATATATGATGTTGGTGGTGTGAGATGTCTTCACATTGGTGCTCCTGGAGATTTTATTTATTTATTTATATGTATCTTTGTTCTGCCATGAATAGAACAGATCTTGACTCTCTCCCTTTTATTTTTTTTCATCCTCTGCATCAAAGAATAGAGTCAATCTGCAACAACTGAGCTGGTGACTCTAAACTTTGAAATACCAAGATTTTTCTCAATAGCACAAAAAATATTTTAATCCCGCATTGACGTATCTCTCTCCGAATGCATTTACAGGATTAATATTAAAATTTATACCTGACACGCATGCATCCAAAATGATCTCCCCTCTAAATTATTTCTTTTGCATGCATAATTGGAACAACATTGCATTCCTTTGTTTTCTAGAGTGAGGAAAAACAATATTTCTTTCATCATTCATGGCATCTATCAGGTGCATTGCTGAGATGTATGTGATGTATGTGCTGGCATTGGTAGGATGTTCTCATACGTTGGTGTGATCCCCAAATTAACCTACATGATGTAGAGTTGGAACTACACCAATCTTTGTTGCCCATGTCATGCTTGTCTAGTCAATGGGTGAAGAACAAGATTGCCTTCCCTATGAGGAAGGTGCTTTCCTTCTAGTGGTGCCTTCCTGACGGCGCCTTCCTATGAGAGGAATGTGCTTGCCTTTTGTCGATGCCTTCCTATGGCTCCTTCTTGTGGGCACCTTCCTATGGGTGCCTTCCTGTGAAAGGAAGGCACTTGATTCTTTTGGTGCCTTCCTGGAAGAGGAAGGCACTGGCCTTCTATTGGCGCCTTCCTAGAAGAAGAATGCGCTTATATTTTCTTGGTGCCTTCTTAGAAGAGGAAGGCACCTACCTTCCAGGAACCTTCCTTGAAGAGGAAGGTGTCTACTTACCATGCATTGATTCCAAAGGAAACAGATATTTAACATCTATTTTTTTCAAACTCCTCCCCCATTTTATTTAGCTACTAGTTGGAGGTTTCTCATTTCCCTTCGGGACTAGGCTGGTCCTCGAGAAAGAGGATACTCTCTTCCAACGGGAAGCAAAATAAAACTTTGCTTCTGATTTGCATTTCATCATGGAGCTATTTCAACAAAAGGGTTTTTTTTTTTTTTAATAGGAGTAAGTTAGGCGTCGACAATAAGGCATCTTTCCCCCCATGTCTAAAAATTGTCAAGTCCTCATGACAACAGCCTTCCGAACTCCCCCTCTTTCTTTTTTTTTTTTTCATAGGAGTAATTTAGGTGCCGAAAATAAGGCATATTTTCACCCATCTCTAAAAAGTGTCACGTCCTCGTGACAACATCCTTTCGAAATCCCTTTTTTTTTTTTAGGCTAAGCCTTCTTCTTTTGGTGTTCCCGTACAAGCTTTGTTTCTAATTTGCATTTCAATTGGGAGTCAAACAACAAAATATTTTTTTATTATGGGAGGTTCTGATTCAACTGCATCTTCCCCCACTTAAATTGGTGATGCCCTTATCGCCAGCAACAGGTCCCTCTATGCAACAGGTCTATAGCCCTCCAAACGTCAGGTCCCACACTGAACAACAGGTACGCCCATCCAAGGGAGAAGAAAATTGTTTATTGGTGGCTTCCTCCAGGTGGAAAAAGGCACTATTGTATTGGACTGATTGTAGGGACTCTCTTCCTGGTGGGAAGTAAGTGCATTTTCTGCTTTACCATGCTCATAATTGCAAGGCATAAAATGTCACATATGTTAGGCCTAGTTTAAGTCGGCTCCGCCTACAGATCATGCTCATGGTTGTGTACTGTGAAACTACACCTACAAAAACTAGAAAAAAAGAATCATGGCCTGTGCCTGAGGACCTAGCTCTTAATATGCCTTCAGATTGCACTCATCGGGCATGATTACATGCACACACGAAAGCAGTAAAACAGGAGTCATAACTCTGTGCCTGTTAGGCCCTGGCTCTCAGGATGCCTGCAGCTTGCAATTCAATTTATGGTTTCCTGAAAAGAAAATAAAAATAAATTTGTATGCTAAGCAGGACATGTTCTATGCATTTTTTTTTGTTTTTTTTTTCATTGGGAGGATTCACATAAATTTTTTTTTTTTTCATCGAACCACCTAGGTGTGGGAAATGGATCAAGGCACCCTAGATGTCAAGGCGCTTGCTTGCTGTGGAAGGTGCCTACTTGCTATGGAAGGTGCCTTCAATGTATGGCACCTTCCTAATGTGGAAGGTGCCTCCAATGTATGGTGCCTTCCTGATGCGAAAGGCACCTCCAATGTATGGCACCTTCCTGATGCAGAAGGCGCCTTCATTGTATGGTGTCTTCCTTATGCGGAAGGCGCCTCCATTGTATGGCGCATTTCTGATGCAGAATGCGCATCCATTGTATGGTGCCTTATTCACATGAAAGGCACCTTATTGATGATCAAGGCGTCTTTCACTTTTATTTTTTCTTTTTTATTTTTTCTTTTTTTTTTCATGTATCCTCCTCTCTTTTTTTTCTCCTTTTTTTTTTCTTTTCTTTCTCTCTCCTTTTTTCTTCTTCCTTTTTTTTTCAATGAGTGATTGAACATTCATCCAAGATACTGGTATGGTATGGTGTCTCCCCCATGCCAATGTCTGATCCACTCTCGCAAATGTGAGGCAATTGTTAATAGAGCTCGTTGACCGTTACTTGAACATTGTCTCGACACTCTATTTTGTACGTGGTGTAGCATCTTTGAATTTGCTCATCATTTACTCAGGTTGTAACAGTCACACACCTTGCTGCAAAACATTCCTAAAGTTTCACAAGCACCTTGGACTAGAAGCATTTCTCTTGATCAGAGTTACTTAGCCTGTCTTCCGATGCTAATGTTGCCAAGGTAAAACTATGCTAGCTTTCACCTGCTAGATTGGATGTTACATGATTAGGTACACGAGATAGTTCGTATAGTATTATTATGAACTCCATGTATAAATCTCAATTCACAAAATCTTCACAGACACCTCCTTATTTGTCTACATTGCACTTCATGTTGTCCTGCAAAACATAAAAGAAAAATATAAACTAAAGGCATTAAAATAAAATTCTAACTAATTTTTTTTTCTTTGTGTTTTTTGTTTTTTTTTTTTTTTGGGTTTATTTTGCCTTGACTAGAACAGATCTTGGATTATCATTTTTTTTTCATCACCTGCATCAAAGAACATAATGC
Source organism: Wollemia nobilis (assembly GCA_028583015.1). Classification (NCBI taxonomy): domain Eukaryota; kingdom Viridiplantae; phylum Streptophyta; class Pinopsida; order Araucariales; family Araucariaceae; genus Wollemia; species Wollemia nobilis. The sequence continues at coordinate 1,780,948 of JAQPPZ010000741.1, forward strand.
CAACTTCAACCATTTGAGCTGGTGATTTTCACGTCTGGAAGTTTGTCAATGATCCATCCTAAGAATTTGGCAAAATGTGCCATGTACTGAAACATCTTTTCCCTCACAATTTTTGTGAAAAACAGATTTCTCAATGGTTTCAGATCCTCTCAAATTTGATGTTACCTTCCACCATAGTGAGACTTTGCCTCTCTTTTGTATATTTTTTTACATATTTTAACAGAATGAGAATGCTACCATAAAAACTGTAATGTTGGCACTGTGCATTCAAAAGTGGAGGCTGTGTGAGTCAGGTAACTATGCAGCCTACTATGTGAAAGTTACATTCCTTGTACCATTATGAAAGGATTTTATGACAACCAACAACTCACATTTTTTGAAACACCAAGCTCCTCCTCAATTAGCACATAAAAAAAATGTTAATCCTGCTCTAATGCATATCCAAAGTATTGGAATCTTTGTATGCATTGCAGGGATTAATCTTCATGCACTATTTTCTCATCGTGTGCCCCTGAACGCATCACTTTTTCAATTAAGTAATATTTACACAATCCTGACACATGTGCATCTGAATGATCTCCCACTTTGAATTATTTACATTGTAGGTGGATTTAGAGTGGTCCTACGATCCTCTATTTCTCAAAGTGAGGATAAAAATAAATATTTTCCATAATCTACAACATGTGTCGGGTGTTCAAGTGTGACACCTTCATAAAATGCCTCAATGAGATTTATGTGCTATTATTTTTCTAGCCACCTTGAGCTCCATTTACACATTTTTTTTTTTTTTTTTGTTCTCAAGCACCATGTGGCCTTTGTGCAGACATTTGAAATCTGATCTCCTCCAAGCTCTTTCCATGTTTTATTTAGCTACCAGTTGGAGATTTCTCATTTCCCTTCTAGACCAAGTTGGTCCTCGAGAAAGAGGATACTCTCTTTCAACAAGCAGAAAAATAAAACTTTGTTTTTGATTTGCTCATTAACTTGGAACCTTTTCAGCAGATGATTTATTTTTTTCTCTCTTTTTTTGTTTTTTTCATGAACACTATAAATAGCTTTCATTGTGTTGTTGGTGGCATTGATGAAGGTGGGTCTCCCCCATGCCTACATCTGAACTAGTCTTCTCGAAATCTTTTTTTTTTCAACTAGTCTGATATGTTGTAGCATGAGAAGAGTATTTTCCTTCATGGCCTCGCAACCAAACTTCTTTCAATGTAATGGCAAAGTGTGCAGGCCAGCCAATGACTATCCATGAGCTAGCAACCTGAAGAAAACATGTCATAGCAATCTGTTAAAAACACATGCTAGTTTCTGATTCACCAGGTCACCTTAAGCGCAAGTGAAGAGCATACTCCATAACAAGGCATTCTATTTAAATTATGCTCTGTCATTTTCCCTGCATTATTAGTTTCATCATAAAAAAAATTTACCAATACGTTGCAAAAATTTCAAGCCTGTAAAATTTTTTTAATTTAAAACCAAGCTTCTAGAGGCACAATTTTTTAATGGTTTCTGTATAAAAACACGTCCCTAAAAATTTTCAATCAGACTTGGGTTGTGCTTTTTATTTTTATTTCTTGGAACCATTGAAAATATGATGGAAATCCTTCAATGCCAGATTTTTCTAATTTTTTTCAAGAACACGTTTTATTCCTATTTCTACACTTAAGTTGGTACATCAGGTTCATTCCCATGTTTACCTAAGAAGCTATAAAATGCAAACTGTTGCCAATGGAATTTAGCTCTAACTGTGCCAGTAACTATTTTTGGCCTTATAAAAATGCCCACGGTGGACTCACACTTCTCAGGTAAAATATCTACAGGTAATTTTAAATAGACTTTTTATCTGACCTGTAAATTAGAACACTACAGTTTAGACACTCCCCGACAACGGTGCCAAAATGGTGAGCAGAAATTCACGTCTCGAAAAACATTAATTTCTCTTCCATAAATTATCAATCCGGTAAGTCCGTAAATTTATGAGTGTCATGCACAGTATATGCCTGTAGTTTTGGGGAACAAATTTTGTTGTACCTTATTTAGTTTGGTGGGGAGGTTTGTGTAATTGGATTTTAGCCAAACCAAATAAACTAAGTGCAAAAAATGAAATAAATAAATTATAAACAAAAAGTAAAGTGTTGGAAATAAAATGTGGAAATAAAATATGAGTAAATAAACAAACACAACTGAAATTAAATAAAGGAATCTACAGAAATCAAATGCACAAATTAAAAAGGGGAGGACTACTGCAGGGAGTGGGCCTAAGATCCCGTAGATAGTCCACCCGACTAGCTACGTAGAGCTTGCTCGAATAAGAGGAGTTGCACTCTCAATTAATTAAACAATAAAATAAAATAAGTTCTATGTAAAATTAATCATTGATCTCCCTTTGTTCATCTAGCCTGCGTTTTTATATAAAGCGCGTCCAAATATCATTATAATAACAAATCAGTCTATTTTAATACGTGGTGTGATTTAGTTACAATTGATTCTACACATATTTTATTCTTCTATTTTAAAGTATGTTCATTCACCAAAAGTATAAATATAAACATCCTTAGGTGTACGTAACAAAAAATCCTAAACTAATGCATCCTAAAAATAATAATATGCTTTAAGATATTTACAAGGTCAACCAACCAATCGGTTGATAATAATAACAAACACTTTATTATATTGAATAAATGCATGATTAAAATAGATCTCTTTTGTCTTCACGTGCAACCTCCTCCATAGTCCTTGGTCAACCAGTCAAATTTGACTTGGTAAATCTTGCAAAGTATGAAGGCATGGAGGCACCTTCCGTATGAGGAAGGCACCTACTTTTGTTGGGCGCCTTCCTTATAAGGAAGGCGCCTACTTCTATTGGGGGTGCCTTCCTTATAAGGAAGGCGCCTACTTCTGCTGGGCACTTTCCTTGAAGAGGAAGGCGCCTGCTTCTGCTTGGTACCTTCCTTGAAGAGGAAGGCGCATACTTCTGCTGGGCACCTTCCTTGAAGAGGAAGGCACCTGCTCTCATGCCTTAGTCTCCGAAAGCAAAAGTATGCCAGGTCCAAGTGGATGTAGATTGGAAAACACCATATTAGTAGCAAAACCTGCATTTATACATAATTCCCACTAAAAACACCAATCAAGCATAATACCAAATTTTCTATCAATTATATGCATAAGTTATATAAAATACATCTCATATGCTAATTGAACCAGTGATAATTCTCCTTAATCGTGTATATAAATTGAGCATTTCTAGTGCTCATTAGGTACCTCTTGTTTCGAGTCACTATGCTTATCATCCCTACATACCCCTGCATGGGGCAGTTCTATGTCACCTCATTGACTTGAAGGGTTTTTGCCTACGTATCATGGGCAGGCAGGGGGTATTTGAAGACCTCCATCTGTTGGTTGTTTGGTGCTACGGTATTATCCACCACTAGTATCTTGTTGTTGATTAGGTCTTGCACGAAGCTTTTGAACTTCCAACATGCATAAAGGTCATGTCCCTTTTGTCGATGAAACTTACAGTACAAGTCTTCCCTATAACCTTTGGGTTTTGGCATGTTGGAGTCTACGGGTCAACTCTCTGGCAGGTTTATCAAATTTACCACTGACAAATGATCAAACAATGAGTCTTTAGACTCTGTAAAGGTGTGAATTTTCGCCTAGGGTGACACTGCTAATTTTTCTCTTATCGATGATTCTCTCTTTCATAACTGTCAAGAGGGACCGCCTGATAGTTAGCCTTAGGGGGTTGTGTTGCTTGTGTAGGCTTTGGTGCATTGATAGCAACCTGATTGACCGCAACAAGTTTCGGTTGCGTGGTCCTTGTTTTGGAATTTTTAGGCCACTCTTTCTTCCGTGGCTTGGCAATCTCGCCATCTTGTATCTTGATCTTCTCAATGATTCTAGCTTACGCCAAGGCTTCCTCAAGAGTGGCATATTGTTGTAGCTGCAATAGCACGGAGATCGACCTCAAATAGCTCTTTGAGAACATTTGGGTTAGGTCAGCCATAGCAGGGAGGTAGGGTAGCTTTGAAAGCAACGTCCTCCACCAATTTCCATAGGCCGCCATGGTTTCTTCCTGATACTACCTGAGGCTAGCTAGGTCGCTTAGTGACGCCTTCTTCTTAGTGTTAAAGGTGAAGCATTCGAGGAATGCATCCACTAGATGATCCATGTTACTGATGCTATGTTTTGGCAACTAAGTGAACCAATCCAAGGTGGGGCCTGCGAACGTGGTTATAAATGTTCTTAGAAGCAAAGCATCATTGTCCTGAATACCAAAGCATTGGCTCAAGAATCTAGTCTCGTGCTCCTGGGCATCCTCCTCCCCTCTAAAGATTGCTAACTAGGGTAGTTTAAAGTGTTCAGGGTATGGGGGTGTCGACACTGACAGATGCACAGGGTGACTACGGAGCTGGCATAAAGTGGGATTTTGGGGCCCATAAGTCTTGGTCTCCATAGACTCTAAGTGCTCTAGCAGTGCTTTATATGCATCAAAATATTTGATCTCTTCCTCCTTGGTTTGTTCCCGCTGTGGGTTACGGGGAACTTGAAGCCTATGGGATGGTGGCTGGATGGTAGCCCCTCTTCCTTGGTAGGGCATTTTAGCCTGCTATTCTTCTTGCTCATACTCCTCATAGGCTTCTTGAGGAGTTCCTGGGTGAGACCTATAAACATGGGTGGGCACCCGTGGAGGGTTCCCATCATTGTTTCTGGGAGTGGCCTCCCGCTTAGGTCTAGGAGGCCTCAGAGGCAACATTTGGTAAGGTCATGGAGACCTATCTCATACTAAGGGGTTGTACCTCTCATATATCTCTGCCCTCTACGTGCAAGGGGTTGGAACCCTCTCAGGCATAGTGTTCTAGAGCATCTCATATGTTTGATGCTGAATTTTCTCTTTACTAAGGCGATACAGGTGCTCCAACTATTTTTGGTCTTGCTCAAGCTGCATGATTTGCACTTGGTGGGCGACATTTCTGGCAAATGCCAAGTCAATTTGTTCCACCGTCTTGAGTCTAGGAGGCCTAGATGCCTCTCCTACACATTTATCTCGATCATGATGATCCGAGATCTCTATAGGTCGCTTCCCTCTGTCGAGGTTGGCGGCATTCACCCGAGGCTCTGGCCTTAGTAGGTGATCCTGATAAATAGTAGGTGCAAAAGTGCATTGTTCCCATGCTATGTATTTCTCTTGAGGAATGTAGTGGTCTTCCTCATGCTCCCTTTTGTATATGTGAAAGGGGCAGGCAGAGTTGGCTCGCCTGTCTGAAGAGCCTTGCACTCTGGATTTGGCCTATTGTTTTTTATAGTAATAATGGGTAAAGGAGGGATGATGTAATCATGTGGCCCCTCCTTATGGACCCTATTCCTTTCTAGCACTTCATTGCATGGTGGCCACTCATAACGAGCATCTAAGGGAACCTTCTTATTTATGTTGAGTGCCACATGTAAGGATTCTTCCTGAAAGGGTCTATGTTGAATGGGAGTGTCCCTTGATGGGGTGCCCCCATAGTCCCGTTTCGTCATGGTATGATGTAGAATATATTATGGGTCAGGCCACCAAGATGGTATGACCATGTCCTTGGGGCTGTAGCGAAGGCTACGGGTGTACACCATGGTGGTGTCTCTCTACAAGCTATGTAGGTTTTTATCTTCTTTTATGATTTTTGTTCTACACTAAACAAAAGGAACCACACAATCAAAGAAGTGATTATCTCGTTTATAGATTAAAGGTGTGCCCTAAATTTGGTTTAGTGTGTTTGGATTTTTGTTTTGACAGCTTTTCAAAGAAGTGTTGTTGTACATGCAATATGATGGCTCTTATGTCTCCCAAAATGGTCACCCCTTCAATATACCATTGCCAGACCGTTATACCAAACCTCTAAATATACCCGCCCTTACGTGAGGGAAACTATTGTTACACGAGAGCAGAATGGTACGTGTAACATAGGTGGTATAGAAGGGGAATTTCTCTATTTTTAACACCTACCATAGAAGACTTATCCTCATGCACTGGGAATCACCCCAGCTACACTCGGTCAGCTTTCGTCAGGATTTATGTCTAGCAATAGTAGCGATCGGGGTTATGTATGCAAAAATTCAAGCCAAGGTGGTGATGAAATCCACCGTTGGTCTTGATCAAGGGTTGGGGTTTTATGACCAACTCCTTGGTGTTTAAATTACCACATGGTGTGTGGGGTTCTTTTTATTTGCACAAAGAAAGAAAAACATACAACAAAAATCTCCTATGCAAACAAAGAAACATGAAATGACAGAGACAAAAAATAGATAATGACAGAGGATTCTCAGAACCCCTACCTCTTTTTTGACAGAGGATTCTCATTCGTGGTTTTGTTACACCACGAATGAGATATTCCCCTTTGGGATCTTCCGCGTGCCCACAATGAAAATAGGCAGACCAAACATCACCACCACTTGCATGATTGTGTTTAGAGTTCCTTGCTTCCACTCTGGTGTCAAGATCCTACATTCATAGAAACAGTAAATGGTCAGTAGCACCTGTGGATGGACGAAAACATGCAATCCCCAAGGCCTACGGTCAATGCAAGCATAAAATAATTAAAATGATAGCTGAAACATATCATAATGAGCTGAAATTTTGACATAAGCAAGAAAACATTACCAGGAACACATTGCAAAAGGAACAGTTGAGAAATATTCCATGGATTTCTAATCATTTTGGGGTGGGACGATTAGGACTGTCATGAAACGTCAGTAGGTGACCTCCTAAATGTCCCATCCAAGGGCCTCCAAAAAACTTACAAAGTTGGGGTTAGATAAAACAGGACATTTTGGGACAACCCAGATGGTCGGATTTTGCATATTTGGCCTTGATCATGCTGTATCTGATGATGCTCCTTGTATGTTACTAAAAGCGAGAAATATTGAAAGCACAGTCAAAACTCATCCAAATGACATGAAATTTAAATGACATTATATGTAAGTGACCTAGAATCAAATGCAAAAATAACAGTCTACAAATCTACCACAAATTTCTAATCACTTTGGGGTGGGGCGATTAGGACTGCAGCAGTGCGAGGGGCGCCCGGGGGCAGGACGCCCATCGTTTGGGGCCCGGGTTTGGAACCAAACCACTTGGGATGGGTCCAAAACAACTTATGGGGTTGTGTTGGTAAATTAGGTGGGGTATTGTGGCCAAATTTTCAGGTTTTGGGTCTAGATTGTGCTTCCAATAATCACCCAATAAACTCCCTTCCAAAAGAGAGATCAAGGATGTAAGAAGTGCAAACGATGGGTGAGGGTGTAATTCGGTAGCACTCCATTGCTCCAAAATTCTCCTACTCAATTATTTTTTTTGGGTGAGAAGACTCACCATTTTATAGACATGAGGTTCTTTGTGAATGAGCATGCAGAGGTGCCACTTGGCCATCATGCCTTGCCAAGGGGAAGAAGATTCCTCCCTGATTAAGGGCACCATGACTGCCCCTATGACTGCATCTTTGAGCTCAAAAATTCTCACTCATTCTCCATGCATTGAAGGAGGCATTAAGTGGTGGATCTGAGCTTCCATTTGTCAAGGTTTGACCTTTTTCCCGTCAAACCTGCTATTCGCCCCACCCTGGAGCGAATACTGCTAATCGTCCCAGGGTGGGATGAATACCAATTTGTAATTGTCCCAGGGTGGAATGAGTAGTGAGCAAAGTTCTTGAAAGGTTTCAAATTGACCTCTGACCTTCCAAAACTGTTGTGAGAGTTGTTAGGACCACTGTTTAACCTCTAGAGGCTGCCCTAGGGGCTGTGTATACCAATTCGGTCAGTATTTGTAGCCACATAATCGGATTAGTGTTGTTTTGGTGTCTACAGAACCATCTTAGGTTTTCCTTCTCAATGTTCTTATCTCATGATAATTGTCTATCATACTAAAATTTTCCAATATATGTATCCTAGCTTTCTTAATAACCTTAGATTATGATGGTTCATATTAATATTTATATCAAATTCATTATTATCCTTTATGTAGAAATCATTCCATTCTAGTGGATTTTTATACCACTCCTACATCTCATATTCGTATATATTATTTCTTTCTAGGGTAGTTAGGGCCAACTCTTCACTTGGATTTTCCTCCTTTTGAATGTATGACTTCTCATGTGTGAAGATGGTATTCATATCCTTAGTTGTAAGCATATTATTAAAAATCTATATTAGGTTATAGTACTATCAATATCTTAGATATATGATCCCCATTTCTCTCAAATTTTCCTCCCCAACTTGGTGGAACTTTATTTATCTACTACTTGAGTGGGTAGAAGGTGGTTTTATATTACTCGCTAAAATATTTTAGGTTCATGTATTCAAGGTGCCTCACATATTCTGGGGTGGACATGTAAACTAAGAACATATGTGAAAAACTCCAAATACATGGTTCAAAATCCATAAAGGCATATAAATTATCTAGTCCTCCCAAAATAAAACTCTATTTGAACACTCTATTGACTTTGGGAGACATTATGTCTCATATAACAACCTTAATACCTTTCCCCTTGATTTATTTGTTATAACCTCATACACATTATTATATAAATTGTGGAAGGTCTTGTTTGCTTTTTGGTAGAGTACATTTGTGCACTCTATAAATGAAAGAGGTTATCCATCTACCCCAAGTTGGTCTAACTAAAGTATGAAAGACCAATATTTATTTTGAAATATGATAATCCATACTAGGTATGAGGTATAGGTGAATTTTTGTTCCTCAATGCCTTTAATTGACTATCCAATTGATTTATAATGCATTTGTACAATTAATAATTTGTGAGTGTCTAGGGTATATTTGTACTAAATGGAGCAAGTGTTAGAATTTGATGCTATAAACCTAATGAGAAATCAACCACAATATATAAAATGAGCAATGCAATATTAAATCTATGATAATGGTAATATTATAAGCATGTAAAACTCATGAAGAAGTTCTAAAATAACTCATAAAACTACCATTAATGAAATCTCATGGAAATAGTACAAGAAATTGATATTAACTAACAAATGTTATGAGCAATGCATTTTTCATGCCAAATTACAATGCTTAGTCATAAATATATAATAGTATGTAACTCTTCACTTCCCTACTTTAAGGACACCTGTGCATTCTACATGATAGACACTTATCACATGCATACCTAACTAAATATACTTGTGCATTACCTGCACATTATTACATTACGTAAAGTAAAGACTCTAACACTAACTTAAGACGCCTAATCTAACCGTGTAGCCATGGTGGTACATTGACATATACCAAATAATGTAATATTCTCTAACACACCTTGTACTACATTATTTGGTTATTAAATACATTACTCTTCAATATGGATCTTCATATTTGTCTTCATTCTTCAAGTGACCTTGCATTTGATCTTCTGCTTGAGCTTCATGTTTTTTCTTGACTTTGTATTCTGACTTTGGTACTATTACTATTTTCCTTCTAGTTCTATTTTCTAATAAGTTCATACCTTTATTGTGCCCATCTCTACACTTTGAGAAATATATTTGAGAAAATACATTAATGGCTTTTCTTGTCATTATGTATATCCATTAAAAAAATTATTTTATTTGTATCAACATTGTTTTTGGGAATGACTGGTACCTCCAAAATTTTTACAACTATGGAGATTCCAACATCTCTCTATCATATGCCCATATCTTCCATAATGACTACATTTGATTTTTCTAATCAAATCCATTTTACCATTTTGTCCTTTATTGCAATTTATCCTATCAATCCTTGTCAAATATTTGATGTCACTATTACCTATCACAAATTTAGTTCCTTGCCCATTATTGCTAGTTTCCCCTATATATCCAAGACCTTCATACTTTGGTCTTATTTTTGGTACAATTGGTTCTTTCATTCCATGTTCATATTTTTCTAAAATTGTATCTTTATATCTCATCAACTTTGAACAAAATCCTTTAGTATGCATTTCAAAATGACCAATACAATAATTAGAATGATCTTTTTCAATATTAATATAATTTTATGCATCACTATCTCTATCATCATTTGTATCTATACCTTCATCAATTCTAATAGCATAAGATTTTTCTAAATAATCATGAACTGTATTCAAATCACTTGTATCACATATAGCATCAATATTTGCAATAGGTTCTTCTATCTTAGTCATGAATTCTAAATCACTAGTGTCATTGCTTGCATTACAATATTTCCTTTCATTTTGACAAGAATCATAATTTGCATATTTTTCCTTTTGAAGATCACTAGTATCACAACATGCATAAATCATCAATGGTTTTTATTCTATAGTATTACAATATGAATCTATCATCATAGGCTTTAAATGTTTTGTATCACAAGAAGCATATTTCATCACTAATTTGGTCTGCACTTCTTCAACCTTTTCTTTTTTTCTCATATTAGGAACATTAATAGTGATAATTTATTTGTAGATTATTATCCATAGACTAACGTATATATTAATAAAATATTCCATTTGCATGCATTTCTAAAGTATTGAAAATTCCCTTTTTTATGCTTCACTAGTAATATCAACAAGCCTACTGTTCAAAGTATTTGTTTCATCAATAATTATTTTCTTCAAATATTTAATCATGTTATCTTGTCTTCTATTCTTATCTTTTAGAAATTCATTAGAAATTAATGCCATATATATCAAGTCTCCTATAGCACTAGGTAAGATAAAGTTATTTTTAGAATATTTATATGCCTCATCAAGCCTTCCATTCAGATAATTGCTAAGTGCTAAGAAATTTTTCATTTTTGATTTCTCTCAAAATTGACTGTAAGACACTCTTTCTCTTATTGATGAATACTTTTCAATTTCTTCTATCAAGTGTTGTGAATGGTGTTTTAATTTTTCCAATATTTCTAAAATTTCATGAATGTCTAATTGTTTTTCTTGGACATCTTGAATGTATATTTGTTCTCCTTGACAACATAAGTTTCCTATTTCAATTATCTTCAACTCATGTATTTTTATTTCTAGATTTTGATCACTTGTTTTCTTTTTCATTTGTTTTTTCTTTGCCATGTTCCTTTGAAGTAGACTACCTTATAACTCCTTAATGTTTTAAATAACAATTTCAATATAACCTTCAACTTCTACTCTTTAAGGTAAATACCTTGTATTTCCTAATGTTTGGATAATGCTCGAATAATAGTTTTGATAAGAGTTTCAATTCTTCAAATTTGCTAGGTTGAATTTATTTTATCTCCCAAGTTTTAATAATATGGTTTTTAAATTTTAAAAACCTTATGTTGATGTTAGCTTTTGATGTAATGAGCAATGGGAGATAGCAATCACAAGATGCAAAATAATATAAAAGAAAGTAAATATGCAAGATGACTGAAGTATGTTGTGAATAGAAATAACATAAATTAATACAACATAGCTATGGAGGAAATGGACACTCCATTAATGAAGCTACTAAACTACATTGTACCCATCACCAATATATGGTGATATACACAACACTGCACTACTACCTACGACTATGCTATAAGCAACTCTATCTATCTATGTCCTCCTTCTCATATCTATATAAAAATGAGGCCTTTCTTATATAGGAACACAGGTTCCTTGGCCAACACTGTACCTAGATATGCAAGGGATAACTTGCACATATATAGCTTACACATTGACACTTGTGCATTTATTATATTGCATGAAGTAACTAGATAACTTCCCGCTAAAGTAATCTAATGTCCTAAGTATGTACTTTGGAAGATATATTTACATAACCTAATTATGGAATAGACTCTATTTCTAACACCCCCATGTATTACATTATTTGGGTATTGAAGACTTTAGTCTTCAATATGGATTTTCTTCCAATGGATAATGGAATTCGTATTCTCCTTTGTTGCTTATTGTATTCATATTCTGCAAGTAATTTTTGTCTTCATATGATACAAAGTAAGCTATAATTCTTCTACTTTTTGTATGGATTTACCTAGTTTAGTCTTCATGATGTCATGTTTCTTTCTAGTATATTTTTTCTTTCTTTTTCTCCTTCTCTTCCCATGATTCTACATTGGTGCTGGTGAAATATTTGCTTCATGACAAGTTAGTCTATCATCAAAATAGTATTGTTCTTTATTACCAATTTGTTTCTTGTGTTGAGTAAGTACAAACATAATTAATGATAGATACATTATCAGATATTCTTCCAATAAAAAAATAACCACTCTTTGTGAGTTCCACCATGCTATGAAGAGGATTTCATGAAGATAGTTAATCAATGTTGTAAAGTTACCTTCTTTGGATTCTTTAAGAAAAAAGGAGAATTTTTATTTATCACTAGAGAGTAGATACTCGTATTCTTCTAGAGTATCTATTAAGTTTTGAGAATAGAATTCTACTTCATGGAATAGTTCTTCATTATTGAAAGCTTTTCTCAAAGTTTCATCCATGATAGATATTTATTCGAAATTTGATAGAATATTTAGTAGTTCAACTAATAGATCCCAATATAAGGATATATGATCCTTTATTGAACTACACAATATTTATTTGATAAAACCTTTATTAATCCTTAGGTTTGTAGAATTCCTTATGTATCCCTAGTAATGAGAGTATGAATAACTAATTTTTAGGTTTTTGTAAAAAGCTTATATCTTCCCAACTTGATAATATTTGAAGGATATTATTATTATCAAGATTTATATAATGCCTTATGACTCCCTAGAGATTTTTAAAATATAATATAGTGCTTTTGTAAAAATATATTTCAATTTTGATTGATTTTATACAAATTTTGTAAAGATAAAAAATCGACTTCTTAACACCTTATTACTCCTATTGAACTAAGAACTTTTAAATTTTGAAAAGGTTTCAATGTTGGATTTCTTTTATCACTTTTGAGAAGTTTTTGAGACAAGAATATTATAATTTTTCAACCTTAGTAAAAAAAAAAAATTAATAACCCCTTTTTATATCCCTTGGATTGTTGCAAATTTCCAATAACCTAGTTTAGAGTTGTAGCCCTTATGACTTCTAAATTTTGAAAATTAGAACACATTAATATTTGCATATTTTTTATGGATTAATTCCTAGTATCCATTATTTCTCCTAGGTTATGTTTTGCAAATTTTAGTCAACTTTGACATTTAATTTCCCTAATTTTTGCTTTCAAATAAATATTGATTCCTTTCAATAATTCAACCTTATAATATAACCTTATAACTCCCTTTTTAGGTAAAGCAAATTAGATGGAAAATTGTACCTTTATGAAAGTAGTGGTAGACTATCCTTCTTGGGTACTTTGAGTAATGAAATATTATTCCACTTTCTATTTGCTTCAACTCTCACTTTAATGCTTACTTGACCCATTTGACCAGGAGTAATGTTCTTCACCTACTTTTGGATACTCCGAACTGCTCTTGTATTGCTCTTTACGTTATTTTTTATATACTATCATGATACTACTGATATTCTACCATGTTATTACTGAGTCATTTCAGACTCGATCACTACCGTTGTCATCGAGTTGCTTGTTACCGTTGTTGTCATCCAAGACATATTTAATATGTAGTTAAAGGTCGAACAAGTGTCACAACCATTTTCTCAAACACTCAAGAGAGCTTCAAATTTTTTGTGGAGGTCCCAATCTTTTCTCAATGCTTGTGACAAGTGTCATATATGCTTGATATGTTACTCTTCACTTCCACTTTGTGTGCTGTCTATTAATATAATTTTTCTTCAATTCTTACATGTCTGTAACACTCATTTTTGTACGTAATTCCTTTGCCACCAAGATTATATCGTAATGTATCCTTTGTGGGAATTTTCTAGTGTTTTTTTGGAGGATGACAGGTGGCATTCTCTTTCCTTTGCATGCCCTTGTCTTATCAATGCCTTCATGAAGTCCTTCAAATGTATTTTTCTACCTTATTCTTTATTGTTATACGTAGATGATGAGATGTTTCTAGCCAAGCAATGTTTATGGTGGAGTTGTGGTGGAGATATGGAGGAGCTTTGGTTGTCGTTAAATGGAGTCCAAATGGCAACAATTAGATGAATATTTTGTGATGCTCCACATATGGTAATAATACTCCTTTATTGGATGTATGCTTAGTTTGATAGGAATACTCCTTTGATTGAATGTATGCTTGCTTTGATAGGAATACTCCTTTGCTTTATACACTACTTGATTTTCCCTCAACTTTGTGTCTTGTATTTTTTATGTTTGACCATCCAAGATATGTAGAATATGAGAGAAAAAGAGAGGCTCTTTTCTATGCTTTGGATAATGATAGCATTTGACCGCCTTTGCATAATTCAACCTGCTTGTAGTGTACCTCTAAGACACTTTCCAATATACATTTTTCCTACATATAATGAGTTAGAGAAGTGCAACTCAATGTAAAAATATTTGCAAATGAGATGCCTTTCTGCACCTTTTCTTGCAGTTCATTTTTGCAGGTCTAGTATTTTGATTTGTATGGCAAAATTTTGAATGCAGTGTACAAGTTTTTGATTTTATATTTTTGCTTAGATACCTTCCCATTTTTACTTGGATATTATTATGAAAAATCCAATCTTAGATATAAGTAGATAGAAGCTCCTTATATGATGCAATTTATGCACTTTTATCCTTTCAATTAAACCAGTAATGATTTGGATTTGAGACTCACCAAGTCTTAATATTTGAAGCTTCTATTTTTTTTTTGTTAGTAATATTCTTATCCAAATTTTTGAGGATTCTAACTTGTTTTGGTGGCTTAACTTGTCCACTATATGTTGAATATTTTTGTGAACTAATAGTGTCTTTAGATACTTTGAAAATTTCTAATTTTTTGCTCTTCTTGAGAACAAAAATAAGAATCCTTTTGAGATCAATAGAATAGTGCAAATAAATATTTTAATGCACTCAAAATTTCACCTTATCACTTCAATCAACTCTTAAATTAATGCACTTAATAAAATTTACTGCAACTAATCAAGAATAATCTTAAATGAATATTCAAGATTTATTCTGTAATTTCACTACGATTAATATTTTAGGACTTAATATCCTTTTTTATTTTTCCAAAGTATATAATAGTTAGTTGATAGAAGCAATTCTAAAATCTAATAAAATCCTAATTAATGTGCAAATGAACCTTAAAAAGAACCTTTTCTTTTTCACTTTTTAAAGATTGTAATCCAATTTCCTTCTTGCAACTTTAATCAAAATTTAGGTGCTCCAATAAATATAATAAGTAATCTAATTAATTAATCTACTTGCAGTAAAATTTGCTTACCTTTTTGAAAGTTTCTATAGCTCTTTTATTGCTTCTATAGAGTATGTAGATCTTGGTGTCTAGGATCACCAAGTTATTGCTTCGAGTATGATATTGCAACTCTTTGTAGACTATAATTAAAAAACCCTTCACCAAATTATGGTCTCAAAATTTCTTTCATGAGCCTAGGATTTGATGGCTTGTTCTCCTCTTGTGTTCTTATCCTTGTAATAACCCAAAAACATACAAACCAAAAAATACAAAAATAGAAAAAGTTTATTTTCTAAGGAGAGGGATTCATGAGCCATTCATGAGCCATTCATAAACCCCTAACCAAAATAATATTTGCTTGAAGTTTAAATACCCTAAGTTTCCTAAAATCTACATCTCACGAGGTACCCTAATGCAAGGCCCATCTGTGTAGGCATATCATGTGTTACCAAAAATAATCCTATCTATCTCACCACTTTTGATGAGCTAGACTTATCACCCTCAGTTCAATCGAAGGTATACATGCATAACCATACCATACACAAGACATTATGTGTAGGTATGCTATGAGTATTGCAAGTTAATCTATCCATATTGTCTACACGACAAGCTATCTTAACTCAGATGTAGTCCCTCCACAACTTATTCATTTATCTACCTAAGGGGGTCTCAATTCCCTTAGGTCACCTATGTTCACTCTAAGGGGTCCTTAATTCCCTTAGGTCACCTCCGAGTTCACCCTAGAACACTACTCTTTGATTTTATTACTAAGAAATCAAACAAGAATACATATAGATACTAAAACAACCAAAACATAATTACTAAGAATACAATAAATAAAGGAAGTAATAACACTAAAAGAGAATATCATCAATGTAAAGAGAATCAGTTACATATTATAACCAAGCATGGTAATAAAGTGAAAGTACATTCTCTAAACCAATAAAGAGTTATTACAGATAATATTGTATGGTAAACCCTCCATGCTTCAAAGGATCTTACATTAACTGCATCAGGGATATCTCCCCACAATTCTAGTCTATTTGAGCATATGTAAATCAACATAAAATACAATTACCTATACTTTGATTCCATTGAACTCCTTGCTTCTCCTTACTTCCCACTAGTTCTTTGAGGATAGTAGGGGATCAGGGTACTCATGGTTCAGGATAGGTATACGTCTAAATGCATCTAATCATTTAATTTGTCAAATTGCAACTATAAAAAATTCAATTAAGTTTCCAACCATCTAATGCATAGTGGATATTATAAAAGAACCTTTACTTTTATCTTCTCCCCTCAGGTTCCCTTAGATATTCATCCAACATGTACTACTTAGATCATTTTATAACTTTAATCAAAACTAACCATGTCTTAAAGCATTAAAGTCCCATACCTTTAACCTCTAAAACAATCCTTCATTCATTCACTAAATCAAAGCCCCATAACTTAAATTCAAAGAATAAATCTAACATCCTTTTAATTCACAACTCCAATCAAATCTAATAATGTCTTAAAGCATTAAAGTCCCATAACTTTAACCTCTAAAATAATCCTTCTTAATATAATATTTATCATCAGCTTTATAACATAATATAATTTTTTTGAAGCACTTAAAGTAAAATCTACGTCATAGTCTTACTAATCAAAGATTCACAACCTTAATTAAATATTCATAACCTTAATTAAATATTCATAACCTTTTTTAAAGATTCACTACTTTAATTAAAAATAACCACTTCATGATCTTAATAATCAAAGGTCTTACTTTAATTAAAATCAGCACTTCATAATATTATTAATCAAAGGTCATACTTTAATTAAAATCATCACTTCATAATATTAATAATCAAAGGTCATACTTTAATTAAAATCAGCACTTCATAATATTATTAATAAAAGGTCATACTTTAATTAAAATCACATAAGATAAATCTTATTAATCAAAGGTCATACTTTAATTAAAATCACATAAGATAAATCTTATTAATCAAAGGTCATACTTTAATTAAAATCACATAAGATAAATCTTATTAATCAAAGGTCATACTTTAATTAAAATCAGCACTTCATAATCTTATTAATCAAAGGTCATACTTTAATTAAAATCAACACTTCATAATCTTATTAATCAAAGGTCATACTTTAATTAAAATCAACACTTCATAATCTTATTAATAAAAGGTCATACTTTAATTAAAATCACGTAAAATAAATCTCCATGATAGTTACCAAATAACCTAGACTAACATGATTATGCGGCGGATACGAAAGAACTTTGGCAGGGAGGTCAAGTGACTGTTAAACTTAGATTCCAATGGATGGTAAAATAAGATGCTACCAATAGAGGATACAAAAGAGATATCCACCCAAACTACCTTGAACATCCAAGAACCTAGCACTCTCGACTACACCACTAAAAATGGATGCTAGGTTTACTCCTCAGCCACCACTACCTATCCCAAGGGGGATGGAGCTTGTGTAACAACGAAAATACCTATCATATGAACGTACCCAAAGAAACATTGGAGAGTCTAGTCTGGGAAGAGGGTAGAGGTCTAAAATTCATGCTAAAACAACTATGACATACAAACACACCAAGATATCTTATCCAAAGGAATGAGGAACCTTAAGCTTTTCTACAACATTCTAAAAATGCAATCATGCACACATGTTGTATTTGCATATGGGTTTGACAATTAACAATGAGCACTCACTTAATCCCAACCCTACATAGGTGTTCTAAACAAGGACACCTTCTCTATGAAGCCAAAACCGAATCTAGTTCATAGGTGGTTTTCAAAAGTGGATGCAATGTCTCAAAGGATGAGAGAATGTAGTAGAGAGGAACTAGTTGTTCTTTTATAACATACAGAAGATAAACGATGCCTTTCAAAAGCTTAAACAATGGTAAGACCAAACTTCAATGCATTTAAAATGTCAAATGACTCTCAAAGGATTCCCAAGCCCATCTTTGATTTTTTCCTAAGTTTTAATCAAAAACAAGAAAGTTTAAAACCCTTTAAAGAATATTATCATGCTACAAGAAGTTTAACCAGGTTCTTACTCATTCTTTCATCACACCTAAAGCATGTATAAATGGATTAAGCGTAGAAACCTCCAACCTTAGTACTCCTGCAAGATAGAATTTGCTGGCTTATTTTTCACTTCTCCTTCCTTTCTCCCTACGTGCTCCTTCTCCCAGATCGCCTGCTCTCTATCTCCTCCTCCTTCTGTATCTCCTCCCATTCTCCTTATGTGCTCCTTCGTCCTAGATGGCATGTTTGCCATCCTCCTTTCTCGAAATATGAGCCAACCTCGAGCCTCATTCTCTTCAATTCTTTCATACCAATATTATCTTCCCCTGGGTGGCAAGCAATTCTTTAATCCCTTATTTCCATCTTTGGAAATTAATAGTGCCCTATGTTATTTACGTAGCCTGCACTATATAGGGGGAAAATGACTTTTAATTTATTTAAATAAAAATAGTACCTTTATAATAAAATATATCTTACATGATATTTTATTACCATTTAAAAATATATTTCTTTTATTTATAAAACAAATTCCATAATTGTTTTAAAATAAAAGATTTCTATTTATTCTTAAATGAATTTTCATTCATTTATTTAATTAAAATTTACTAATTAATTTACATTATCATTCAAATAAACTTCTTTAATCATTTTACATGAATTTTCATTTATCATTTAATTAAAGTTTATTAATGAGTTTAAATGAATTCACATCATCATTTAATCAAAACCTCATTAATTAATTTGAATGAATCTTAATTTATCATTAAAATTTAATTTGCTTTTCGTCATAAAAATGATGCTCTATTATCACTTAAAAATAACAGTTTACTTTATGCATCCACATACATTTTGCAACTATTCTCCTATTGAATTCCAAAATTATGTTACCAAAGCCATGATGCAGTAAAGAGCAATCAAATTTACAAAACAACAAAGAGGGAGTCTTTCCATCAACCCAATCACATATCTCAGCCAAAGTATTTATGATAGCTACTAGACTATAAACTAAGACTCAAGGTGATCATTTATTGATGATTATCCCTTCCAACAATGCATGTCTATATGAAGGTATCTATCCATATTACCTCTGAGTACCTTAATCATCATTTACCCTCATCTTAAGTACCCTCGTTTCTAGAGGATGCTTTTGCATTCTCCACCTAAGAGTGTACCTGATCCTGCACACATGGAAATATGTTAATGATAACATGCCCTTCTAAATAAACTAAACATCATATAGTTGGTTCAATTGTTCAAACTAGGTATTACCACATCATAGGTTATACATTGTTTCTTTGCTCCAAATAGTCCACTAGGGAGGGTCATGACATCCTCCCCCACTAGAATTAAATATCATCCTTAGTGTTTCAAGTTTCTTTTGTTTTTTAACAGAAAATAAAAATTATTACATTATATAGTTTCAAGCAAAAATGAAAAATGTTTTTGCATAAGCTCCACTTTCTCCCAAGTGGCATTTCTCTCATAAAATTGGTCCCACTAGACCTTACATTGTTCAAGAGTTTGATTTCGCATAGAATTAGAACAATACTAAAGAATATTCACCGACAGTACTTCAATGGACTCTGTATTTACCATCTATAAATTAGAAATATCCCACACATATTCAGGGTCAACAAAATATTTTCTAAGCAAGGATATATGGAAGGTGTCATGGATTTTGGACATATTAGGTGGTAATGCAAGTTGGTATACAATCAGACTGATATTTTTCATGATCTCAAAGTACCCCACAAAATGTGAATCCAACTTCATGGATTTTATAACACTCTTCTTTGGCTTAACCCTTAAGAACACCTTACCTCCAACAAAATACTCTCTTGGAGTCCTTTTTAGATCTACATAACTCTTCAGTCTATCCGCAGATTCTTTAAGCCTTTGCCTAATTTTATTTAGCTGATATTCCATCACCCTTACCATTTATGGTCCAATCACAACTCGGTATTCTAAGTTATCCCAATACAATGGTGTTCTACACTTTCACCCATGTAGGGCATCGAAAGGTGCCATTCCTAGTGATGAGTGGTGTCCATTATTATAAGAAAACTCTACCAAAGGTATACAATATTACCAATGAGACTTGTGATCCATGCAGTACATGCTGAGCATGTATTCTAGAACTTGGTTTACCCACTCTATTTTGCCATCTATCTCAGGATGGTATACTGAACTCATATTCAGTTTCATACCAACCACACTATGAAGGGATTTCCAAAATTCAAAAGTGAATTTGGAGTCTCTATATAAAATAATTACCTCAAGAAATCCATACAATCGGAATACCTCTTTAAAGAATCCTCTAGACACCACTTGAGCATCGTCCTTGGTATTCCTTGATATAAAATGAGCAAACTTAGTGAATTTTTCTACCACTACAAATATGACATCATGTTGATACCGATTTTTGGATAAACCTACTATAAAATTCATGGATATAACCTACCATTTTTGCATAGGTATATCATGAAAATATATTTTTCCTGTAGGATGCTAGTGTTATGCCTTAACTTTCTAACATTTGAGGCATCAAGCAACAAAATTCGTGATGTCCTTATTCATTCCTACCCAAAAGAAGGTTCTTTTCATGTTTTCTTGCATTTTGGCTCCTCCTAGATGAGCAGAATAAGGATATCTATGGGCTTATTGCATTATAAAGTTACTTAAATCACCCATTTTTGGTATGATGACCCTTCTCTTATAACACAGAAGGTTATATTTCATACTAAATTCCTTATTTTCTTTAAGATATTTGTTCATCTTAAATTGAATTTCTTTGAAATACTCATCCTGAGATTCCTCCTGTCTCACTCGATCCATCAGTTCCATGTGAATTTTAGTTATGGTTGTTATATATTTTCTTCTACTCAAAGCATCATCTACTTTATTCTCCTTTCCTTTTATGTACTCAATCTTGAAGTCATACTCAACAAGAAATTCCACCCATATTCTCTATCTCACATTGAGTATTGGTTGGATGAATATGTACCGTAGACTTTGATGGTCAGTCTTTAATTCAAAGGGTCTTCCCACCAAGTAGTGGCACTAAATATTTAAAGCATGCACCACTACATCTAGCTCTAAATCATGTGTAGCATAATTAACGTCATTCTTTTTGAGCTTCCTTTAAGTATATACCACTACTAACTGCTCTTGTGACAGTACCCCTCCTAACCCTTCTATTGAGGCATACATACACACTAAAAATCCCCCTTGTGGGTTAGGAACCTTTAGTATTGGTGTGGTAGTAAGCTTATGCTTTAGTAATGTAAAAGCAACCTCACATTTTTTTGACCCCTTGAATTCCCTTCTTCTGAAGGTTAGTTATAGGTCTAGAAATCTTGGAGTAATCCTTTATATAACGTCTATAGTAGCCCATTAACCCCATGAATATTTGCACTTCAATCACATTAGTAGGGGTGACCAATTCAGGATATCCTTTATCTTATTTGGATCCACAACAATTCCTTTTGTTGATATGATATGTCCAAGATATCGTACCTATAGAACATAGAATTCACTCTTAGTCAGATTTCCATAGATTTGATTCTTCCTTAGCAATTATAACACGATCCTGATATGTTTATCATGCTCTTCTCTATATTGAGAGTATATAAGGATATCATCTAGGAATACCAAGATAAACTAGTCCAAGTACCTTTTGAACACACTGTTCATTAAGTTCATGAATTCAGCTGGGGCATTAGTCAGTCCAAAGGGTAGAACCATAAACTCACAATGCCCATACCTAGTCTTAAATTTCGTCTTATGAGTGTCTTCCTAACGAATTATTAACTGGTGATACCCTAATCTTAGATCGATCTTAGTGAATACCTTGGCATATTTTAGTTGGTCAAATAAATATTCAATTCTAGGTAGAGGATATCGATTCTTGATTGTAGCTGTATTTATCATCCTGTAATCAATACATAATCTTAAACAATCATCCTTATTTTTCACAAACAAAATCGATGCACCCCACGGTGACACATTTGGATTTATCAAAACCTTCTCTAATAATCCTTGCAACTGAACCTTCAATTCTTGCATTTCAATAGGATTCATCCTATACGAGGATATATGAATAGGTTCAACTCCTCTAATAAGATCAATTGTGAAGTCAAATTTTCATACAGGAGGCAGTCCAGGTAAGTCTTATGGAAATACATCCTTAAAATCCTGTAAAATCAAATGTTGTCTTAGTATTTCTCCTTTCTCACAATCTTCCTCTTCATTAAGTTTTACTACATACACTATTCCTCCTCTCTTTAGGGCCTTTTTAAATTGCATAGCTAATAACATCTAAGGTTCAAACACCCCTTGTTTGCTATGAAACCTTAGTCTCCTCCCGCCTTCTTATGAATACTCAATCCATTGATCTTGAAACTTGACCAAGGCTTTATGATCCGATAGTGAATCCATTCCTAGGATCACATCAAAGGCATGTAGGGAAGTGGCATATAAACAACATTCTATGATCCCATTAGATAGAGTGATTTCTGCTATAGGATAACATTGGCTCACCAAGTAGGTCTACCCAGAACCATACTCAACCTTCCATCCTTGAGCAAAATATCCTTGCCTTTATGACATAGCCCTTGCTATTTTTTAGATTTCTGATACCCTGTATTAACTGCTAGAGATGTAGCTTGTAACTTCTATGCTTGAGGTTTTGTATTATTCTGTTTTTTATCCTTCTCATGAAATTTATTTCTTGAAATTATTTTGATTTCCATTAAATTTCTTCTCAATATTTTGGGGGTTCTTAGCCTTTTGATCTTGATCAACTTCTCATTTTACAAACCCATAACTATTCTTCTTCTATAGTTCCTACCGAGCTTGCTCGGGTAAGGTGCCATATTTATAACAGAAGTGTGACTTTGCTTTATTTGCTAGGTCATACGCATTTTGCAATGATTTGGGCTCTTTCATGTCTACATCATGCTTTATCCTAAACTCCAATCCATGAGTGAACTTGTGAACCCACATTTTCTCATTATAAATAGGTACATCTTTAAACAATCTTACCAACTTTTTTTAGTACACCTCCACTATGTTGGTTCCTTTTTTCATATTGGAAAATTCCTTAAACATTAAGGCATAGAAATGCTCTATTAGGAATATTTTCTTAAATATATTTATAAATTCTTCCCATGCAGTGTCAATAGGTTCAACTTTAGTTTCCTCATAGTGGGTTTCCCACCATTCCATAGTGGCCCCTTCTAGGTTTATCGTAGACCAAAGTGTTTGGGTTCTTGATGAATAACTTTTTATCATAAAGTGAACCTGCATTTCTATCATCCATGCTTCCACTGCATCCCCTTCGCCCTCCCCATCAAACTTGGATATACTAATTTTTTTCATATCCCTAGATTTTTCCTTTTCTACCAAGGCACTGGCTTGCCCTTGTTTTGTAATTAGTCCACTATTTGGACCAACCTCTAAGCATCTAACTTATGAATTCTAGTCTGTAACTATTTCAAACAATTATTTTATTTGATGCTGCATAGCAGCGACCGTAGCGGTGAGGTCTTATACCTCCCTATTGGGACTTATTTGTCCCCCATCCTGGTTTTTTTCTTCGACATTACTTTGTTGAGTTTTCCTAGGTGTATACCTCCCTCTTATAATATTAAGTGGCATCTTAAACTAGTTCCATCCAAAGAGAGAAGATTAGATTACAGTTTCATCTTAAGTTATATCTCTAATTCAAGCAATAATACAAATTTCTCTTGCTAGATGCATTAATCATCTAACTAGGGTAAAATCACAAGTTAGGATGTGTCATAAATACCGAGTACCATACTAATGTATCCTAACATCCATTCACCCTTGGGGTTAATTCCCATTAGATTCTAGCAAATAGGGTATTCTAGATCATACTAGATTTAGCCTATACTTTAAGAAAACCTTCATTGGATATATCTAATTCCCTTTAGTTCACATATAATATTTATACCCTTGTACCTAGAGGTCTAATACCAAATGTGATGACCCAAAAATGCACAAACATAAAAATACAAAAATAGAAAAAAAAAAATTCTAAGGAGAGGGATTCATGAGGCATTCATAAACCCCTAACCAAACTAATATTTACCTGAAGTTTAAATCCCCTAAGTTTATTTTAATCTACTCTCTTTGCAACAAAGTATTAGAAAATGATAATAAAAATTTCTTCAAATATAAATAAAATGAACTTCACTAGTTGATTTGTCAATCTAGTGGAATCAATATTGAGTCCTAGTCTTCATGAGTTTTTTTGCAACTCTATGGAAATACTCTAGCAAAAATGCAATTTCAAAAATTCTAAAAATGAGATTTTCTATCTCCTCTAAATCTCTCTTGTGGCTCACTCTACCACTTAAAAATCTTCCTTGTGCTTTAATACCACTATCATATTGCGATGGTATATATTAAAAGAAATGTAACTACAAGAACTAAAATGAGTAGGAAATATTATATCTAAGATAATGGTAATATTCTAAATAAGAAAATAACATGAGAAACTTTTGAAAATACTCATGAAATAGCCATTAATGAAAGCTCACAAAAATAGGAACTTCATATAAAATATGGAGATCTCAAATGCTCCATGCTTCATATAAGTTCTACATTGTATCTACTACTATTCTACTCAATGCTCTCTATATCTTCTATCTCTCTTCTATGACTTGTATTACTTCTATTACTCTTAAGCATCTATCAAAGTCCTATATATAAGAGATATGTTTCTTTATCTCTAACTTACCTATGAATCTTCATCTTCCTATTATGTACATGTGGACTACATGCACATATATATTATCAAGTACTTTGCACATTATAACACTTGTGTATTTATTACATTGCATAAAGTAAATACTCAAACACTAATATAAAATAAACTCCTAACCTAAATATGTGCCCAAGGTGGTACATTGACATGTATCAAATAATATAATATATTCCAACATTACTAATAGAAATGCATGATTTAGAGTTATTACACATATTAATATAATCTTTAACCTTTTCACCTTTATCACCTAGGCATGACAAAGCCAATGGTGAGTTAGAATTAGAGATAAGAGAATAAGTGTTCAACAAATAATTAGATAAAAGTTTTTTATAATTTCCTTCATTCACTGATCATCTAATATGTTTCTTGGTCAATTGTAAACTATTTGATATGAAGAAGTTTCCATATTCTTTGGGTTAGGTTATTTTCGTATTTTAAGTAATTCATTATATTGTATTAATTGAAAGGGAGATATACTTTCCATTAATGCGATAATTATATCTTATTAGTTTTATTGAGTACATAAATTATAATTTTACAAAACTTCATTCTTATTTACATAAATCATTCACCAATATGTAAAAATATCAAATCATTCATACACAACAATAATCCACACAATGAGATAGATATAGATAAAATCCTTGAGGTTAGAATAATGTTAGAGTTAATGTAATGTGCACTATGCCAGTTTGACACTTGTCAGTTTCATTGACAAGTGTCATGTTCATCATATAGGCTTATGCCTATATATTGTAACCATTTATCAATAAAATAAATCCCTTCAGTTTCCCTCCTAACATTTGGTATCAGAGCTCCAGGCTTTCTCTGGCCTTGTGAGCTTGAGGGGGGATTTCCCTCATGGAAATCCTCCCTCCCCCCTCATCCTTTCCCCCTATTTTTGCCATTTTTTTTTCAAAATAGGGAGTATGCTCTTCCCATTTTTCAATTTTTCATTTTTTCCCCCATTTTTTTTAAAATAGGGAGTATGCTCTTCATCCTTGATGGATGAATCAGAAACCAGATTTTTGAAAATTAATGGCTGCCCCCAATTTTTTTTTAGATCCATTGCTTGATGAAGATCAGGTATTATTTTCATTTGTCGTGACTCTACCTATGTCAATGGGATAGCACCAGACCTGGTCCATGTATTTTTCATTGCTAGGCCCTATAAAGTGATGCAGATGGCCACTAAGGAATCGTGGTGCTACGATCGACCAGCAGAAGTGCAGAGATACTAAAATTTTTCAAATATTTTAGTTGCAGAGATTGTTTTATTGTGGTTCTGCTATTTTTATATGGGTGTCTTTCTGCTCCTTGTTTCAAACTATTTTCTAGTTCCCTATAAAGTGGTGCAGATGGCCACTAAGGAATCGTGATGCTACGATTGACCAGCAAAAGTGTAGAGATACTAATTTTTTTTAATATTTTAGTTGCAGAGATTGTTTTATTGGGGTTCTGCTATTTTTATATGGATGTCTTTCTGCTCCTTATTTCAAACTGTTTTCTAGTTCCATAGTCATACTTTGGTCACGGTGGCTCATCTTCACGTGGATATCTAGAACTCCAAAAAGAAAAAAAAATGCAGTGGTGTGACTGTTTTTTGCCTCACCAACAGCTTACAGTTTGAAGAAAGTAACACAACACACATCTTTCATAGAAATAATGCAGCAGATCTGTGTTTTTCATAATCTGATGGTTCCTAACACTTGATAGAATCTGCTAGTTTTTTAAGCAATTACATATATGAGGCAAGGAGGAGTCTCGGTCGAGCATGGAGAAGATGGAGGCAGCACTATTTTTTTATTGCTCAAGATATTTTGTTGCCTATATGTTTCCTTCGGCCGCGTGTTCTTTGAAACGCCCCTGGAAGTGGATGACCGAGAGTGATCCATCCCACGGTGGGAGTAAGCATCAGCGTCAATAGCCACGATAGGGGGAGAGGATCAGCTACATCATGTGTCCGCCAAATCTGTTGGAAACATTTTTTTTAGATTTCATAGCTTTCCCATTAAACGCAATGCCTCCACACACCCAGACTACAAACCGATTGTTCAATGAGGCCATGGCCTGCAATGCCAAGATCGTGATGAGGGCCGTCTTGGCCAAGTACGATGACTTTCGAGGCTTAACCTCCATACCGGACGTCAGAGGTGGCACTGGAATAGCTGCCGTCGAGATCTGTGGCTGAAAATATGCAAGGCTGGGTGGGCGTAGATCGTGGGTAGACAATGAATTAAGTATTGTTCAGGCATCGGTAATGAATATGGAGACAAGATACTGGAGAAGACCCCAAGGCAGCAGGCATTCCCAAGAAGTTGGCTCCAACAATAGGCATCACAGTGGACCACCGTAGAAAAAAAAATAGATCACTGGAGGGTCTTCAATCAAATGTTCAACGCTTGAAGACATACAAGGCGAAGTAGCCGAAATGAGTCACAGGAAGTTCGAGCACCCTAGGCACTGCGTGTTTGTGTGAGGAGGATGCACAACCACTAAATATGAGATCGCTGTTTTTTTTTTAAGACAATGTGCCAAAGTAGAAGGCAATGTAGATTGTTTTCTCTGACACAGGGAGTTTGATGGCAGGCGGCCTATGGCACTACAACACGAAGCCCCAATTGAAATCCCTTCCGTCGACGTAAAGACAAATATCGGCAGGGAGGCAGATGAGATGATGTTGCTGTTAAAATTACAGGCGCTAGAGGTCAACAATTACAAGCACGATGTCCTGGATCACAGCAAAATCTAACCATTGCCTGCCACATTCGTCGCGCAATTTTTTGCCCTTTATTCCTCATACTGGCACTCCAACCAACATACTGGTTCAAGCTGCTTGTTTCCGCTGCTGAATTAATGGGCAATTTTTCTTTTGGTGCTTGGCGGTATTCGAGATGGGTGGCAGAGCGGACATCAATGGATCCGCATGATCTTGGCAATGATTAATGGCATAATCCATGCGATCTTGGTGATGATTAATGGCATAATCCGCACGATCTTCGCGATGATTAATGGCGTAATCAGTGGCACAACGGGACTGTTGTTTGGTACTGGGATGCGCTGGATGGAATGCGAAATATGTTTTTTTATTGTCTTTTTAGTGGGATATTCAACATTTGAAACATGGTAGGGGTACCTTTTATTAAAACAAATGGGGTACTTATTTAAGAGTGGAGGGACCATTGTTTCTTCAGATTGTATGGGTATGAAAATTGTAAGGGGATGATTTAAATATGCTTTAAACTATGGGAAGTTTATTTACAATGTGGGGGCATCTTATTTTCCACATGTGAAGTGGAAGGACATGGAAGGCCTAGAGGCAATATATTTCCCCTACGAGTGAAAAATTGATGATGTTTTTTTCTTCCGCCAGAGAGCGATGCCGCCACAGTGCGAGGTTTTAGTTGCTATCTTGGAGAGACATGTTGTTTTTCATTATGATGAAGGCCCCTTTGATAATGGAATATAGGGGTATTTATAGTCGTTGGAAATGTTTTTCCGTGACGGACACAATGGTGGTGTCATATTGTAATTTTGAGGCTGTTTCAATTGAGTTTTTTAGCCTCAAAATTTTTCTACCTTGGATTGCACTCTCAGTTGTACCCGACACTCCCAAGGTAATTTTATATGTGATCCTTGTACCTAGTGACCTTCTCTATACACTTGGTGAATGCAGCGACTGGTTACCCATGCATTTCGGTGGGATGACATGGTCACCATAAGGACACTTATACTAGGGACTACAGACAAAGACACCCTAGACTCTATCCGAGGTTTTTCCCGGATCTACTTTTGAAGACTATAGACGAAGACACTTCAGAATATTCTCTTATTTTCTTCTTCTCTCCTCCTATTTGGATCTATGGCTCATTTTATTGTATTGAGTGCATTTTCAGCAGAGACCGACACTCTTATATGGCTCGTTTTTCCTTTAATTAGGTGCATTTTTGGTAGAGACCGACACCTTCTAGATTGAGTTCACCATGAGGAGGGATTTCATACTTATGGTGAATCTAGTCAGTGACCTACGAGAGGCAACATCCTTTGAGGATGACCTGCAGAGACAACAGACCCAGAAGTGGCTGACCCTGAGGCACCCATGATGACCCCGAGGCACTTAGACGGCTGACCCAGTGGCAACAGACCCATGGAAGTGACTGAACCTGAGGCAACAGACCAAGATGTATACACAGTGAATCTAGCATTATTCACAGTTGGAGAGCCAAGCACAAAGACCAAATTAGCAATAAAGGAGGATGTAGATTTTTGTTAGAGAAGTCAACATTAAGGGGGAATGTTACCTAATGTTGACTTGTTTTTTTCTTTAGTTAGGATAGTGCACATTAAGGGAGAATTTTAGAGTTAATGTAATGTGCACTATGCCAGTTTGACACTTGTCAGTTTCATTGACAAGTGTCATGTTCATCATATAGGCTTATGCCTATATATTGTAACCATTTATCAATAAAATAAATCCCTTCAGTTTCAGTCCCAACAAATAAAACCTATAATAATTATTAAGGAAGGAATAACTCCACATATTATCCCAAAAAAAGAGCACCACTTAGAGAGGGAAAATTTCCATAATCCACTTCATGGAAAAATATGATTACATATGAATTATCTCCATTATTATTACAATGACACATATCCCTTCTTTATATACTTTTATTCTAATTCTACTTTGGGTAGTCGACTCCTAATATAACATAATATTATAATATAATCAATCTTGAGTTATGTGTAGCCTATGGCAACCACTATATAATATAATATCATATCCCTATATACCTAATGTTATGTATGATAAAATTCCATCCTCCTTACAAATGTTTCCACTCTTACCACTCTTGGTGGTGTGGATGACAATTTGCATACTCTTGCCAATTTAGAAGTCATATCTCTGTGGAAAGTTGTCCAATTTTTTAGAACAAAGATTTTTTCTTTTGGAGGTTTAGCCTTAAGGATTCTAAATCTCCAATTCCAATTTTCCATACACAACAACAAATGATTTGCTTACTCACAAGTAAAATATATATCAAATTTTATTTAAAAAAAATGCAATATTAAAAATACCACTACCAGATATGAGGTGTAGACAAATTGATTTGACCAAACCCCGTAAGGGGGTGGAGGTCCAAGGTTCAAATATTGGGACTTGCTATACTGAACACTTGTCCCTTTCCTAGTGCTTTCAGTGGCATAAAAGGGTGGTTAACGGGGCAAACTATGCGATGAACTATGTGGTAACTTTCAGGGTAGACAACGCAAAATACTATGGCGGCCATAAAATTTGGATAACCTACCCAGATTCGTGGCGACTACCGATTCCACCATGTAAATTCAAAATAAAACACCACTACCCTTGTTCTAAATGACTAGCTTCACATGGTCATATCTCCCTCAATACTATTCATATTGAAGAGCGGGTTCATTTGAAACCTCTACAAATTCCTCATAAAATGGTTCAAGAATCGTGTAAATTGGATAACGTTTTACAAAGATATGGCTTCTAAAAGATGAGATGTTTAGAAAATTTTGACCTAATTTTCCAATCCACAAAAAGACAATTTCCACTTTGCCTAAATTGTTTTCCTAATTTCACTTGTTACAAAACTTTGTTCTTATTTAAAAAATCATTCACCAATATGTAGAAATATCACATCATTCATCCACAATAATAATCCACATAATAAGACAAATAGATAATAGCTTTAAGGCAGGGCAATATAGTTAATACTCATCAAGTAAGAAATAACTCCATAAAATGAGAGCACCACTTAGAGAGGGTAAAGTCCCATAATATCTTCATACGAACAGACGATTACATAAGAATAATTTTCAGGATGATTAAAATAACTACTATTATAATATAGTTGACTACTAATATAATATTATATTTTATTTATTAAAACATTTTGTATATAACTTTTATTCTATGGTATGCAATACATATCTTATATTTTTACAAAAATTTAAAAGTTAAAAGGAATCTATAATCAATATTAAAGATCTAAAAATTATTTTAATAACTCTAAGGATTATAATTTAAAATAAAATTTATTAAAATAAGATTATTACATAATTTAAGTTTAAAATTATATGTGAATATTTCATGAGTAAATTAGATTCGCGCTTTCACTACTATTTATAATTTATGGATCAAGAGAAAATATGATATATTTACTAAATAGAACAAATCTTTATTTAAAAAATCTCACAGAGCTATTACAATGTTCAACATAACTATGGAAAAACTCATCTAATTTATATAAAGGGAGAAGAGGTTAGAGGAAAAGCGGGAAGGGAGGAAGTCGGAGGAGAAGATGAAGGGAGGTTGGAGGAATAAGGGGAAGAGAGGTTGGAGTGATAAGGGGGAAGAGGGAATAAAGGAGAGAATGGAGGGATAAGGGATATTCAACTAAAACTTTGAGAATTTGCTGACAAGAATTTGCCGACAACTAACATAGTCTAGCCACTTAATTATCTATAAATTAGAGAGTATTTTCACACTTGCTACATTCTCCCCCTTAAAGATGATAGGACTGACAAGACAATCTCTCAACTTTAAAAATTGAGCTTTAGCCAGTGCCTTGGTGAAGATGTCTGCAACATTCTCCAAAGTGGGGCAATAGTGAAGCTCAACAGTTTCAGTTTCCACCATATCTCTGATGAAGTGGTACTTCATATCAAAATGCTTTGATCTACTATGGTGGATAGGATTGTACACCAACTAAATGGCACTAATGTTGTCATAGAATATCCTTGTTGGACCACTTTGCTGCTCTCCAATTTCTTCTAATACCTTTCGTAGCCATAGAGCTTGAGTACTAGCATGAGTGACCGCTATATACTTAGCTTATGTTGAAGATAGTGCTACTACTGTCTGCTTCTTGGAACTCCAAGTTATTAGTCCCGATCCTAGACTAAAACAGTTCCCTAAGGTTGATTTTATGTCATCAATGTTGCTACCCCAATCACTATCACTGAAGCCTACAAGCTTGATAGTGTTACATTTATGGTAATGGATTCCAAAATCCCATGTACCCTTTACATATCTAAGAATTCTCTTAGTTTCCTACAAATGCAACTCAGAAGGGTTAGACATAAATCGAGAGACAAGAGAAACAACATATTGAATATCAGGTCTGGTGTTGGCAAGAAACATCTTACTCCCAACCATGCTTCTGAAAGTGGTCACGTCAAATTTTGATGCTCCATCATCTTTGCTTAATTGGATCCCATGTACAACTGGAGTTGCAACTGGTTTGCAATGCTCCATAGCAAACTTCTTAAGCATGTCCCGAGCATACTTATGTTGATGAGATGAAGATCCATGTATCTGACTGATGAACCTCCATTCCAAGGAAGTAGTGCATTAAGCCAAGATCCTTCATCTCAAACTACTTCATCATGGAGTGTTTGAACTCCATATTCATTTTTTCATTACTACCCATGAATATGAGATCATCCACATACAAGAAAACTATGAGGATGTCATTTCCTTGTTGTAGGTAGTAAAGGGTGGGTTCATTTCTACTTCTGGTGAACCCAAATTCTTTGAAGTACCCATCAATGCGTGAGTACCAAGCTCGTGGTTCCTGCTTGAGGCCATAAAGTGCCTTCTTCAGTTTGTAAACAAGATGTTCCTTGTCTTTCTCTTCAAATCCTTGTGGTTGCTCAACATACACTTCTTATGTCAAGTAACCATTTAGAAATGCACTTTTCACATCCATGTGTTGGACTTTCCATCCCTTATGTGCAGCTAAGGCAAGAACTATTCTAATAGTCTCCTGTCTGGCTATAGGAGCAAAAGTCTCTTCATAATCAACTCCATATTTCTGAGTGAATCCCTTTGCAACTAGTCTCGCCTTGTGCCTTTCAATGCTACCATTAGCATTAAACTTGGTCTTGTAGACCCACTTACATCCAACACATTTCTTGCCTTTAGTACGCTTTACCAGCTCCCAAGTATCGTTGTTTTTTATAGAGGTTATCTCCTCTTTCATGGCATCTTGCAAAATTTTTTGAGTACATGCCTTCTCATAACTAGAAGGTTCAAGCTATGCACTAGTTAACAAAGCATAGTTAACTTGATCTCCCCTAGGTTCCTGCTGGGAGACATCATCACCATACAGGTGCATACTTTCTAATCTATGTAAAACAGAATCCATTTCACTAGCTTGACTCCTAGTGTATCTTCTTGAAAAAATTCTATCCAACATCTGATATGATGGATGATACTGTAGAGTTCTCTTACCTCTGTATGGAGAATCAATGTCCATTGGTGAGGAACTTATGGATCGCTATGGAGAAGGACTTGGTGAAGAAGTGGAATCAGAATATGAACTTGGATCGGGAGGAGACTACTTGCCTTTATGTGGTGTCTGTTGTTGCACCTGCTTAGAAACTACATCAGTGGATTCAACTTCACTGAATATCTTGGGCTTACCCCATTCTCCCCCTTCATAAAAAATCACATCCCTAGAAATCACAAACTTTCTAGTCCGAGGATTGTAGAGTCTGTAAGCTTTTGTATTCTCATAGTATCCTACAAAGATACATGCCTGACTCTTTGGATCGAGCTTCTTCCTAAGCTCATCAGGAATGTGAGAATAGGCCAGCGAGCCAAACACTCTAAAATGCTTAACATTTGGCTTTTTACCATACCAAGCTTGGTAAGGTGTCAGCACTTTCAAACTTGAAGTAGGACTTCTATTTAAGATATATACGTTGGTCCTAGTAGCATCTGCCCAATATGAATTAGTCAAATGCTTCGTCTAAAGCATAGACCTTGCCATCTCCACAATGGTGTGATTCTTCCTCTCTACAACACCATTCTGCTATGGATTGTAGGCAGCAGTGAACTGCCTCTTAATGCCATGTTTCTTACAAAAATTCACAAACTCATTAGAGGAGTATTCTCCTCCCCTATCTAATCGAAGACATTTTACAAAATATCTACTCTCACTTTCAACTCTTGTTTTGAAATCGATAAAGCATTCATATGCTTCATCCTTATGTTTCAAAAAATATATCTAGCACATTCTAGTATAATCATCAATAAAGAGTAGAAAGTAAGAGTTGTTACCCAGGACTCGTATGCATCGGACCACAGATGTCGGTATGCACTAGCTGGAGTGGATAGTTGGCCCGCCATGCTTGTCCATGAGGAAACTTTGATCTGGCATGCTTCCCAAAAGCACACCCTTCACAGACTTCTTTACTATCCTAAACTTTAGGAAGTCTAGTGACCATGGCTTGGGAAGTTAGCATTTTCAAACTAGCAGAATTCAAATGGCCATATCTCAAGTGCCATAGAACACTTGGATTGGAAATAGCAACACTTTCTAAGTTATCTCCCCCTGGCTGGCCAAACTTTAAAGGAAACAATCTATTCTTTGTCATTGGCACTTGAGTAATGATTCTATTATTGTTATTTTTATCAAAACTAGTGCATTTACCCTCATCAAAAAGAAACTTGTAGTTCTTTTCTAACATTTGACCAACACTTAAAATATTATGTTGGATATTGGGTGTATAATAGATATCACTTACTTGTTTGACTCCTTTAGTTGGAACTGCCATAGCTCCAATGCCTTCAACTACCAATGATTTATCATCTCCCAATTTGATGCTAGATTTGTAGGAGGAGTTTAGAGTAGCAAAGAGCTCTTTTTGCCACTCATATGGTTTGAACACCCAGTGTCTAATATCCATGTATCATTCATGTTCTGATATGCCTGACCATATGAGAGAAAGATATTTGTGGCCTCTTCCTCTTCTCCAAAGTTTCCAAACTGACTGCTCTGGCTGCTACTAGCTCCTTGTGAAGTCTTAGTCCAACAGTCATGAGCATAATGACCAAGTTTGCCATAATTGTAGCAATATTGTTTTGACTTATCTCCTACGTTGCCTCTACCTGATTGTTTCCCTCTATTTTGTTGTCCTCCTCTATTTGGTTGTTCACTATTGTTTGAGAATCCTCCTCTGTTCTGATTTCCTCCTCTATCAGGAGATCCACCTCTCTGATTATTTCTGCCTCTTCCTCTATACCTTCCTCTGCCACGACCTCTACCTCTGCCTTCTTGAGAAGCAAAGGCTTTATCATCTCCTCCATAACTTGTGGAAGGAGTTGGCTGTAATATCTCCTCATGTGGGAGAAGTGAGCCAATGAGGGTTTCAAAAGACACAGAAGTTAGGTCTTTAGATTCCTCTATAATTATTGCAACTGAATTCCACTTAGGAAGAAGTGTCCTCAACACTTTCTTCACTATAAATTCAGGCTTTACATCATCTCCTAAAGTGACCATCTTATCTACTACGGATTTCACTCGCACATAGTAATCACCAACATTTTCATTTTCTTGCATTTTAAGAGTTTCAAATTCTCTTTTCAAGGTTTGGAGTTTAACTTGTTTGACTTGGTCACTACCCCTATAACTTTCTTTTAAAGCATTCCAAGAAGATTCAGCTATTGTAAAAGAAGTTATTCTAGGGAAAATACTTCTATCAATGGCGGCTTGAATGTGATAAAGGGCAGAAGAATTATTTTTCTGAGCTTCCTTTTTAGCCCTTTTATCAACAACACTCAAAACTGCCCACTCAGCAGCAGTAGGTTCAGTATATCCCTCTTCAATCACATCCCAAAGACCTTTGCCTATCAAAAGAGTTTTCATTTTAATTTACCAATACTCGTAATCACCACCATTGAACTCAAGAATTGGTAAACTAGTATTGGAAGCCATTTTAGAAAGCAAACTTTATTTCAACTTCAAACAAGCTGTACAAAGAAGTACAAAATAGATCACTGATTTAAATCAAATCTAGCTTTCTTAAGATTCTCACTGATTTGGTGTTCTTCTTCTTGAGGATTTCCCAAGACTAGAAAGGTGAAATTGTCTACTTCGTCGTCACTGATTATAATGACTTCTTTTGCTGCTACTACTGTCTCAAGACGCCTTTTAAAAACAACTCATTCTTCAATTACAAGTTTCACCTCCACTGGTTCTTCTTCCTCTCCTTCTGCTTCTTCTGCTTCTTCTTCTTCTTGTTTTGAATCAGGAGAGCGAGGTGTATAGCTCTCACTCGTTTCAACTTTAGGCACTGTAGAAGTATAAATGTCACTTGATTGTCCTTTAGGTACTGTTTCAACCATCTCGGATTCAACTACTCTTTGCTCGAAGATATTATCTTTAGAATTCGCCTCGTATCCAGAATCTGGGTTTCTCTGATGTGCTATCACTTGGTTTTCCAACTAACAAAACACTGTATGAAGTCCACTTTGCTGGACTTTACTGTCAAAGGAATCAGGAGTCTCTCTTCTCAACAGAGAGAGCAACGCATAATAGCATCCAGTTGATATGATCATCTACTCATCAATGCAAAAAACAACTTCATTAGAGTCTCTATGGTTAAAAATTTTCACCCTTTTACAGTCGTTGAGGCTATTACAAAACAAATATTTAACCTTGAACATGGTTCCAAGGGGAGTCCAAAATTTTTTGGAGGTGCTAAACGAGCGTTCCGGAAGACTTCTCGTAAATTTTTTACAATACTTGCCTCCTAGGCTATTACACAATTTTGCAAGGTTTTTTTTTAACTCCTTGGGCGATTATACAACTTGCCTCTAGGACAATAGGTTCAAAAATTTTCTAAAGTTTTAAAAATCAATCTTTATAAAGTATTTTAATACTTTTTAATTTAATAATTAAAAAGATTGCTTTAAAAACTATTTTTAAAAAATTTAAAAAGAATTATAAAGCAATATGTTGTTTTTTAATTATTAAATTAATATTAAATACTTTAATAAAGTTGAAATTAACTTTAAAAAGCAAATTAAAAAATGAACCTTTAATCAGTCGAGCGAGTCGAACTCGCAACCTCCTTCGTCCTAGCCAAGAGTCTTGACCAATGCGCCCCCGCGGCTTCTTTGAAACAACAAATGTGCCCACGACCTTTATCCTGCAATATTGACAATTTTAAAAAAAAATTAAACCTTGCGCCAGGCGTCCCCGACGAGTTTCGAACCCGGGACCTCAGCCTTGAAACTCAACCGCCCTCGTCGCTCGCGCTACGCCCACTGGCGTGCTTAAAAAGGAATGCACAGTTATATTTATTATATATCGTGATCACATTTTTTTAAAAAACAAAAAACAATGCCTTTGTCCCACATGGACTAGGATGAAAACTATTGGGGCATTTATATACGCGAAGGCTCACGTTAAACAACGATTGCCTTCGGGCAATCGTTCTTGCCCTCCTTTTGATGGAGACCGCCAACCCTCGGATGCCACCATAGCACCCTTGCACTCAGACGCCCACGTGTCGCATTCGGCTCATTTTGCCACCTCAACGTCCGTGCCACCTTAGCCAGCCACTTCATCACCTACTTCGGACTGCGTGTCGCGTCTCAGTGCTCCACATCAGCATCAGCTCTCAGCTTTGCCTCAAAAAATGTGCCCCGCTCTGCCACCTCCTTGATCCGCTTGCCCAGCTCCTCGATCATGATGTGCCCTTGGGACGCGTGCCCAGCACGCTTGCCAGCTAATCACCGTGCAACCTCGGGATTCGTGCCCAGCACGACCTCGTCTACCAAGCTCTGATACCAAATATAATTTATGGATTAGGAAAAAATATGATATATTTATTAAATAGAACAAATCTTTATTTAATAAATCTCGCTGAGCTATTACAATGTTCAACATAACTATGGAAAAACTCATCTAATTTATATAAAGGGAGAAGAGGTTAGAGGAAAAGCGGGAAGGGAGGAAGTCGGAGGAGAAGATGAAGGGAGGTTGGAGGAATAAGGGGAAGAGAGGTTGGAGTGATAAGGGGGAAGAGGGAATAAAGGAGAGAATGGAGGGATAAGGGATATTCAACTAAAACTTTGAGAATTTGCCGACAAGAATTTGCCGACAACTAACCTAGTCTAGCCACTTAATTATCTAGAAATTAGAGAGGATGTTCACACTTGCTACACTATTCTATTATGGTGTTTAAATTATATGCGATAACATTACGGTCTTTTTTTTTCAACGGGTAGGCTATCCAGCTTTCTGCACTGCCTGAAGCCGTGATAAGAACAGACGATTACATATGAATGATTTTCATAATAATTAAAATAATTATTAATATAATATAATTGATTATTAATATAATATTATATTTTATTTATTAAAACATTTTCTATATAACTTTTATTTTATGTTATACAAAAAATATCTTATATTTTTATGAAAATTTAAAAGTTAAAAAGAATTTATAATTAATATGAAACGTCTAAAAAATATTTTAATAACTCTTAAGAATTATAATTTAAAACAAAATTTATTAAAATAAAATTATTACATAATTTAAGTTTAAAAATATATGTGAATATTTCATGTGTAAATTAGATTCACTCTTTCACTACTATTCTATTATGGTGTTTAAATTATATGCGATAACATTACGGTCTTTTTTTTCACAAAGTGGAATGGGCACAAATTAGGGTAGGTTGTCCAGCTTTCTGTAGGTTGTCTAGCCGTCATATTACAATCATTCGCCAAATATTCGCGGAGTTCGCCTCTATAACCGCCATACCACAATTTCGCCACACAGATATTCGCGGCCACAGAGATATTGGTGGAGTTCGCCTCTATAATCACATACCACAATTTCGCCACACAGATATTCGCGGAGTTCGCCTCTATAACCGCTATACCACAATTCCACCACACAGATTTTTGTGGAGTTTGCTAACCTTTTAGGCTGCTAAAGCACCAAGAAAGGGACAAGCGTTCAGTCCCACAAGGCCAGAGATTTTAACCCTCCTTATAGGGTTTGGATGAACCAATTGATCTACACCTCAAACCTATAACATTAAAAGCTTTAATCATATAATTTATCGTATTTAATTTTGAATGTTAAAAATTAAAGACAAGATAAAATATTTATAAGATGGAGCAATATGTGTTGATAAGACGCTCAACCAGTTGAAGGTAGATTATATGTATTTTCTTAAAAAAAATCAATGAAATTTTCATAATAACATGGTTAACATTTCTTTCATAGACTAAGCTATTCAGTAGCCATCGTGTGGGCTAATCAATAAGCCGAAACAAGGGTACAGAAAAATATTTTTTCTTGCCTAATATTTCGGTGGAGGAAATTTAATTTTTGTTTCAAAATTTAAAACCATTCAATGTCCTTACTTTGCTCTTGCTTTGGGTGGCTCATGTCCTTACTTTGCTTTTGTTTTGGGTGGCTCATGTTTTATTCTATGTTAATACTTATTTATTTCGCAATTAAAACCACTTAATATTCATGGTAATCTTGATTAATGAAGGACTTTGAGTTTGCTCAAATGGAAGTAGATACAATTTCTTTTTCAGTATTCAATGTTCAGACTACTCATTAAATTCGCTCAAAAGGTTTTTTCAGCCTTTCAATGTTCGTACCGTTTACAGTGCTGATTAATTCATGACTCAAACGGACGTAGCTGAAAGTTCCTTTCAGCGAACTACCGTGGCTGTAACCAGTCTTTATTGAGTTGATGGGTGGCATTGCACAGCAGAGATCGTTCACCTCACAAAACCAAAAGTGTTATAAATATTATAGTTTACCAAATTTTCAAAAGTAATGCTTGTAGCGGAGTTCATCATCCAATCGGATAGAATTGCACACTTTTTTTCTGTCGGCAACTAGAAAGAATTGGCCCATAGAAATGCCGTGGGCAAAATTGAAGTTTTGCCTCTCACATGAAATATCAGAGGTGCTTCATTGTACCAGTAAAAACAACACATGACATGTAATGATGCTGACGCCAAAATTAATTTATGTTCTCTGGATGAAACTCATGACAGCTAAGATGGAATTGATCTCCTCCAACTCATTAAGGTGTGCCCATATGCTCGAGTTGTGAACCAGCCACACTGTGAGGACCTGCCCTACGAATTTAGGAAAAAAAGAAAATAATTGTACATCCAACCTAAAGTGGAATATGGCTCCTTTCAAGTGTTATGACGGCTGGTATGATCTTTTTTAGAAAAATAAAAATAACGAGACTTGAAAAATAATATTTCTTACAAAAATTTATTTTGGGATTGAATTCGAATCACATCACCAAATGACATACATTACATTTTATATCTTATTTTGATTCTTATTAGATTATATTTTTATCTCTCACATTTCCTCACTAATATTTGCGGTAGATCAACTCGCTTGCTTGGTCTTGCTAGGACCTCCTTTCCGTAGATTGAGAACAATTTAATTTATAAACCTAAAATCTTGAAATTGCTATATTATTATTCAAAATGGGGAATAAATGTTGTTCTTCGGTCTTTTCTTCATAAGATCAGAACACCTTTGATGTTAGCCTTTTATGTGTGGTGGTTATTTGAAGTTTTTAATATTTTACTTGAGTAATTATTAAAAGTTTTATATGATTTTAATTTTTTTATATTTTATTTGAGTAATTATTTAAAGTTTTATATGATTTTATGTAAGTAAAAAAAAATTGTCTTTTTACTTTAAAAAACTTTATTTTTATATGCTTTTATTATATTCTATTTAAAAGTAATATCAAAATTAATTTTAATAAACTTGATTTTTAGACATTTTTATTTTACTATAGATCAAAGCAAATTCTTTGTTTTAATGCAATTGTCAAGTATAGCTTTTATATGTATATTCAAAGCACGTAATTAAGTGGTTATCACCTCTTTTCCATACATTCTACAAGAGACAAAGTAATATAATTCTTAACTTGGACATGATTTTAAAATTTAGTATTCCTTTCAAGCCATAAATTTCAACAACTAGTGCAAATATCAATCCTCCATACAATACATAACTCTTTAACCTTGTAATAATTAATCAAACATTTCATCAACTCTTTCAATATTGATGGAGCTACTTAATATATTCTTATACTTTTGAAAAAACATCACCAAATGTGAGCAAATGGACATTAAAGAAGTAATCCTTCCCACACAAGACACATCTGAAAGGTCCATGATGTTATCTTCTTTGTACTCTATTTTTTAAGAATCTTACTTCAAACTGCTAACCAAAGGAATGTTTAGGCCTTATAGAGAGCCTCTAGTGACTTATTACAAGGGAGATCTTTGGCACTAGGAAATTTTAATTTCTCTAAACTCTCATATCTTAAATTGATTGAGTATTTACCATATTTTGATAGTTCAACTTATTTTCTTGTATTAAAAAGGTATATAAAACTCTTGAAACATATTTTGAAGCTCGTTTATAATTTGTTTGTGTTGATCTCCTTCAACCAAGTGACTAATAGAAATACAATATCTAGAATTTTTGCTCACAATGATATAATTAGTGAGCTTTAGACCTTTATAAGTTAGACATGACCAAGCTAATGGTTCCCATTTTAAATAAAATATATGAGGATAATTATTCAACCAAGAATCAAACCGAACGTGTACAATTCCCCTCATTTTTTAACTACCTAATATGTTTCTTTATTAATTATAAACTATTTGATATGAATTTCTATATTTCCGGTCCTTTGGGTTAGGTTATTTTCTTGAATAATATTATTGAATAAGAGAGCCTATATTTTTTTTTAAATAATATCTTTCCCAACTGTTTCCTTTGTATTTAAATAATCCCCAACCAAGTTTTTCCCTCAAGTAAAAACTCATATATGCAATTTGCAAGCCTACCTCTCCAATTTTCTTTCCTTTGTAGACCTTATCTCACTAATTAAGAGAAAACCTAAATTTATTCTCACATCATTTTCAATGAATGCTTGATGTTATACCTACTAGTAAATTTCTTAGTGACATAACATACAAAGAGATGGATTGCAATGTATTATTTATGAGTTTTATCCTTATCACCATTGTTAAAAATTTATCATACCAACCTCTAAAACAGGCTTTGATTCTATCAAAATATTATCCAAAAAAACAAAATTATTACTTTATGATAGAAAGAAATACCCAAGTAGATTTAAGAAATGCTTTTATTTTAAACTCCAAAATATTTATAATAATTTACTAGAAATTAACGAACAATCCTATATATTGTTGTGTTAACCAAATTTCCAATAACCTTCTCATATAATGATAACATTGATTCATACTCCATGACCTCATTGACTTAGGAATGATCCAAAATAAAAGTATCATCAACAAATTAAGGTGAGATTCAAGGAAATATATTTGCAGCCTAAATACGTTTACTCTTTCCTTCCATTGTTAAATTTGAGAAATCTCTCTCTAATACCTCAGTAAGAATAATAAATAAATAAGGAGATAGTGTATCACATTGGTAGATTCTATGGGATGTCTTAAAATAACTAGTAGGGGAACCATTGATAAAAAAATATATTTTTGAGTGTTATACACCAACCTTGAATAAAACCAATTTCTTTTATAATATCATGTAGAAAATTCTATCATATGATTTCCTCATATCCAATTTCATAAGAATATCTATTATTTTCATGTAATAAAGATAATGTATGATCACCTGTGAAGAGGTTTAAAAACCTAATTGAATAATTTAATTGATATGAATGGCTTAAATAGGCCAAGCAATGCATAAATACAACAAGATGCCCTCATTTTGTAACTGCTTGCACAAATCACATAGGAGCATAAATAGGGAGGAAGTAAAATCTAAATTATGCTAACTATTCCCTAAGCTCGCTAACAACTAACAAGCATGAGCTAAGGCTACCTAATAGCTAAACATAGTCAACTAGAAACCTACGTGAGGGTGAAGCTCACGCGACAAGTGGCAATAATAATATAACCTAGAACTTGATACCCTCATCATACCTCCCCACTGAAGAAGCATTGGACTCCAATATTTTTACAATAGAAGTGGAATCTACACTCACCAAAAACTATAAATAAGGCTCATAATCGAGCGAAAGAACATCCTAGAAGACACGAGATACATGTGTAGAGATACGAAGTTGAGAGAACTCCCTTGCCAAATGAAATACGATGATAAGGAGTAAGGACCTGTTGCAAGACCTGTGAAGTTTGTTGAATGTCTAAAACTTGAGAAAATAACATCAAAATAGGCCAATACAATACTTGGAGTGGAACAATAGGAGTAGTATGAGCAACAGGAAGAGACCCTGATGCTAGAGGAGTAATGACCTCCTTAGGAACAAAAGGATAAATTTTATTTGGCCATTAGACTAAATAAATCCTTGGGGAAGACTCCAAGGATTTTGTATGTGGGAGATTGCGTATAAGAAAGATCTTACTTTGATCATGAAAAGAATAGGTTTTATGATAAGCATCATATGAAGCTCACTTATCATATTGATAAGGTTTGCCAAGAATCATTCCACACAAGTCCATGAGAGTCATGTCACAGGTGTCTTGATCCACATAGTTTTGACCAAGGGTAAAAAAAAAGTACAATGTGTTGTGATTGCAGAAGAAATTCCCTCATCCTTTCAACCAAGTGAATATGGAGAAGGATGGGGTTCAAATGGTAATTTGAGGTGATCAACCATATATTGAGAAATGATGTTGGTCGTGGAGCCATTATCGAAGATGCAACTCACAGAAAAGTTGGGGAGAAGATGTGCTTGTGTGAGGAACATACTCTCTCTATGTTTTTTTCGATGCAAGAGGGTCACTTGGTTTAGTTTCCCCTGAAGTTCTAGATACACCCTATCTTCTCCTACACAATCAATGGGCCCATATTGTGGTGCCTCCTATTGAGGTTGTGCAAGCAAATTTTTCTTCTTTCTAAAGCACTCAGCTTTGTTGTGTCCTCATTTCTTACAATTATTGTTGGACATTTTGAGCTCATTTAGTTATCATCGATATCAAGGTGAGAAGTTGTCATTGATTTCAAGTGAACACATGAAGTTTTTAGTAACACCATGGAGTACACCATCATTGAAGCTAGGAGAAATGCAAAGAGTTGAAGAACATTTGTCAAAATATTGGTTTATAAGGGTTTTTTTCAAAACCATGGTGGCAAATTAAAATGTTTTTATTAAAACTATTATGAGGATATACAGGCTTCAGTAAACATCATAATGGCATAATTAAGGTTTTTATTAAAAACCATGGTGGTAGAATAATTTTCATCAAATCAGTGAAGAGCAAATGAAGGTTTAAATTTTACCTAAAGGAGGCTTTAATTTTAATTAAAGTCAAAGGTTTATAAATATAATTTACAAAATTTAAAGTCTGTTAGAATTTAAAATATTTTAAAATTATAAAGGTTGTAAGAAGTGCTGACATCATCAAATATTATGGAGCGCCAATGTCTAAGACAAATGGTGAATTCATGTATAAATAATATGCCAAAGGGACATTCAAATTTACCCCTCTTCGATTTGATTTTCATGCGACCAAGCTAAAAGTAATTTGTGCAATCATTGATTGTTGAGGAAGAAGATAAATATTTCATTTATCTTTTAGCACTAGGAAGAATACGAAAAATGGAGAGCATAAGGTCTGAACCACATTGGACGGATTGGTCCATTGGTAGTGCACATTTTGCAAGAGCATTGGGAGTGGAAGAGTCTATGATCGATTCACGTGGAGTTGGAGTGTTTGTATTGAGTGCCAAGGGGAAAGGTTTTCTTTACATGCGCTCATTTTGAGCACCAGACTTAGGAGAAATATCATGAAGTGATC
Organism: Wollemia nobilis; assembly: GCA_028583015.1. Taxonomy (NCBI): domain Eukaryota; kingdom Viridiplantae; phylum Streptophyta; class Pinopsida; order Araucariales; family Araucariaceae; genus Wollemia; species Wollemia nobilis. The sequence goes on from JAQPPZ010000741.1 coordinate 1,825,657, forward strand.
TTAAGTGTTCAAACGTACGTCTAGCACACATGGTGGGTAAGCTCACAGTTAGGGCACATGAGGAGGCAATGATTGGGAGTTCAAATCCCATAAGTGGCAAAGTATTTTTGATTAAAAGAAATTTTGTTTACCTAAAGTATTATTTGGAGTTATAAGGGTATGCGAAAGGTTGTCTTCTTGGTTCATGTTGTTGGAGTTATAAGGAAAGTTAATTTAATTTATGTCAGTCTTTCTTGTCATTAAATTTAATAAAAGAGGTTTTGAGTTAATTGTTGGTGGATGATAAATTTATTTTAGTTGGGAGATTATAAGGTGTTATTGGAAAAATATTTTATGTATGATGATGGTTATTTTTATAGTTGAAGTGATAAGGTGTAATTGATGTTTTGCATTACATTATGAAAAAGATTTATCCTCTAATATCTTTGAGTTTGGCATAGAAGTATTTGTGGTTGTGACAAATTTATGATATCCTTTCATCATCAAGGAAAAGGTATGAGCACATTCTTCCATAGTTGAGTTGAGCGATTAGTTTTCTAGAAAATTAGTTTGGAGTGAAAAGGACTTGATTAGGGTTTTCCTATTGAGTGTGTTGAGTTAATACTTCAATATTTTTTGGAATAAAGAATTTTTGTTAAACCTTGTTTGATAAGCATTGTTTTTTAAGTGAGTTATTGAGTGAAGAAATTGAACTAGGGCATAAGTATCATTGTTATGAGAGAGTTGGTTTATAAGCATTGTTTTTGAAGTGAGTTATTGAATGAAGAACTTGAACTAAGATTTGCAAAGAACATGAATATCATTGTTATGTGAGATTTTTTTTATAAGAATTGTTATTGAAGTTAGTTGTTGAGAAAATAACTTGAACTAGAGTTTGAAAATATCATGAGTATCATTGTTGTGTGAGATTTGTTGTTGAGAATTGTTGGAAACATATTGAGTTGGTTTTTATAAGCTTGGACTGGGGTTTGAGAGAGAGGATTATTTCATTATGTGATTGGTTGAGAAGATTTGATTGAACCTAGTCAAGTGGGTGTGTGAAGTGATTGTTCTATTTGTATAAAACAAACTATTCTATATTTTGAATTGATATGAGAAAGTGATTGAGCATTGAGTTGAATTTGAAGGATATTGAGTCTCTAACAATTCTCCTTATGTTTCTAAGAGAGTGATTGAAAGTAATTGAGAATTGTGATTAGTATAGAACATATTGAGTCCCTAACAATTCTTTTTATATTTCTATGAGATTGGAGAAGTTTTGTGTGGACTTGTTGAGCAAATTTGAGGTAAGTATTTTAGGAGACTTGTGGACTAATTTTGTGTGAGCCTTTGTGAAAGCTTACAATACATATTTGTATAAGTTCTTGAGAAGACTTATTGATAAATGAGGACAAGTTCTAGAGAGGACTTGTAGAGCATATTTGGAAAATTTCTAGAGAGGACTTGTAGAGAAGATTTAAGAAAGTTCTAGAGAGGACTTGTAGAGTATATTTGAGAAAATTCTAGAGAGGACATGTGGAAATATTAGTGTGAGATTTTTTGGAAGCTTAGAAGGCAGATTTGAGACAAGTATTTGAGAATACTTGAGAGCTGAGTTGATTGATTTTTTCAAACCTTGATTTAAAGTTTAGGGTAGATCTAATAGAGTTGAGACAAGCCTTAAGTTAAGGCTTGAGGACAGAGATCAAGGATAGATTTGTGCTACACCGAGGGACTATGTTTAGTGTAAATTTGAGAACAGAGTTGGTGTAGATTTGAGAATAGATTTGTACCAGACCAGAGAAAAAGATTGAGCAAATTTATGATAGACAAAAGGACTGTGTTTAGTGCAGATTTAAGGATAAAGTTTGAGAAAAATTGTACTAGACCGAAGGACTATGTTTAGTGAATTTTTGATATAGAGTTTTGGAGATGACAAATCAGATAGGATAGTAGTCTCCAGTAAATAGAGATCCATAAGCTAGGGTAGTGAGGATAGGTATTATGAGTGGTTACAAGAGTCTTCAATAGAGAGATATCCACAAGCCAATGCAGTGAAGGCAGTAGTCTTCTAGAGGATCACCAACTAGAGCAAAGAAGAAGGAGTTCTCCTGTGTATAGAGATACATGAACTTGATTTAAGGGATTCATGTCTCCTTTGGACAGAGGTCCATAAACATTGTAATAGGGAAAGGATTCCCAAGATATTGATTGAGAAAATTTTAGTGAAATATTTTCTCCGTGGAGTATCCCACATTGGGTGAACCACATAAATTGTGGTGTCTCTATTATGTGTGGTGATTTGTGCATTTCTTTGATTATTGTTTTTGATATTTCTATCTTTACATTTCATAATATTGATTGGGAAACAAAAATAAAAAGTGGTCTTATACTGTTCACCCCCTATCTCAGTATAAGCTTGTGTTCTTCAATTATTACAATTTTTTTCCATTATAAGAAGGTGAAGAAGAATAAGGAGAAGTAGTAGTAGAAGAAGAAGAAGTTGTTGAAGATTTGGTGTACTACTGCTACTATGGTGGTCCTAGTTTTGGTGCCTTGGATGAGGCCCCTGACTTCATAGCAATTTTCTCTTCCTTCAGTTTACCTTATTATAGACCTCATTCAAAGTGGAACAAGGTACATATTTCAACTCTCTAAAGATTTGATCTTGCAAACCACCCTTAAAATTGTTGATAATCTTAGGATTGGAATCGTGGATGCTATTGAGAATTATCAAATTGTAGAACTTCCCAATGTAATCATGAACACTCATGTTGTGTCCTTGACTCGGACGAAGCCATTGGAAATCCAAATCCTAAGAAAAATTAGAAGGATAGAATGTATCCTTCAATGATTGGACCAAATCATCCCAAGTTTCTATGGGATACTGAGTGCTTTGATGACCCTGTACTAAAAATTTAGTAAAGCTAGAAAGTTTCAATTTTGCAAAAGTAACTTGGTCATATTTTTTAGTTTTGCTATAATTAAACCATGTATCCATGTCGAGAATCCAGCTATTAAGAATTTATGGATCCCAAGATCCATTATAAATATTAACCTCAAGTTTTATTTGAGGTTGAGGTTAATGAGGTGGACTAGGTGGACTAGGTGGACTAGGTCCAGTCATGTTTTCAACCTTATTAGCCAAGAGTCTGACAACTTCAGCTATGGCAACCACTTGTTTCACCAAAATAGCAGCCATAGGATCTTTGGTGTAATCTAGGAGAGCTACAAAAATTCTACTCAAAAAGAGTTACAAAATTTACCTCACAATGCAATTACAAGAGTGCTATGATTTCCACGCACAATAATCTGCACAAAAGGCTTACAATTTTTGCATAGTATGCAATTAAAAGAATTTTAAAAATGTATGAGCATAAAATTTTTACAAAAAATTGCAAACATATGAAGCCTTATAGGCTTTTAAAATGTTTAAAATAATTTAAACATGAAATTATAAAGTAATTTTTTTTTTTTTAAATTGAAGCATTAAGATCATTTTCAATGCCAAGCACACTTTCGGTGGTCAACGCTCGTGCAACATCATGGGTCAAACTGATTAAAGTGATAAACTTGGTCTACCCACAACTAGAAGAGCTTCGGTCACCATACAAGATCTTCTTGACCACCGCTTGGTGGTCGAAATGTATAGAGAGTGAATGCTCTCTTAAGAGGCTATAAATGTTGTTTCCTCATAAATGTGGGATATCAATTGTGACAATAATAAAAAAACCTACAAATCACCTCTTACACTGTTAAATGAATCTATATAGAATGCACAAATATGTTGATGTCTGCAAAACCCTTTGATGTATCATATCTCTCATAATGGAACAAGAATCACTCATAGGGAAAACAACTTAAACACCATTTTATCAGCTATAATACATCCGATTGAAATTTTGCAACACATCAGTGAGAAGGATTCCCAAAAACCACACAACAAATAGTTGAAGACATAGGTGTAGGTCATTGGAGGTGGTAAAAACATGGTTAGTATCTGGTTTATTGATATAATCATAATACAAATCATATCAACAACAAGTCCACCTGCTAGGAGTACATGGTGGTCAGTGAAACTCCTTATCCATTGCTACAAAACTTATTATTGTATCACCCAAAAGACTATGTTTTAGAATGCAAACATATTTAATAGTGCAAGCAACTACCTTGCAAGGTTTCTCTAACCAAATATAGGGACCCTCAATCAAGATTGTGACACACATAGGCATACACAACAAACACTACAAAAGTACAACCAATGCAATAGTCCCTACAACTGAAGCAAGCTTGTTAGCATCAAGTGCATCAATTGGAATGGGTCATCAAAAAGGAAAAAACCATTAGTAGGGAAAAATAAAACATTCAACACATGTAGTCTAAATAGTAGCAATGAATTTACATGCTAAAAATCCCATATTTAGGATGTGGCCACCACAATGTAGTTTAAAATGAAAAACAAGCACTATGTTTTATGACCACCACAAGATGGTCTAGCCTTTTACTAGACCTTCCTTTGCCCACCGTGTCGCAACTGCATATCTTACACTTAGTTGTTAATCCATGTACTTTGCACTCACCACATAATAACCTTGGTTCTCCCTTCATCTTGTATATCTTTTGTACCTTGTGTTTTATTAGAGTTTGCCCATGTACTCTATCGAGTATTGATTGGTCAATCGATCGTGTTTTGCATATGTCTCAAAATATGAACCTGGACCATCAAGTTGTGCTATATCATACACATCCTCATGCCAATTCAATTCATATTATGGCTAATTTAGCCATCCATCGAGCAACCTAATCATCACCTACCTTAGCCATTCGTCGAGCAACCTAAAAATCACCCACCACTTTCTGTAGATTTTTCTTAGCTGCATTCTTGAAGGTGGAGTTGAAAAAACCTTCTCAAACATAAATTTGAACAATTTTTTTAAAAAATATGCCAACCTAAAAAATTTCTCAAAGATTTCTAGCAAATATGGATACCCCTGCCTCCTTGGGTCTTACCCAAAAGTGGCATCCCTTTTAGGATTTTTTCCACAAATAAATAAAAAAACAAATATTGCTAGAAAATTGTGAACACAAATTTGAAAATTTTTCGAATAACGACATAAAAAAATTTGTTCACAAATTACGAAGCTTTGTAATTGAATGCCAAATGGACCAATGCCAAATAGAGCGATGATGAAATTCCAATTGAATAGTCAAATCGCTAATGAGCCCAAGGATTGGTGCTCTGATACCAATGAAGAGGTTTAAAAACCTAATTGAATAGTTTAATTGATATGCACTGCTTAAATAGGCCAAGAAATGCCTAAATACAACAAGATGCCCTCATTTTGTAACTGCTTGCACAAATCATGTAGGAGAATAAATAGGGATGAAGCAAAATCTAAATTATGGTAATGATGCCCTAAGGTTGCTACAACTAATAAGCATGATCTAAGGCTAACTAAAAACTAAATATAGCCAACTAACAACCTACATGAGGGTGAAGCTCACATGGCAAGTGGTAAAAATAATATAACCTACGAAATAAAAAATATAACCTAGAACTTGATGCCCTCATCAACCTTTTTAGTGATTAAACCATAAAAAATTTAATTACCATTAATGAAATCATCTTATTCTTCTAAGATAACACAATAAATAATAATTTTTAATCTATGTGTCATAACTTTCAAAATGATCTTATAAATCATATTATAAAGGTTTATTGGATAGAATATTGAAATTATGCTCTATGTTTTCATTTATATGGATTTGAATATATATACAAGTTGAGGTTCTTTATATTGAGTAAGCACACTACCCATATGATTTTATGTTTATTAAAGTTACAACTAGATTTCACATAGTTGGTGTGAAATTGGTTCTAACCACTTTGACCTACTAGTGTAATAATTCTCCAACATCCCCCAACCGTATGTCATCATGATGGAAACATGGAGTAACACCAGGGTAGGGTTATGCATAAGGGGTTGGACTCAAAATATACTTGTAAAAAAATGGTGAATCTTAATCAAAATCAAGGTGAATCAAGGCAAATCCTAATAAAATCACATCAATCATCTTCGTACCAAAATTTGGGGCATTTAAAGCCCTAAAAAGTAAGGTCATATTTGGGGTCAATTTTGACCTATTAAATCATCTTATAACTTCACAAAACTACCACCATTATATTAGGCTTGAAAAGCTCTTTCCAAAAAGTACAAATATGGCTATGTTTGGATATATATTATGGAAAATTGACCCTAAGAAACAATTGGTCCCTAAAACTTTAGGTGAATGGGCCAAAGTCGAGGGTCCTCATATTCATCAATTTCTAGTTTTTGAAATCCTAATATTCATCCAATTTGTGAATATTCACCATTGTACATAATCCTGCACCAGGGTTATGCATAAGGAGTCAACTCCAAAATGTATTTATAAAAATTTGGTAAATTAATTTCGAAATCTAGGTGAATAGTGTCGAAATGCATGTAGAAGGTTCACTATTATTAGGGACAATGTTGGAAATTTAAACTTAAAATGGTCAAATTATTATAAAATTGGGGTGAATTGACCCAAAAAAAAATTGCACCCAAAATTTTTTGGCTAATGGGCCGTGGTCAAGGGTCCCAAATATTAGACAATTCCAAATTTCAAAAATCCTAATTTTAGCCAATTTGGTGATAGATAGCCACTATGCATAACCTTGAGTAACACTAACTAAAAACCTAACTATGGATATGGACATACTTACCTATCAATGATTTTTTAACATACAATTGGATAGAGATCTATACACTATCAAATTATTGAAGTTGTAAATAGGGACATACACAACCAATCACAAATAATTGTATATTTCTCAGAAGACATAATCCTACTCTCTTTACTAAGGATACAACTCCTTGTCACATACCACAAACTCACATTTTTCTTTTGCAACCATTACCTTGTTTGGTTTAAGCTTTTCATTGATCAAGTCCTTGGCTTGTTAGATGCAGTTCATCATTATGTGCCCCTTTTATTTATTGTAAAACCACATATGTTGGTCTAGTAAAAATCTATAGTGAATTGTACCTTTTTTTACAAGCAATAGTTTCTCTTCATTCATTGATTTAATTTTATTAACTCGATTTGATTCTTCAATCAAAGTTGAGATTACCTCTCCTAAGGTAGGGTTTATTTTGTTTAATGAGAACATAATATAGGCATAAATTGAAGGAATGATATTTAATTAAATAGCTTTTGTATCATTAATTTCTATATTTATATAAAAATATTAGATACCACTGGTAATGCACCCTTATAATGACAAAATAACTTAACTAAAGATATTTTTAATTTATAATGTTCTCCCTTTGTAAATGCCACAAATTAATTTGAATAATATTGTAGACACCAAATCCTAACCACTCCCATACTCCTCTAAACATTTCGTAAGGTTTTACTAGGATTTATTATTCTGATTTAATCAATTGCTCAATTCTAGAAACTATTACCTAGGATGCTCTCCCCTTACCACATCTCCCGCTAACTAGAACACTTCAAATTCTCCACCCTACTTACTTGTGCTACTTGGCTGACCTATATTGCCACCTCACTCCCACAGCTCACTTTAATCACACCTACTTACTTACCACATCTTCCCTTAACTAGAACACTTCAAACTCTTCATCCCACCTACTTGTGCCACTTGGATGCCCTAGCCTACCACCTATCCTCACACCCCTCACCTCCCATAATCCTACAAATACCCCCCATCATTCCATACAAAAGGAGAGAATATGTTCTTATTGTTACACTACCATATTCACACCATGAAGCTCATATCCCCATCCAAATTTTGTGTTTACCTAGGATTTCCCAACTTGTTTTGGCCATATCTTACTCATCTAGACTCCGATTGACCTAAAAGCTTAAGAGTAGGTTATTTATAATACTTATAGAATATCCACAAAATTTTATTCTTTGGAGAAATAGAGACCCAAATGCAGGCCTCTACATTTGCACATCCCATATAAAGTCCACATTTGCCCAAGTCTACCCAACTTGTCTTGGAGATGTCTCACTCATCCAAATTCCAGTTGACCTAAAAGTTTGGAGGTGGCTTCCTAAAAATCCCTATAATATCTCCACAAAATTGCATATCATTTGGAATAACAAAGGTCCAAATAAATCCTACATTTTCCATGGTACAAACACAAATTGCATTTCCCAAACACAACTCACATTTATCCAATCATAGATGACTAGCTCTATATAGAGATCAGCATAGCTAACACAATAAGGAATATTTCACATTTTTAAGTTTTACATTCTTTATCATTTTAGCAATTTTATTTCAAGTGTTTTACTGCTTTATCTTTCTTTGATATGGGTCTTACACAGTGAAGGCTCCACATATGCTACTGAGCCCTTTTGTTTGTAGAACTTATGTTTAGATGCATATTGTGAACACTAAGGCTAAGGATGGTCCAATAGGATACACAATACCACGCATAATATTTTTATTATAGCATGAATACATTGGCATCCATATCCAATATTTTTGAAAAGGGGTTTTCCCCCCTTTAATTGTACTCAAAGAAAACTCTATTGTAAACTCACCCCTACACATTGGGGTATTTTATTGTAAAATATAAAATGTATCTCACACATCTCAATACAAAATATATTCTTTCTACTGCATTCTACTTGTTTTGTTATCTTTATTTTCTAGGGTGTTGTTTTCATTGCTACAAGAGTGTTGATCATGGTGGGACCACCAAAGGGTTTTGTTCCATCTTATTGTCCTTTTCATTTTTGATCTATGGCTATTGTTGGTTGTAATATTTTGTAGATAAACATGAGGGATTTTAAGTTCAAAAAGGTCATTTCCATAGGCAGAGGTAGAACTTAAGACCTACAAGTAAATGATTTGATTTTACTCATGTTTTAACTTATTCTTCAAATAAAAACACACATTTCTCTTTTTCAAGAAGATAGTATATCTCCTCTTAATAGCATGCATTAAGAGATTGTATTTGTAAACATTAAATTAGAAGTGTATTCTAGGTACATCAGTAGTCGCTTATGTGAAATGGTTTGTTAGTATAGGTGTATGTGATTGCATTTTATGTTTGGTTTCGTTCAAAAAAAGAGGGAAATAAAATTGATAAAATAAATTAGCTTCATTTGCACAAGTAGGTATTTTATGTAAATTACATCCTAAATTGCATTTTAGTAAGGTTAAATTGCATTCATTTTTTAGATTTACAAAAGTACAAAATAAGAAAACCCCAAAACCTCACACACATGCACTACAATAATTTTACACTTCAATATATATGTATATCATATAAGTACGAGGAGAACTAATTAGTGAGTTGGATTTCATCACCAACCATTGATTGCCCTAGTTAAAGCCATAGTTAGAATGATAGTCTCTTGGACTTCATCACCAAGAGGTTGGTTACTCTTCAGATTAGCTCAAGGTGATCATTAGGTTAGATGCCCTTTAACCAAAGGGCTAAATAATTAGCGAAGCATAGCTATCACTATTTTTCGAGCCTACCCGAGCATGAAGCAAAAGTCTAGATAGATTGGTAGCAGTACTTAGACAGTGTAGCATCTTTTGAGAGGTAATTTTTATTCCCTTGGGATAACCATCATTAATCCTCCCTATAGGAAGCCACTTATGTCATTTGTGGCTCATTCCTTAAAATAAGAGTGGGTGTGGATACACCAAACTAGATTTCACTTCACTACTCACCTTTCATAGTTTGTAGTACAAGGTTACATATAACACACCAAAAAAAAGAGAAACTAGTATTTTTTAGAATAAGGACTAGAACTCCTTCAATAGAAAAAAAAAAGAACAAAACTAAAACTAAAATTACCAAAAAAAAATAGAAGAAAAATGGCAAAACTTATTTGTCTATGTGATTATCTGTTTATTTATAACATAAGTTTCACATTCACCACATTCATGACACACCTATCCTTTACTGTCTTCACCCCATTTCAAACCTTTAGCTTATGGTATTGACCTAACATCATGCCAAAGCTTTAGATGAAGCCCAAGCTAAAACCTAAGCTAACACATAAATCCAAACCCCTTCATCCATGGCGCATTAGACCTAAATCTTGTAGGCCTCAGCAACTCCTATGAATGAGCAAGGGGGTGTATCACAAACCATTTACGTGGACTTATTTGTTAGACCTTACCATAATGCACCCCATTAATTTGAAGAGTAGTAGGTTAGACATGATCTAGACATGATACAAATGACCACCCATGTCTCTATTACATAGACCTCCCATATCGAGCCATCGATACCCACTGATATGCATATAATGCACTTGGATACTGATTCTATTATATCTTATTTAAACCTAGTTTTTCGTATTTATCCCTTATCAAAATTCCACCCTGATCCATTCCTATTATTTAGTAGGAACCCACACATTCACATGCTTAGCACACCAACAACCTTATAATTAATTCCTTTTTCAAAACCAATTTGATAATCATGAACCAAAATCATCCATTTTCATCCAATCAACATCTTTTCGTACCATCCACCCATACAATTGCTCACTCAAACCTACTTTATGAATGACATGTCAATGCTACTTCACAAATTTTAACATTGATTTCCCTCACATCAATATCTCCTACTAAGCATGTGTAGCATATTATCCCTAGCTTAGTCATGATACCCTTCACCACATATCCTCCATAAACATCCATTAGTGTTATCACCACATATAATTATAAATATTATACATATCATTCAACTATTCCATGTACATCCATAATCACCATTCAATAATCCTTACAACACTTGTAGAAGGTGCTTATATATAACATTAATCAAGATGTTCATCCCATTGAAGCAGAGTTGCATTAAACAAACACATACAATCCAGAAAATATAGAGAAAATACCAAATGATCCAAAGCTTCCTTGCATTCTATTTCCCAAATATAGAGCTTACAAAGACTAACTCCTTACAAATTCAAATTTTCCCCCCTTATGACCCTGTTTTGTCCTTTCCTACCTAAAACTGTGAGTATGAAATTTAAAATTTTGGGGGCAACTTGCCAATGTCATAACTTTGTGCTCGTTGACCCAATTTACTATTACAACATGTTTTCGAAAAGGGAAAAATATGAACTAAGCAAGGAATGCCTTGGCGTAAAGGCTTGTATCTAGCTGGAAATCCTCAAATTCAACCTCTAAGACCTTTAAAAATCTCCTGTAAGTTAAACTAGTTTTACTAGTTTTACTAGTTTTACAAAATTAAACAATTAATTTTTTTTTTTTTTGATGCAAGATCACTCTTACACCATTGGATGCTCTTGCATCATACACCCAGGGTAATTTGAGAAGTGACCTTCACTTATCTATTGTAGTAATAAAACCAAGGCGTTCAACCTCAGCCTTCGACAACCAATATGAATCTTCAACAGGTTTGCCCTTCCACTTAACCAGATATTCTGCATGTTGCCTATTTATGGTACTTTTACTGATGCAGGTATCCAATATCTCTTATATATCTTTTGTATCTAGATTATATGTTGGAATACTCCACAATTCTTCTAATGGTCCCTGACCATTGTCTCCTTCATGGTATTTTGCCAAATATGAAATGTTAAAAATAGTTGATATGTTGAGCCAACTTGGAAATTCCACTTCATATGCATTGCTTGAATCCCATTTTTCTATGATTCTGCATGGTCCAAATTTCTTCATTTTCATCTTGTTTTAGGTTTTAGCAGGAAATATTTCTTTTCTCAAGTGGACCATAACTTCATCTCCCACTTCAAATTACTTAAACAATCACTTCTGGTTTACCCTTGTCTTGTACTGAGTATTCATCTTAGTAATATGCTTCTTCACTTCTTCATTCAAGCTCTTTAGATGCTCCGCATTTGTCCTCAACCTTATCACTACACTTTTACCCTGTATCCATCTTCCTCAACTCATAAGCATTTATTGGACTGCTCCCATATATGATATGGAATGAATATTTGTTAGTACTCCTATTGACAGAATTATTGTATGTAAATTTTTCCTGTGGCAAAACCAAATCCCATCCCTTGGGCTTATCTCCTACCAAGCATCTCAGTAGATTACCCAAATTTCTATTCACCACCTTTGTTTTTCCATCAATATATGGGTGGTATGCAGAACTGAATTTTAGGTTTGTCTTCAATTTCATCCATAGGGTCCTCCAAATATACCCAACAAACTTGGTATCCTTATCAAAAACAATACGCTTTGGTATACCATGAAGTCGTACCACCTCTTTGAAAAACAAGCCTGCAACATAAACTGCATCATTAGTTTTTTGGTAGGGAATAAAATATGCCATCGTTGAGAATCTTTCAACCACCACAAATATGGATTCATTCCCCCTCTGTGTCCTTGGTAGACCAAGAAAAAAATCCATGTTGATGTCCTCCCATGTCTCTCTGGTACAAGTAATGGCTGATACAATCATGTGTTCTATATCACACCCTTAACCACCTGGCATACTCTATAGCATTTTACAAATATCTTTACATCTTGTTGCAAATATATCCAATAATAGTTCTCACTAACAAGGGCAATGGTCTAATCTTGACCAAAGTATCCATCCAAACCTCCATTGTGCTTCTCCTCGACCAGATTCTCCCTCATCGAACTCATTAGAATGCATAATTGGTTTCCTATGAAAAAAATTCCATCTTGGATTAGAAAATACAACCACTTAGTCCAATTCAAACTAACAGGTGTTAAGCAAGCCCTCCAAGCCCCTGCAAAATCAGGATCTTTAGGGTACAAACCCCTTAGTTCGTCAAACCCTACAACTTCCACCTTCATTTCTATCAACAAACACTACCTTATACTTAAGGCATCTACAAATCTATTTGAATTTCCACTCTTGTGCTTCAACACAAAGGTATAACTCTATAGAAACTCAACCTAGTTCAAGTGCCTCTGATTTAGCTTCCATTGGCTATTAATATATTGTAAGGCCTGATGATCAGTATATAGAACGAACTTGTTTGGAAATAAATAGTGCCTCCATTTCTTAATATCTTGAACTATAGAATAAAACTCTTGATCATATACATAATATTTCTTCCTAGCATCATTAATTTTTTCACTAAAATAGGCAACAGGTTTACCTTATTGACTCAACACAATTCCTATGGCACTACCACTAGCATCACAATCTACCCGAAATACCTTATTGAAATCTGGAAGTGCTAAAACAAGTTTCTTTGTGACCTTATTTTTCAACATATCAAATCTCTTATCTTCTCCTAAGTTCCACTTAAATTATTTTGTAGCCACTCTCATTGTTTTTGTCAGGGGTGCAAAAATACTATTAAAATTTCTAATAAATTTCTTGTAAAAACTTGCTAGACCATGAAATTATCTTACCTTAGTTATGCTCCTTGGAGTAGGCCATTCAATGATAGCCCTCATATTTTTTCGGTCCATTTTAGACCTTCATCTGAGATGACAAATCCTAGATACACTAACTCCTTCTTCACAAAACTACACTTCTTCAAATTAATTAGCAACTGCTCCTCCCTCAGCTTCTCAAAAACTCTTATGATATGCATAAGGTGCTCTTACAGAGTCTTGATAAATATTAAAATATCATCCAAAGAGACAATGACAAGTTTTCCTAAAAACTCCTTCAATACCTCATTCATCAACTGCATGAATGTGCTTGGTGCATTGGTTAGCCCAAATAGCATGACCAACCACTCATACAAACCCTCTTTGGTCTTGAAGGATATCTTCCACTCATCCCCTTCTCTGACATAAATCTAATGGTATCCACTCTTCAGGTCAATATTTTTGAAGTACTTGGGCCCACTTAAATAGTCCATAATATCATCCATCCTTGGAAATGGAAATATGTATTTGATGGTGATCTTGTTAATAGCTCGGGAGTCTATACACATTATTCGCTCTCCATATTTCTTTGGTGCTAGTACTGCAGGTACTTCAAATGGACTCAAACTCTCTTGAATTAGTCCCTTTTTTAGGAACTCTTGGACTTGCCTGTTTAGATCCTCACTTTCTACAGGAGTCATTCTATGGGTTGCCTTATTGGTAAAACTAGCTTCCGGTACCAAATCTATATGGTGAATGATCTTCCTCATTGGTGGCAAACCCTCAAGCACATTATATTATATAATATCTAGAAATTCTTCTAACAGACCTGAGACTTCTATTTGGGTATCTTTACATTCTTCTTCCTTAACTCTAGAAATTAATGCATAGCACATATGCTCATGCTTCAAACCATTCAAAAACATTCTACCTTCAACAAAACAGATTTTGGCACTGCTACATACCTTTTCGTCCACCTACTTTAGGGGCTTCATCTTATGGTGCACTCCATTCTTTGTCAGGGAGTAAGTGTTGGCATGTCCATCATGCATTGCACATTGATCAAACTGCCATGGCCTTCCCAACAACAAATGACAAGCATCCATAGGTAGGATGTCACATAGGACCTCATCACGGTAATTCCCAATATTAAATTTTACCAAGAACTGCTCACTAACCAAAGCCCTATGGTCCTTATGCAACCACGCAATTCAATATGGATGTGGGTGTCTCTTCCTCTCTAACTGTAGTTTGGTAATCATTCCTTATAAAACTAGGCATGAGAGCCGAGGCTAGGGGCACAGATCCCAATGCGAGCATTGATGTGGATGTTGACTGAGTAGTGGCACGTAGTTCAAGGTGGTAGGCACTAATTGGCTAGGTTGAGATGGCAATTAGGGCACACATCCTAAGGCAGACGTGTGGCAGTGGACATGGCACAAGTGAGAGGTGACATGGCAGGTCCTAACTAGGAAGGCAAACGCGTGGCAGCACAAGCACGATCGTGGCACAAGCAAGATCATCTGGCAATGAAGTCACCACATGGTGATTTATGGTTGGTTGATAGGGAAAAATCATGGACTTGCGATTGCCCAAAGGCAATCAATAGCATATGTGCATGGGCACATATTAAAACAGTCCCCATGCCCTTTGCCCACTGCATGTGGGACTAAATTTTATTTTTTTTTTAAAACACCACGACATTCATTATATAATCTGTTGTGCTTTCTTTTGTAATCACGACAGGCCCTGTGGTTTGGCGGTAAAAGTTGCCCGCGAGCAGTGGTGAGATTCGGGTTCGAAACCCATCGAGGAGAAAATATAAAGTTTTTTTTTTTTTTTTTGGTCATCGCCAGCAAGAAATAATAAGGCACAAGGTGCCTTCATGTTTCAAGGAAGCCGCGTGGTGTAGCGGCTATGTCTCCTCTCTTGCAAGCGGAAGGTTGGGGGATCGATTCCCCTCCGCTTCGAAAAACAAAAGGAAATTTTTGCATAAAGAAAAGGTTGGAAATAAGTTTTTTTTTAAGTTTTTTATTAATTAATTTAATAGTTTTTTATTTATATTTTTAATTATTTTTAAAATATATATTTAAAAAAAAATTTAAAATATAAAAATATTATTAATTTAAAAAAAAAAAAAACTTAAAAAATATATATATAGAAAACCTTGCAAAATTGTGTAATAGACTGAGAGGCAAGCATTGTAAAAAAAGTGATGGGAAGCCTTCCGGAGCGCCCATTTATCGCTTCCAAAATTTTTTGAAGATACAGTCATTTGAATTAAGCCAATTTGAAGATGTTAACTTCTCAAGAGATGGTGACCGGACTTCCTAAAGTTCAGAATAATAAGGAAGTCTGTGAAGGTTGTGCCTTGGGCAAGCATGCTAGAACCAAATTTCCTCATGGACAAGCATGGCAAGCTAGTTATCCACTCTAGCTAGTGCACTCAGACATCTGTGGTCCGATGCAGACCAAGAGCATTGGTAACATCTCTTACTTTCTTCTTTTCATTGATGATTTTTCAAGAATGTGTTGGATATATTTCTTGAAGCATAAAGATGAAGCATTTGATTGCTTTGTAGATTTTAAATCAAGAGTGGAAAATGATATTGGATATTTTGTTAAGTGTCTCAGATCAGATAAATGAGAATAATACTCCTCTAATGAATTTTTTAATTTTTGTTAAAAACATGGAATAAAGAGGCAGTTCACGGCGCCTATACTCTACAGCAAAATGGTGTGGCTGAGAGAAAGAACCACACCATTGTAGATATGGTAATATCTATGCTTCAAACGAAGCATTTGAGCAATATGTATTAGGCAGATGTAGCCAAGACCAGTGTGTATATTTTGAATAGGAGTCCTACTTCAAGTTTGAAAGGGAAAACTCCTTACCAAGCATGGTATGGTAAGAAACCAAATGTCAAGCATTTCAGAGTGTTTGGTTCACTAGCTTACTCATACATTCCTAATGAACAGAGGAAGAAGCTCAATCCCAAGAGTCAAGCTTGCATTTTTGTAGGGTATTGTGAGACCACAAAATCTTATAGACTCTACAATCATAGGACTCGAAAGATAATACTTTATAGGGATGTGATTTTTGATGAAGGGGGAGAAAGGGGACATCCCCAAATTTATAATGATTTTGAATCTCATGATACAGGTTCTTCTCAAATTCATTAGGCACAACATAAAGGCAATAAATCTCCTCCTCCAAGCCCAAGCAAACATTCTACATCCAGTTCATCATCTTCTTCACCAAGTCCTTCTCCACAAAGGTCAGTTAGTTCCTCACCAATGGATATTGATTCTTCATCCAGAGGTAAGAGAACTGTCCAGCATCATCCATCTTATCATATGTTGGATAAAAATTTTCAAAGAAGATATACTAGAAGTCAAGCAAGTGAAATGGGTTCAGTTTTGCAAAGACTTGAAAATATGCATTTGTATGGAGATGACGACTCCCAAGAAACTCGGGGAGATGTACCTAACTATGCCTTGTTAACTAGTGCACAACTTGAACCTTCTATGAAGAACACAAGCTTATACTGAGAGGGGGGGTGAACAGTATAAGACCTATTTTTACTTTTTCCTTTATACTTCAAAATAGTAAAGCAATATACCCAAAGCAATATCAAAACAATGCACAATATCATCCACAAAGTGACACCAATTTTAACGTGGTTCACCCAGAATGGTTGGGCTACGTCCACAAAACTTTTCTCTAAAAGTTATCTCAAAGTTCTTTGGGAAACCTTCCCAATTACAATGTTTATGAGCCTTGGTCGAAAGGAGATACCTTCCCCCAATCTGAATTTATGAGCCTCTCGCTCAAAGGAGATACCTTCCCCCCTGCTCTGGATATAATCCCTCAGAATATCAACTGTCTCTATCTCTTGCGAGCACGTGGAACTCCTTTCCACTGAAGACCTCCTGTCCTCAATGCTTAGCCTAAGAGACCTCTGCCTTCTATGATCACGTCCACAGCAGCTCAACAACCTGTACCAAACACAGTCAGTCGGTCTAGTACAAGTCTTCCTCTGTCTGTCAGATCTGTCCAACTCTTGAACAAATCAATCCTCTGCACACAAGCCTTCTCAAAGACTTGCCAAATCTGTCCTCAGGTTCTTCTCAAAGAACCAATGCTCCTCTGTCCTCAAGTTCTCTGATAGAACTCTCAAAAACTAGCTCACAAGTCCTCTGCTAGGACCTGTCCAAATCTGCTCACAAGTCCCCATCGGAACCTGTCCAAAACTGCTCACAAGTCCCCACCGAAACCTGTCCAAAACCTGCTCACAAGTCCCCACCGGAACCTGTCCAAAACCTCAGCAAGCTCACCAAGAAAAACTTTCTTAGCATGAACCCACAAAGAGAATTGTTAGAGACCCAATGTGATTCATCAACCTCATAGAAGCATAAAGAGAATTGTTAGAGACTCAATATGTTCTATACTTAACTCCCAATCTCAATCTCAAATCTCATAGAAACATAAAGAGAATTGTTAGAGACTCAATATGTTCTATACTTAACTCCCAATATCAATCTCAACTCAATATCAATCTCAAAAGAATAAGATAGATGTAGTATGCTTTTCTCAAGAACATGAAACACAACCCAACAATTGCCAACCATGCAATATCTCATATAACAATGATACTCATGTTCTTTCCACAACCAATATATTTTCTCAACCAATTAGGGCTTTAACAACAATGCTTATAGACAAGGTTTAACCAACATCATTCAACTCAACATTAACCTTGAAGCATTCAACCAATCATCACAAGAAAAGGAAACAAGTAGAAATCCTTTTCCCTCCAAAGATATTTGAACAAAACAGCCACCAACACAATATCACCAAATGCAAAGAATAACTTGCTCAAATCAACTCAATGGAGTAAGCCCAATATCATGAATCAAGTAAAGCAATAACTTGATCAAACAACCTCTATGGAAGCAACTCAACCATCAAACTCAAAACAGCCAACCAAGGGTTCCACCAACTCAATGCAAGTAGCTAGACTCACAAATATAAACCCTAGTGCACAAAGCTTCCACTATCTCAAACCAAAAATTATGCATTCACCAAAAACTCTCCTTAAGGATAACAATGCATAAGTAGTCTTCAACAAACCAGAAAATAGGATTTACACCTAGCCAAAGGATACCTAGTAGAATACCTTTTCACTCCAACCTTATTTCAGAAAACATACACCAATCATACTCATAAGAAGAATGTGCCCATACCTTATTGGAGTAGAAGATAATTGAACCTTCAAGCTTGGCCAACCTTAGTTCTCCAACCTTTGGAGAAAATGAATAACACCACCACAAATGCTAAAGCGCTTTCATTGTTGCTATCCTCGTGCATCACGACCAAGATGAAATTGCCCACAACATGGGTCAAACTTGGCACCTCTGCCCAATGCTTCTTCACTCAACACACCACCACCATTGGAGCACAAGTGCCCAATGAAAAATATAATGTAATCCTATGTGTTGTCTTCCTTCAATCGCCAAGGATTTGAAAACGTAAACGTTTTCCTCAAGCCACCACCATCATCATGAGCGCTGTCCAAAAACGTAACTCCCAGAAAACATAGTTCGCAGTCTTATCAAATGTCAGAGAAACGCAATCTGTCGGACGTCAAGCGCAAGAAAAGCTTGGGCAATTCAATATGGATGGACAACGAAATACAATGAAAAACATCACTTTTTCGGAGGACACAAAGCTACGAAATTGCATCGATCGATGGTACCATTACTTTAGAAAATCATCCCCACTTATATAGCCATTTCTCCTTAATTGTTTGACGTCGGCGCTCCTCCAACGATGGCAACACGTCGGCGAATGAATTCTTTATGTGCGTCGCTTAAGGGTTAAAAGACCCTTTAATAATAATTAAAATAATAATTATTATTATTTTATTAATAATAAATTAAACTTAGACCTTTGTCAAAGGTTTGAGTTAATTTAATTATTAATAATAAACATGGACCTTCAAGGTTTTTCAAGAAGTAAAAACCTTTGCATTAAGTTAAGCTTGGTTTTAATAAAAACCCTTAATGAGTCCAAATGGTTTTAAGAAAAACCTTTAACCTTGTCACCATGGTTTTAATAAAAACCCTTTAACATTATGAAGCTTCTCAAGATATTTTTGACATCACACTCTTTTTGATATCAACACAAAAATGCCTTTTGACATCAATGACAACTTATACACTTGAGCAAAGGCAATGTACCCAAAGTACCCAAAATTGCCAACAATCTCCCCCTTTGTCATTGATGGCAAACCTTTACTGAAAACACTTCTCAAGAGCCAAAACTGAAACCAACTGTGCTAACAAATGAGAGAATGTGCCCACAACTGAGAATCTTCCTTTGAAGTTTTGCTCCCCCCTACTTGAAGCTTTCCTCTTCACTTTGAAGCTCTCCCCCTTACTCATATCTCTCCCCCTTTGTCATCAATGGCAAAGGGCCACCTTTGGGGCTCGGGACTAAGAATGAGCCTCTTAGCTTAGTCCCTCCCCCACCTCCTGATGAGGTGATTAATTTTGGGGTGGGAGTAAAACTCCCATTAGGCACTGATCATCATCAGCGTCTATAACTTCCTTGTCGGGCCTTCTCTTGAACTCTTTGTCCATATTCCTATTCTTGTCACTGTTCTTGTTCTTGTTCTCATCCCTGTTCTTGTCCATGCCTTGATCCTTGGACCTGATCATGCCATTGTTCTTGTTCCTGTATTCTGGAATTTTAGCTCTACACTGTCTGATTATGTGACCTTCATTGTTGCACTTGAAACACTTGACGATGTTGTTTCTCTGAGGTAAACCTGATCTTTGAATCCACCTGTTCTGACCAAACCTGTTCTGACCAAACTTGTTCTAGCCAAACTTGTTCCTGTTATTTGCCTTGCAATAAACTGCCTTGTGCCCAAACTGTTGACAAGAGTAGCAATACCCTTGAAAGTAACTAGCACTTCTGAAACTGTCATTTACCTTCTTCACTTGAGCCATGCAATGTGAAGCCATGTGACCAAACCTATGACAAGCAAAACATCTGCCTTGAAACTTTCCTTTATTTGACCTCTTGGGTTCTGAAAACTTCTTCTTCTCATTCTGAATTCTGTTTTCTATTTCTGTGCATCTATCATTCAAGGACTCATTTTCTGAAATACTTTCCTCATCAGAACTCTCTTCCTTTTGGAGTCTCTTACTAGACTCTCCAACTTGTTCCTTGTGTGGTTTAACAAAACCAAGGCCTATTTTATCTGTTGTCTTTCTTTGACCTTTGATGAGTGACTTAACCTTTTTGGAGCTATCTTGAAACCTGTAAAGCTTATCCTTGTACTCTTTAGTTTCCTCTTTCAAAGAAGCCATTTTCTGTTCTAACTCACTATACTCAAGAACCTTAGACTCTAACTCATCCTTGAGTTCTTGTGTCTTAGCTATAGAGAAATCAAGATTTTCTATAAGATCATCTCTCTCCATACAACATTCATCTAACTTATCCTTGAGTCTAGCATTCTTCTTTCTTTCCTTTTTCAAAGCACTAAGAGCACTAATAAGTTCACTTTCAAGATCCTTTATTTGATTGCTTTTTGAATCATCAAAGCCTTTTTCAGATTTCTTATCACTAGAGGTGCTACCATTTTCAAAAACCATACATGCATCTTCCTTATAGTTTTTTGAAGCATCCTCATACATACTAGAAACCAAATCATTATTTGTGCAATCATCCTCAAGGTGACCAAAATTTCCACATCTAAGACATTTCATGATAATGAATCTATGTTTCGGTTCTTCCTCTTTTTATGATATGAACAACATCTCATTTTCATTATCACTTGAAGAACTTTCACTATCACTACTAGAACACTTACTTGCTTTGTCTAGGTAGAAACTCTTCTTGTGCTTGTGAGAATACCTCTTTCCTTGATTGTTGTGCTCATCTTTGTTCTTCCTGTGATGCTTGTGCTTTTCAGAATCCTTGCTCTTAGAATCCTGTTTATCTTCATCACTTTCATTCTTGGGAACAGTATAGTCAGTAGCATAATGACCAAACTTTCCACAATTGAAACATCTTATATTTTTCATACTTTTGTGCTTTCTAGAGAACTTGCCTTTCTTGCTGTAATATGCCTCTTCATCACTAGAAGACTCATCACTATCTTGAAGTTGTTTACCCTTGGATTTCTTGGTAGCCTTGAAAGCTGCCTCTTTCTTGACATCAACCTTCACTTGAGTTCTCAACTCAAATGCTGCAAGTATACTATGGAGCTCATCCTTTTTCAACTTATCCAAATCTTTAGCTTCCTCAATAGCAGAAATATTTTCACTAAATCTATTAGGAAGAGATCTTAAAATCTTATCACAAACATCATTTTCAGCAAGCTCAAGACCTAAGTCTTTCATGGAGTTAACAACCTCATCCATACGAAGCATGTAGTCACTAATATTTTCATCATCATTCATCTTGAGTTGTTCAAACATACCTTTGAAGTGTCTCAACTTGGCCTTTCTGACATTTGTATCACCTGTATGAACCACCTTCAACTGTTTCCACATTTCACTAGTTGTCTTACAGTGAATCACTTTGGTGAGATCTCGCTTCAGTAAGCCTTTCAGGATTGCATTCATTGCTTTTGAATTGTTGTGATGTAGGAGCCTTTCTTCTTTAGTATTAGGACCATGTACAGGAATAGTGTACTCATCTTCAATCACTTCCCATACCTCATTACCAAGTGCCATTAGATGAACCTTCATCCTTGCACTCCAAAGACCAAAATCTGACCCATCAAGAATAGGTGTTGCATTGCTACTTGAATGATCCATTGTGTTCTTTACTAGCTTTTCCTTCAAGCTGTTAAACTTTTCGAAGGCACCCGCTCTGATACCAATTGAAGAACACAAGCTTATACTGAGAGGGGGGGGTGAACAGTATAAGACCTCTTTTTACTTTTTCCTTTATACTTCAAAATAGTAAAGCAATATACCCAAAGCAATATCAAAACAATGCACAATATCATCCACAAAGTGACACCAATTTTAACATGGTTCACCCAGAATGGTTGGGCTACATCCACAAAACTTTTCTCTAAAAGTTATCTCAAAGTTCTTTGGGAAACCTTCCCAATTACAATGTTTATGAGCCTCGGCCCAAAGGAGATACCTTCCCCCAATCTGAATTTATGAGCCTCTGCTCAAAGGAGATACCTTCCCCTCTGCTCTAGATATGATCCCTCAGAAGATCAACTGTCTCTACCTCTTGCTAGCACGTGGAACTCCTTTCCACCGAAGACCTCCTATCCTCAATGCTTAGCCTAAGAGACCTCTGCCTTCTATGATCACGTCCACAGTAGCTCAACAACCTGTACCAAACACAGTCAGTCGGTCTAGTACAAGTCTTCCTCTGTCTGTCAGATCTATCCAACTCTTGAACAAATCAATCCTCTGCACACAAGCCTTCTCAAAGACTTGCCAAATCTATCCTCAAGTTCTTCTGATAGAACTCTCAAAAACCAGCTCACAAGTCCTCTGCTAGGACCTGTCCAAATCTGCTCACAAGTCCCCACCGGAACCTGTCCAAAACTGCTCACAAGTCCCCATCGAAACCTGTCCAAAACTTGCTCACAAGTCCCCATCGGAACCTGTCCAAAACCTCAACAAGCTCACCAAGAAAAACTTGCTTAGCATGAACCCACAAAGAGAATTGTTAGAGACCCAATGTGATTCATCAACCTCATAGAAGCATAAAGAGAATTGTTAGAGACTCAATATGTTCTATACTTAACTCCCAATCTCAATCTCAAATCTCATAGAAACATAAAGAGAATTGTTAGAGACTCAATATGTTCTATACTTAACTCCCAATATCAATCTCAACTCAATCTCAATCTCAAAAGAATAAGATAGATGTAGTATGCTTTTCTCAAGAACATGAAACACAACCCAACAATTGCCAACCATGCAATATCTCATATAACAATGATACTCATGTTCTTTCCACAACCAATATATTTTCTCAACCAATTAGGGCTTTAACAACAATGCTTATCAGACAAGGTTTAACCAACATCATTCAACTCAACATTAACCTTGAAGCATTCAACCAATCATCACAAGAAAAGGAAACAAGTAGAAATCCTTTTCCCTCCAAAGATATTTGAACAAAACAACCACCAACACAATATCACCAAATGCAAAGAATAACTTGCTCAAATCAACTCAATGGAGTAAGCCCAATATCATGAATCAAGTAAAGCAATAACTTGATCAAACAACCTCTATGGAAGCAACTCAACCATCAAACTCAAAACAGCCAACCAAGGGTTCCACCAACTCAATGCAAGTAGCTAGACTCACAAATATAAACCCTAGTGCACAAAGCTTCCACTATCTCAAACCAAAAATTATGCATTCACCAAAAACTCTCCTTAAGGATAACAATGCATAAGTAGTCTTCAACAAACCAGAAAATAGGATTTACACCTAGCCAAAGGATACCTAGTAGAATACCTTTTCACTCCAACCTTATTTCAGAAAACATACACCAATCATACTCATAAGAAGAATGTGCCCATACCTTATTGGAGTAGAAGATAATTGAACCTTCAAGCTTGGCCAACCTTAGTTCTCCAACCTTTGGAGAAAATGAATAACACCACCACAAATGCTAAAGCGCTTTCATTGCTGCTATCCTCGTGCATCACGACCAAGATGAAATTGCCCACAACATGGGTCAAACTTGGCACCTCCGCCCAATGCTTCTTCACTCAACACACCACCACCATTGGAGCACAAGTGCCCAATGAAAAATATAATGTAATCCTATGTGTTGTCTTCCTTCAATCGCCAAGGATTTGAAAACGTAAACGTTTTCCTCAAGCCACCACCATCATCATGAGCGCTGTCCAAAAACGTAACTCCCAGAAAACATAGTTCGCAGTCTTATCAAATGTCGGAGAAACGCAATCTACTGGACGTCAAGCGCAAGAAAAGCTTGGGCAATTCAATATGGATGGACAATGAAATACAGCGAAAAACATCGCTTTTCCAGAGGACACAAAGCTACGAAATTGCATCGATCGATGGTACCATTACTTTAGAAAATCATCCCCACTTATATAGCCATTTCTCCTTAATTGTTTGACGTCGGCGCTCCTCCAACGATGGCAACACGTCGGCGAATGAATTCTTTATGTGCGTCGCTTAAGGGTTAAAAGACCCTTTAATAATAATTAAAATAATAATAATTATTATTTTATTAATAATAAATTAAACTTAGACCTTTGTCAAAGGTTTGAGTTAATTTAATTATTAATAATAAACATGGACCTTCAAGGTTTTTCAAGAAGTAAAAACCTTTGCATTAAGTTAAGCTTGGTTTTAATAAAAACCCTTAATGAGTCCAAATGGTTTTAAGAAAAACCTTTAACCTTGTCACCATGGTTTTAATAAAAACCCTTTAACATTATGAAGCTTCTCAAGATATTTTTGACATCACACTCTTTTTGATATCAACACAAAAATGCCTTTTGACATCAATGACAACTTATACACTTGAGCAAAGGCAATGTACCCAAAGTACCCAAAATTGCCAACATTCTAGTTATGAGAAGTCTTGTACTCAAAAAATTTGGCAAGATGCCATGAAAGAGGAGATAACCTCTATAAAAAATGACACTTGGGAGTTGGTAGAGTTTCCTAAAGGAAAGAAGTGTGTTGGATGTAAATGGATCTTCAAGACCAAATTCAATGCTGATGGAAACATTGAAAGGCCCAAAGAAAGATTGGTTGCAAAAGGATTTACACAAAAATATGGTATTGATTATGAGGAGACATTTGCTCCTATAGCCAGACATGAAACCATCATAACAGTTCTTGCTTTAGCTACACACAAGGGATGGAAATTCCAACACATGGATGTGAAGAGTGCCTTTCTCAATTGGTAATTAACAGAGAAAGTGTATGTTGAGCAACCTCAAGGATTTCAAGAGCAAGGTAAGGAGCACCTTGTTAAAGACTGAAAAAGGCAATCTATGGCCTCAAGCATGCACCATGATCTTGGTACTTATGCATTTATGGATACTTCAAATATTTTGGGTTCACCAGAAGCAGAAATGAACCCACACTTTACTACCTGAAGCAAGGTAACGACATCCTCATAGTTTGCTTGTATGTGGATGATATCATTTTCATGGGTAGTAATGAAAAAGTGAATATGGAGTTCAAGCGCTCCATGATGAAGCAGTTTGAGATGAAGGATCTTGGATTAATGCATTACTTCCTTGGAATGAAAGTCCATCAGACAGATTCAAGGATCTTCATCTTTCAACATAAGTATGCTCGGGATATGATCAAGAAGTTTGTTATGGAGTATTGCAAACCAGTTGCAACTCGAGTTGGACATGGGATCCAATTAAGCAAATATGATGGAGCACCTAAAATTGATGTGACCACTTTTAGGAGCATGGTTGGGAGTTTGATGTTTCTCGCCAACACCAGACCAGATATTCAGTATCTTTGTTTCTCTTGTATCTCGATTTATTGCTAGTCCATCTAAGCTGCATTTGCAAGCAGCAAAAATAATTCTTAGATATGTGAAGGGTACATTATATTTTGGGATACAGTACCATAAATGTAAAACTATCAAGCTTGTAGGCTTCAGTGATAGTTATTGGGGCAACAATATTGATGACAGAAAATCAACTTTAGGGAACCATTTTAGTCTGGTATCAGGACTAATAACATGGAGTTCCAAAAATTAAATTGTGGTAGCTTTGTCTTCTACAAAATTTGAGTATATAGCAGTCACTTATGCTAGTACTCAAGCCTTATGGCTAAGAAAAGTTTTGGAAGAGATTGGAGAGCAACAAAGTGGTCCAACCAGAATCTACTGTGACAACATCAATGCCATTCAATTGGCATACAATCCAATCCACCATAGCATAACAAAGCATTTTTATATGAAGTACCACTTCATCTGAGATATGGTGGAGCATGAAATTGTTGAGATTAATTTTTGATGTACTTCGGAGAACATTGCTGACATATTCACCAAAGCGGTGGCTAAAGATCAATTTTTAAAGTTGAGAGACTGTGTAGTCAGTTCTCTCAACTTTAAGGGGGAGAATTTTGCAAGTGTGAAGAGGGATATAGACTAAAGTGGCTTAGCAATATCTATTTATTTAGCCACGGTGTGAAAACTTCATGTATTTGTTGACAAGGTGTTTGTCGGCATGATTTTTATTTTACTCTCCACAATTCTCTCCTTGCTTCCCTATTTCTTCGCCTCCTTGTTCCTCCTATATTCCTGACACCTTTTCCTCCTTATCCCTCCACTCCTCATTCTACTTATTCCTCCCTTCCCTTATCCGTCAATGTCCTTTATTCCTCCACCCTTCTCTAACCTCCATAGCCTATATATACCTATGTTATATTGCATAATTTTTAATTTTGAAGGTCGTTGCATAAATTTTAATAAAGGAGGCTATTTTGGTTTAATTGAATTGTTTTTGTCTCTTTATTAAAGTTAAATTTGCCCATATTTGGTCAAAAATATCTTGGAATGATTGAAACAGAATGAACAGAACAAGAAAAGGAAATCAAAAATGAAAGAAAGCTTTAAATACAAGATTGGGACAATTTGCAAGGGGTAGGACAAATTTGAAAGATAATATTGGGAGAGAAGATATATTGGAAAATTGAAGAATATATTTGCTGCATGGAAAGACATCATCCATTGTTACAGAGTTCAGGTTTTTTGAAGTCTAATGTTTTAATTGAAATATCAATCACATTTGACCTTATTGTTTTATTTAATAAAATTTCTACATGCAGATGGTGATTTTATTGAATAATTTAATATGGCGTTCATTTCATTACCCTAGAATATTACATTTATTTTACTATTGATAGTGTGAATGCATATCACAATAGAGTAGGTTAATATTTTTAGGAAATTCTTTTTTGTAAATGCAAGGTTGACAAATTTTATTTTAGTAATCTGTCTGTTTGTTCCAATTTTTTGCACATTTTATTTTTATTTTCCTAACCCTAATATTTTTCATTTTATTTTTCATTTCACGTATAAATCAAAACCCTAATTTTTAATATAAAGTTTTCAATCTGATATTAGGGTAAATGTCATTTCATTTATTAAACTCTTGACATTTCATATTCTAAAATCAGCATTAGAGTTTAATTAGTTAAATGGAAAATCAAAATCCTAAGTTCATGCAAAGTTTCAATTTGATATTAGGGTAAATGTTATTTCATTTATTAAACTCTCATTATTTCATATTCTAAAATCAACATTAGAATTTAATTAATTAAATGGAAAATCAAAACCCTAAGTTCATGCAAAGTTTCAATTTGATATTAGGGTAAATGTTATTTCACTTATTAAACTCTCAAAATTTCATATTTTGAAATAGACATTAGAATTTAATTAATTAAATTTTATTTTTATTTTTTTTAGCGAAAAACCCCTTATGGAGCCGCTTTGGTATGAGAGACCATGAACAGGAGGTTCTACACCATCAAAGTCACCCGAGGGTCGCACCCACCCCTGCCCACACCAACATTATCAATTGGATTTTGGGTACCCAATTCAACTTTTTGGTAGGGTGGAGATTCAAACCTGGGACCTCCCTTGGAGGATTGCCCTCTCATATCCTACTCACCTACAACACCTAGGTATTAATTAAAAATTTTAAATAATTATAAAGTTCCAACATTAATTATTTGAATAATTTATTTTAAATTATTTTCCTAATATTTAATTCAAATATTTGCATTTCATAAATTTTATTGGCAATATTTGATTTTTAATCGTACTTGTGGGGAAGTAATTTCATGAACAATCAATAACATAACGCAATAAAATATTACCAAATAGGCCCCTTGTTAACAGTTGTTTGTAAATCACTAAGGTATTCTAAGCACTTATTTTGACACATTTTCATGACATATAAACACATTAAGTGAAAGGAACCTTGGAGAAATTTATATTTCTTTGCAAGAGAGGGTTTTCTAACCAAAATCCTAACTGTGAGTGTGATTTCACAACTGGGTCAAATCGCCCCTTAATAGTTACCCCATGGATGATATGATGATTTGATTTTATTGTATTGATGTATTTATTATTGATATTGTATATTGTGAAATCATGTTGATTGTTAAAAATATAATGCTTTGATATGATTATATGATGTGATAGTATTTTTTATTGATTTGATTTAGTGATGATTTTATGATCAGATGTATATGAGGGTATATACCCCATTTGAGAGACGTTTTGAGTGATTTGGATGATATATAATCATCCTAAAATATTTGTATGTGAGCAATGGTCTCTAGACCTGATATAGGATAGCGCTCATTTTTTGTAGGAGGAAAAACTTACAATAATGTTCCCATAGGTAGGGATATGATCTCATTACATCTAAATGGTGGCCAATAATTCCATATTTGTAATATCATTTAAAACATAATGAGGTACATATGACATATAAGAAAATATTTTCTTATCATCAATGTTCCAATATTGCTCTTTGCAAACATTTGACTATGTATATGAGGTACATGTAATATGTACAAGAGATATCATGATTTGAAATTTTTTCTTCTTATCATTTTTCAAATACCACTATTTATGAAAATTTTACTGCGTAGATGAGGTACCTATAATATGTACTTGAGATGTAATATTTTAAAAAAATTCTTCTCATTAGTGTTCAAATACTGCTCTACGAACATTTGACTGTGTGATGAGGTACCTCTAGTATCTACTTGAGATATATAATGATCTAAAAAAAAAATTCTCATCAGTGTTCAAATCTTGCTCTCTATGAACATTTGACTACGTAGATGAGGCACCTGTAGTATGTACATGAGTTATATAATGTGTTCCTCTCATCAATATTCAATTGCTGCTCTCTATGAATATTTGACTATGTATATGAGGCATCTATAATATAATCCTTATAAGTGTTTGAATGTTTCTCTCTACAAACACTCGACTACGTAGATAAGGTAGATTTATATTCTTATCAATTTTGAAATGTTGCACTTTGAAAATATTTGACTATGTATATAAGATATATTTGATCCTTATCAGTGTTCAAATGCTACTCTCTGTAAATATTTGGCTATGTAGATAAGATAGATTTTGATTCTTATTAATTTTCAAATGTTCCTCTCTAGAAATATTTGATTGTGTAGATAACATATGTTTTATTTTCACCAATGTCTAAGTGTCATTCTCTATGAAACACTTAGCTACGTAGATGAAATATAGTTTGATTTTCATCAATGTCTAAGTGCCATTATTTATGAAACACTTAGTTGTGTAGATAAAATATTTTGATTTTGTAAGTCTTTTGCAAAGCTTTGCTATGAAGTTTGTTCATGCTTTTGATGTTGATTGTATTGATTGTAAGAAGTTTTACTTGTATATTTTTGGCAATATCTTGCAAGAGATATTTTTAAATATTTTACAAAGTAATGAGAGTGATATTTAGAAATACTTTTGTGAAGTAATAATATGATTATTAAATATGCATCTTGTAATTTAATTTTATGTTCTTTGCAAATTTTTTTGCCAAGTGATGGAAAATGCTCTTTTATAGATGCTTCATAAGGTGATGAGATTATTTTGCAAATTCTTTTATGACTTGATTATGCTATATTTGCAAATATTTTTTTGAAATGAGTGGAAATGATTCTTACAAATGTCTAAAAGAGTGATAAATTAGTGTTGTAATTGCTTTGAGATGAACCTTTATTAGTTATGAAAGCTCTTGTCAAATTCATATTTTATAGATAAAATATTTTAAACTAAGTGCATAGTTCCCATATGTACAATCCTAGAGAAGAAAATTTCCTTCTCTTATATTCAGTGTATGTACAAAGAAATGCATATGTGCACGATATGAGATAAGGACCTCCCATCATCTCAGATTTACATACGACAACTATGCCTTGATTTTGGATGAACTCATTTGAATGAATAGTCATATAACATCCATGCTATCTTATAAGACATTATGATGCACAAGGATTGTATAATCGACTGCTTGATGTAGCCATAAATTATTATTCATACGTAAAGTGTTGATTACCAACCCTTGATGCCTCCAAAGGGCATATAAGATAGCCAGGATGTTTCGATTTTTAGAAGAAAATTTGATAATTTTTCATCACCTATCTAGAAGGAAGAAGTTCTCTATCTATTTCCTATGGAAAAATAGAGAATATTTGTTTGATCACAATGAATAATAATTGTGTTTGATGAAAATATGTTAAGGTCCTTCCAACATCCTTCATGAGGAGTAGTGATAGTTAGATCATATACATTTCTAAGCCCAACCTTGATGTTTTTCTCTTTCCTAAAAAATGTTGGCAATTTTGGGTACCTTGGGTACATTGCCTTTGCTCAAGTGTATAAGTTGTCATTGATGTCAAGAAGCTTTTGAAGGAATTTGATTTGATGTCAAAAGAATCTAAGTTCAAGGAAGGGTTTTTGTGAAAACCAAGGCATACAAAATAAAAGGTTTTATTTAAAACCATGGACAATAGATTTGAAATGGGTTTTTCTTAAAACCCAAGTTGGCTTTTCATTTCGTTGAAAAAGGTGCCCCGGTGATGGAGATATTTATTTTTAAATATTTAGTTTAAATTTTAATTATTTAAAATTTAAATTAAAATATTTTCCACCGACGGAAATCATGTTAAAAAGGGCCGACGTGTTTGGAAATGCATCAAAGTGCATATAAAATGAGGCAAATGAATTCATTAATGTTTTTGGCCAAGTGTTCGATATTAATCTCTGAGCATTTCATTTCGACATCGAAGCCCCTGCGCCAGCGAAGGAGGAAGACAAGCATGGCATGGTCAAAGGGGTGACGGGATTGGTCATGGTGCCAAGGAGGAAGTGCATGCGAACAAGCATTACGTGGTTGGTCGTGGCACCAAGGAGGAGGCGCACGCGGTGATAAGGATGAAGGTAATTTGATTAATGCATGTGCCTCAGTTTTTGTGCGAGTAAAAGGAGCGTGGATTACGTTGTGGTCAAAGAGGGAACAGGGTTCGGTTTTCACGCCAAGGAAGAGACTTGTTCGGAGATAAGAGGGAGGCCCCTCTCCCTTCCTCACATGGGCGTGGATAGCCCACGCGGTTTAGCCAAGCAACTTGGCTAGAGGAGACGGTGGATCAAATCACGTCGAATCCCCTTTTTAGGGGTGTAAGAGGTATGCTCATGAAATGCAATTTATGCGGAAGGGTAGTGAGTAAAACATTTTTTTTTTGTCTATGGTATTTCCAAAGTTGGTTTGGGAGGTATAAGGTTAGCAAAATTAATATTATCCTTTTGGTTTTATTAAAATGTAATGGAGAGAAAAGGGTGTATGGTGTTGACATGATTTAAATGCTTAGAATTTTATTTTGATGTCAACTATATTTTGGAGGAAGGTCTTTGTTCTATGATTTTCAATATTGTTTAAGGAATAAATTAAATATCCCATGGTGTTGGATATTATTTGAGAGGAGCTTGATGCATGATTAGAAAAAGAGAGATTTTTGGTGTTTTTCCTTATAAAAGTATATCATATTATATATCACTAGAAAGCTTATTTCGAGGGCTATTTGACTAACTCATTTAGAAGGAGAAATAAGGTGTATATAGAAAGAGATATTTCTTTTTGTAAAGAGGTTCAAAAGTGAAGATTGTTGTGCTCTTTTTCAAAGTGTGTTGAGTGTGGCAGATTTCCAAAGGGGTTTCTTCACTTCAAAAAGGTATGGGCACATTCTCCTATTAATTTTTTATGGTGGTTGATTTCTAAAATATCATTGGAGGGAAAAGGATTGTTTGTGGTTTCCTTTTCAAAAATGGTTGGGTGAATGCTTCAAGGTTGATTTTGAGTTGAATGGTGTTGGTTGACTAAAACCTTGTTTGATGAGTATTGTTGTTGAAACCCAAATTGGTTGGTGAAAAGAACATGAGTATCATTGTTATATGAGATATTGCATGGTTGGCAATTGTTGGGTTGTGTTTCATGTTCATGAGAAAAGCATACTATATCTATCTTATTCTTTTGAGATTTGAGATTGAGTTGAGATTGATATTGGGAGTTAATTATAGAACACATTGAGTCTCTAACAATTCTCTTTATGTTTCTATGAGATTTGAGATTGAGATTGGGAGTTAAGTATAAAACATATTGAGTCTCTAACAATTATCTTTATGCTTCTATGAGGTTGATGAATCACATTGGGTCTCTAACAATTCTCTTTGTGGGTTCATGCCAAGCAAGTTTTTTTCTTGATGAACTTGTGAGCAGGTTTTGGACAGGTTCCGTTGGGGACTTGTAAGCAGATTTGGACAGGTTTCGATGGGGACTTGTGAGCAGGTTTTGGACAGGTTCCATTGGGGACTTGTGAGAAGATTTGGACAGGTCCTAGCAGAGGACTTGTGAAGCTGAGTTTGATAGTTCTATCAGAGAACTTGAGGATAGAGGTGCATTGGTTCTATGAGAAGAACCCGAGGACATTTTTGCTAGACCGAAGGACTGTGTTTAGTGCAAATTCGAGGACCAGCTTTGGAGGTGATAGAGTTGAGGATAGAGGTCTCTATCCAGAGCAGGGAATACATGTGTCTTCTATGGATAGAGTTCCATTTGTTAAGGGCAGTGGAGGCAGAGGTCTTCTAGAGGATCACCAGCCAGAGTAGAGCTAGGGGAAGGTATCTCCTTTTATCAGAGGCTCATAAATTCAGATTGGGGGAAGGTATATCCTTTGGGCCGAGGCTCATAAACATTGTAATTGGGAAGGTTTCCCAAAGAACTTTGAGATAAATTTTAGAGAAAATTTTTGTGGACGTAGCCCAGGCTTTCTGGGTGAACCACGTTAAAATTGGTGTCACTTTGTGGATGATCTTGTGCATTGTTTTGATATTGCTTTGGATATATTGCTTTACTGTTTTGAAGTATAAAGGAAAAAGTAAAAAGAGGTCTTATATTGTTCACCCCCACTCTTAGTATAAGATTGTGTTCTTCAAAAAAGAGTATAGCAACCCAATTAATTTTTTACTCTAACAATTATCCATCACATTTGTATTTATCCCATACTGTTCCAATACCACCTAAAGCTCCTATAGAAAAAATTGCTAGACAATCACCCATCATCGAAATAATTTTAAAATCATCCTTACATATCTCATTATTTAAATTTTATTTCCTATATTAAAATAAACTCATGACTATAATATTTTTCTTAGGGGTCTTATTCATACCCTGATCCATGATGTAATTTTCATCATCATCACTTTTTACTTTTATTAGTGGAATTAGCCCCACTTCTTATTTACATCTATGATATTTTTATTTGAATTACCAAATTGATATCCCTTTAAGTTTACTTTTCTCTTTATCCATGCTTTGATGTCCTTACTCTTCTTTTGCCATTCCCACCAAAACTGTCATCTTCATCAATCTCTTCTATTTTTACATATTGTTCATAATGATACTTATCCTCTAGATATTTATGTTGCTCTAAATAATCTAAAATTCAAGGAACAATATGATAAACACATTTTTTTTTATATTATCCCAAAACCCCTAAAGTGTATGGACAATCCACTATAGTCATTATATTCATATGCTTTCTTGGAAAATACAAATTTCCTTGCATATCTTCTATATATTTTCATTGTTTTGTTGTTCCTAAAATTCTAGAGTACAATCAATACACTTTATACTACTTTTATTTTTATTGCAAGGTATGCTACTCGATAAAAGAAAATATAATTTATTTAGATTAACCTTTAACACCTTCAACTCATTTGCTTTAAATTTTTCATCCTCATATTCCTTTAATTTAAAATTTATCTCTCCATATTCATTTTTACCTTGAACAACTTTTTTATTTGAACTTGTACATTGTGCTTCCTCATCCCTTGTGTTATTTTTTAATGGTTAATTTGAAAGAACTATAATAGGCATTATCATCTGCTAATCCAAAATATTTTTTTTCCACTCTCTTAGGAGTAAAAAATCCTTGATTTGACCTCACTTCTCCTATTATATGATCTTGTTGTTTCAAATTGAATTTCTCCTCATGCTCAAAATTTTCCATCTCTTTCTCCATAATTATTACTTTGCAATATTTTTCCATGTCTTTGGATTCAAGACATTTGCAACATCAAAATTAAATGATTTCATAATCTTCTTGTTGATTCTATTCTCTTTATTTAGTTTTTATCCTATAGAATTCAATAAAAGGTTTCAAAATATCCATGGAAACACATATTTGAGTGTATACATCATGCCTTATCTCCTAAGTAGTTGGTCCCTCTTAGATGAAATTGCATAGAGTATTGCCAATATTTTTCAAAGCCTCCTTACTCATGAGTTGATAAGGATGTCCAAAAATCCAAATCCACATTAGAAGCATTGTATTAGTCTTTGTATCTACAAAGAAATTCTCACTCTGTGGTCTTAAATATAATGCATCTTTGAATATCAACCAAGAGCCTTCATCTATTATTTTATCCCATATTTCTAAATTAGAGAAGATAATGAAAAAAAAATTGAATAAAAATCATGGAGCAATTTGAACTCAATACCCACTTCAATTGATCTTGTTCTAAATCTTAGAAACCTAGAGAATACCCACATAACATGCATATTATCCTTTTGGTTTCTAGGAACACTTATATCATGGTCAATCATCGCATCCTTGGTAATCACTTCTATTGTAGTATCTACTACCTTTTATATATATATATATATATATATATATATATATATATATATATATATATATATATATATATATATATATTAGTATAGATTCTATCTTCCTCTTATTGCTAACTACGACATCCTTACTTCTAGTAAGGGATTTTTAAAATGACTTTCTTCACATGTATATTTTAATTTTTTTAACTTATTCTAATATTTAAAATATGAAGAAGCGATGCTCAATTATTGATTGCATTTTCTTCCTACCTCTTTCTCATGGTTTATGCTTTCTACTTGCTCCTAGCTCACATGCATTCCTAGATAACAAATTATATTTATTTATAACTAGCTATATCAATAAATTATGAAGCGATGATTATCTAATACCTTAGCTAAATATATATTTTTTAATTATGACTAGTTACATTTTAACAACTAGTGGATTTATCATACATTTTCATCATTGTCAAGCTCATAATGGTTGGACATATTTTTATCATAATCCCTCTAAAAGATAATAGATATTTTATTAATTATATTTACTCCTTTTAGAAAATATTTATGAATAGAAAAATATTTAATTCTTATTTTGCCTCCTTTTACCCTCACCTCCTATCTCATAATCGGTCATATTTTTATGTGCCCCAATACATGCATTAAAGTAAGCATAATATATAAATAATTTGCATGATCAAATAAGAAATGCATACTATTTTTTTTAAGGGGGTAAATATTATTATGTGGTCATGATATAACCTTTACATAGCATATCCGCAACATGTGATGGGAGAGATTTCAACATGGATCTCTTGATTTCAACTGGAGAGTTTTAAATACCCACTTGCTCTCCAACTCCTCTACATGAGCGGATATACTACTTGCTAGTCAATGAAAATTATAAATTGAGAGTGAATGTGAGTTGGAAGCAAGTGTAATTTAGGTGTGAGCCTCACCTTTTCTTACTCTAAATATTTAGTAAAATTTAGAAAATAAATAATTTTTATGAGAAAAACCTAGACAGTATAGATGGAAAACAATATTTGAAACCCCTAACTGAAAGTAAGGATATCAAAGCTAAACATATGAATGTCCTAGTATGATACAAGGGAGAATGGATAGATGGCATGTTCAAACTAGGGATTAGATGTTACACAAAAAGTAATTATCAAGGATGAGATGATCCAACATGATATAATAGTTCTTCAAAGAAAGTGGTTAATATGTAAGTTCCATGGATGTCAACAAAGGGTTTTGAAGGTTCAAAATTTGATCAAGTGGAAGTGGGGATTGAAGTTAAAGTACTCCATGGATTTTCTTCTTAATATTATTTTTCTCATCACATTTTGTTCTTTAGAATTCAAGTAAAAATAATGTATGATAACCCATGGTTTAGGGGATATATTCCCTATGTTTAATACCATGGAGTGACTATTTTTATTTTTATAAAGAAACTATTAAAGAATTATGACGTGGGTTAGGATTTTTGGACTTCTATATCAAGTTATTAGTAAGGAAATTTTGAAGAATATTGAAAATACATTGGGTTTTTTATCTAAGAGGGACCAACTACTAAGGTGTTAATGCATGCTATATATAACAAAATATGTGTTGTTTTTTATATTTAAAAACCTTTGGCATAACCCATTGATATTAAATATAAATCAAAATAATAGGATCAACAAGTGGAATATAAAAAATATATAATTCAATGTCACAATTGTTATTACAATAAAAATATAGCATGTTATTAGAAAAGTGAATATAATGGAGAAAGAGATAAAATTTTGTCCATGAAACTTTAATATATTGCAAGCAAATCATACAATAGTAGAAGCTATATTAGATCAAGTATATTCCATTCCAATAAAATATACAAACAAATCCCTTTTGCAATATCAAATGACAAAGGCCATCATAATTAACTCAGATCAACTCTTAGAAGAAACAAAGAATAATATACATGATTGAAAAGTACAATGTGCAAGTTTAAATTTAAAATAAATTAATGGGGCAAAGGAAAATTTTTAAAACAAACGAGGCATAAGAGGTGAATTTTATTCCATGTAAGACATCTTAATTTTTCCCATGTAGTATAAAATCCTCTCCTTGCAATAGAAATAATAAGATAAATGTTATTCCTTACACTTTATGGTTTTAAGAGTGCCATAATAAATAAATAATGATTGAGGATATCCATACCAATTTAGGACTTTTATTTGGCTACATTGTAGAGAGAAAAATTTGTTAGTGGGTAGAAAATCAAGGAAATAAGGCAATAGGGAAAAAATGATTTAGTTCAAAATACTCAATTATAGTTCATTACATTAATTTAAGGTACATAATAGATAGGGCATGATATGATTTTTATTCAAAGCATGAGATGATCCAACATGATATAATAATTCTTCAAGGAATGTGAAGCCTACAAGGACAACCACATTGCATATGAGGATAGTCTAAAAGTAAACTCACTAATAAGACTTTTTTAAAAAATGAGAATATAAAAACAAGAGAATTTCTCATCAAAATCAACAATAGAAGAAACACACTACAAAATATGATAAGAGGATATTAAAATTTTTAATTTTGTTAAACAATTTTCTTTCTTGGATGTTGCTAAAAGATGAAACTTTAAATAGGAGGTCCCCGGTTTGAATTCAAAAGGAAGTAGGGTTGTATATGTTAGAAACCTTCTAATTAAAATAATCACATCAACAAAATAGTTACAATGAATATAGTAAATTATAAAAATAAATAAAATACTGCAATATGAAATCGAAATGTGACAACTATATTAATCACAATAGAATCACAATATAGAATCATTG
This sequence comes from Wollemia nobilis, assembly GCA_028583015.1. Taxonomy (NCBI): domain Eukaryota; kingdom Viridiplantae; phylum Streptophyta; class Pinopsida; order Araucariales; family Araucariaceae; genus Wollemia; species Wollemia nobilis. The sequence goes on from JAQPPZ010000741.1 coordinate 1,863,582, forward strand.
GCATTTTTGAGGGAGCAACCTCCTAAGAATAAATTTGATACAATATGAAAAAAAGGGATACATCCATCTATGTGCCCTTGCCTTTCTAAATACTTTTCACAACCATAATTGTAATGCTCAAGGGTCAACTTCACATGCAAGTGGAAACCTGAGCTAGAATATTGAACTAAAAAAATAGCTATATTCTTAATAATGATTACATTAAATGGACCTACTTTTCTAAGCACCTCAATTAGCCCATGCACATTACAAAACATTATATATTAACATTTAGATGAGGTCTACACATTAGAAAGGTAGTAACTACATAATAATGTTAGCATGGGGTCCTAGCATACCCTTCCCTTCCAAAACGCATTGTACTCAAAGTTGGAGATGAGAAAATATTTTTGTAGCTATGATATTGAATCCCATGTGGTATATTTAGGTTATAAGTCATGTCATTGCACAAGAATAGCTACAATCATACATTTGCAAAGGGTGTATGATATCTGGTCTAAAACTTTTTCAAGCTCTAGAATGATGGATCCCTCTTCATCCAGCTCTGGAAGTGTGAATGGAACCTCTAACTTATTTTCAACCACCTTCTTTAGGTATGAGACATGAAATACTAGATGGATATTGGAAGTGGGCGAAAGGGTCAATTTGTAGAAAGTAAAACCACATTGTTATAACACATGGTAGGGACCATAGAATTTAGCTACGATTTTTTTGTACCCATGAAACTAGAGTGATAACTATTTATAGGACTTTAGGATGAGAAAAAACATATTCCCAATATTAAATTTACATTTAGAATGGTATTGATTAACTTGCTAATGCATATGGTTCTAGGAAAATTCAAGATTTACCTTACATTTTTAGAGGACTATTGCATGTTGAATAAGAGTGGTATATAGAGCTTGAACCTTGGAACTTCGTAGGTTTATAAGGAAGGTGTTGGTGTAGGAAAACCATATGCTGCTTCAAATGGTATAACTTCGGTAGTATGTGATATGAAGCTTTGTACCACAATTTTCTTAGAGAGAGTCATTTAACCCATTATGGAGGATGTTTTGATGCAAAATAATAAAGGTATATTTCCAAGAATATGCTAACATTTTTTGTTTGGCCATTAATTATTGGGTGATAGGTTAAATTAATTTTGATGTGAGTGCCCTACATCTTAAATAGTACCTTTCAAAAGTGATTGGTAAAAGTAGGTTCCCTATCAAATACAATTGATTTGGGCATTCCATGAAGGTGAAATATGGAGTCCAAAAATATTTGGGAAACTATGAAGGTTGTGTAGGGATGAGCTAGGAAATATAAATGAGCATACTTTATGATATGATCCAATACAACAAAAATGACTAATTTACCTACAAATTTTGATTATATTTTAATAAAATCCATAGAAATGTGTGTCCACACTTATTCTAAAATTGGTAGAGGTTGAAGAGTTCCTAGTGAATAAACAATTTTAGTTTTCATCCTTTGGCACCTATTGCATTTGGTCATAAAATATTGAATGTACAATTTTAGTTTTCATCCTTTGGCACCTATTGCATTTGGTCATAAAATATTGAATGTACCCTTATAGTCCCTTCTAAAATAAAGTGTGTATGGCCCTTTTGTAGGTTTTAAGAAACCTAGAATGTCCCATTATTGATGATGCATGTATTTTGTATAAGATGAATTCTTGCATTTGTGAATTTTAAGCAACTAAATAATGATCATGATATATCAAGTTTTATCCATATTAGACATAACCATGGCATGAATTGGGGTCTATTTGGAGTTTTTGTATTAGGGTTTTCAAACTAGAATCCATAGTTATTTCCTCTATGAGCTGACTTGTCCATGGTGTGGATATGGCACTTAGGATACCTTGATCTTTATATTATCAGGATAGTGCATCTTCCACTATATTACCATTCCCTTTTATATGTGATTTTATAATCATAAAACAATAATTTAGATAAATATTTTTATTGTTCAAGTGTGGCTACTCGTTGTTCCAAGAAATACTTTAGACTTTGATGGTTTGTTTTGATTATAAAGTGATGCCCAGAAGATACGACCATCAATGATTAACAATATTTTAAATGGCTAGAATATCCTTTTCATTAATGGTTTTTTTAAAATTTACGTCTAATAATGCTCTACTAATGAAATCCAATGGTATTCCTTCTTCGATCAAAAATACCCTAATTTCACTACCAAAAGCATCACTTTCAATTACAAAAGATTTAGAAAAATTAGGCATTGCTAACACCAATGTGGTTGCCATAGCCATTTTTATTTCCATAAAATCTTGTTCTACTAGTTCTAACCAGATGAATAAATTATTTGTCAACATTATTGTGAGAGGGTCTACTATCTTTCCATAGTTCTACACAGACTTTTAGTAATACCTAGTGAGTCCAAAAATCCTTGAATTCCTATGAATGTATGAGGATTTTGCCATTCTTGGATAGATTTAATCATGTTAGGATCCACTTTAGCTCCATATTTATATATGGCATGGCCCAAATATTACCACCTATTGCATGCTAAAATAACACTTTGATCAATTGGAATAAACTTGATTCTTAGACAAAATTTGCAAGTATTGATCCACATGTTGGAGATCCTCCTTCCAAGTGCAACTATAAATAAAAATATCAATAGAGAAGAATAGAATAAATTTGTGAATAAAGGGCAAAAAAATATCATTCATCGAACTTTGAATACTAGAAGGTGCATTGGTCAAACCAAATGGCATAACCAAACATTTGCAATGCTTTTCATGAGTCCTAAAGGTAGTTTAGGAAAGCCATATTCTTTGATTCTAATCTAATGGCATCCAAACCACAAATCCAAATTTGAGAAAAATTGGGCACCATGCAATTCATCTAAAAATTCATCAATTATTGAAATAGAAAATTTATCCTTAACCTTTATTTTAATGAGCTCTCATAAATTCACACACAAGCACCAAGACCTATTATTTTTTGCACCAACATAGAGAAATAATAGCGACTAATATTGGGATGAATAACCCTTGTTACAAGAAATTTGTACACCATCTTATCAATATTTGACTTTGGGATATATGGATACGTATAAGGGAGGATATATGGAGGAAGGATACCTAGAATAGTTTAATTGTGTGATCATTAGTATAATGAGGAGGTAGTCCTTTGGGATCCTAAAAAATAGTAGCATATTTTTACAATAAATATTGTAATTCCTCTTTTGGTTCCTTGTCCTCATCAATTGGACTTTGTATAACAAATAATTGAGTCACTACTCCATAGGGCAAATTTTTTAACAATTTCTTCACTTGATGAGACAAAGTAACTTGAGGATATTATGTCTTCATTCCCCATAGAGTGTACTCAATTCCTAGTGGGCTGAATTTTATCCAAAGCTTAGAAAAATACCATAATACTAGACCTCAATGCTTTAAGCCACTATGCTTCCAATACAACATCACACCCATGTAATTGTAGGGTAAACACATCATCCTTAAGATTATAGTCCTTTATTTGTACCTTGACATTTTGACACTTTCTCTTACATGGCAAATTTTCTCCATTAGAAATCATGACTTCAAAGGAATTACAAGTATTTATATAACAATTTCTTTGTTTTCTATTCTTGTATCAATAAAGTTATGTGTGATGTTTGAATCAATAAGAATTATTACCCATCATTCTTTGAAGTTCCCTATCAATTTTATAGTTTGGGGAGTTGAAATTCCTCTCAATGCATGCACCAAAAGTTTTGGTTGGGATATTTTTGGGCTTCTCACTATTTTATCTATTAATATTCTTGATTATACTATTTTGCCTCATGATATTTGGTTGTTGTCGTCTCATCTAAATTGAGAAAATACAATTTTTATTGCACATATTTTTGTCTTGTGGAATACTTCTCATCATATTTATAACATAGCCCTTAGGTTCTATGAGCTTCAATATTTTATCGAGATAACCTTTTAACAATAGGTAATTTATTGCTAGGATTTAATGTTGGCTTGAAGGAAAATAATTCTTGATATTATGAAAACTTGGAGGTGCGTCCTTGAGAGTTAAAATTTATCTCCTACCAGTATAGTCAATCCTATTCATGCTATAATGTTTGTGTCTTAAATATTTTAAATTCAACGTTAGTGTCATCCTTCAAACCACTCTCAAAATAACATTGAAATAATTTTTCATTCAATCCAATGGTATGGTTGGCCAATTTTTCAAACAAATATTGATAGTCTGAAATAGTTATTTTTTGTTTTAGTTTAGTAAGGGTTCTGGTAAACTCATCATATTCACTAGGACCAAATCAAGTGAGTAGTTTTTCAAATACATCTTAAGTAAGATTGGGGTGCACTTTTTTTATTTATTAATACTAATGTAGGAAATATAATTAAAAATTAAATGATGCAATGCTATGGGATGTTATGAATATTCAAATAATGTTCTTATTACATAACCATTCATTTGGATTCTTCCCATCAGATTTTGTAAAGTCTAAATTTTGTACTTTATATGAATTATTATTGTGTGTTTCCTGCTTGAGATTACTGGACCCTTCATCCTTGGGATGAAAAGGACCATATCTTTCATATGTTTGGGTGCTAATTTTTAAATGGCTTTACAATTTAATAGATCTTCAATTTACTTCATCCTTATTCATCTTCTATTCCCCTATCACATAAGTTAAAGATTTTTGTAAATTTTTTATTTCAATCTGCAACTGACTTAGACCATTAGTGAATTGCTTTCACAAATTCTCCTCCTATTGAATCACCTATGTGGTGATTTTTTTGTTATGTTTGGTGTCCCCTAATGTGTGTAGCCACACAATATGATTTTACACCTTCTAAGGTTACTAAAAATAGGAATACTATTTTGGTAGTTACTATTTTATTAATTATTTCAAAAAATTATTTTGGTGCTATATATAAAAATGACCAACTCAAAAAGATGATAATAATTAACTCTTAAATTTTTTTTGACACCCTACACTTATTAAAATAAATTTACATTTTTATTTTTTATTTTAGTAAGTGTCATTTGTTTTTATCCTAAAACTTTTCTTCCCCTAAGAATTTGGTTTTCTTATCTATTCTTGATAACTATCTTGTATTTTACTATTTAGCGCAAAAACTATCTTAGTAGACTTCATCTTGATTGTTACTAATTTCATATAATCATCATTATTTTTTATAGTATAGTTAATTATGTAATAGTTGCAATCTCCTTAGTATGCTCAAATTTTATGGTTAGGTTTCTTAAGGTTTGATAGTCGACGTAGAGTTTGACATATGATTGAATCAGGATAACTCTAGGCCAATGTATGCACATTGTCCATAGCTCCCTATTATATCGTAGTAATGAATGACAATTCTTAGACCAATATTTTAGGCCACTACTCAAGAAATATTTCACACATACCCTTGAGTGCACTATTTTCTTCTCTGATAATATAGAAGGATAATCTTCTTGAGTGATGTACTTGATACACTATAAATACATGGTCAAAAAATTTCTATGGTTAAAGGTCTTTGCTAAACCTATGAAGGTCTCTATATATACCCCAAGGTATATGAAAGTTTAAGTCCATATATGAGCTTTATTTAAAGCTCGAGTATTGGATTCTAATCACCTTTCACTTTACAAGAAAACTAACTTAATCAATAATGATAACTCGTGTATGATATTTTAAAACCTCCACCATAAATTTTCTAACCTATTAAACTAATACACATTAAAAAATACAATTGTTACAACAAATTGAAGAAATAAATAAATAAATAATAAAACAATAACTATTGCAATCGCAATAGTACATATCCTTAAAACGTGCTCTAATACCACTTATTAGACTTATTAGAAAGCTTCTCGACATATCCAGCGAGACCGACAATTAGAGAGAATCGCAGGAGGTCTGAACGAAAGAAAGCCTATTCAGGCCCAGATCGTAAAGTATATGAAAGTTCTGCTGCTGTATGTTCCCAAAGATCGACATCCCCGACGACCCCGCCATCGCCAGGCACATCACTCTGCTCTCGTCGTCGACAATGAACGAGTTCTCGTCAGGCAAATCGAAATCCGCACCGCCTGCAAAATGGAAAGTAATGGCCGGAAGTTTCACCTCGGACATATCAGAGGCCATTTTGTAACAAACATCCAGGCCAAGGATCGATCCGTCCCATTCCTCCAACATCACATTTTCCTGAACCGCTCTCTTAACCGAATCATAGGCAGTTTGCTCCAGGTAAGTGATGGTAGTCCCAGAATCAATTATAACTCCTCCGCTCCCATCAGCCTGGAGGTCGACAGTGCCAGCGGGGAAATCAATGCGAGAGCCCCCAACGCTCAATCCTTCAAGAGTAAGATAGTAGAAAGTCGGATTCACCTCATTCTGCACAAGCGGAGTGGACTTGATCACAGCGCCCTGCAAATCCGCAGACTTACCGAACAGCAGAGGGCTGGTTTTGGTTGGGGGATTGTCAATGGAAACGAGGCAGTAAGAGAACTTGTTTTCGGCCTTGGGTCCCAGCTGGGAAATCAGAGACAAAGGGCCCCGTCCCAAGCCCACGAGACCGCCGGCCTGAATAATACTGACTCCTTCGTTATCATGCCCGCAGCCGAAGGCCACGCGGGGAATGGCGGTATTTCTTCCGCTGGTCGTAGCGAGGGTGAAAGTCTCGTAGGCGAGAACGCCTTTCGTGAAGGAGTTGTCTCCGTAACCGTACTGGTACTCGCAATCCGATGTGCATTCTGAATTAAGCGCTTCGCATAAGGAACTCGAACAAGGGACGGTTTCGTAGGTGCTCGATTTGGAAGGATTGAAGATTTCGCCCGTCTGGTTGTAGCAGTTTTCGCACGGCTCGCACTGCGTCCACACGAGATCGCTGCCCGTGTCCACGATCGCACTGTATGTGAGCAGCGGGGTTCCAATTGCGATCAGCATCAGAAATTCCCCGTTTCCCGCATGGACCGGGGTGTCAATGTCCTTGAGATCACCCGACAGTTTGGAGAGCAACATATCGAGTCTGCCGCGGCTGCGCGCGATGGCTCGTCGTATGCGTTCGGTCTTGGTCATCTGATCCGAATCTATCCGTACAAGGTCGACGCCGAAACCGCCTAGCCCAGTGGCGACCCCCATATCTTGCATGGTTTCTCGGTTTAAAGAGCTATGATTGCTATGGACAGAGGAATTGCACGATTGCGAAAAGAAACATAGAGTAACGGCTACGAGAATGGGGAGGAAATAGATACCAAATTGACGAATGGTTGCCATGACGATAAATTTTTCAAATCAAATAAAGAAATTTCCTGAATAGTCCAATACTAGAATGGGATATATATAGAGGTCGAGCGGGCTTCTCGTTTCGACTTCTTGCGGAAGATAGGATAAAAGGGACCGAACCCATTCACGCGTCTACTTTTATTTATATTTTTTCTGGAGAACAAGAGAAACGTGCCGTGCCGTTCGGTTCTCAGAAAAGAAATCACGGATGATAACGAGAAGTGGATGACATGCTGTGTGTGTGTGTTGGTAGGACGTTTAGGTGATGGCAGGAGGCATGACGACTACACATAAACCATCCAATTGCTGGACTTCCGTGAAGTATGATGAGTGCACATATCAAGTTTGATGCGAAGGGGCATGTATCGTATTTAAAAGTGAAGAAAAATCTTGCACTAATTTAAACTTTCCCTGAGCAGGACCTTTCATTTCAAAATTCTTGAATTAATTTAGGCTGTCCGTGAGCACCACCTTTATCTGTGAGCATCACCTTTCTTTTTTTAAAGGTAATAAAATTGTGTTGAAGGAATTTTGCAGAATTTATAGATTATAATTACAAATCATTATTTTTTTAACAAAAATATGTCAACGTTTTGTAAACAGAAGATATACTTTTATAATCTTAATTTTGATGTTTTCTTATAAAATAATTTAAAAACTTAATTATTTAGTGTTTTTAAAAATCATCCATTTTATTTGTATTTGTTTTATATTGTTGTAATATTGTTTGAAGTTTTTATAAAAGAAATTGTTAGGCAATCATCCATCTACCAGGTCATTTTTAAAGCATCCTTATATTTCTCATTACTTAATTTTGTTTCCTATATTAAAATAAACTCTACGTTATAACAACTTATTAATTCCTTAGTAACATTTTTGTAATACCATATGATATCACTTTTTTATTTTTATTAATGGGCTTAGCCCTACTTCTAGTTAACACCTATGATATATATATATATATTTTTGGCTTCCCACACCGATATTCCTTTGAGCTTATTTTTCTCTTTGTTCATGCTTTGATGACCTTCCTCTTTAGTTTTCATTCCCATCAATATTTTATCTTCATTAATATTTTCTATTTTTCATATTGTTTACATTGAAAACTATCTTCTAAAGTTTTATGTTGCCCCAAGAAATGTGAAATGTAAAGAATAACCTCAATAACACTTTCTTCTCTATGTTTTCATGAATACCCTAAAGTGCAAGGATGATCTTCCATAGTAGTTTCTTTCTTATGCTACACTAACAACCCTAAATTTTTGTGGATATTCTCCATATGTATTTCTTTATTATGCTATTTTTCAAACCCTTTACATTAATTTTTATTACAAGGAAAAGACTTTATTCTACATGAGAAAAATGAAGATGATTTACCTAGATTAACCTTGACCTCTTTAACCTCATTTACTGTAAAATTTACCTCCCCATATTCCTTCACACCTTTAACTCCTATGTTTTAAATTGTGCATTGTTCTTCCTTGTCTCTTGTGTCATTTTTTCATCTAACGGTTGATTTGAATAAACTATAATAACATTTTGTTACATACATGATACTTATATCTCATAGGGACATATGATATTGCATGTAAAGTGGACCATGTATCAAGTTAGAAATGGATCATGTGTTAAATTAGGAGAGTGTGTGTCATAAAGCTATGTATATAACCACTTTATCATAGAATCTATTTGTTTTCATAGAATTATGAATGGAATTTCTTGGTATCATAGATGTAACCACCATAAATTAGATAGTCAAGAATATTGTTATAAACTACTGTCATAGTAGGTTGTCATAAAATATTATCACAAAATATCAAGAAATATGCTTGTAAATATTATAAAGTGGAAGGATGTAACCCTCCTGAGCTAGTAAAGAACCTTTATATTTTGTAAGGAGGTTTCCCCCTCAAATAAATCCATGATAATAATATAATAAATCTTAAATTTTCTACAATTACTATGATTTATGTTTCCATATTTCCTTTAATGAATGCTTATATTATTGGGTATATGATATTAGTGTTGCTTTTATCAATACTCTATGCAATCATAGTTAGGATTATCTTTTGCACTAAATTTCTTACCTTAATATAGCTCTACACTAAGAATTTTGAGACTAAATATTCGCATGAAAAGAATAGGTTCATTGCAAGTGGTATTAGAGCCCTTTCTAGGGTATGGTAAGCTTCTTTTGTAAGGAATTTTTTTCTACTAGCCCTAGGTTTATATGTTATCCATGGTGTTCCAACCATTTTAAAATAACATGAAGGAGTTGTCATTATTGGCTAAGCTAGATTACTCATAAAATATTTAATATAGTGAGGGGTGATCAAGCTCTAATACCTACGCCTTTGGAAACACTCATATCTAGAATTAAGCTCCCATGTATATGACATATACCCAGATACCTCTTTTAGGAACCCTTAGCTAAACCTTTATATGTAAAAATTCAATCACCCATGTAATGTCCATAGTGCATTAAGCATACCATTAAAGAAGATCACCCTCCTATTGATTAGATAGATAGGTAATACACTCAAGGGTATGTGTGGAATCCTCCTTAAGTAGTGACCTAAAATATTATTACAAGCATTACTGATAGTTGTTATAGTATAATAGAGACTGTGGAAAGTACACAAATCCTAACCTATAATGCATCCATTCCTGCTTACCTTATCAAGAGTAAATCTCACAAGATAAACAAAGTAAAATTCTAAGAGTTTTGAAGAAAATATGCAACTTAAAAACCCTTGTATAAAACAAAGTCTAGACTATAATTATTTTCGAATATAGCTCATTGTGATTATTTCAAATAGTTGTTTTTTGGTATATAACACCCATACACTTTTTAAAAACTTTACTAAAAATAGTAACTACTCAAACTAGTATTTCTATTTTTAGTAAATTCCCCTTGAGACCTGTTATAAAGCAATGGAGGCTAGAATGCACAAGTTAGAGCAATAACACTCCAAATTGAATGCCATAATGGATGTTCAAATATCTTCTCTCATCATCATGTTAGAATATTGTCAACATAAGCAAGACCAAATGATTCACGATCTTGAAGTGCTTCAAATTAGAAATTAGAAATTTCAATTTTGATGGGTATATTAAAAATAGCTTAAATGCTCAAATGAGGAAAACTAGTGAATGATCAAAAATTTCCAAGGTCTCTAATGAGGAAAAATGTAGGTAGGTAGACTCCAATACTTTCCAATAATTTCTAATATTTGTTAGAACAAAGTCATAAAATTGGTTTATTAAGACCAACTAATGATATGAGCTCCGTGAAACCCCTTTTGACTAGTGGATATTTTTAGAAACTTTTCAACTTGATCTTGAAGCCCTTAATTGATATAGTAGTTGTGAAAACAAATTTCTAATCTTAGATGGAAACAATTCAAGAGATAACTCCTTAGTCAATTTGAGATGTCAAAGTTCAAAACATCTATTAGTACCCTCACTAAGCTTTGAAAAAAAAGTATATATAACTACTTTTCATAAGCTCACCAATAGAACTAATGTTGTTCCATAGAAAAAATTTAAGAGTTATTTTATTAGTGGCCTAAAGCAAGGGATAATGATTGAGATTCAAATTCTTAAGTTGGCCAACTACGTGATGGCCACAAGGTTAGCTAAACTAGTAGATAACAATTGGAATGCTCAACAAGAGGATTTTAAAGCCCTTATATTTCAAAATAGAACCTTTGCATCCATAAATAATAATGCTCTAAATGCTCTATTAAATGCTCTAGCATTCAAGAGAAAAACACTAGAGGAGATGGTGAAGCATATATCAAAGGGACTCTATTATAACTATGATAAAAAGTGGACCATATGACATAATTACAAACCCCAATACCTCTATCTTCTAGATATGAGTAGTTCTTTAGTTTCTTGTATATATATGGGGGATAAATTTTTAGATTTTGCAAAAGATCCACTAGAATCAATAGATGTAGAATTTTAAACTAATATATATGAAGAAGAGATTCTCACCCTTTCATTCAATGACATTGTGGGAATATCAACACCCTAATGCATGACAGTCCAAGGATCTATGAAATGATACAAGATTTTGATCCTATTAGATTTATTTAATACTAATAATTTTATTGACCTTATTGTCACCAAATGAGAAAATTGTTTCATTTATGGCCATGATAAAATTTTGGTAAAAAATGCTAATGGCAATATCATGAGTTGTAATGGGAGTATCAAAATTTTAATCTATCCATAGGTGACTATCACTATCATACTAACCTCTATGCAGTCTCATTGGATGCAATGGACATTGTATTAGGTTGTCCTTAGCTACAAACATTGGGAATAAATTATTGAAACTTTTCAAAACTTTGGAAGTAGTTCAATATAAAAAACTAAACCCACATAATTTGAGTAAAAGTTATCAAATCCCATATTTTAAAATCCCATTAAATGTAGAGACTGATTAATAAAGGACAAGAAAAATATGGTTAGGTTTTTCCAAATGTAGTTATGTGTTATCCAAGATAACAATATGCCTTAAAACTTGTCACCCATCTTAATTAATAATCAATAAGTCTTTATTGAGATTAAAAAATTATTGCATAGTAAATTTAAAGATCATATAATCAACTTAGTTCATGGTACTAAACCTCCTAACATTCAATCATATGCATACCCCTATCATCAAAAGAATAAGATTGAATAGTTAATAAAGGAACTATCAGATATAGGGCTCATTTAATTAAATCATAGGTACTTTTTCATCATATATCTTACTTGTTAAGAAGAAGGATGAGTCATGGATAATGTACATGGACATTCATTTATATGGATATAGGGCTCATTTAATTACAGCATAAGTACTTTTTCATCCCATATCTTACTTGTTAAGAAGAAGGATGAGTCATGGAGAATGTGCATGGACATTCATGTACTCGATAATATAACCACCAAGGATAAGCTTCTCATCCCTATAATTGATGTTTTATTGGATGAATTACATTGTGCTCAATATTTTACCAAATTGAACCTTAGGTAAGGGTATCATGAAATTCATGGTCATAGAGATAACATTCCCAAAATAGCTTTCGAGACCCATGAGGGGCATTACAAGTTCTTTGTAATACCCTTTAGCCTCTCCAATCCACCATGGACTTTTCAAGACTTGATGAATAAGGTTATAGAATCCCATCTATGAAATTTTACATTGGTATTCTTTGATGATACATTGATCTACAATAAAATATGGGAAGGGCACGTGCAACATGTCAATTATGTGTTGAAGATCTTGCAACAAAACCATTTTTCATCAAAAAATATAAATGCACCTTTTGGGTACTTAAGGTAGAATATTTGGGACATGTAGTGGCCAAATATGATATCTACATTGAACAAATATTTATGCCATGAAGGAGTGATCCAAACATAAAATGTTGAATATTCTTCAAGTATTACTTGGTCTTACAGGATATTACCAAAAATTTGTTAAGGACTATGGGAATATGGTGACCCCTTTAACAACTATGCTAAGAAAGGATGCAATTTAATGGAACGATGTCGGTGAATAGGATTTTTTGACTTTAAAGGATGTTATGTTCTACACACCAATCATAGCCATACCTAATGTTTCTAAAACTTTTATCATCAAAAGTGATACCTCTAGAGTCTTATTGGGGGTAGTACTTATGCCAGAAGGTTGACCATTTGTATTCATAAGCAAGGCTTTGTTAGGGAAAATTCTCACCAAATCAACTTACAAGAAGAATATAATGTATATTTTCTTTGTTGTCCTCCATTTATAACCAATCTTGGTAGGATAATACTTCATCATCAATTCAAACCATCATAGTCTTAAGTATCTCTTGAAATAAAGGATTTCTTTTCCAAAGTAAAAAAATATGTTACTAAGATATTAGCATATGATTATGAGATAGTTTATCACAATGGATAAATAAAATATGGTTGTTGATGCTCTTTATAAACTACCTAGAACATAATATATTTTCTATGAAGTATCCATCCTTAAGGTTGATTGGATAGAGACACTTAAGTTAGGATGGAAATAAAATCCCACACTAGTAAAGTTATTTACAACTTGTGGATAGTAGCAAGGGACCATCCTAATTACTCATGTAATAAGAGTTACTTGTGCTATAAGCATCAAGTTGGAATTCCACCCACTTCACAATTCAAATCACAAATTCTCATAGAGCTACACTCTTATTCAATAGGAAGACACAGAAGTTTCTTGTGAACCTATGAATAGGTCAATCATAGTTTCTACTACCTTGCATTGAATTTGGATGTTAAATAGTTAGTGGATAGTTTTTATACTTATCAATGTAAAAAAGGGGAAGCAATCATTACACCAAGCGTACTTCAATATTTTCTCTCTAGAGTCCCCATGGATAGAAAGTTTCATGGACCTCATTAAATGACTTTATATATCTAAAGGTAAATAAGTTATAATGGTGATCGTGGATTGATTTATCAAGTATGCTCACTTTTATTCCTTAATTCATATATATATATACTATAAATATAATAGAAAAATATTTCATGGATCAGATCTTTAGACTCCATAAGATCCCAAAATCCATAATTTGTGATCACAATAAGTTATACACTAGTAAATATTTCAAGGAACTCCATCACATTTAGGGAATCTAGTTTAAAAGAAGCACATCCTATCACCCATAGTCTAATAGTTAGAAAAATATGGTGGATAAATTTATTAAGACATATCTTTGATATTTTCTCTTAGATAACCAACCCAAGTGGAATTAATGTCTTTCCATAGCCAAATGGTGGTACAATACCACTTTTTGCACAACCATAATGATGACACTATATGAAATAATATATGGTCAACCACCCCCAACACTAACTTATTACCTACTATTTAGCTTGAAGGTTGAAGCAATTAACACTTTTCTTAATCGTAGGTAGGAAGTCTTAGCAGCATTCAAACAAAATTAATTTACTTCCCAAAACTATATGAAATAGTAGGTATACAAACATAAAAATAAAATGGAATTAGCAAAGGGTGACATGGTCTTCCTTCCTATCCAACCTTATAAATATATTTCTACTAAATAAAAGGATTTATATAAGATAGCACCCAAGTTTTATGGACCCTACAAGGTACTATAACAAATAAGGGATATTGCTCACAAGTTGGAGCTACCGCTAATATCTAATATTTACATATTTTTTCATGTATCATGCTTAAATAAAGTGGTTGACATGCATACTCAAGTACATACAATCCTAGTTAGTGAAAAGAGTAGGAAAAAATATATGGTATACTACTTTGTTATTTTTTATATAGTATACTAGGGTTGCTTTTATCAATACTCTATGCAATCATAGTTAGAATTATCTTTGGCACTAAATTTCTTATCTTAGTACAACTCTACATAGGAATTTTGAGATAAAATATTCACATAAGAAGAAGAGATTCATTACACCTTTCCCCTTCAATGATGTAGAGGGGTTTTTCTTGACACTTTCATAGGAGAGTAAAATTCTTGATTTGACCGAGATTCTACTGTGATATGATCTCCTTGTTTCATATTAAATTTTACCTCATACCCATAACTTTTCATCTCTTTCTCCATTTTTTCACTTTGTAATATCTTAGAATGTGTCTAGTCTCATGATATTGGTGACATTATAATGCAAAATTTTCATAATCCACTTGTTGATCCCATTCTCTTAATCTAAAAAGTTAATCCTAATGGATTAGGGTAAAGGTTTTGATAGATCCATGACAACATATATTTGATTGTATACATCATGCCTTCTATCCTTAGTATTTTATCCCTATTGGATGAACCCTCCTAGATTATTTTCAATATTCTTTAAAACCTCATTATTAATGATTTGATAAGGAAGCACAAAATTTTTAATACACACAATAAGCCTTATAATTGTATCTATTTCCACAAAAATTTGTATTCCATGGTCTTAAGCATAATTTATTTTTATCCCTAAACCAAGGGCACCCATCCTTTATTTTATCCCTTATTTATGAACTAGATAAGATAACGAGGATAATATTTTAAGATAAAATTTCATAGAGTAACTTCTACTTAATCCATGTTTGAATCTTAGAAACAATTTTCTAATATCCATAAAACTTATATATTAACCCCCTAGTTTTAAGAACCATTATATCATGGTCAATCATGTCATCCTTGATAATCTCTTCTAGAGTAGTATACCATATATTTGTTCTTCCTATTTTCACTAACTAGGGCCTTCACACTTAAAACTAGGGAATTCTTACTTCCAAAAATTACTTTCCTATTATGTTACCTAGATTTTCTTCACATAAGTTCTATAATTTTTTTCTTTCTTCTAAGATTTAAAACAAGAAGAAATGGTGTTTAGCCCTTTCTTACACTTTGCTTCTTACTTTCTACTCACTCTTGGATTGCATATGCTCCCATATAGATGGCATGTTATTATTTCATATAATTAATTAACATATATTTATGATCTATCTCACACACATGTCAATCTTAAAGCAAGATATAAATGTATATATGTTTTAGTTAATGAATTTTGCAAAGTATGTAGAGGAGTTGGAGAGCAAGTGGGTAGTTAAACCTCTCTAGTTGCTGAGAGGCCCATGTTCAAATCTCTCGCCTCACATGTTGCGGATATGTTATGTAATGGTTCCCTCGTGGTCACAATCTGTTTACCCCTTGTGGCCATCATCAAAAAAAAAAAAAATTACAAAGTAAAAACATAGTAAAAATATGTGGCTACTTATAACCTTATTGTCTACATTAAATTTTAGTGTAAGTTTCTAATAACTATACCAGATAGATTTAAAATTAGGATTTTGAGTCGATTTTAAAAAAATCATACAAATTTGTTTTTTAATTGATTATATAGGGTTCATCATAACCACATAATGCAGCATTTCAATGAATTACATTTAAAGGTGATGTAATGAAGAATATATTTGAATTCAATTAATGCTTATATATCACTATTTCAAAATACCTTTAGACTGAAATAATATAAATATCCAAAATTATGATTTTTTTATAAAGTTTATATACAAAAAAAATGTTTGTTGTTTATTTAAGAATAAAATGTAAATAATAAATAATAAAAAAAAAAATTATATTACGAAGAAGTTTTTGTAATAACTATAAAAAAAAAAAGTTCGGTGTCATGGTAAAACAATAAGCTATTATGAAAATATCAAATTATTTATGTAAAGGAAAATCACAAATAAAATTTAACAATGCTACAATAGGTTATTTAATAGAATTCAAATTTGATTCTTTTACATTTTTTTTTTCTTAAAATCTAAATATAAGTTATTTAGAGTTGATTTTATAATATTATAAACATTTTGTTATCCATATCATTAAATAACTAAAAATATTTGTGAAAAAAGTTATAGAAAATTTAGTTTAAATTTGAATAATTTCAAAAGGAAGATAACAATTTATTGAAGCTAACTTTTCATCCATATGTATCTCTACTCTACTAATTGATTTCTTTGAAAGGTTCATTTATTTTAATTTTTGAGTCCCTAATTCCATATTCTATAATAGTTGATCATTGTAATTGTTATACTTTTTCACCTCTATTCCCTATGTTTTCTAGCTAATTAAAAAGTGCAACGTAAAGGAAGTAGGTTCCCCTTTATTTTTTTCTTAGTTTCATTTTAAAACATTGACACTAAAATTATGTTACATAGTCATATATTAACAACATCTTAGTAGTAGAAGATGTTTATATAAATCCATATAAATACCTTACTTACTTAATACTATCAATACAATGAATAAAAGTTTATATATCTTTTGGATATTTAAGGTGAAAGTAGATTCAAGTGGTGGAGGTAGATGTCAAATGTATAGGTAGAGATTGAAGTAGGGAGATAGAAGTAGATTCAAGTAGTGGAGAAAAATTATAAACATATTGATGGAGGTAAATTATAGTGTAGCTAATAAACACAAGTGTAGCTGATAGATCTAGGTGTATGTGCAAAGGTTCTTTCTAGTAAAATCATAGTACAAATGAAGACAAGTGTATATGAAAGAAAAAACAAAAGTAGGAAAGCCTTCAAACCTAAATAACATATTTTTTCCTCTATTGTTAATTTTATATTTTAGACAAAAAGTCTAGAAGTTGAATAAATACATTTGGTGTGATCAAGGTTAGGGTTTGAAAATCTAAGATCCTAAATATTCTACTGCTTGTTTATTAGGAAAGATTCAATCAAGTAACAAAAAACCCACAACACAAAGGATACAAAAGGGAAAATATGTGAGATTAACTTGAATTAATCAATTGATACTATGAATAGTTTATTTCATGATAGAAAATTAACTTTAGAAAAACACATAGGATCCTTATAACATGAGATGATGGAATTGACTATAGTAAAGTCCACCATCTCATTTTGTAAGGAATTGACTAGAGTAATTAGGAAATAATAAAACCTCATCATGAAACAAGAAAAAATTATTTTGAAATAAACTATTCAAATAAATATGTCATGAGATGATGGAATTGACTATAGTCATGAGGAAACAAAAAAATATCATCACGAAATAAGTAAAAATGATTATGAAATAAGCTATTCAAATGAATATGTTGGAGACATCACTATTAGAATTGAAATCCTTCACTACCAGAGGATTCTATAGTAGTAATGATTCTATAAATGAATCTCATCTTCAAATTGAGTTATATATCAAAAAATAAAATAAAATAAAGATAATATATTACAAATAAAATAAATTTAAGCAACAATTACAAACACAATGATAAAATAAAAATAAATTATATAATAGATCATGGACACAAGTGGTAGAGAAACAAAAATCAATCCATAGGAACAAAGATATTTAGTAGATAAATAAATTAGGATTCAATTGTTAGAAAAAAGGAAATATAAAATAGATAAATACACATCATTATTAAAGTAATAAAAGAGCATGGATAATAATAAAACATAGTCAATTTAACAAGGGGTTTTATTTTTTATAAACTTATTTGGAGTAGACATATTCATTAAGCATGTATACTAGGAAACGTAAGGGAAGACATGAGAGGTAGGCCAACCTAGATTAGTATGTTTACTATGGGATATAAAAGGCAAGTTCTTCTAAATAGATTATTGCTATAGGGGTCACATATTTACTTGGATGAGGATCTTTCTCCTATACAAGAAAAAGATATAGGGATATAATGCAAAAAGGTAAAGGAAACAAAGAGTGAGGATCACTAGGAAAACTTAACATTGGTGAATTAGAATTATCATGTATATCCATATACAAAATGTCTTGTTCTAGGGCCTATAGATAAAAAAATGATAAAATGATACTAATAGAAACAAATGCACATGATGGATGCAATATTATATATTGCAAAGGATACAAAAAGATATCAATATGGAATAAAGTAGTAAGAAATAGAAAAGGACATGTAGGTGTAAATATACTAATAAAATATTCTTGGGGTAGACTTATATAGGTTGAGAAATAAGACTCAAATAAATAGTATATATGGATTAGAATCATATATAATGATAAAGTGATTAGCATGGCATCTTGTTATTTTGCTCCACAGCAATCAAATTTTTATAAGAAACATAATCAGATCATGAAGATCCATATATGGAATTTTCAAATATGTCATAAAATATAATGAGTTTGGAGAGGTAATTTTAGTGGGTGATTTTAATTCCAAGACAAGAAGTAGATGAGAAAGCTCTTTAAAAATTAATTAAGACATAAATGATAATCTGTTATGGCTAGAAAAAGAGGTGAATCACCATTGGTTAAGGTCATTATATGATAGTCAAGGACCCATTACACATTATGAAGTTTTTTAAACTATGTAACAGAGAGTGATTGATCATCTACAGTGACAAATATATGACAAAAATATGAAAAATATACTTGTTAAACACATAATGGATAAAAATTGAAGTAGTTTCCATGGAGCTAAAATATGATCATAATCCATCATACATAAATATTGAAATTCAAGAAAGTAGATAAGAATACCATATTCAAGTAGTTGAATGAATGAAAATAATAGACATACTCATAATAAATGAATTAATTGAAAAATAATTTTTAAATCATCACTCAAGTAGATTATGCAAAAAGAGGAAAGAAAGAGGATAGATACATTTTGAACTTTTGATAGTAGAAAATTAATGGATATAATAAAAGAATCCTTGGAATCATGCAGAAAGTTAAAACCTATGAAAATAAAACATGAAATATTCCTTATAATTCCATGGTATAATGAAGAATGCAAGGCAGTAAGGAGAACCTTGAAAAAATCATATAGAGAGAAAACATATAGGAAGATATATAAATGAGTGAAAGCAAAAAAGGAAGAACAAACAAGAAAACGACAAAAAGTTGTAATATATCTTGCAAAGCATAGACCATGACAATTTTGAAAAGTGATACAACAAATCAAAAGGCATACAAAAAATATGATAAATTAACATTGATTTCAGTATGCTAAGAAATTATTTGAGAGAAACCAAGAAAAATATACCCTTCTTAGAATCAATAAAATTCTGAAAAAAATCTTTGAAATATGCAAAGGAGAACATTAAGAATGTAGCAATAGGTAAAGATTAGGATATAGACCAACAAAGAAATTAAATAATATGTGGAAATTTTCCTTTGATTTGTCATGTAGACTAAAAATTTATAAAAGAAAAAATAGATATACATCAATAAGCTCAACCTAAATTGTAAACATAACCAAAAGAAGTACATAGATGCAAATATCAAATGGAGGAAAAAATATTTATAGCTTAACTAAAATCTAGTTCACACCATCTCAGATGTGAAACTAGAGATTGACAATTCTATGGAAGCCATGATTAGAATAGATATGCATATTTTTCACAGTAGTAGTGGAGATAAAGAATATTTTGTTATGGAATGTAAATCCTACAAGGACATTAGGATTTTATATGAATAAAATCTAAAAGTAAATTCACAAATGGAACTTTTTAAAGAATTGAGAATAAAAAATAAGAAAACTTCTTATCAAAATCAACAACAAAAGAAACACACTTCAAAATATGATAAGAGGAAGTTTAATATTTTTAATTTTGTTGAATGATTTTCTTTCTTGGATGTTGTTAAAAATTGGAAATTTGAATAAGAGGTCCAAGAATTGAATTCAAAATGGAGTAGGATTGTACACCATACCCTATCCTGTATTAAATATCTTGGTTCTATAGAGTGTAGAGTGTTTTTTGGTGCATGTAATTTAAATTATTTCATTTAATTTCATTTCCTTTCAAGGAGATCCAAGTTCAAATCACTGGGAGGGTGACCTCATTATGTCCCTAGTTACGCTAAATTTTACATCATGCTCAATTTTCCATTATTTCTCCATCATTTTTTATTTGCAATATTTTTCCATGTGTTTGGATTCAATACGTTTGAAACATAAAAATTAAATGATTTCATAATCCGCTTGTTGATTCCATTCTCTTTATTTAGATTTTGTCCTAATATAATTTGATAAAAAGGTTTCAAAATATCCATGGAAACACATATTTGAGTCTATACATCATGCCTTATCTCCGAAGTAGTTGGTACCTCTTAGATGAACTTGCATAGAGTATTGCCAATATTTTTTAAATCCTCCTTACTCATGAGTTGATAAGGATATCTAAAAATCTAAATCCACATTAGAAGAATTGTATTAGTCTCTGTATATACAAATAAATTCTAATTATATGGTCTTAAATATAATGTATCTTCGACCATCAACCAAGAACCTCCATCCATTATTTTATCCCATATTTCTAAATTAGAGAAGATAATTACAAAAATAAATGAAGAAAAATCATGGAGCAATTTGAACTCAATCCCCACTTCAATCGATCCAGTTCTAAGTCTAAGAAACCTAGACAATACCCACATAACTTGCATATTATCCTTTTGGTTTTATGAAACCTTATATCATGGTCAATCATCGCATCCTTGGTAATCACTTCTAGTGTAGTAACTACTACCTCGATATAGATTAGTATAGATTCCATATTCCTCTTATTGCTAACTATGGCATACTTACTTCCACTAAGGGATTTTCAAAATTACTTTCTTCACATGTATCATTTAATTCTTTTAACTTATACTAAGATTTAAAAGATGAAGAAGTGATTCCCAAATTCTTTATTGCATTTGCTTCCTATTTCATTCTCATGATTTATGCTTTCTACTCACTCCTAGCTCACATGCATTCCTAGATAGCAAATTATATTTATTTATATCTAGCTATATCAATAAATTATGAAGTGATGATTATTTAATTAATAGCTAAATATATTTTCTATAATTATGACTAGTTACATTTTAACAACTAGTGGATTTATCATACATTTTCATCATTGTCAAGATCCTAATGGTTGGACTTACTTTTATCATAATCCCTCTAAAATATAATAGATATTGTATCAATTATATTTACTCCTTTTAGAAAATATTTATGAATAGAAAAGTATATAATTCTTATTTTGGCTCCTTTTACCCTCACCTCCTCTCTCATAATCGATCATGTTATTATTTACCCCATACATACATTGAAGTAAGCATAATAGATAAATAATTTGCATGATCAAATAAGAAATGCATACTACTTGCTAGTCAATGGCAAGTATAAATTGAGAGTGAATGGGAGTTGGGAGCAAGTGTGATTTAGGTGTGAGCATCACCTTTTAAAACTTTAAATATTTAGTAAAATTTTAAAAATAAATATTTTTTATGAGAAAAAACTAGAGAGTATAGATGGAAAACAATATTTGAAATCCCTAACTGAAAGTAAGGATATCCTAGCTAAACATATGAATTTCCTAGTATGAAATAAGGCATAATGAATATATGGCATGTTCAAACTAGGGAGTATATGTTACACAAGAAGTAATTACCAAGGATGAGATGATCAAACATGATATAATAGTTCTTCAAAGAAAGTGGTTAATATGTAATTTTTATGGATGCCAACCAAGGATTTTGGAGGTTCAAAATTTGATCAAATGGAAGTGGGGATTGAATTTAATGTACTCCATACATTCGCTTCCTAATATTATGTTTCTCATCATATTTTCTTCTTTAGAATTCAAGTAAAAATAATAAATGATGACCCATGATTTAGGGGAGATATTACCTATGTTTAATACCATGGAGTAACTATTTTTATTTTGATAAAGAAACTATTAAAGAATTATGATGTGGGTTAGGATTTTTGGACATCTCTATCAAGTTATCTATAAGAAATTTTTGAAGAATATTGAAACTACATAGGGTATTTTATCTAATATGTACCAACTACTAAGGTGTTAATGCATGCTATATATAACAAAATATGCGTTGTTTTTTTATATTTCAAAACCTTTGGCGTAACCCATTGAGATTAAATCTAAATTTAAAGAAGAGGATCAAAAAGTGGAATATAAAAATGTTATAATTCAATGTCACAATTTTTATTACAATAACAATATAGCATGTTATTAGAAAGTGAAAATAATGGAGAAAGAGATAAAATTTTGGTCATGAAACTTTAAGATAGTGCGAGTAAATCATACAATAGTAGAAGCTATATTAGATCAAGTATATTCTATTCCAATAAAATATACAAACAAAGTCCTTTTGCAATATCAAATGACAAAGGCCATTATAATTAACTCATATCAACTCTTAGAAGAAACAAAGAAGGATATACATGATGGGAAAGTACAATGTGCAAGTTTAAATTTAGAATAAATTATGGGGCAAAGAAAAATTTTAAAACAAAAGAGGCATAAGAGGTGAATTTAATTCCATGTAAGTCATCTTAATTTTTCCCATGTAGTATAAAATTCTCTCATTGCAATAGAAATAATAGTATAAAGGTTATTACTTACACTTTATGGTTTCAAGAGTACCATAATAAATAAATGAGGATCAAGGATGTCCATACTAATTTAGGACTTTTATTTAGCTACATAATAGAGAGAAAAAATTATTAGTGGGTATAAACTCAAGGAAAGAAGGCAATGGGGTAAAAATGATTTAGACAAAAATGCTCAATAATGG
Organism: Wollemia nobilis; assembly: GCA_028583015.1. Classification (NCBI taxonomy): domain Eukaryota; kingdom Viridiplantae; phylum Streptophyta; class Pinopsida; order Araucariales; family Araucariaceae; genus Wollemia; species Wollemia nobilis. The sequence goes on from JAQPPZ010000741.1 coordinate 1,886,948, forward strand.
TTCACTACATTAATTTAAGGTACCTAATAGATAGGGCATGATATAATTGTTATTCAAAGCATGAGATGATCCAACATGATATAATAATTCTTCAAGGAATGTGAAGCCTACAAGGACATCCACATTGCATATGAGGATAGTATAAAAGTAAACTCACTAATAAGACTTTTTAAAAATATAAGAATATAAAAACAAGAAAACTTCTCATCAAAATCAATAATAGAAGAAATGCACTACAAAATATGATAAGAGGATATTAAGATTTTATATTTTGTTAAACAATTTTCTTTCTAGGATGTTGCTAAAATTTAGAACTTTAAATAGGAGGTCCAAGGTTTGAATTCAAAAGTAAGTAGGGTTGTATATGTTAGAAACCTTCTAATTAAAATAAGCACATCAACAAAATTGTTGCAGTGAATATAGTAAATTTTAAAAATAAATAAAATACTGCAATATGAAATGGAAATATGAAAACTATAGTAATCACAATAGAATCACAATATAAAATCATTGGCCTTTTTTAGGAAGCAACCTCCTAAGAAGAAATTTTATACAATATGCAAAAACGGTATACATCCATCTATGTGCCCTTGCCTTTCTAAAGACTTTTCACAACCATAATTGTAATGCTCAAAGGTCAACTTCACATGCAATTGGAGACCTGAGCTAGAATACTGAACTAAAAAATAGTTATATTCTTAATAATGATTACATTAAATGGACCTACTCATCTAAGAACCTCAATTACCCCATGCACATTACAAAATATTATATATTAACATCTAGATGAGGTCCCCACATTAGAAATATAGTCACTACATAATAATGTTACGATGAGGTCCTAGCATACCCTTCCCTTTCAAAACGCTTTGTACTCAAAGTTGGAGATGAGAAAAATATTGTTTTAGCTATAATATTGACTCCCGTGTGATATATTTAGGTTGTAATGCATACCATTGCACAAGAATATATGCAATGATATAGTTGCAAAGGGTGCATGATCTCTGGTCCAAAACTTGTTCAAGCTTAGAATAATGGATCTCTATTCATCTAGCTCTAGAAGTGTGAATTGAACCTCTATCTTGTTGTCAAACACCTTATTTAGGGATGAGACGTGAAATACTATATGGATCTTGGAAGTGGGCAAAAGAGTCAATTTGTAGGAAGTTGAACCAAATTGTTATAACACTTGGTAGGGACCATAGAATTTAGCTATAATTTTTTGGCACCTATGAAACTAGAGTGATAACTATTTATAGGACTGTAGAATAAGAAAAAAAATATTCTCAATATTAAACTTACATTTATAATGGTATTTATTAGCTTGCTAATGCATATGGTTATAGAAAATTCAAGATTTACCTTAAGTTGTTAGGTGTATCTACATCTTGAACCTTGGAGCTTCCTAGATTTATAAGGAAGGTGTTGGTGGAGGAAAACCATATACTGCTTCCAATGGTATAAATTTTGTAGTAATGTGATATGAAGCAGTGTACCACAATTTGCTTAGAGGGAGCCATTTAACCCATTATGGAGGATGTTTTGATGCAAAACAACAAAGGCATATTTCCAATAATATGCTAACATTTCTTATTTAGCCATTAGTTTAAGGCTGATAGGTTAAAATGATTTTGAGGTGAGTGCCCTACAACATAAATAGTACCTTTCAAAAGTGATTGGTAAAAGTAGGTTCCCTATCAAATACAATTGAATTGAGTATTCCATGAAGGTGAAATATGGAGTCCAAAAAGATTTGGGCAACTATGAAGGTTGTACAGGGATGAGCTAGGAAACATAAATGAGCATACTTTATGATATGATCCAATACCACAAAAATGACTAATTTACCTCCAAATTTTGGTAACCTTTTAATAAAATCCATAGAAATGTTTAGCCACACTTATTCCAAAATTGGTAGAGGTTGAAGAGTTCCTAGTGAACAAACAATTTTACTTTTCATCCTTTGGAACCTATTGCATTTGGTCATAAAATATTGAATGTACCTTTACATTCCCTTCTAAAATAAAGTGTGCTTGGACCTTTCATAGGTTTTAAGAAATCTAGAAGGTCCCATTATCAATGATGCATGTATTTTGTGTAAGATGAATTCTTGCATTTGTAAATTTGAATAAATGAAATGATGATCATGATATATCAAGTTTTATCCATCCTAGACATAACTACAACATGAATTGAGGTCTTTTTGGATTTTTTGTATAAGGGGTTTCAAACTAGAATCCTTATTTATTTCCTCTATGAGCTGACTTATCCATGGTGTGGATATAACACTTAGCATACCTTGATATTTATGTTATCAGGATAGTGCATCTGCCACTATATTCCCATTCCATTTTTATATGTGATTTCATAATCATAACACAATAATTTAGATAAATATGTTTATTTTTCAAGTGTGGCTACTCATTTTTCCAAGAAATACTTAAGACTTTGATGGTTTGTTTTGATTATAAAGTGATGCCCAAAAGATATGACCATCAATGATTAAAAATATTTTAAATGGCTATCATCTTCTTTTCATTAGTGGTTTTTCTAAAATTTATGCCTAAAAATTCTCTACTAATTACATCCAATGGTATTCCTTCTTGGATCAAAACTACCCCAATTCCACTACCAAATGCATCACTTTCAATTACACAAATTCTAGAAAAATTGGGCATTGCTAACACCAATGTGGTTGTTATAGATATTTTTGTTTCCATAAAATCTTGTTCTACTAGTTCTAACCCGATGAATAAATTCTTTCTTAACATTGTTGTGAGAGGGGCTACTATCTTTCCATAGTTTTGCACAAAATTTTAGTAATACCCAGTGAGTCCCAAAAATTCTTGAAGTCCTATGAGGGTATGAGGGTTTATCCATTATTGGATAGATTGAATCTTGTTAGGATCCACTTTAGCTCTATCTTTAGATATGGCATGACCCAAATATTACCACCTATTGCATGCTAAAATAGTACTTTGATCACTTGGAATAAACTTAATTCTTAGACAAAAGTTGCAAGGCTTGATCCAAATGTTGGAGATCCACCTTCCAAGAGAGACTATAAATAAAAATTTCATCGAAGAAGACTATAATAAATTTGTGGATAAAGGTGAAAAAAATAGCATTCATCGAACATTGACTACTAGAAGGTACATTGGTCAAACCAAATGGCATAACCAAATATTTACAATGACCTTCATGAGTCCTAAAGGTAGTTTAGGAATGCTATCTTCTTTGATTCTAATCTAATGGTGTCCAAAGCACAAATCCAAAATTGAGAAAAAATGAGCACCATGCAACTCATCTAACAATTCATTTATCAAAATAGAAAATTTATCCTTAACCTTTATTTTAATGAGTTGTCATAAATTCACACACAACCACCAAGACCTAGTACTTTTTGCACCAACATAGGGGAAGAATAGGGACTAATATTGAGATGAACAATCTTGTTACGAGCAATTTGTACACCATCTTCTCAATATTTGAATTTGGGACATATGGGTACCTATAAGGGAGGATATTTGTAGTAAGGCTACCTAGAATAGTTGAATTGTGTGATCATGAGTACAATGAGGAGGTAGTCCTTTGGGATCATAAAAAATGGTAACATATTTTTACAATAAATATTGTAGTTCCTCTTTTGGTTCCTTGTCCTCACAACTCCATAGGGTAATTTTTTAATAATTTCTCCATCTAATGAGACAAAATAACTTGAGGATATTTGGTCTTCATTCCTCATAGAGTGTACTCAATTCCTAGTTGGCTGAATTTTATCTAAAGCTAATAAAAATTCCATAATACTAGACCCAATGCTTTAAGCCACTATGATCCCAATACAACATCACACCCATGTAATGGTAGGGCAAACACATCATCCTTAAGATTATAGTCCCTTATTTGTACCTTGATATTTTGACACTTTTTCTTACACAACAAAGTTACTCATTAGCAATCATGACTTCAAAGAAATTACAAGTATCTATATAACAATTTCCTTATTTTCCACTTTGGGATCAATAAATTTATGTGATTCTTAAATCAATGAGAATTACTATCCATCATTCATTGAATTTCCCTAACAATTTTATAGTTTAGGGAGTTGAAATTCCTCTCAACGCATGCACCAAGTGTTTTGGTTGGGGTTCCTTTTGGGCTTCTAACTATTTTATCTTTTCCTCTTCTTGATGATACTCTTTTGCCTCTTGATATTTGGTTGTTTTTGTCTCATCTAAATCGAGCAAAATCATTTTTGTTGCACATATTTATGTCTTGTGGAATACTTCTCATCATATTTATAACATAGCCCTTAGGTTCTATGAGCTTCAATATTTTCTCAAAATTACCTTTTAACTTTAGTTGATTTATTGATAGGATTTGATGACGGCTTGCAGGAAAATAATTCTCGATATTATAAAAACTTGGAGGTGCATCCTTGAGATTTAAATTTATCTCCTACCAGTATAGCCAATCTTATTGCCTATTATAATGTTTGTATCTTAAATATTTTATATTGAACTTTAGTGTCATCCTTCAAACCGCTCTCAAAATAACTTTGAAATAACTTTGATATTTTATATGGTATAGTTGGTCAAATTTTCAAATTGAGCTTGATAGTCTCAAATAGTTATTTTTTATTTTAGTTTAGTAAGGGTTCTTGTAAATTCCTCATATTCACTAGGGCCAAATCAAGTGAGTATTTTTTCAAATACATCTTAAGTAATATTGGAGTGTAATTTTCTAATATATTAATACTAATGTAGGACATCTAATTAAAAATTAAATGATGCAATGCTATGGGATATTATGAATATTCAAATAATGTTATTCTTACATAACCATTCTTTTGGATCCTTCCCATCATATTTTGTAAAGTCTAAATTATGTACTTTATATGCATTATTATTGTGTGTTTATTGCTTGAGATTACTTGACCATTCATCCTTGGGATGAAAAGGACCATATCTTTCATTTATGTGGGTGCTAATTTTCAAATAGCTTTCCAATTCTACATATCTTCAATTTACTTCATCCTTATTCGCCTTCTATTTTCCTATCACATAAGTTATATATTTTTGTAAAGTTTTTATTTCAATCCACAACTGACTTAGACCATTAGTGAATTCCTTTCACAAATCTCCTCCTATTGAATCACCTACGTGGTGATTTTTTGTTATGTTTGGTGTCCCCTAGTGTGTGTAGCCACACAATATGATTTGACACCTTCTAAGGTTACTAAAAATAGGAACACTATTTTGGTAGTTACTATTTTTAGTAATTATTTCAAAAAATTATTTGGGTGTTATATATCAAAATGATCAACTAAAAAATATGATAATAATTGACTAACTCTTAAAATGATGCTTTTTTGCACCCTACACTTATTAAAATATATATATATATATTTTTTTTTTAGTCAAGTGTCATTTGTTTTTCTCCTAAAACTTTTCTTCCCCTAAGAATTTGGTTTTCTTCTCTATTATTGATAACTACCTTGTATAATACTATTTAGCGCAACAACTATCTTGGTAGACTTCATCTTGACTGTTACTAATTTCACATAATCATCTTTATTTGTTATAGTATAGACAATTATGTAATAAATTTTGTGGTTAGGTTTCTTAAGGTTTGATGGTTGGTGTAGGAGTTGACATATGATTGAATCAGGATAACTCTAGGCCAATGTGTGCACATTGTCCATAGCTCCCTATTATATCGTAGCAATGAATTACAATGTTTGGACCAATCTTTTAGGCCACTATTTAGGAAAATATTTCACACATACCCTTGAACACACTATTTTCCTCTTTGATAGTATGGGAGGGTAATCTTCTTGAGCGGTGTGCTTGATACCAGTGTTTTGAAACTTGAGGGTTACTTGCGAGTACCCATGAAACTCGCGGGTCAGGGAGGCCTGCAAGCTTTTCTAATAAAAAACTTAGAATCAGCCATTATTTGTCGACTTGTACGAATATAAGTGGGATCGAGGCATGGGAGAGACAAGGGAGGCAGAGTCTGAGGCAGAGAAGAGACGGGGACCAACATAGGAGAGGCAGGGGAGGGATCGAGATAGGGAAGAGGCATACAAATAATTTTATTTTAATTTTTATGTTTTTTCCTGAGTTTTTCATGAGTTTTTGCCGATTTTTTCTCAAGTTGCCGAGAACTCACGAAAATTAGGCTCCCGAGTTTATAGCAAGTTGTAAGTTTCAAAACACTACTTGATATACTATAAATACATGGTGAAGAAGCTTTCTATGGTTAAAGGTCTTTGCTAAACCTATGGAGGTCTCTCTGTATACTCCAAGGTATACAAGAGCTTAAATTCATATATAAATGTTATTTGAAACTTAAATATTGAATTTTAATCATCCATCACTTCACTAAATGCTATACAAAAAATCTAACTTAACCAATAAGGATAGCTCCTATATAATATTTTAAAACCTCGCCATAGATTTTCCAACGTATTAAACTAAAACACATTAATTAAATACAATTTTATTTGTATCTAAGTTTGTTACAGCAAATAAAATTTAATTGGAGGAAAATTATACCTCATAGATTAAAAAAAAAAAGTTAAGACAAAAACTATTGCAATCGCAATATTACGCAACCTTAAAAATCTCTAATACCACTTACTAGAAACCTTCCAGCGACATATCCAGAGACACCGCCACTTAGAGAGAATCGTCACCACTTCGAGAGAATCGCAGGAGGTCTGAACGAAAGAAAGCCTATTCAGGTCTAGATCGTAAAGTATATGAAAGTTCTGTTGTTGTATGTTCCCAAATATAGACATCCCTCGCGACCCGTCCATCGCCAGGCACAACACTCTGGTCTCCTCGTCAAAAACGAACGAGTTCTTGTCAGGCACTGTATGTGAGCTGTGTGTGTTGGTAGGACGTTTAGGTGATGGCAGGAGGCATGACGACTACACATAAGTCATCCAATTGTTTGACTTCCGTGAAGTCTGATGAGTGCACATATCAAGTTTGACGCGAAGGGGGATGTATCATAATCTTGCACTAATTTAAACTTTCCCTGAGCAGGACCTTTCTTTTTTAAATTTTACTTATTTATTTATTTTTATTTTTTTTTTTAATTTTTTTTTTAATAAATGAAAAGGTTATTTAATTAATACTTAAAAGTCTTAAAAACAAAAAGGGTAGGTGGAAACATCACATCTTTGAGGAAACCACATTAATTTTAATAGCAGATTAGGAAAGACAAAGCTGAAAAGAACTGGCCCCACTGTCAACACATCAAAACTGAGAACTAATTACAACCAAAAAGGCATTATGGAATGGAGCCTTTTGCTGACATCTCCTTATCCATCGAAGTGGGCGGCTCCCCCACCCATCAAAGTGATCATCACCCCATCCTGAAGCACAATTAATGGGAGATGGGGGACATGACCAAGCAGAGTGATTTTCATTTCTAACCGGAGCACCCACCCATCATTGGTCGTCTCTGTGTCGGTTGTTGGACGTTCCATGTATCACACTGCTGCAAATTCCCCCTAGTATCATGGTATCTATTCCTATATGGCTAGCGTCTGGCATGATGTAGGCATCGGTGAGAACGGGAGCAATATTGGTTAGGTGTGCAATCTGGGGCCATCCTACTCGCAGCACATGGGGCACCATCTCAATAACTTAGCAAGGTCTGCACTTGGTCCACCTCCATAACCACCTTCTTAGCTTGGTCACAAATCTGAAACCACACATCATGGAATACTTCCAACTTGTTAGCCAAAGAAAATTCTAGAGACGGATCAACTTGTTTGAAAATAATTCTATTTCTAGATTTCCAAATGTGAAACAGAATGCTGACTCTAAAAATTTTCCACACTTCCTTCAGAGGGAGGGAGAATTGGATGGGATCACCCAGTAAGGCATGCTTACATGAAAGTGGTAGGGGCATGTACGGAGCAAAGAAAGAAGCAACCCAATTCCAGGCTAGATTGGTACGTCTGCACGACCAAAAAATATGTAAATAAGATTCAGGTTCTTGACAAAATGGGCATCTAGGGTCAAGCACCCCCATATAATAAAGTTAATTGCCAAAGGGTAGTCCTGACACAGCAAGCTCCAGGAAAAAATGCTTTCTTTGGCTCCAAGTAAGAAGCCCAAGCTGAGTGGAATCTGGATTTCCATCTAGTGTGAGTAGAAATGAGGTCCCATTTGACATTGAGCTTGGGCACCATGGGGGAAGCTGGCGTAAGCCATTCATAACCCTGTCTGGCTTTGTAATTGAGCAAAGGAGTGCTTTTGTACCATACCCAATATTTCCACCAGGGTTTCTAGGATCTGACTCCTATTTTCTACCAAATGGAAAAGGGGGTGTGGTCAATCACTGCATCATAGGTCGCTCTGTCCACAGTGTGAAGAGCTTTACTCAAACTTATTCTAGAATAATAGTCCCGAAACTAAATGATACCGAAGAAAATAATAACTCACACTAAATCATGCACATATAACACACGAGATTTACCCTGGTTCACCCAATATGGGCTACTCAAGCAAACAAGAGCCACACCTCCTTTGATATTATTTTCACTCATTTTCCCGCAGTGGGACATTACAATCAATATAAAAGGAAACTATTACAATCCTAAACCACAATGTGGTATTAGAATACCGTGGGCACAATACCATGGGCTAAAACCGCCCATACCTACCAACCACAGGAATTTTGAAAACCGCTCCGAAAAAAGGAGAAAATTTTTGGGGGAGTCTACGCCCCCCCCCTCCAAACCTCTCCCATGGGGGCTTCATCCCCCCTCCTTGGGCTGCCGACTGCTAACCTGTGAGTAGGACCTCCTAAACGAGAGCATGTTGTACAGTACTTCCTCTATAAAGGATGAGACACATGTTGGACATTTTGAGTCAAAGTTGTCATTGATGTCAAGGAACAAAGTTGTCATTGATGTCAAGGAATAAGCTACCGTTGATGTAAAAAGGTCAAAAGGAACAATGCAAAGGTTAATGGCAAAAGAGCTTCATAATATTTTTAATATTATGTGGAAGCATAAGTAGGAGGGTTTTTATTAAAACCATGGATGAGCAAAATAAAAGGGTTTTCATAAAAGCCCAAGGAAGTTTTAATATTTATTTTATAAAATATTTAAATTCAAATTGAATTTAAATTTTATAAATAAATATTATTTATACAAAGTGGTAAAATCAAAGAAGGCTTTAATAAATCCAAAAGGATTTAAAAGTTAATTTATAATATTTAAATTCTAAAGAATTTAAATAATTTATAAATTAATTATTCAAATTTCGAAGGCGCCGACGTTCAAGTTTAAAGGAGGTAATTGGTATATAAACTATATGCCTTAGTGGCATTTAAATCATCCTTCATTCAAAAAAATAAAAGAGGCAAGTGTTGTGTTGTGAGAATTCATGCGAAGAAGAAGACAAGTTTCTTGTCTTAAGCGCCAACGAAAAAGGGATAAAGTTGTCGAGGGCCAAAATTCAATAACCAACCAGGCAGTGTGGCCTAGTGGCAAGTGGTCATGAGTTAAGGTGCTTGGGTGCAGAGTGGTCTGCATTCGATTCACGACAAGAGCATTTTGGCAGTGTTAAGGTTGAAGCATCGAGGAAGGACGCATGTTTTTATTTTTGATTGGGCGCCAGTGAAGAGGATATAGAGCACGTGGTGCTCTTTGGTTTTCAAATGAGCGCCTAGCACTCGTGGCAGTTGAGGCCACGGCTAGGACGCACGAGGAGGCGACGTCGAGGGTTCGAGTCTCACCTAGGCGAAGGTAATAAATTTTGCATTAATTTTAATTGCCTAAGGTGTAAACATAAGGTTTAGGGAGCTATAAGGGGTTATGAAAAGGTGCTTATTTTAATTATTAATTTTTGACTAAATGAAGGTATAAGGTGTTAAAATTTATTTTAAATAAAGTTATTGTGACATTTTTGATTTATCAAAAGGTGAATTGAAGAGTGATTAAATTTGAGAGGACTTCTTATTTGAAGGTGACATTGTTGACATTATTTTTAGTGGTAAATATTATTTTTAATTGGGAGATCATAAGGTGTAAATGGTCAATTCATTTTTGTATATGTTGATGGATGCTTTCTTTAAGATGGAGTGATAAGGTGTATGTGTGTTTTGATATTTGCATTGTATCTTTGAGAGAGTTTAGTATCTTCTAATTCCTTTGAGCTTGGAAAAGAAGTGTTTGTGGTTGTGGCAGATGTTTGAGGTTCCTTCATCATCAAGAAAAAGGTATGAGCACATTCTTCCATAGTTGAGTTGATTGGTTGGTTTTCTGGAAAATAAGTTTGGAGTGAAAAGGACTTAATTAGGGTTTCCTTATTGAGTGTGTTGAGTTAATGCTTCAAGGTTTTCTAGAATAAAGAGTTGTGGTTAAAACCTTGTTTGATAAGCATTGTTGTTGAAGCCATTGGTTAAGTAAAGAACTTGAACTAGGGTTTGAAAATGAGTATCATTGTTATGTGAGATTGGTTGATGAAGCATTGTTGGGAATATTTTGAGTGAGTGTTTATATACTTGGACTAGGGTTTGTAAGGAAGGATTGTTTCATTGAGTGATTGGTTGAGTAGAGTTGGTTGAGCCTAGTCAAGTAGATGTGTGAAGTGATTGTTCAAGTTCCATAAAACAAACTATTCTATATTCTAAATTGATTTGAGAAAGTGATTGAGCATTGTGATGAGTATAGAGCATATTGAGTCTCTAACAATTCTCTTTATGTTTCTATGAGATTGGACAAGTTCAAGTGTGGACTTGTTGAGAAGATTTGAGGTAAGTCTTTGAGAAGACTTGTGAACAGATTTGAGGATAGAAATTGAGTATATATTCGAGGATAGAGTTTGGTGCATATTTGAGGATAGGTTTGTGCCAGACCAGAGATAGAAATTGAGGATAAATTTGTGCTAGACCAAAGGACTATGTTTAGTACAGATTTGAGATAGATCTTTGGAGGTGATAGAGTTGAGGATAGAGATCTCTAGCCAGAGTAGGGAGGACAGGTGTCTTCTATGGATAGAGTTCCATTTGCTAAGGGTAGTGGAGGCAGAGGTCTTCTAGAGGATCACCAACCAGAGAAGAGATAGGAGATTGGTGTCTCCTGTGGATAGAGATCCACTAACTTGATCAAGGGGATTGGTGTCTCCTTTGGATAGAGGTCCATAAACATTGTAGGGAAAGGATTCCCAAGAGAATTTATTTGAGAAAAATTTATAAGAAATATTTTCTCCATGGAGTAGCCCACATTGGGTGAACCACATAAAATCATGTCTCTCATGTGTGTGATGCTTTGTGTGATGTTTACTACTTTAATATTGTTGATGCTATTATTTGGATTAAAAATAAAAAATTTTATCTTATATTGTTCACCCCCCCTCTCAATATAAGCACATGTTCTTCAATTGGTATCAGAGAGGGTCTCTCCATGAAAAGACTAACAACTTGGAGGAGGATCCATCAGTAACACACATGACTTCAGAAAATGAAGAGGAGACTATGTTTGATATAAAAGAGGAATTATTTGTTACTCTCAAAAAGTTGGAAAGAATTAGAGAGAAGAATTCAAGCTTGAAGGAACAAATTCAAGAGGATGAAGAAGCAAGGATAGAACTTCTACAAAATCTCATAGAACTCAAGATAAAGGTGGAAGAAGGAAATAAAATTGAGTAGGATATGACAGATCTATTAAGAGAAAGGAAACAGAATGTGAAATACTAGAAGAAAAAATTATTTATCTAAGGAATGAAGTTGAAAGGACCAAGGTACTACAAGATGTAGAGGATAAGAAATCACAAAGGGAATCAAGTCTTCAAAAAGTAGAAACTTCAAACAAGGATAAGCAAGCAAAGGATATCAAAAAGGAAGAAAGCAAAGAAGAACCTTGGATAAGAGTTAATCACAAGAGAAATAATACTCCACCACAAACTCCAAGGCATCCAAATAGGTTACATAATTTCTTCCATGGTCATTGCTTTTCTTGTAATAAATATGGTCATAGAGTTGTACATTGTATTAATCATGCAAGAAACAATGTCAATAGAAATTTCAATTCTTTTGCACCTCTTATGGATGATGATATTATATGTTACAAATGCAATAATTTTGGGCACAAGGCTAGATGGTGTAAAATGATACTTCCTGAGTCTAGAAAAATAATTTCAACAACTAGGAAAGATGAAAGGAAAAATGTTAAGGCTAGATCAATGTTAGTTCAAACAACCCTTCATGCTCAGGATAAAGAAGAACAATGGTATCTTGATAGTGGTTGCTCTAGTCACATGACAGGAGACAAAGACAAATTCATTGTACTAAAAGAAACCAATAGAGGATCAATAAGTTTTGGTGATAATGGATCAGCAAGGATTGGTGGAAGAGGAACTCTAAGTTTAGATAATGGGAAAACAAAAATAGAAAATGTGTTGTATGTTAAAGGGTTAAAACATAATATGCTAAGTATAATTCAACTTTGTGATCAAGGGTATATGGTTACTTTCCATCCAGATAGATGTGAGATAAGAAAATTAGAAACTGGAAAAGTCATTGCCAATGCAAAAAGAACTCCAAATAATCTATACATGCTTAGTGAGATCAAAGGGGAAAAGTGCTTTCTATCACAAGAATATGAGAGTTGGTTATGGCATAGAATATTGGGTCACTTGAATTTTGACAACATAGTCAACATAAGCAATAAACAAGTGGTCAGAGATTTACCCAAAATAAGAAGACCTCAAAGCACAATCTATGCACCCTGTCAACATGGAAAGCAAACTAGGATAACATTTAAATCAAAAGGATATATGTCATCTGAGCCATTGAGTCTAATACATACTGATCTATGTGGTCCTACCAGAACACAAAGTATTCAAGGTGAGAGTTACTTTATATTATTTATAGATGATTATTCCAGAATGGTTTGGGTAGCTTTCTTGAAAGAGAAGTTAGAGGCCTTTGAAAAATTCAAAGCATTTAAGGAATTGGTTGAAAATAAAACTGGAAAAAGGATTAAGTGTCTGAGATCTGATAGAGGAGGAGAATTTACTTCAAATGAATTTGTAGAGTTTTGTGAACAACATGGAATCAAAAGAGAATATTCAGCAGCAAGAACTCCTCAACAAAATGGAGTAGTTGAAAGGAAAAATAGGATTGTTGAGAATATGGCTAGAGCTATGCTAAATGAGTCTAAGCTCTCAGATGGATTTTGGAGAGAAGTAGTCAACACAGTAGTATACATAATCACTAGGGCTCAAATGAGGGTAAACCATCACAAGACTCCATATGAACTTTGGAAAGGAAGACTAGCCACTATAAAACACTTCAAGATTTTTGGAAGCAAGTGTTACATAAGACGAGAAGATCAAAACTTAGGCAAGTTTGATCCAAGATGTGATGAGGGAATTTTTCTTGGTTATTCCTCAAGGAGTAAAGCCTATAGATGCTTCAACAAGAGAACACATACTATGGTGGAAAGTATAAATGTAATAATTGATGAGAAGATAGATTCAAGAGAACCAGTTCAACAAATTGTGTATCAAGAAGATGGATGTTGTCAAGAAGAGTTTCGTGAGGAATCAGATAAAGAAGAAGAAGAAACACAAAGACTTCTTCCCAAAACTCCATCCAGGTATGTACAGAAGCATCATCCAAAAGAGCAAATCATTGGGAATCTAGATGAAAGACAGACAAGGAGAAGAATAATAACACCATCTCAACAAGCAAATTTTTCTTTGCTATCTAAGATTGAGCTAAAAGACTTCACTCAGGCAAGTGAGGATAATTTTTGGATTAAGGAAATGGATGAAGAATTAGATCAGATAGAGAAAAGCAAGACTTGGGAACTTGTTCCACGACCAAAGGACAAAAATGTGATCGACACAAAATGGGTATTCAAAAATAAGTTAAATGAAGATGGACAGGTGGTCAGGAATAAAGCAAGATTAGTATGCAAGGGTTATGCATAGGTAGAGGGAATTGACTTTGATGAGACATTTGCTCCAGTTGCATGGCTTGAAGCCATAAGAATGTTTTTAGCCTTATCAAGTTTCAAAAACTTCAAGGTATATCAGATGGATGTTAAGTCAACATTTCTAAATGGTGTTCTAGAAGAAGAAGTCTATATTGAACAGCCAGAAGGATTCATATTAGCAGATAAACTAGATCATGTATGCAAATTGAAAAAGGCATTGTATGGTCTAAAGCAGGCTCCGAGAGCATGGTACTCAATATTGGATAAGTATCTTCAGGAATAGGGATTCAGAAAAGGAATAGCAGACAACAATTTTACATCAAAAATGAAGGGAATGATCTACTAATTGTGGTTGTTTATGTTGATGACATCATTTTTGGGGGAAACAATGATAAGATGTGTAAAGAATTTTCTAAGAACATGCAAAATGAATTTGAGATGTCTATGCTTGGTGAATTGTCCTTCTTTCTTGGACTTCAGATTTCACAATCAGAGAAAGGGGTATTTCTCTCACAAGCCAAGTACATAAAAGAAATGTTAAAGAAATTCAGGTTAGAAGATTGTAAACCAATAAGTACCCCCATGGTCACAGGATGCAAGTTAAGTAAGGATGATGAATCTCCAGAGGTAGATCAGAGATTATACAGATCTATGATTGGCAGCTTATTGTATGTTATAGCTACAAGACCAGACATAGTACAATCAATGGGATTAGTGGTAAGGTTTCAGGAAGCACCTAAGGAAACACATGTGGCAGCGGTAAAAAGAATTTTTAGGTATCTAAAAGGGACTATGGATTTTGGGCTTTGGTATCCCAAAAGTGATAGTTTCACATTGACAGCATATATAGATGCAGATTGGGATGGCAGCATTGATGATAGAAAAAGCACAAGTGGAGGAGCATTCTTTCTTGGAGACTATTTAGTCTCTTGGCTAAGTAAGAAGCAGGTTTCAGTATCCTTATCTACAGTAGAAGCAGAATATATTACAAAAGTAGTCAGTTGTACACAAGTGTTATGGATGAAGCGAACTCTAGAAGACTTCAAGATAAAACATGATCATCCTATTCCCATACTATGTGATAATACAAGTGCTATAAGTATCTCAAAAAATCTAGTGATGCACTCTAGGACAAAGCACATTCTGATTAAGTATCATTTTCTGAGAGAACAGGTGACAGATAAATAGGTCAAGTTGGAATATGTTACTACAAAGGAACATATAGTAGATATTTTCACTAAGCCACTTTCAAAGGAAACCTTTGAGTATCTTCGAGGAAAATTGGGAGTAAGACTCCCACCCCAGAATTAACCACCTCAAGAAGAGGTGGGGGAGGGGCTAAGCTAAGAGAATCATTCTTAGCCCCGAGCCCCAAAGGTGACCCTTTGCCATTGATGTCAAAGGGGGAGAGATTTGGTATTTGAGTAAAGAGGAGAGATTTGAAAAGAGCATTGAGCCAAGGGGAGCAATGTCCCAGGGGGAGCAGAACAAAGAAAAGGTTAAGTTTTTGGTAAACAGAATTTGGGTTGCCATCAATGACAAAGGGGGAGATTGTTGGACATTTTGAGTCAAAGTTGTCATTGATGTCAAGGAACGAAGTTGTCATTGATGTCAAGGAATAAGCTACCGTTGATGTAAAAAGGTCAAAAGGAACAATGCAAAGGTTAATGGCAAAAGAGCTTCATAATATTTTTAATATTATGTGGAAGCATAAGTAGGAGGGTTTTTATTAAAACCATGGATGAGAAAAATAAAAGGTTTTTCATAAAAGCCC
Source organism: Wollemia nobilis (assembly GCA_028583015.1). Lineage (NCBI taxonomy): Eukaryota > Viridiplantae > Streptophyta > Pinopsida > Araucariales > Araucariaceae > Wollemia > Wollemia nobilis. The sequence goes on from JAQPPZ010000741.1 coordinate 1,902,694, forward strand.
AAGGAAGTTTTAATATTTATTTTATAAAATATTTAAATTCAAATTGAATTTAAATTTTATAAATAAATATTATTTATACAAAGTGGTAAAATCAAAGAAGGCTTTAATAAAGCCAAAAGGATTTAAAATTTAATTTATAATATTTAAATTCTAAAGAATTTAAATAATTTATAAATTAATTATTCAAATTTTGAAGGCATCGACGTTCAAGTTTAAAGGAGGTAATTGGTATATAAACTATATGCCTTAGTGGCATTTAAATCATCCTTCGTTCGAACAAATAAAAGAGGCAAGTGTTGTGTTGTGAGAATTCGTGCGAAGAAGAAGACAAGTTTCTTGTCTTAAGCACCAGCAAAAAAGGGATAAAGTTGTTGAGGGCCAAAATTCAATAACCAACTAGGCAGCGTGGCCTAGTGGCAAGTGGTCGTGAGTTAAGGTGCTTGGGTGCAGAGTGGTCCACGTTCGATTCATGGCAAGAGCATTTTGGCAGTGTTAAGGTTGAAGCATCGAGGAAGGACGCATGTTTTTATTTTTGATTGGGCACCAACGAAGAGGATATAGAGCATGTGGTGCTCTTTGGTTTTCAAATGAGCACCTAGCACTTACGATAATCAAGGCCATGACTAGGATGCATGAGGAGGCGACGTCGAAGGTTCGAGTCTCACCTAGGCGAAGGTAATAAATTTTGCATTAATTTTAATTGCCTAAGGTGTAAACATAAGGTTTAGGGAGCTATAAGGGGTTATGAAAAGGTGCTTATTTTAATTATTAATTTTTGACTAAATGAAGGTATAAGGTGTTAAAATTTATTTTAAATAAAGTTATTGTGACATTTTTGATTTATCAAAAGGTGAATTGAAGAGTGATTAAATTTGAGAGGACTTCTTATTTGAAGGTGACATTGTTGACATTATTTTTAGTGGTAAATATTATTTTTAATTGGGAGATCATAAGGTGTAAATGGTCAATTCATTTTTGTATATGTTGATGGATGCTTTCTTTAAGATGGAGTGATAAGGTGTATGTGTGTTTTGATATTTGCATTGTATCTTTGAGAGAGTTTAGTATCTTCTAATTCCTTTGAGCTTGGCAAAGAAGTGTTTGTGGTTGTGGCAGATGTTTGAGGTTCCTTCATCATCAAGAAAAAGGTATGAGCACATTCTTCCATAGTTGAGTTGATTGGTTGGTTTTTTGGAAAATAAGTTTGGAGTGAAAAGGACTTAATTAGGGTTTCCTTATTGAGTGTGTTGAGTTAATGCTTCAAGGTTTTCTAGAATAAAGAGTTGTGGTTAAAACCTTGTTTGATAAGCATTGTTGTTGAAGCCATTGGTTAAGTAAAGAACTTGAACTAGGGTTTGAAAAGAACATGAGTATCATTGTTATGTGAGATTGGTTGATGAAGCATTGTTGGGAATATTTTGAGTGAGTGTTTATATACTTGGACTAGGGTTTGTAAGGAAGGATTGTTTCATTGAGTGATTGGTTGAGTAGAGTTGGTTGAGCCTAGTCAAGTAGATGTGTGAAGTGATTGTTCAAGTTCCATAAAACAAACTATTCTATATTCTGAATTGATTTAAGAAAGTGATTGAGCATTGTGATGAGTATAGAGCATATTGAGTCTCTAACAATTCTCTTTATGTTTCTATGAGATTGGACAAGTTCAAGTGTGGACTTGTTGAGCATATTTGAGGTAAGTCTTTGAGAAGACTTGTGAACAGATTTGAGGATAGAAATTGAGTACATATTCGAGGACAGAGTTTGGTGCATATTTGAGGACAGGTTTGTGCCAGACTAGAGACAAAAATTGAGGATAAATTTGTGCTAGACCAAAGGATTGTGTTTAGTACATATTTGAGATAGAGCTTTGGAGGTGACAGATTTGAGGATAGATATCTCGAGCCATAGCAGGGAGGACAGGTGTCTTCTATGGATAGAGTTCCATTTTCTAAGGGTAGTGGAGGCAGAGGTCTTCTAGAGGATCACCAACTAGAGCAGAGATAGGAGATTGGTGTCTCCTGTGGATAGAGATCCACTAACTTGATCAAGGGGATTGGTGTCTCCTTTGGATAGAGGTCCATAAACATTGTAGGGAAAGGATTCCCAAGAGAATTTATTTGAGAAAAAATTATAAGAAATATTTTCTCCATGGAGTAGCCCACATTGGGTGAACCACGTAAAATCATGTCTCTCATGTGTGTGATGCTTTGTGTGATGTTTACTGCTTTAATATTGTTGATGCTATTATTTGGATTAAAAAACAAAAAGTTTTATCTTATACTATTCACCCATCTCTCAGTATAAGCACATGTTCTTCAACACATCCAACATTCTTCCACTTGTTGAATACTTTACATAAAGGTTGTAATCAATGTTAGTTCCATCACTTGGTCTTGCTAGAACCATTTCAACTATACAAAATATGAAATTTTTTGTGCTAACTGCCTTGGTTGAAAAATCTGCAACATTTTCCTTGGTATCCACTTTTTCATTTCTCTAAAAACCACATCTCTACTGTAAATTGTACTTTTAGTTTCTGGATTCCAAATTTTATATATTTTAACACCATATTTGTAACAAATAAAGATACATTTAACAACCTTATTATCAAGCTTACTTATTTTCTCCTTTCGAATATGCATGTATGCATCACAGCCAAAAAATCTAAGATGTGACAGATAGGGTTTCTTACCAAACCATGCTTCAAATGGAGTTTGATCCGGTAATGTTGGTGTAGGAGATTGATTTCACAAGTAACATATTGCATTCACTACCTTTGCCTAGAATTCCTATGCCAAACCTGCACCACTGAGCATATTTCTAGCTTTTTCCATTAGTGATTTGTTCAATCTCTTAGTAACTCCATTCTATTCGGGTGTATATGGAGTAGTATTCTATCTTGAAACACCACATTGCTTACAAAAATTCTCAAATTTATTTGAACAATACTCTCTTCCATTATTAGACCTCAAAACCTTAATATTTTTCCTAGTTTGATTTTCAACAAGTGCTTTAAATTCTCTAAACTTATAAAACACTTCATACTTACTTTTAAGAAAATAAATCCATACATATCTTGAAAAATCATCAATGAAAGAAGCATAGTACCATGATTTTCCAAGGTATGGTATAGGAACAGGACCAAAGATATCACTGTGAATCAGATCTAGTACCACTTTTGATCTTGCAGCACCATATTGGAAACTCACACAATTTTTCTTGCCATAAATACAATGTTCACAGAAAAACAATCATTGAGAAATTAGGGATACCTTGAACCATACCTTTCATTTACAGGGTACGCAATCCCTTTTCTCCAATATGTCCCATTCTTTGATGCTAGAGCATTGAAATTTTATCTGATTCAGCATTAGGAATAGTTGAGCTATTGCACTCATTTGTCATAGTGCTTTCCAATAGCTTATACAATATTCCAATCTGAAATCCTCTTCCTAACACCATAGATCCATGAACCATTTTGCATGAATTCTTACTAAAACTAATATTTGTTGCTGCATCAACCATTTTGCTTACAGAAATTAAATTTCTAGCAACACCTAGAATATGCATCACACCTGGGAGGGTTTTAATCCTACCATCCTGCAACAATATTTTCACTCTTCCATGACCAATTATTCTAAGTGGTTAATCATCTCCCAAAAGTACCTCTCCTCCATAATATCTTTCACATTCACTGAAACACCCCCTATGAGGAGTCATATGAAAAGAGGCATCAATATCGATCAACCAATAATTTTGATCTAAACGTGTGGATCAAGATGCCAGATATACATCCCCTCCTTAATTAGTGTATTTATTTATCTCTGTGGAAGTGGATTCATCAGATATCTTTCTAGAATCAACATTCTTTGATCTACAATCCTTCTTCATGTGTCCAAGCTTACCACATTTCCAACATTTTCTCTCAAACTTTTCTCAAGATTTGGATCTACCTCTAGACTTAGATCTATCACCAAATCTCATTTTATATTTTTCCTTGGCACACCCTCTCACTGTTAGGGTATCCTTTGATGTGCCCTCCATGGATTTTCTCCTCATATCCTCTGATAATAGAGATGCCACAAAATATTCAAACTTTAGTGTGGTTGAATTTGTACTACCAATTGCTACAACCAGGTTATCCCATGAATCTGGTAAAGAGCATAACAAAGCAATACATTTATCTTCCTCACTCAACTTAATTTCAATAGATGTAAGTTGACTTACCACTATATTAAATGCATTAAGATGATTTTCTACTGAATCCCATTCATTCATCTTGAGATTATACAGTTTCTTCTGGAGGAATAATTTGTTCACCGAGGACTTAGATTGATATAGAGCCCCTAAATTCTCCTAGATATCCTTTGTAGTAGCTTCTCTAGAAATATTTATTAGGACTAAATTTGCAAGACACAGTCAAATTAGACTCCTCACTTTTCGATTCAACTTTTCTCAATCTTCATCAGATGTACTGGCAGGTTTTTATTCAGAGATAACAGCCCACTGATCTTTGTCCATGAGCAAATACTCCATCTTTAACGTCCATAGCTTAAACTTTTTTCCATAAAAATTTTCAATCTCTATCCTTGATTGATTTCTCATTATTTTTCTTCAAACTCCTACTTAAAACTCCCACTCCATAATAGGTTTTCTCTAACTCCTAGAAACCCTATATCCTCTTCAAATAAAATGAAATCCTAGCAATAAAGGCATCCCTCTATGGCTAACAACTTGGCTCTGATACCAAATGAAGAGCTTTACTCAAACTTATTCTAGAATAATAGTGCAAAAACTAAATAAACCTAAAGAAAAATAACAACTCACAATAAATCATGTACATATAACACACAATATTTATCCTAGTTCACCCAATATGGGCTACTCTAGCAAACAAGAGCCACACCTCCTTTGATATTATTTTTCACTCCTTTTCCCATAATAGGACATTACAATCAATATAAAAGGAAAATATTACAAACCTATACCACAATGTGGTATTAGAATACCATGGGTACAATATCATGGGCTAAAACCGCCCATACCCACCAACCATGGGAATCTCAAAAATTGCTTTGCAAATCATTTTGGAAAAAGAAGAAAATTTTTGAGGGGGCCTAAACCCACCTTGGGGGCTTCACCTCGGTGAGAAGGACCACCTAAATGGGATCCTGATGTATAGTATTTCCTATACAAAGGATGAGACACATCCAAAACATTGGGCAAGTGCAAGGTGTGTTTAAAAGTATCCCAAGGGATCCAATCCCTAGTTTACCTAGAATAAAAATCTACAATTGTGACAATTCCACGCTTAAAGAACTTTTGAGCATGGACCTAGGGGATTTGTGCTAACGGCGTGCCCTGTAACTTGAAAATAGGAGACCACCAAACATTGATACGATTGATGGAGATACCTTTATGTAACCTAGCCTCTTCCATATAATCCATGAGTTGATTTGTTGCTAAGCCTTCCATATGTTTTTGATATCAAAGGAGTCAGGTATTTTAATGAATACTAGGGAAAGCACCAGATATGGAAGATCCATCCATGTCCATGCTCTATGGTTAAAGGGGAGCCCAACCGAGATACAATGTCTGAGAAATACTTTCCAAGCTTCAAGGCCTTTAAGAGCCCGAATACTCCATTTAGCACAGAGGGCTAAACCTTATATTTTGTAGTCCAGCATACCTATACCACCAAAATTCCTTAAGAGACAACAAATATCCCAAGCCACTATGTGGAAACCCTTCCGCTCAAAACCATTGGACCATATAAAGTCCCATAATATTTCCATATTTTTGTAGCATGCTTGGGAAGGGACCCAGTAGGATGAGTAGTAAATATGTGTGGAGGCCAACACTTTCGAGCAAATTTAGAATTTGCTAGTAAGAGACAGTTTCTTAGAATTTCAATACTCTAGTTTACTTTCAAATTTTCTTATGACATAGAACCATAATTATTATGGAGAGCCTTGAAAGGAAAAGGAAATGCCAAGGATTTTGAAAATTTCCCCAGGTTGAATCCAAGTCCATTGAACGTGTTGAAGCCAATTAGGAAGAGGTTGAGGTGATTACTGATAACGAGAAGTTTTACTCCATTTAATATTGGAACCTAAATTTTTGCAAAATGTGTCAAGGCATGAAATAGCTTTAGAGAGAGATTGAGCATCCTCTTGCAGGGTGAGGAATGAATCATCAACAAAGTGGCTATTAATAAGCTGGCATATATTCCCAGGAAGAGAAATACCCTAAAGCAACCCATTAGATGCACGGTTGGCCAAAATATAACCAAAATATTTTGCTACTAAAATAAAGAGCGAAGGAGCCAAAGGACACCCCTGCCTTATGACCTATGCAGCCCAATAGATTCAGTTTGACATTTATTGAGAGAAACCATAGTTGAAGCATCCTGGAAAAGCATCTTGATAGTGGAAATGAATTGAAAGCCAAATCCAAGAGCTTCTAGCATTTAAAGTTTGAATATCCATTCAATTCTATCATAGGCCTTTTCAAAATTAATTTTGAGGAAGAGGGCATATTTATTAGATCTACGAGCCCACTCCATACCTTCCCATTCTGCCAAGACATTTTCCAGAATGTAGTGATTTTGAATAAATCTATTCTGCTCAGGACTTACAATATTGGGAATCAAAGACCGAATCTACAAGTCAAGCACTTTGGAAATGATTTTGTAGCTGATATTTAATAGGGTGATAGGCCTCCAGTTTGTGATGATCTTTGGATCCCCTGATTTGGGGATAAATTTGATGTTTCCCTTATTGATTAGAGTGCCTAGGAATCCAGTCCTCAAGGCTTCCAAGTATACTTTGTGTAGGTTAGGGCCAAAAAAATCCCATCAGGTTTAATAGAATTCACAAGGGAAGCCATCTAGCCTAGGTTCTTTAGTGTCTGCCATTTGAAAAAGAGCATCAACTAAGTCTTGCATCGACAATAAGTGCTTGTAATCATTCCTTTGAGTAGGGGAGAGGTAAGTAGGGACAACTTCTTTACAACATTAGAGAGCTTGTTCCATTTCTAGAGTGTACTACTAAGTAGCAAAAATGTTAGTATAATTCTTGGTAAATGTTGTTATCTGAGGAAAATAAATGATTAAAACCTTGTTAACAACAAGGGCTTTGAATTGAGTAGAATACCTAGGAGACCTAACTCTTTAAAAAACTTCTTTAGAAAATTTGTCACCTACTTCAAGCCAATGGATCCTGTCTTTGATCTGAGCCCCTTTAGCTTCATACAGCTCAACCACTTTGAGCTCATGTCAATTTAAGGAATATGAGCGTGTATGGCAGAGTCAAAGGGACAAGCCTCCAATATAATGGAAGCCTTTGCAAGATCATTTCTCAAATTAGTATTAGAGCATCAGTGCAACTACACCACTTTTTTCCCCAAGATTTTGAGCAGAGTAGTGGTGCAGAAGATGGCATCGTTCCACTACTCAATCCATCCAGAATATCCATTGGGTCTGGGAACAAGATTTCAAATCCTTTGCATATGAAAAATAGTGGTTTCATGTTGAAGGAATGACATGTTAAGAAAAGTAGGATTTAAATGGTTGTAGAGAAGTGGAAGAAACATTAATTGTAAACACTATAGGCAAATGATCAGATGAGACCATTCCAGGAATAGTTTCAACAAAAGGGACAGAAGGAAGTCGACAGGAAAAGGATAACTTTCATTGATCCGACAACATAGTTCTATCAAGTATTTTTAAAAATCTTATGGGGATAGATTGAAAATTGGACCACGTGAACCAAATATGCTCTGAAGAGTGCCCTGCATAAAAATATGCATTGGGATCAAAGATCCCAATTTATTTTTCATAAAGTACCAAGTCTGTATCTCTCTTGTGGTCCACCTATTAGGAAGCTGGCCCACTTTATCAGACGTTTTTTCTATCATATTCAAGTTACCACACATAAGCCAAACTACGGATGGTAGGGACAACACACACCATATACATAGGGAACATCTATCCTAGACCTCGTTAGAGGTATAAATGTTAATAATCCTGAAGGACAACCCTACCACTTCAAGCAAAATCCAAACCACATTATGGGAGGGATCGAAACCCCAAGTGACAAAATTACTTCTCCACCTATCATTTAACAAAATTGCAGTGCCTCTGCTACCCTTAGGGTGGTTGGTAGCATACATCTAACTTCCAAGCCATAACATAGAGCAAGCAGATTGCAAGGTGAATTCTACCGCTTTGACTTCTTGGATCCAAATACAATCTAGATGACCATACAAGTTGGAATAGTTATTGAGCTCATTCTTGATCATGTAATGTCGGACTAGGTCCGTCAAGCCACATACATTCCATGAAATAAATAACATTTGAATGAGTCGATTTGCATACCACCACTGGCCTCACTTGTGTTGTTCGATAAAATATAAAATAAATTATTCATGAAGGCCTCCAAGTTCATGGGGGGATGTTGATAAACCTTTGTTTGTCTAAATGGGTATGATGCTCACCTCATGGTGGGTTGTAGGACCATAGACCTAAACTCTAGAAGAAAATTCCTTCAACCAATACCACTTTTTGAGAGACCAAGGGCACAGAGGAATAAAACCCCTCTTCCTACACCTTGAAATCAACAACTAGTGAAGGAGAAGGGGGAGGAGCCGAATCCGTAATCGAGATCTGCATGGGAGGCTTAGGAGTAAGGGCCAAAGCATAGGTCATCTTCGTATACCCCACGATAAAAATTTTACCACATTTCCCTTTTTGTGGGAAACTTCATTCCTTTCACCATCTTTAGGGGAGGTAGGGGTGGTGGGGGTTGATACAACACCAACAGTTGAAACTGACATCTTGGCCTTGAATTTTTTTACCATCAAGGGGTAATCCTTAATGTAGTGGGAGGCCGACTAGCATCAGTATCATGTATTAGTGAGATTAATGTACACCACCCACTGGTGAATACATGTGGTACCTATTTTAATATCAATATGCGCCTTCAACATTTTGAACAGGTCAATCTTGATGCACATTCTCTTAGTTGGGCAAACTGACATGAACCGAGTGGACTCATCGCACACAAACTCACCAAGGATGGACACCAAGTTCTTTAGGAAGAACCAAAATGTAGTAGGAAGGTCTAGGAATTCAACCCAGACAGACACGACCAGGGAAACAACATTAGAAATCGTGAAATCCCAACTCTAGGGCTAGAAAATGAGAAGAGATTTGTTAATGTAGCTAGGACCCTTGTTCAAAACTTTCTAGGCTTTTTCATGGCTACCAAAGTGGAAATTGAAGAATCCCTTGGAGATATTTTATACATGGTCAAATTGGATACCATACAGGCACCAATAATGCTCATTCCAATTCTTAAAGATATTCTTAGGGGAATCCAACCCAGAAGATACACGATAAGAGTATTACTTTCAAACCATGCACAAGTATGATTAAACTCATGTAACGAAATCACAAAATTAGGTTTAGAATTACCTTGTGGTACACCTTGGATATGAATTTCCTGGGCCGCTTGGTTGCTTTTGGATCCATTTCTCTCATCGCCAGCTTCAAATGAAGCTGGGGGAGGAAGCGACGACATAATAAAACCTACGGAGCAAACACCGTGCGAATTTCAGCACATGCTTCTAGAGAATTTTTGGAGACCTCTTGCTTCGACACTATTACCTAGGAATTAATTTACATTGTCTGTGAGCACTATGTGAGCATCATCTTTATGTGTAATCATCACGTTTTTAAAAAAAAAATTAATAAAATTGTGTTGAAGTCCTTTTGCCAAATTTATAGATTATAATTATAAAGCATTATTATGTTTAACAAAAAAATATGTTTAACATCTATGCAAGAAGTATAGTTGGAATATATGCCTTTATAATCTAAATTTTGAGGTTTTATTCATCTTTATAAAATAATTTAAAAACTTATTCATTTTTTGTTTTTATAAATCATTCATTTTATATTGTTGCAATATTGCTTGAAGTTTCAATAAAAGAAATCGTTAGGAAATCACGCATATATCAAGTAATTTTAAAAGCATCCGTATATTTATCATTACTTAATTATTTTTATTGTATTAAAATAAACTCAACCTATTAATTCTTTAGTAAAATTTTTGTGGGTCTTATTCATACCCTTAATACTATATAATATCACATTTTTATTTTTATTAATGGGCTTAGCCCCACTTCTCGTTAACACCTATTCGAGAAGTGTATATTAAACATGTACTTGAGTGCCCACAACCTTCTTGAGAGAGGAGATATAAAAAATAAGATGAAGCTTGGATGTATGTGGGAGGGTCAATTTAAAGGTTGTGGCATCAACCTGTTGTAAAACCTGGTAGGGCCCATAGTATTTGGTAGCAAGTTTTTTTGCATCGATGAAGCTGAAGGGATGATTTTTTGTATGGTTGTAGGTGAACAAAAATCATATCACCAACACCAAAATTATGCTTGAAATGATGTTGATCAGCTTGTTGGCACATCTAGTTCTGGGTTGCTTCCAAATTCATCTTTAGTTGATGGAGGACTTTTACATGTTGTTTGAGTGTAATATCGACTGGGTGGACCTTATAATTACCTGGAATGTAAGAAGAGGGTGTGCATGGAGGTCAACCATAAACTAATTCAAAAGGTGTAACCTTGGTCACCATGTGATATGAAGTATTATACCACCACACGTCCAAGGGAAGCCACTTCACCCATTATGTAGGGTGCTCAAAAGCAAAGCAACAAAGGTAGATCTTCAAATATTTATTGACAATCTCAGTTTGGCCATCCATTTGTAGATGATAGAATGGACTCATCTTGAGATGAGTTCTCTACAACTTAAACAATTCTTACCAAAAAATACTAGTGAATGTAGGGTCACAATCAAACACAATGGAGGTAGGCATGCCACGAAGGTGGAAGATAGAGTCAAGGAAAATTTGGGCAATTATGGAGGTTGTGTAAGGTTGGGAGAGGTATCAAAAATGTGCATACTTTGAAATATGATCCACTACCAAAAAAAAATTGATTTATTGTCAGACTGTAATGTCCCCTTTTTTTATGCAGTAAGTGTGCAGAGCAGATTAGCCTATACATGAGCTCCTGTAGGCTAAATTGGATGTAGGGGAGCCCATTGGGATAGTTTAGTTGATGTCAAGGCAGAAAATGCTTCAAATTTCTAGTTTCTCGATCCGTTTTGAGCATAATTGTAGGGACTTACTATTTTTAGTAAGTCAGTCAGGGTCAGTATTTTGGGAAACGGATTTTATGACTGAGTAGTTCGATGAAATGGGTATCCGTTTCTATATTTGGTTTGATGGTTTGATCAGTGGAGGTCCGATATTTTAATGTGTAAAGTTTATTATGTTATATTTAATTAATATAACATAGTATTACTTTATAATTCCATATTTTTATGTTAAAAAGGGGCCTTATAGCCACTCAAAAGAAAGGGCATTAAATAATAAATCAAATTAAGAGGGGCTTGACATGGTACGACCCCCTTGTGGGACATAAAGTGAAACAATTAAAAAATTAAATAAGATGGAGCTTTCTAGAAAGCCATCGTGAGTTTTGAAGGAGTTAAATAGGGGTCTTGAGCTCATTTTAGATCATCTTTTTGGCTATTGATATTGATGATTTGAGGAGAAGACTTGCAGAAGGGTTTCTTGCAGGGATTTTCAGCTTGTTGGTGACGAAAACCACCTACAAGAACATCATATTCGAAGTTGAAAGATACTCTCAGGGTGATTTTAAGCATCTTCAGCACAGAGGGTGCATAGAGCTTCATTGTTTTTAGAAATCAGTGGGTTTTTGGAGGTGATTGTGGTATTATTTGTTGATATTATATTATATTCACTCTCCAGCATAGGTCGTACCATTCTGGGCCTCTATATTTCAGATTTTGTGGCATCTTTAGTTAGGGTTTGATATTCCAGGGTTTATATAATCACTTTCTATGCATAGCGATCATATTGAGAGTTTCCTAGGATTTAGTGTTCATATTATGGTTTTTCAGGTTGGTCATACAACTCCCGCACTTGGTCATACCTGTGCTTTCCTAGCGTGGGTTTATATAATTCAGTTTCTTACATTTTGGTTAGTTTTTTGTGTCCAGTAGAGGCACCCAACTCCATTATATCATTTTGTATCAATTTCATGGTGGAAAAAGCGATGTAATAGAAGATATCAATGAAAATCAAATTTCTGGGTTGCTGATAACCAGTGTTATTTTCTATCAACTTCAAAAAATCGTATCTTCCGGGTATGATCGTAATTTGACATTTCCTTTGGTAGAAGTTTAGATAAAGGTGTTATCTTGTTATTTCCAAGTTTATAGAAATTTTCTTCTATTTGTTTAAAAGTTGTTCAAGTGCAAAGTTAGGGGTTTTGAATTAAAACTCAAAAAATACAAAAAAATAGAAAAATACGAAAAAACCCAAAAACAGTGCAAATCATCAAAACTCAGTTTGGGGAGGGTCATTATAGTGGTATCAGAGCAAGTCTATTTTGACAGCCTATGGAAGCCTAATTAAATTTTAGATTCATGGAGTCTTATAATGATTGGTCTAGGAGACAGCGTGATTGGAATAGGACTCAGAGTGAGATACAAAAATCCACCAGTAAAGGTTGAGCCTACAATCATTGAATTATTTGATCAGTTCCAACAAGAGTGGAGGGCTCATGATGATGATTTTCATGCCCTTATGTCTAATGAATATTATATTGATATGTGTACGAGGCAACAACCTAATGGAAATGAAAAAATGAACCTTCTTGAGAAGATCAAAAATTTGAAACACAATGAAGAGTGTGTTGTCCCATAAAGGTTAGAGAAGCCAATTGATAGTGACGTAGATTCCCAATCAGCTCATGATGATATTCACCCATCACATTTTAATGGTGACAGTTTAGAAGAACTTGGGTTGGATATTCACACTGAACCCATTATGATGCATGCACCGGATAGCTATATCTTCTTTGGAGATTTGCAGAGTGAGCTGAATATGGAATTAGTTATGCATGATACACATGATGGTGTTGTTACAGGTTACGTGGCATCCCCTTCTGATGAAGACATGCATGATTTTTTAGATCATAACATATTTGAGGTTGTTGATTTTAAATCATATTATGATGATATTTCATATCACCAGGACAACCATGAAAATTCAATGCATGATGAGTCTAGTGATGATTTACAAAATTTGAAGGCATCTTTAGAAACTATGAAGTTAGACTTCATGAACACTCTTACAAACAAATATCACTATGACAAGCTTGATGAAGAGACCCCTAGTGCATACAAGAGCAAAGAAGAAGAAGTTAGTCAGCTAACTGAAGAGCTTGAGTAGACTAGAAGCTCTTTGTCGGAGGCTCGTATTTCATTGCATGAGATAGAGTTGAAACTCAATTCTATTTTAGAATCCACTGAAAAACTAAATCAAGAGAGAGCCAGGGAGATTGGGTGGATTGTTGTCGAACTAGATTGCATTCAGGAGGACTATAACTTAACACATTGTCCCATGAGATCAGATTACACAATTTCAGATCAATGGATTGGTTGTGATAAGCACGAGAGTGATAATAATTTCTCATGGACTAAAAATCTATTGTATGAGATGGATCATGATACATATTTTGATAATCCTCTTTTGAGATGAAGAGTGTTGATTATTTTCTTGTGATAGATCATGAGGATACATTGTTTGAGACAAGGTGTCTATTTCGACATGAGTCTGAGAGTGATTTCATGAGCATATTCCAGCCTAATAAGGATGATTGGGAATTGATTTCTCTTACCCAGGATTGTATGCTTGCATTGATGAGCATTGAGGGAGATGGTAGGAGTATTATATGGGTGATAGTTTATCATGGGTATGAGAGATATGTCGATGTTCACTTTTTGGGCATCCATAACATTTACTTGATGGAGATTGGTCAGTAGTTTGGTTGGCATTATATGGAGTATCCTACTTATTATTTGAACACCATGTTCTCTTAGGGGGTCAGTTTAATCAGTGAGTAGGTAGGCCTGGTTGAGTCACCTATGCATCAAATGTTTCTTGGCATAGAGTTCAGTCATTATGGGTATACTAGTTTTGATTATGAGGTTGAGCTTCTTATGGAGTTGCAGGAGTGGAGTATGGATGGTCTTTCAGGAGTCTCATAGATAAATTTACACCCTACTTGGTTGAGTATGATGAGGGACGTCATCTTTCCAAAGGATATTTTGTTGACTATAGTAGATTGGGCTACATGGGATTATCTGGGTTATTCCAAGAGTGTGAACGCTGAGTTGAGCTGGTCAGGTGATGACTATGGAGGCACTTCTAGCATTGTATTTGCAGTGGTTTATGATGATGATTTCTTGGATATGACATGGCACATGATATTTCATCTTAGTTTAGATAGGCGGATTAGTGCCAGGTTGGGGAGAGATTTCATCATGCTATTGTAGTTGAGACTTCAACAACTTAACCATGTCAGAGGGACAGTGATGATCAGAGTAGTGTAACGTCAGCATGACATTTACTTCCTAATATTGTTATGGTATCCAGAAATTTTATGGACCTCAGCCAAGATGAAAACACTTGACTGGATTATGTATGCATATTGCTTGAGGACAAGCAATTTTTGGGAAGGGCGGACTATAATGTCCCCTTTTTCTAGGCAGTCAGTGTGCAGAGCATATTAGCCTATACATGAGCTCTCGTAGGCTAAATCGGATGTAGGGGAGCCCATTGGGATAGTTCAGTTGATGTCAAGGTGGACAGTGCTTCAAATTGCCAGTTTCTTGATCCGTTTTGAGCATAATTGCAAGGACTTACTATTTTTAGTAAGTTAGTCAGGTTCAGTATTTTGGGAAACGGATTTTATGACTGAGTAGTTTGGCGAAATGGGTATCCGTTTCTATATTTGGTTTGATGGTTTGATCAGTGGAGGTCCGATATTTTAATGTGTAAAGTTTATTATGTTATATTTAATTAATATAACATAGTATTACTTTATAATTCCATATTTTTATGTTAAAAAGGGGCCTTATAGCCACTCAAAATAAAGGGCATTAAATAATAAATCAAATTAAGAGGGGCTTGACATGGTACGACCCCCTTGTGGGACATAAAGTGAAACAATTAAAAAATTAAATAAGATGGAGCTTTCTAGAAAGCCATCGTGAGTTTTGAAGGAGTTAAATAGGGGTCTTGAGCTCATTTTAGATCATCTTTTTGGCTATTGATATTGATGATTTGAGGAGAAGACTTGCAGAAGGGTTTCTTGCAGGGATTTTCAGCTTGTTGGTGACGAAAACCACCTACAGGAACATCATCTTCGGAGTTGAAAGATACTCTCAGGGTGATTTTGAGCATCTTCAGCACAGAGGGTGCATAGAGCTTCATTGTTTTCAGAAATCAGTGGGTTTTTGGAGGTGATTGTGGTATTATTTGTTGATATTATATTATATTCACTCTCCAGCATAGGTCGTACCATTCTGGGCCTCTATATTTCAGAGTTTGTGGCATCTTCAGTGAGGGTTTGATATTCCAGGGTTTGCACAGTCACTTTCTATGCATAGCGACCATATTGAGGAGAGTTTCCCGGGATTTAGTGTTCAGATTATGGTTTTTCAGGCTGGTCGTACAACTCCAGCACTTGGTCGTACCTGTGCTTGCCTAGCGTGGGTTTAGATAATTCAGTCTCTTGCATTTTGGTTAGTTTGTTGTGTGTAGCAGGGGCGCCCAACTCCATTATATCATTTTGTATCAATTTCATGGTGGAGAAAGCGATGTAATAGAAGATATCAATGAAAATCAAATTTTTGGGTTGCTGATAACCAGTGTTATTTTCTGTCAACTTCAAAAAATCGTATCTTTCGGGTATGATCGTAATTTGACATTTCCTTTGGTAGAAGTTTAGATAAAGGTGTTATCTTGTTATTTCCAAGTTTATAGAATTTTTCTTCTATTTGTTTAAAAGTTGTTCAAGTGCAAAGTTAGGGGTTTTGAAACTGTTAAAACTCAAAAAATACAAAAAAATCAGAAAAATACGAAAAAACCCAAAAACAGTGCAAATCATCAAAACTCAGTTTGGGGAGGGTCATTACACAGACTTAGATAACCCTTCAATAAATTCCATTGAAATATCTATCCAAACCTATTCAAAATTGGTAATTTTTGGAAAGTCCTTGAAGAATACACTATTTCACCTTTCATTCATTGACAGGTATCACAAGTAGCCACAAAATTGTGTATTTTCTTCTTCATACCCTTCCAAGAAAAGTATACTTTAGCCTTTCATATGTTTCAAGAAACCTTCAATGGATTAAAGTTGAGAAATCATGCATTTCCTTCATGATAATTTCCCAAAGGGAAGATGTACGAGAACCCACAAGGAATTGATGGTAGCGTAAATCTTGTCCATCCCAAGGATAGCCAAGACATGAGGTAGCATCTATTTGAAGGGAAACAACCATAGTTTACAAATCTGAATTCTAAAGCACCTCCTCACGAAGAGAATTTATCCAGTGAAGAATAGAAGAGGAAATGACACATAACAGGTTGTGAGCCTCAAATTGATGAGAGAGGGCATCGACCATAATACTCTCTTAAAATTTTTATAGGTAATATCATAATTATAACCTATAAGCTAGAAACCCACTTCTATTGTTCAGATGTGGCAACCCAATGCTATAAAAAATATTTGAGACTTTGATGATTCTTTTTAATAGAAAAATGATGCCCAATAAGATAAGGTTACCAATGAGTGATCGCATCCAAAATGGTAATAATTTCCTTAGCATAAGTGGATTTTCCTAGATTACGACTAGAAAGCACTTTACTAGTGAAATACAAGGGTCATAC
The DNA here is from genome assembly GCA_028583015.1 of Wollemia nobilis. NCBI lineage: Eukaryota > Viridiplantae > Streptophyta > Pinopsida > Araucariales > Araucariaceae > Wollemia > Wollemia nobilis. The sequence goes on from JAQPPZ010000741.1 coordinate 1,919,541, forward strand.
TTCTTGCATTAATATTGCATCAATACCATTGCCTAAAGCATCACTTTCAATTACAAAAGGCTTAGAGAAATCATAAATTGCTAAGACTAAAGTTTTCATAGTATGCTTCATATTAAGGAAAGCTTTTTCAACTGGATCCAACCAAGTAAAGGAATCCTTTTTCAACATGGATGTTAAGGGAGCAGCATTTTTTCCATAATTACAAATAAATTTATGATAATATCTAGTAAGCCCAAAAAATACATGAAGACGCTTGAGAGTGTGAGGTTTCGATCATTCTTGAACCACCTATATCTTTCTAGGATCAACTTTAACACCATCTTTGGAGATGATGTATCCCAAATATCCCACTTCCATCAACCCAAAAGTATGCTTAGACCGCTTAGCATAAATTTGATGTTATGCCAATAGTTATGTTAGCTTTTGATGAGTATATAATAAAGGAAATGCAACCACAAGATGTAAAATAAGCAATCTATGATAACTATATGATAATGGCACTATAATATGTAGGAAAATGATAAGAGAAACTTCTACAATAACTCAGAAATATACCATTAATGAAAGCTCACAAAAAATGTACAATGCAGTATAATATAGGACATGAACACTCCATAAAATATTTTGAATAGCTATATTGTACCACACTCCCAATATATATTGTACAGTCTCTATATTCTATCCTCTTCTGATTTCACTCACTATAAGTCCTATATAGGAAGATAATTTTCTTAGCTCTCACTCTACCTTTGAATCTATCCTATGACACATGTACATGTGGACTACATGCACATTTACATCATTGCACATTCTAACACTTGTGCATTTATTACATTACTTGAAGTAACTACTTAACTTTACTCTAAAGTAAACTCCTACTCTAGTAATGTACCAAAGGTGGTACATTGACATGTACCAAATAATTTAATATACTCTAACACCCCTATATTACATTATTTGGGTATTGAAGACTTTAGTCTTCAATATATATCTTTGTCTTGGTTCTATAATTTGTACTCTCCTTATCTACTATTTTTTATTTTTCTCCCTCTATGTATCTTGTTCAAGCAAGTAGTTAGTGTCTTCATATAATGATATCTTTGTTGAGAGAGCTTTAACTTCATGTTCATTTGGTTCTATCTTTGTGCTTTCTCTGTTAGTAGCCAGATTAGGACATTTTTCTTGTTCTCTTTTACCATGTTTTCTCTTCCTTCTTTTTCTTCTTTGTTTTTGCATTGTTACAAGAGGAATATCTGCTTCATGATGAGTTATTCTATCTTCACATTAAAATTTACTTGAATTCAAAGGTTCAATACTAGAATTTACTTTATTTTGTTTCATTACTCGAAAGAACTCAAAAGTGATTAATGACAAATAGAAAAATAAGCATTCTTTTGAAGAAATAATAATCATATCTTGAGTATTCCACCAAGTCCTAAATAGATTTTCATGAGTATATCCAATTAATATTGTAAATTTCTCTTCCTTTGCTTCCTTCAAAAACAAAGAGAATATTTCTTTCAAATTTGTAGATAAGAGTTTGAATCCATCAAATTTTTCTATTAGATTTTGTGAATAGAACCCAAGTTCATGAAATATCATTTCACTATTTTCGTTGAATGCATTCTTATTTATTTCCTCCATATTATTTTATATAATAAACCTTTTATGTTTATATATTTTTATTACCTTTGAAGTTGGCTTCCTTATGTCTCCATAGTTTAAAGTATGCTATAATTTTGATAAGGTGTTTAGCTACTATTAATTAACCTTTTGATTTGATTTTGTAATATTTTAAAAATGATAATAATCAACTCCTATTTCATCTTTTTACTCTTATTTAACTATGCACTATTCAATTATATGGATTTCTCTATGGTTCTATTCCTTTTGTCCTTTTAGTATGAGTATGAGACAAGTATAAGTAAATAACTCCAACTCTTTTAAGAAAACAATAATTTTGCTTCTCTATCCTTAAATTTTTCAATGGTTTAATTTTATAAATTTCAATTAATTAAATTTTGATGTAGCACTCCTTATATCTCCTTAATTTGGAATTTTAGAAATTGCTGATATTTTCAATATAATATTAATTTGTTTTCCAATAAGAAACCCTTATATCTCCTATGATATTGATTGCAAATATTAATATACTTGTATTTCAATTAATGTAACTTGAAATACTATTTAAGGATATAAAATCCTATTGATTTGATTTCAATTTTAATAAGGTTGAGTTTGCAATATCTTCAATTTAAATGATAATGATTTCAACCTTATATACTATGCCTTATCATTCCTTAATGAAATCAAATATTATAATGTGTATATTTCTTGAGGATGAAGAAGTGATCATGAGGGAGGTCGATGAAGTGGCAATGAGTGCGCAAAGGGGGCAAATAGGAAGGTAATTCAAAGAATATTAATGGTACTCTCTTCCTAAGAATGCAAATCCTTCATAATTATGGATTTGATTTATATAACAATAGAAGCAGGTGTACCAACATTTAACTTTGCTTGGATAGGACTGCCATCAAGGAATATGTTTGTCAACCTTGTAAATTGAGAATAAACTTACACAAAGTGATCATAACCCACTCTTTATATAAGTGGTTGATAAAATAAATTAGTCTCATTCTCAACAATATTACCTTTAGATGTATTTTTAAAATTGTTTTCAAGATTTTGGTCCATTAATCTAGTAATAGAGAACACTTCTTGAAATGAAACAAGACCAGAAACATTATCTTCTACAACATACACTAGATGAGGCAAAGGAAGAGTTGCCTCCTGAGTCAAAGGTGCTTTGTTAAATAGTGCTAGAATAAAAAATCCATTGGGTGTGACTATGCCCTTCTTAATCCAATAAATCTCATATAATTCCTTTACCACTCTCTTCCTATTCATGCATACATCAACCCCTGTTTGTAGGGCCTCCATGAATTGAAAAAATATCTCAATATTGCTCTCCAAAATGACTTGGACAATGATGATTCTACTATCCATAATTCTAAGGCTTGTAGCTAACTAAGCAAGGTTGGAGTCATCATTTTTTACTCCTAGCTTGAAGTCCTCAATATAGAGGAACTCTATTTAGGTTGTTTCATCCATATTTGATATGGTCTTCATTTGGGCACACAATTCTTTGACATGCTATACCAACTCTTGGACATCCTATAGATACTAGAGATATTTTAGTCTAGGTATCATGGCGCCAACTCCTAGATGTCCAAAAATGGTATAGAAACTTCAAATAGTCATATTGAAGGACGAAAGGCTAAGGCCTCAAATTTTAAAACTTCTTAATTTTTGGATTGTCCAAAAAATATAGTCAACCATGATGAATGAAAAAAAAGTATGCCTTGACATCTGAATGATCTGGAAATACAATCAGCCATGTTGAATGGATAAAATACAAGACTAGGTTATGGAGCGACTTAATCCACAAGCAAATCGATATGCTCTAATACCATTGATATAGAAATAAGTGGACGAGAATATATATAATTATATATCAAAGTCCATGTATTCTCATTCATTTCTTTTCAATATATATATTACATGAATAGGCATGATTTTAATAGACATGCCTTTTTACAATATAACTTTTCATAAAGTTATATTAATTATTAATTAATAATAACTAATTACTAACTAATTATTAGTTAATAATAATTAACTATTAACTAATTATTAGTTAATAATAATTAACTACTAACTAATTATTAGTTAGTAATTATTAACCATTAATTAATAATTAGTTAAACTTTTAATTTAATATTTAAAGGAATGAAGAATATTTTATAAAAAATTATTAAAATGTCTTAACAAAATTCTATATGTATTATGTTGTGTAAATACTAGGTAAAAATACCACTATCCCAAATTATTTATATCTCCATTATATTAGTCTACATCAGTCTACTCACTATCTTGATAAATGTGTAAGTAGATAAAATCATGTCCTTAGAAAAACAAATTGGTTGGAGACTAGTAATGGAAAATCAAGTACATTAATTTCATAGTTATATTTTATAAATTTTAAAAGGAGTTAACCTTAAAAGTACTCAAACTTCTATAAATATGGTTTTTTAGCTCAAATGTCATATTTAGTAATATTTTCCATAAATGAGCACAACTAGTACATTATCAATAAAGAAAAAACAACCCATAAACAAAAATAATGTAATAATAATGGTGTGTATAGATATAGAAGTAATCTCAATAATGAAATAATAAGCACTACAATCAATAAATAATGTTTTGTCTTAAGTGTTACAATTGATCTTAGGTCAAGTTTAAAGAACCACCCTGTTTACAAGATGTATAAAGGCCCATAAGAATATGAAAATAAAAACATTATATAAGTATTTTATGCACTTAATTTATGGATTTAAGTTAATATTAACACCTCATATTCCATCAATATCCCCTTAAGTTGATCAGAGGATATGGGGAGAGAAATTTATTAGTGATTCCCTTTAAAATGACACTCTTCTACTCCAAGTTGCTCTCATAATTATGTAAAAATTACCTCAAGTATGAGCTTGGTTAGGATATCCATTGTTTGATCTACTAATGACACATATTTCCATAAAGCATCCCTTGGTCATAAAGCCATCAAACACTGAGCATATAAACCTCAATATGCTTACCTTCCTATTGAACATTGGATTATGAACAAACCTAATGAAGGTCTAATTATAATACTAAAGGGATACCAAATACTATTATGGAATATTAAAATTTTCTAAAATCATGAGTGAATATATGCTTGGTGGACTAATTGGTAGCACACTATTCAACTTTCATAGAAGATTGAAAAATAATTAATTGTCATCTACAGTACCAAGAGAAAAATCTGAAACCTAAAAGAACAATTCAAAGCCTAAATAAAGGACACATTTAGTAGCAAAGCATCACTAGTCTAAATTGTAGGTCCAACATACATTCAAAAATGTTGTTAAAACTAGATATGATCCAACAAAGTAGTGAATACCCATTTAATGTGTACCTCTAATGTATTAAAGAGTTTACTTGGCAACTATCTACTAACTCTCATAGGGTGCCTCGACATACCTAGAATAATAAGTGATAATAAATGCAATATCCGTAAGTATGGTGTAATAAATAAGTCTCCCTACAAGTGAAAAGTAAAATATGGAATCCATTAAATGAGTAGCACAATCAACTTAAATCTACAAATAAAAAGTAAAGGATGTTATTGTAGGTTTATAGTTCCTTATACAAAATTATTTTAGAAGATCCATTACATATTTGGGATGAGAAATGGTGATCCTAGAAGTTACTAATTACTATAAATCTGCAATAAACTATAAAGGATCCCTAAATCTATCATTTTAAAAGTTTCACAGAGCTATGACTTTATCCCTTGGATCAATCATGTTGAGCTTCATATGATGGCCATATTATCAATATAAAACACAATCACCAAAATCTAGCCATATTAATGCTTGATGTAAATATTGTGACCTGCCTCGTATTATTGAAATCCATTCATGATAAATACATAATTAGTATTCTCATACAAAGAATGGGATTTTTTTAAGCCTATACAAGGAATTTTTAGCTAACATAGCAAGGGAATGGGTCTATCAATCTCAACTACTATATGCTTGTCTCATGTATATCTCCTCCTAAATATCTACATGATGGAAGGTACTCCTCAAGTCCATTTGATGTATCTACCATACATAATAATAAATAATAAATAGAATAATATAAATAGAATAATAATAATAATAATAATAATCTAAATAATCAATTTTCTCCTCCTAAGATAATCACTTAGAAATAATGTATACCTTGTACTTTTCAACCTAATCATTACAAGTGTCCTTTTTCTTATAGACGTATTTACAACCAACAATATTCTTCTCTATAGGAAGATAAATAACCTCCTATGTCTAATTCTTCAAATATTACTTATATTCTACTAGTATAACATCTTCTCACTCTTGAAAACCATTGGACTAAGCATAGATGAAAGGATATATACAAGCATCATCTCTCAAAACTAGGGAACATGAAATGGCTTTGCATATACACTCCTTAGAGAGAATGGTATGAGCATCCTAAAGGACTTTTCAAACTCATTTAGGTATTGTACAATCCATAGAAGGTAGTGGTACATCCTATAAACAATAAGTATTAAATAAAGGTTACTAAGTATTGATCACATTCTATCAATTGACCATAAGCTCCAATACTATTACACAATGTATAGGAGAATAATTCTTGTCATATGTATAATCTAAATCTAAAGTAGATTTTATAAATGAATTAGGAAGGAAAAAAAATAAATCAATGGTATCCTTAGATGGAATCAAGATTATAGGATGAGTGAAAATAATGGAACATTGTTGATATGTGTTTCTAAGAGATATATTAAACCTATAGGGTTATAAATATAATCATGGATGAGCTCCAAAGGTCATGTATCATGCCTAGCTATATATTTTAAGAAAGACTTTAATGATGCTTTCGTAAAATAAAACCCTCAAAAATACCACTTAAATAAGAAATAGAAGGAAGATAATTTATCGTTTGATATCATATTTTTACCTTAAGGATCCATAATTGATACATCAAAGTCTATGGTGTGACTACTTACTAGTGCCATTTATCCAAGCCACCATAGCCACAAATTCTCTCTTCTTGGAAGTTGAATAAGGATATGAAGGATTCTTACCTAGCTTCTACATATGATGTAAATTATCACAATATCGTAAATCAACCATATTAAATACATTATCAATATCCTTAATCATCCATATAAATAAACTCCACCTTTTTTTTAGCATGAATGATGCAATAAATATGATATAAAATTAGTACATAATCATGGTACATGAAGAATTTTGAACAAGGAGGAATCAACCACCACCTTGCTACATATGACCACCTACAAAGAGGATTTATTAATAATTACCTCACATTCATCATGATGATATCCATTGTATTGATAATATAATGATGCTTAGTCATATTTTGGGTTACCCTTGAATCTACAATCCACTCCTTTGAAGAAGTGGATGTCTAATATGTTGAATTATCAATTACATATGCATGTGAGCTCTCTCTATCTTAGTTATCCTAACCATGGGAATAGAAGAGAGTAGCATCAACATATTTTTGGCTTCATTTTAAAGAATATTAATCTACTGCTTGTCAAACCCCACCTTTCTGCCCTTCTGTTTTATGATATCCACATACTAGTTCTTTGAGTAGTTTCTTGGATTTCTTCTCTCTATGTTTTTATTATTTTTAACTTTTAGAGTATCCACTTTATTTGTATAATTCTAGATAATAGTAGAATTATTCTTGTGTTCATCCACCAATCCTAGTGTTATAAGAGATACTTAAGCACAATATTAAAGGATGTGGTAGGGATATTAGGGAAATATACGTAAGGCATATCAAAAATAGTAACCACTATCTCATAGGTTTCTACTATATTGTTGAACATCACATTTAGAAAGTCAAACTCTATCTTCTCATCAAATTTTCTCTTCTAATATAGATATCTTCATGTAATTTATTGAAATAATCTATATACTCATCAATGGTGTCCAAACTATACATATCTAATGTAGCAATCTCTAGCTATAATCTACTAATATGGTTAGATTTCATATGGTCACATATTTACTAAAAATATTCCAAAAGACTTTGGAATTGTGGCACTACTAATGTGGTTTTCATATATCTTGTCAACATGCAAGGCAATAACACCATGTGCTTTCTCCTTTTTATCCTTATAAAATCACTTCTCTTAAGAACCAATATATTTAGGGTCCCATTCACATATTTTAGGAGCCCCTTTGCAATAGAGCTTCTATCCAAGTGGTATAGTTAGGTTCATTAAGTAGGGGTACATGTTATTCCATTATGTTACAATATAACATAATTTTCTATATGTAATTGTGACCAAATATAGTATTGATAATGGAAAGAGCTCCAAAAATTGTGTGATTTAGAAAAAGTCTCAAAAATATTTCAAATGAAAAAGTTATGGACCTCAAAATTTTAGCTCAAGAATAGTTAAAGATGCCACTAAAACCTTCGAGACTGAAAATTTTAAAAATTACCTCTAATGAATCATGAGTTTGCATGTTTCACTATCTATATAGAAAAGGGGTTCTAATAGTGTTTTGATTAGGGTGCCAACTAGACAATATTTTAGTGAATCAATTACCATTATATGCTACATAATTGGTTAAGAGGTGTTCATATGGATCTTAGGTATGTATACCACTAGGAAAGGATTTTATAAAATGGTTTATATCATGTCATATTTTTGAAACAAGGATTACCATTTTTTTCTAAGTCTATTGTTGATTGGTCAAGTGACTATGAAATAATCGAATAGGCAAGTGCAATGTACCTCACTTCCACTAGATGAACCATATTCTATAGGAAGAAATATGTGGCACTAACAAACCAATGAAAATTTCAATGCTATTGAAGACTCCATAAATTAATTTTGGCCAAGAAAATTCTAAATACAAGCCTTGACACTACCTCTACTAGCCACAACCCATGTAGGACCATCAAGATCAAATATGCTTGTAGACACGAAAAATTGACCCACTTTGAGTGGGCAATCTTCCTTAGTGCCTTTAAGAGGTCCCTCACCCCTGCCAAAGGTAAGGGTAGGCCTCTTCACCCCCTATTTTGCCTTTTCTAGTGTTTTTAGCAAAATCACACCCCGTCTTCATGAGGCACGACTTCGCGGAAGCGATATCACGCCCCACCAAAATGGGGCATGATTTCGCTGATTTTAATTTAATCTTATTTTATTTTATTTTATTTTCTTCTTGGCCCGCTTAGACCCAGGTTTAAACCCTCCAACATGTTTTTGCGTCGGTTGTGAGTTTATTTGTGCCCACCCTGATCGTCTATAAAAGGAAGAGCAATCTCACTCTTTTGATATATATCACGATCACAAACTTACTAATGCTCATGCGATCTTTGTCTTCTAACACTCGCTTACTGCTTTTATTTTGCTCTGCTTTCTGTGTCTTCTGCAAGCTAACCCGAAGTGCAAATTTTAGATTTTGATTTCCTATTGCGTGGATTGGATTGCTGCTTAACTTGGTGGATGCACATTGTGGCTCAGAGGGAAAGAGTGCCAGTTCGGATACTTAGCCTTCTTCTATTGCTTCTGCGCTCTCCATTTAGGTTTCGCTCTCTGTGATTTCGCATTTAATTTATGTTCTGTGCATGCACTTTTATTTTTCATGTGTTTGAAGTGAAATCATGCCCGGTTCTATCGAGGCATGACTTTTCTAACCCTAATTTAGGGTTTTAGTCTAGAAGCGAAATCGTGCCCCATTCTAATGGAGCACGACTTCATCGAAGCATTATCGTGCCCACTTTTTGTGAGGCATGATTTTTCCTGAGATCAATCTAGGGGTAAGTTCTACTTTCTAATAGTTTGGTTAGCTTCATTACTGCATACTGAGCATATTGGCATATTATGTTTCTATTTTTACTATTTTTGCATATCTATTTTATGATTAATTCTCCAAAGGTCAATTTTTGATTTTGTGTTGAAAGGTCATCTAAGGGACCTAGGGGGCTTGACTGTTGTGCCTTCGAGGACTATTATACAATGGCCTAAGCAGGCCCCCTAATGTTGATCATAATTTTTTAGTGTTTCTTAGATTATCTTGTAGGAACAAGTATTTTGATATCATTGGACAAGAAGCATCAAAAGCTAGGATCAACCATTAAAGCTAAGTGTTCTGATTTATCTTGTTGGTTTTCTAATTTGATCTGAATTTAATTCTTAGGCATATGAAAGTGAAAAGCATTTAGTTTGCATCTAGGGATAATTTTTGTGCATTTATTTTGTATATTTCTACTTTAAAGGTTTTCTGGAATAAACCCTAGGTTAGTGAGCATTCAAAATAAAGAATCATATTAGGCTAGCTCTTGTATGCTTGCATTCTATTTTTAGTTGTTATACTCTATTTTCTGCATTGTCATTTATCTTTCCTAGTTTAGAACTAGAAAGGCCAAACTTAGGTATTTTTCTTAAAATTGAATACATCAAACATTCTTGCATATCTTGAGGACTTGGAGCGAGTCCTAAAACCATTCCTGGTGAACCCATCCCCCTAGCACCGAGTGTAGAGCACAACATACCCCCGTGGTTCACCCCACAAAAGGTTCCCTCCTTGCGGATCCAGCCTTTTGTTTGGGAATCGTACGTGGTAGGGTAGTTTTCCCCCTCTACATATTTGGTGAACCCGATGTGAACACCTCCTTTTTCTTCTTAAAACAATAAGCAAGATCATTAAATTGTGTGCCAAATATTTAAAAAGATAATTCCTTTGTGTGTAAGTGCATAGGTTATTTTTGGTCTTAGTTCTTCTTCTTGTCTTACTCCTTTTCCTCAATGGCTTTTGACCTTGGGGAAGGATGAAGACTTCTTAGGTTTGATGAGATTTTTCATGAGAATGATCAAATTGATAGAGAAAATCATAACCTAGAAGAAGAGGTTGATAATCATCTTGATCCTATCCAAGATTCCAATGGGAATATTATCTTTAAATATTTTGATCATATATGGAATTTCTATAAGTACCATAAACATGCTTTGGATATGGCCTTAGAGGAAGAAGCATTACTTGAAAAGGATATCCCACTCTAAGATAACCCTTTGAATGAACCTTTGAATCATGGTAATCAAACTTGTCAACCTACTTATGCTACTACTATGACCACCAACATTGGAGTGAATCCACCAATTCCTCCAACTAGTAGTAGCACTCAAATTGGTTCTCAATTTCCTCTTCAATCTTCTAATATCAACATTATTTCCTCTATTCCACCACAAGTTAGTCTTCCATTCCCACAAGGCACCACATATAACAACAACCTTCACATGTCCAACCTAAGTCAAGGGAATATTGAGAATTCACATAATCTAAAAATGCAGAATTTGGCAAGTATAGTGAATCAATTGGTTTCAAGGATGGATATGATTCAACCTTCAAGGTTTACATACAATTATAAAGAAATGTGTAGTCAGCCATTGGATCCTATTGTTGCTGCTAGACCTTATCCTAAGCATTTTCCTATGCCAGTTTTACCAATCTATAAAGGGACTGAAGATCCAATAGAGCATTTAAGAGGATTCAGGATAGCTTGTCATGATCTTGTTTATGATGATATGCTCTTATTGAAAATATTTCCAAAGAGTCTTGTTGGAGTGGCATTAGAATGGTATTATCGGTTGCCCAACTATTCTTTGAAGAGTTTTGAGAAGACTGTAGAGATGTTTGTTCATCAGTTTAGTGCTTACATTGAAAAGGAAGTGACTATGAGAGATCTATATGATTTAAAGTAAAGTAAAGAAGAAAGTTTTTCAGAATTTCTAGCTCATTGGAGAAGTTTAGTTGGCCGATTAAGACAACCTGTGTCTCAGAAAGATATGCTTGATATATTCATTGGTAATTTACAAGAACAATTATCTTATGCACTAGAAACTACTACTATCACATCTTTAGATCAAGCAATTGAGTTAGCAAGAAAAGTGGAACAAGCTCTTATTAGAAGAGGTCAACTTAAGGTTAAAGAAGATAAGTCAACTAAGTCTCAACATAAGAATAAGCATATAGGAGGTGATAGTGATAGTAGGCCTGTTAATAATGTCACTAACAACCTACAAAATATTGTACTTCAGAAGCCTCCTCAAAGGAATTTCACAAGACTTAATATCCCTATGGAAGCAGTTTTGAAACAACTATTGGATGCTAAGGCAATTGAATTACCTCCCATAAGACAGCCAGATACTACAACTCATTGGTATAAAGTAGATCAACATTGTGCATATCATAGAGTAGAAGGACATTGGACTAATTCTTGTAAAAGGTTGAAACATGTGGTTCAAGATTTAATTGATGTTGGTCGCATTGACACTAGTAGTTTTCAATCTTCCAACAACCAGTAGAATCAGAATAGAACAAGATAAACCAACCAAGTGTCCTATAAAAGTGTACCACATCAGTATGATAACAACATGGTTGGAATGATAATAGCTACTCCAAGAAAATTAGTACAGAATATGGATGATTCAATAAATATTCCCCTCTTAGAACTTCTACAGAATTCTCAAGCCCATGAAGAAGCTATGGTAAATGTTTTGAAATAACAACCAGTACCTCTAGATATTTCTCCTAGTGATATGACAAAGGTTATAAGTTCCCTCAGGAAGCCTCATCTCACATTTTTAGATAATGATATGGCTTCCTTAGGAGTACAGGAAGATTCTTCTCTATACATCACTACTTACATTGGGGACACTCTCATCAAAAGGGTTATGATTGATAATGGTTCTTCGCTTAATGTTTGTACACATCATTTCTTTCAAAAATTTGGATTGAAAAAGGAAGATTTGATTGCATCCAGTGACATCATTAGAACTTTCAACAATGATTCTCAAGAAGCTTGTGGCACTATATTACTCCCTCTTAGAGTTGGACCAAAAATTTTAAAAACAATATTTTATGTGGTGTCTTGTCCTACATATTTTAATCTTCTTCTTGGATGACCTTGGATTCATGCAATGAAGGTTATCCCTTCTAATTTTCACCAATGTGTAAAATTTGAATTTGAAAACCAAATCATTTCTATCATGGGAGATCCTCATCCATTTGAATTTTTCTCACTAAAAGATCTAGCCCAAATCAATTCATCACAATCTTCCTCTAAAAATTTTTCTACAAATGTTTCATCATAGGATCAAGATGACTCTTCTTGTTTAGATCTTCTCTTTGATGAATCTCATCAAGGTTTAGAGTGGAGTGTTGAGGATGAGGGTCCACCCTCTCCTAAGGTCTTAACCCTAGAGTTGCATGTTATAGATGAGGCTTTATCTCAGAATGACATCTGCTTTGATGGGTCTGTCCCTTGCGTAGTGTAGGTTGAGTCTTCTAGTTCTCAAGTGGACTTTGGTTCTATGTCTCCCGAGGACCTTGAGCAATTAGGAGTAATTCCTGCCCTACCTCCTCTTGAGGATGATTTATCCATTCTTATTGAGGAGACCATAGATGTGAACATAGGTTCTGAGGAAGCCCCTAGAATCCTTAAGTTAGGCAAAGCCTTGACCATGGATGAGCAGGAGCAATTGACCAATTTATTGAAAGAATATCAAGATATTTTTGCTTGGTCATATGTCGACATGCCAGGGCTTGATCCCTCCCTTGTCATGCATCATTTGGTAGTTAAGCCTAATGCTAAGCCTATTAAGCAGAAACTTCGGAAGATGCATCCAAAGGTCACCCTTTCAATCAAGGAGGAGCTCCAAAAACTCCTTGACATCAGTTTTATAAAAGCCATCGACTATTCTAATTGGATCTCTAATATCATTCCTATAGCTAAGAAGGAAGGAACAATCAGAGTATGTACCAAATTTTGGGACATTAACTTAGCATGTCCCAAGGATGATTTTCCCTTGCCCAACATAGACCAGATTGTAGATTTCACTACCAAATGTGGAATGCTTTCACTCATGGATGGTTTCTTAGGTTACAATCAGATTATGATTGCTCCTGAAGATCAAGCCAAGACAACATTCACTACTCCATGGGGTACCTTCTACTGGAAGGTCATGCCTTTTGGCCTTAAGAATGTAGGAGCTACCTATCAATGGGCCATGAATTATATTTTCCATGACATGATGCATGATATTCTCCAAGACTATGTGGATGACCTTTTGGCTCGATCACTAGAATGAAAGGATCATGTCCATGACTTAAGATGAATCTTTGAAAGGCTTCGACAATACAGAGTTCATCTTAAACCCACTAAGTGTGTGTTCGGAGTCACATCTAGCAAGTTGTTAGGTTTCATAGTGTCTAGGTGAGGCATTGAAGTGGACCCTACTAAGGTAGCAACTATCATTGATATACCTCCTCCTCGCACCCTGATCGAGCTGCGTAGTCTGCAAGGTAAGTTGTAGTCTATTCATCGGTTCATTGCCTAGTTAGTCGATAAGTGTCAGCCTTTCCTTTGGCTTCTTAAGAAGGATGTAGTTTTTCGATGGGATTCTGAGTGTCAGAAAGCTTTTGATGACCTCAAAAGATATCTCACCTCCCTACCTATTTTAGTGCCTCCTGTACCTGGTAGGCATCTGTTGCTTTACATAGCGGCCACCGCTCATGCTTTGGGAGCCATGCTGGCTCAACATGATGATGAAAACAAAGAGAGAGCTATCTACTATATTAGTAGAACTTTGGTCAACTATGAAACTAGGTACACTCCCTTAGAGAAGCTTTGCCTTGCCATAGTGTTTGCTTCCAGAAGTTAAGACACTACATGCTCAGCCATAAGATATTGGTGATTGTAAAGTTTGATCCTTTGCACTATTTGATGTCTAAGCCCCACCTTTCAGGTCGAGCTGCTAAGTGGGTGTTGGCCCTTAGTGAGTTTGATCTGACTTTCATAGGTCAGAAGGCTATCAAGGGTCAGGTGATTGCTGATCAGTTAGCCTTCGCTCCCCTAGAAGCTACCCATCCTATAGTTGTTGAGTTTCCCGATGAGTGCTTCAATGTTGAAATTGAAGAGTCCAAGTCTTGGAATTTGTTTTTTGATGGAGCCCGATGCATGAAGGGCACTGGAGCTAGAGTCATTCTAGTTACACCATAAAAATAGCTCATCCCTTTGTCCTTCAAACTTCATTTTTCTTGCATAAATAACACTACAGAATATGAAGCTTTGATCCTTGGTCTTAGAGCAGCCTTAGCTTTGTAGGTTAAGGTCCTTTCGATCTTTGATGACTCTCAACTTATGGTTAATCAGATCAATGATGTTTATCAAACTCAAGATGATAAGCTTAAACCATATAAGGAGATTGTTACCAAGTTGTTGTCTTCTTTTGAGAAGGTAACCATAGAGTCTATCCCTAGATCCTCAAACCACCATGTGGATGCCATGGCTACTACTGCATCCTTATTCCCTTTGGAGTTAGAAGATGATCAAGCTTCGATTATCATTCAGAAACTCTAGGAACCTACATCTTTGAGTTCTTGTTTGGATCCCCTAGAGTGTTTTACCATCGAATATTCCCCATATAAACCATGGTATAATGACATATTTAATTTTCTTAAATATGGTTCGATGCCTGATGGTTTAGATCACAATCAATATAAGCTATTGCACAAAAGAGTATGCCAATTTGTTATAATTGGAAATACTTTATATCAATATTCTTTTGAAGGTATCCTCTTATGATGCCTTAACTATGATGAAGCTTAACTTGCTCTTAGTGATGCTCATGAAGGTTCATGTAGAGGCCATTTTAGTGGTAATGCTATTACCAAAAAGCTCCTTCGGATGGGGTATTACTGGCCTTCCATGGAGAAATATGCATGTAATTATGTTCGGTACTATGACAAGTGTCAATGCCATGATCATCTTATTCATGCTCCTTCTCAAGACCTTTAGGTGATATCTTCCCCTTGGCCTTTCTCCATGTGGGGATTGGACATTATCAAGAAAGTTAACCCCATGTCGTCAGATGGTCATAAGTTTATCATTACTATGATTGAGTATTTCACTAAATGGGTTGAAGCCATACCTCTAGCTATGATGACTAGAACTCAGGTTTCTAAGTTCATCCTCAACCAGATTCTTTGTAGGTTTGGGATTCCTTCGATGATTATTTCTGACAATGACACTCCTTTCAAGAACAAGGATATCCATAATATTTGTGCTAAGTACAAGATTCAACACAGATGGTCAACTCCTTATTACCCTCAAGGTAATGGGTAAGCTGAAGCATCCAATAAATCCTTGATCAAGATTTTGAAGAAGTTGGTTAATAAGACCGATCATGATTGGCATACTCAAATTTATCCTACCTTGTGGGCCTATCGTACTAGCATGCATACTCCCATAGGGGCCTCACCATATGTCTTGGTATATGGGTCTGAGGTAGTGTTTCCTTTTGAGTTAGAGGTTCCTTCTTTGTGCATCTTGTTGCAAGATGTTGAGGTCAATGATGAGTATCATGTGGACCATTTGCACCAATTGGAGCTATTGGATGAGAAGCGTATTCATGCCTTAGAGCATTTGTGAGCCTATCAAGATAGGCTCCGATGATCTTACTCTAAAAAGGTTTGCAATCATTCTTTTGAGGTTGGGGACCTTGTCCTCAAGGAAAATCAGAAGAACACCAATGCTCGTGTTGATCTTCGAGGTAAATTTCAGCCCAATTGGATAGGGCCCTTTGTCATAACAACTAAGTTTGGCTCAGGTGCTTATAAGTTGGCTTCTATGGATGGTAAAGAACTTAAAGAACCAATGAATATAATGCATTTAAAAATATATTATGCTTGAGTATTTTTCATGTTGCACTGGCATTTAGTTAGGTCATACTGCATGTTTGCCTGACATATTTTGCATGCTTGCCTATCATACTATGCATGATTGCCTATCATTCTATTTTTGCATATTGCTTGTCATACATTGCATTATTGCTTGCTCATGACTGCTTGCTCATATAGTTTTTAGGGATTCATGACAATGGCATGTGATGATACCTAGTTAGGTCATAGCTCATATGCATTGCACTTTCACTAGGATTATGATGCCTAGAGAAACCCCAACCTAGGGCCCATGCATTTTCATCCCTTCTTCTCTTCTTTGCTTCCTTTGCTCTTTCTTCTCTTCTCTCTTCTTCTTGTATTCCTTGACTTTGAAAGTTTTACAATGAT
The DNA here is from genome assembly GCA_028583015.1 of Wollemia nobilis. Taxonomy (NCBI): domain Eukaryota; kingdom Viridiplantae; phylum Streptophyta; class Pinopsida; order Araucariales; family Araucariaceae; genus Wollemia; species Wollemia nobilis. Next base: position 1,936,289 of record JAQPPZ010000741.1, read on the forward strand.
CATCATTTCTCCTCCAAGTCAAGGAATGCAATCCTCTTTTGGTATGTCCTTGTATTTTTGCATGATTCTTATTTCTCCTTTGTCTTATTTGTTCAGATAAGGATATACATTCTTCTCTTCTTTGATTGCACATTTCCTCCCTCTTGAATTTTCACTAGTTGAAACTTCAAGTTGGGGCACACACACACATATATTTGCTCCTCATTTCTTCCTCTTATTTCTTCTAGCACATGCACACACTCACATCATGTTATGCTCATATTGGTTGGTCCATACATACATACGCATACACCTTCTCAGGTAGTACTGGCATATACATTACATACATCATTTTACATCAGCATACACTATAACACCCCTATCAGGTTATGTCTCTCTTTGACTCAATGGGCTCAACACCCCATTACAAGATCAACTCCTTGGCCATTGATAGTAGGCCTCGACATACATCCTAGTGGGTAATCACCCCACAATAGTTACTAGTGAGCAACCACCCATAGCGGGTTACACTATACACTTCACTTATTGGTCCATATTTAGTGAGTACTACACCCATAATGGGTTCTTCACTCCATACATGGACCATATTTTGAGCATAACACCCTCTAGTCAGGGTTATGATCTAGCTTCCTTCTCGATTTTAGATGGTTGACCTTTGGAGTTTTATCTTTGTCTTCTTCTTCTTCCACTTCACAATTTTATGTTTCCATTCTTCTTCCTCTTTCTTCCCCTCCCTTATTTCCCTCCTTTTATTTCATGCATTTCATGCTAGTTGCATTAGATTCATATTGTACCCTAGTATTCTTTACTTTTGCTTTGTTCTCTATGATTCGATGTTTTTCTTTCTTTACCTTTTTGAGTTTCTTAAGGAAGTTCCTTTCCTTTCAAAACTCGAGGGGGCACCCTAGCCATAGAGGTATTAATGGTAGTAATACCTCACCCCTTTGCCCAAACCTGGCCACCCCTTCTTTGTGCTTGTTGTATGCTTGCCTTCAGGAGTCTACATCCTTCTTTGATGCATTTACTTGGCCTTAAATGCATCAAAGAGGGGGCAAAATGTAGACATGGAAAATTGACCCACTTTGAGTGGGCAATCTTCCTTAGTACCTTTAAGAGGTCCCTCACCCTTCCCAAAGGTAAGGGTAGGCCTCTTCACCCCCTATTTTACCTTTTCTAGTGTTTTTAGAAAAATCATGCCCCATCTTCATGAGGCATGACTTCACAGAAGTGATATCATGCCCTACCAAAAAGGGACATTTTTCTATTTTAATTTAATTTTTAATTTTATTTTATTTTTTTTTTGGCCCACTTAGACCCAGGTTTAAACCCTCCAACATGTTTTTGCATCGACTGTGAGTTTATTTGTGCCCACCCTAATCATCTATAAAAGGAAGAGCAATCTCACTTTTTATATATCATGATCATGAACTTACTAATGCTCATGCGATATTTGTTTTCTAACACTCGCTTACTACTTTTATTTTGCTCTACTTTTTATGTCTTCTACAAGCTAACCCGAAGTGCAAATTTTAGATTTTGATTTCCTATTGTATGGATTGGATTATTGCTTAACTTGGTGGATGCACATTGTGGCTCAGAGGGAAAGAGTGCCAGTTCGAATACTTAGCCTTCTTCTATTGCTTCTATGCTCTCCATTTAGGTTTCGCTCTCTATGATTTTACATTTAATTACTTATGTGCATGCACTTTTATTTTTCATGTGTTTGAAGTGAAATCATCCCAGTTCTATCGAGGTATGACTTCGCTAACCCTAATTTAGGGTTTTAGTCCATAGAAGTGAAATCGCACCCTATTATGATAGAGCATGACTTCATCAAAGCATTATCGCACCTACTATTTGTGAGGTATAATTTTTCTTGAGATCAATCTAGGGGCAAGTTCTACTTTCTGATAGTTTGGTTAGCTTCATTATTACATATTGAGCATATTGGCATATTCTATTTTTATTTTTACTATTTCTCATATCTGTTTTATGATTAATTCTCCAAAGGTCAATTTCTAATTTTGTGTTGAAAGGTCATCTAAGGGACCTAGGGGGCTTGACTGTTGCACCTCCAAGGACTATTATACAATGGCCTAAGTAGGCCCCCTAATGCTGATCATCATTTTTTAGTGTTTCTTAGATTATCTTGCAAGAACAAGTATTTTGATATCATTGGACAAGAAGCATCAAAAGCTAGGATCAACCATCGGTTAAAGCTAAGTGTTCTAATTTATCTTACTAGTTTTCTAATCTAATATAAATTTAATTCTTAGGCATCTAAAAGTGAAAAGCATTTAGTTTGCATCTAGGGATAATTTTTGTGCATTTATTTTGTATGTTTCTGCTTTAAAGGTTTTCTGGAACAAACCCTAGGTTAGTGAGCATTCAAAATAAAGAATCATATTAGGCTAGCTCTTGTATGCTTGCATTCTATTTTCAGTTATTATACTCTATTTTTTGCATTGTCATTTATCTTTCTTAGCTTAGAACTAGAAAGACCAAACTTAGGTGTTTTTCTTAAAACTGAACACATCAAACATTCCTGAATATCCTAAGGACTTGGAGCGAGTCCTAAAACCATTCCTGGTGAACCCATCCCCCTAGCACCGAGTGTAGAGCACAACATACCCCCATGGTTCACCCCACAAAAGGTTCCCTCCTTGTGGATCCAACCTTTTTTTGGGAATTGTACGTGGTAGGGCAGTTTTCCCCCTCTACAATGCTTAATCAACTATGTGAATAGTAGATAATCTATATGGAAAGTCCAAAGAGTTCCCTTTCCCATGCACCCCAAAGTGCACTCATAATGTCACTTCATGAGGTGGAATTTATTTTTAATGAGCCCTTAGTGGATAGGAAAAATGAATATTTAAACATATACCTAATTATATCCAACAAACCACAACATAAGTGTTGTGCCACTATGCTACATGCTTTGTTAAGTTCTAAAAAATAGTAAGTGTTCGAATTATGTCCAAGTTGTAGAATAGAAAGTGCACATGTTCATAATGCTATTGTAATTTTTAGTATTTTTTTGTAAATGAATGCAATAAACACACTACCTAGAAATGTAAAAAATAGGTTATAAAAAGTAAACATGCGATATAAGAGGGTGCCCATGGACACCAAAATATTTCACTAAAGAAAAATAGAATAAACTTCAATCAATAAAAAATGGTTTGTATGAGGGGGTATTTATACCTAATTACAAGATACCTTTAAGTCAATGCTAAGTAACTAACCTTTAGGTTAAATAATATTATATTATGAAATATTCACCTATACAACATGTACAAGGGCACAAAGGCTATATACAAAGAATATAATACAATGTTGGTCATGGCCTCAAATAAAGCTTAACCATAACATATTCTAATATGCCCCTTTAAGTTGAATGAGGGACATGGAGAAAGACCCTTATCAATCATCCCCCATTAAGTGATAGTCTTATATGCCAATATGCTCATGCATGCAAATAATAATACTTTGGGAGAGTCTCTTGAATAATGATACCAATTAATTAATCATTACACATCAAATAATGTATAATGTATCCTCTTGACCTTATTATAGAGACTCTCCCAAAGTGCTTGTATATGCCTAGAATAGTAACTAACATCAAATGCAATTTCTAGCTAAGTACAAGTGAGGTAAAGGAAACATCCCACAAGGGACCAACCATGGGAGTCATGTAATATGCTTAAAGCTTCAATACACTATCAAAATGATTATAAGAAAATTTATAATCCTTCATTCTAAAATGATAAACAATATCCAAGGCATACTTGGGCTATGAGATAGTAATCCCAAAGTAAATTTGATCAATTTGAATTCTTAGTAAGTAATGTAGAAGCACTAAATTTATCATATCAATGGTAGCATGAAGTCATGAATTCATTTCTTGAAGTAAGCATTACATCTTCACATTATGGTTAGCCCTTGGTCGAGGAGTACATGAAGGATATTTGAATTTATCAACTTCTAAGAACATAGTCCAATAAGACTCCTTTTAATGTTGTTCCATAGAAAGGATTTTATGAGAATCCTAAATGAGAGTCTTAACCCACTTGGGTGTTGGAGGAACAACAAAACATCTAGAAACATCTTGAGAAAGAGTGATATTAGAAAAGAAAAATTGAAACACCCAAATCATACTCACCATTTACCTCAACATCCATCATTGTGACCTATGGAAGTGGTGTATCGATCTCATCATTCTCAAAATTAAAAATTGAATGCGCTAGAGATGGTGCTACCCAATATGGAATTAAACCTATAGATATGGGATCTTCACTATAAGGTGAAATGGAGGAAGGTCCAATATGAATAGTACTTGCAAGGATATTTGAATGAAGAAGGTATTGAAGTGGTTGAAGAAACATGAGGTTATTTAGTCAAAACATTAGGATAACCTAATAATATTATTGGAAGAACCTCATCAAAAAAGAGATCTTCCAAAATAACAATTTCACACTTATGAGGATCATAAATTTGATATGCCTTAGAGGTATTTAAATACCACATACAAATATATTTTTTACTCTTTAATACCTCATTCTTTTAAATATATTTGGGCATGTGAACCCATGTTGAATACCCAAAGTTATGAAATCAAGACACATCATTCTTATCACCTGTCAACCTATCAAGGTGTGACATATCTAAACTAATCTAGTAGAAACTCTATTGATTTTGTGTTCTACATATGCAATGAATTATCCCTTAGCATGAAGTGTGTAACTAACCATATCCATAATTACCTAGTTCTTCCTTGGCCTAACCCATTTTACTCTAAAATATAATGAATAGTCATTTGAAAGTAAATACTATGAAGAGTCAAGAATCCAAAGAAGCATGGGTTATTTAACAAATTTTCCTAACTATCCTAAGACACTTGATATTTTTTCAAGGTGATATTATACTAATGTTTTGAACTCCCTAAATCTCTCAAAAGGCTTGTCTTTGGTATGAGTAGTGTACAATCATAAATACTAAGAGAAATCATTAATAAAAAGGATGAAAGTACATTTTTCCAAAAAGAGAAAATGTATCCATGGATCAACACACATCATTTTGAATGATCTTCAAAGGTCATGTGGCATGCCTCACTATTCCTCTTGGAAAAGAATCTCTATTATAATTCCCAAAAGCATATTACTTACAAGCACCACTAGAAGGATAAATATGAGAAAGTCCAATAGCCAACTAATGATGACTCATGCACCTCAATGAGCCATAGCAAAGATGCACAAATTTGTGATTCCATAACTAAATATCATCATCTCCTTATGCCACCATGGAAATAAAATATTTATTTTGAGAGGAAGAAGTGGGAAGAGTCAATATCCCACCAAGTATATAAATATAATTTAGCTCATCATAATACTCAAAGGCAACTATCTTGAATCCATCATCAATATCTTTGATTACCCATTGATTAGTCCTAAATTCTATATTTTTTTGTTAGTAGTATATAGACAAAATATTATGGTCTAGAATAGGAACATGAAGAATGTCATCTAATAAAAAATATTTAATACTATGCTACCTATAAAGATTAATAATCTTCGATAACAATACATACCTCATAATACAATGTATTTTAATCATGTAGAAGTGTCTATGATTTATCACATGTCTTGTTGCTCCTAAATTTACAATCCACTCATAAGAAGATATGGATGTCCAATATGCTAAATGAACAACTACATGAGCTTATGACGTTTCACCATGATGACTAGCCTCACCCTAAGCATAGAAGAGAGCAATATTAGTACCCTTTTTGGATGGATTCTTTCTCAAGATTTTTGATGCATATCAAGAAAATTCTACTTTGTATCTTTTTTATAAAACTCATAGGTTGGCTTCTTGAAGGGATTAATAGTATTCTTCTCATTTTGCTTTGATTTATTATCAGTCTCATTCTCCATCACTTCTTTTGCATGAGTCTAATTGGTGAGAGGGTGAACCTTATGCCATTGCCTTTAAGCCTAATGGTGAAGATAGTATTTGAACACTTCATTAACTAGATTAGGATTAAAAGTAAGTAATAAAAAATGAAGAATATCAAATATAATAGAAACTATTTCTTATGTCTCTCAGACATTGTTGAATAGAATGTTGAGAAGTTCAATTTTATTTTTGACTATCCTCACCTTCTTATTTTGACTTAAACCCTTCAAAATACCATTAATAGTTTCGATATCTTGTAATTTTTAAAATTTTCTAATATACTAATTAGTGGTATCAAATTAATCAATAATAAAATTAGCAAACTTCATCTCTAGTCTATCGATTTTTATGGAATGAATATGATCACAGGGTTCCTAAAATTTATTGAGCAATTACCGAGGATGCATAATGTTGCTAAGATAAGTGTCATAGATCTTGTCAACATCAATATTTTTCACACCAAGGACCTCATACTTCTTATCATTAAAAAACTACTTTTTCTCTTTAAAAACAATCTCTAAAGGCTTCTCATTTGCATATTTTAGCAAACCCTTGCTTTGGAGCAAAGCTTTTATCTTGATTTTTCAAATGGTATAATTTGGATCATTCAACAATGGCACATGCTAATCCATAAATTTTATACCAAAATAAAAAAGTCTACATGTATGTGTGATAATGTAGAGATTTCCAAAATATATGTAATTTAGAAAAAGAACCTCAAAATAATTTTGTATGCAAATATTATGGCTCTTAAAATTTTAGCCCTAAAAATCACACAAAATGTCTCTAAAACCTTTAAAACATTAAGAAAAAATTTCTTGGCTAAGGGAGTGCCAACTAGGTATAAATTAGACAACATACTAGTTAATGAGATGATATCATGTGTCACTATCCTATGCAAGGAGATGTCAATTGGATGTTGATTGTACAAGCCACTATGTAGTGTACCAATGAACCAGGCTACACCATTTGTTGTACTCTAATTTGGTATAGTAACTACAAATAAATACTATACCCAAGGTTATGGGTAAGGGGCTGGACTCAAAATGTACTTGTAAAAAAATGGTGAATCTGAATCAAAATCAAGGTGAATCATGGAGAATTCTAAGCAAATCAAATCGAGCATCTTCACACCAAAATTTGGGGTATTTGAAGCCCTAAAATATAATGTCATATTTGGGGCCACTTTTGACCTATTAAATTATCTTATAACTTCATAAAAACACCACCATTAGATCAAGCTTGAAAATATATTTCCAACGAGTACAAATATGTCTATGTTTGGATATATATTATGGCGAATTGACCCTAAGAAAAAATTGATCCTAAAAATTTTAGGCGAATGGGCCGACGTCGAGGGTCCTCATATTCACCAATTTCTAATTTTGGAAATCCTAATATTAGCCCAATTGGAGAATATTCGCCACTATGCATAACCTGATCTATACCACTTGTCACTCTTTAATTTAATCTAAAATTTATGCTTTTCCAAGTTTGTTGTTCATTGGATGGTTAATGGGTTCAATGAATTTATATAATATAATTTCAAACCTATTTTTATATGTACCATGTGGCTCTATATTTTCCATGTCAATCCTCGACATGATGACCCCTATTAGATCATCATCTACCATATCATCATGTGTCATGTTATCATACATCATGTTCACAAATGCAACATCATCTACTAAGTTATCATAAGATATGGGTTCAAGTGCCACATTATCATTAGTCACCATGTCATCACTAGTTGCCATGTAATCAACAATTACCACATCATCATAGAGTGCCATGTTATCAAGGGGTGACATGTCATCAAGAATCACATCAACATATGCATATGAAAAGGTTGTGACATCATCATTAGGTGTCATGTCATAACATAGTTCAACATTATTAAAGTATGTCATGCTATTATTATATAATGCTACATTAGATCTTGTGCCACTTGTATTCTAATTCACTCTACAACCTATGAACCAGATTACACCAATTGTCTTTCTTTGATTCACTCTAAAATTTATGCTTGGCCAACTCTTTGTTGAATATATGACTATATACTTAACAAGTTTAGTAATTTTGTAGAATGTGATGTCAAACCTATTTTATACCTACTATGTGGCTCTTTGTTTGCCATATCAACCTCTAACATGATGACCTCTATTAATATTATTATTATAATATATATATAAATAAGTGATATTTTATTAAAGACATTAACCCATTTTACAACATGTTAAGTAAATTAAACCTTACAAAATAATTTTTAAAAATTTTATGTGATCTATGGGAGGAACTATGACAAGGTTATTGTTTTTTTTTGTAGTTACATAGGAGATTTGGTCACAAACAAGTGCAGGGTTCAAACTATAGGGGTTGCTCCCATCAAACCTATTCCACCTCGTTATTGTTGATCTGATGCGAAGGGAGCCACCGATCGTTGAGGATTTGCACTTTTATCGTCAATCTGATGCACACTCAAAAGATTTAGATCATACTACTACCTTTGCAAACAAGATACCTCCCATATTTAAACTTGAGTGTCTTCTCAATAAATTTATGATTATACAAACACTTATCAATCTAAGGTTATTATTATACATAATAAAGTTATTGTTATTGCATATAGAAATGTGTGATCCCGTAATTATATTAAAAATAAAATAAGAGTTCGAGGCAATTAAGACATGGAGAGGCTCATTTCTTTTCCAAAGCGAGGAAAAGCATATTTCTGGGCTTCATGTTAAGTGAAGTGTAATCAAATTATTTCGGAGAAAGGGCCTATTGTGGCTGATCCACAACGTACCCCAAAATTGGGGACCCACCTTTTTTGCATGTGTTCCAAGAAGACCGAAGTGGCCCATAGGCTAAAGATCAAAGAAAAAGCAAAACACCACAAGGAGAAAAAGTGTCGCGATATCGCGACATGTTGCACCATCGCGGCCAAAAGAGAAAAAGTGTCGCGATATCGCGACATGTTGCACCATCATGGCCAAAAGAGAAAAAGTGTCGCGATATCGCGACATGTTGCACCATCGCGGCCAAAAGAGAAAAAGTGTCGCGATATCGCGACATGTTGCACCATCGCGGCCAAAAGAGAAAAAGTGTCGCGATATCGCGACATGTTGCACCATCGCGGCCAAAAGAGAAAAAGTGTCGCGATATCGCGACATGTTGCACCATCGCGGCCAAAAGAGAAAAAGTGTCGCGATATCGCGACATGTTGCACTTTCGTGGCCAGAACAAAAGAAAGAAAAAAGTGTCGCGATATCGCGACATGTTGCATCTTCGCGACCAAAAGAGAAAAAGTGTCGCGATATCGCGACATGTTGCATTTCAACCAAAAGAAAAAGTGTCGCGATATCGTGACATGTTGCACTTTCACGACCAAAGAGAAAAGTGTCGCGATATCGCGACATGTTGCATTTTCGCGACCAAAAAGAAGAAAAGTGTCGCGATATCGCGACATGTTGCATGTCTTGCGCAAACAGAAAAAGTGTCGCGATATCGTGACATGTTGCGATTTCTCGCGGCCAAACGAGAAAAGTGTCACGATATCGTGACATGTTGCATCAACAAATGAGAAAAGTGTCGCGATATCGCGACATGTTGCAAAGAGAAAAGTGTCGCGATATCGCGACATGTTACATTTTCGATGGCTAAAAGCAACAAAAGATGGAAGGGGCCAAAAGTGTGCGATGATATCGCGTGACATGTTACATTGTTTCGCGATTCAAAGAGGGGGAGAAAGAGAGAAAGGCAAGAAGTGTCACGATATCGCGACATGTTCCATTTTTGCCAAGGTAACGGACTCTCTGCATAGTGACGTGGACATAAGGACAAAATCCAGTGAATAAGACAAAGCGTTACATAAGGAATCTTTAATGATTGGAAATCATTTAAGATGGTCATTACACACGGAGGGAAATGGATGCAAGCCCATGTGGAGAAAATGCAGCGAAGGGCCACAAAATGGAAACCAAAGCACACGCATGCAAGGGAAGGTGAAACGAACAACCATTGGAAAATGAAACGAACCGTCATGGAAGGAGAAACAATGTTTTCACAAGTTTAAATACGCCATTCAAAGAGGCCAGAGGGGTGGAAACTGCTGCAAGTAGCGTTGCAGGTTTGAAGGCAAGATAGCCATTCTGGACCTAGTTGGGCTATTTTTCTTCCATAGACTGGTTTTTCTTCTTCATGGACAGGGGTTGGAAACCGTTGCAAGCAGAGTTGCAGAGTTGAAGGCGAGAAGGCCATTCTGGACCTGTTTGAGTTGTTTTTCTTCCACAGACTGGTTTGGGAAAACCAAAAATTCTGCTATTGTAAAATGACATATTTTTAATGCAGAAGTTTTCAGAAATTTGCATCTTGTGGGCAAGAAAGAAGGAGATTTTCTTTGCATGCTATGGATTTAATGTTTATTCTTTCATTTTTTCAGATTTCGAATTTATAGATAATGTTAATGCCATTTTTTTTGGGTTACATTAGGCGAATATTTGAAATCTGAATTTTATTTCGTACCCTAGGAACCAACACTTAGTCTATGGGGATTGTGCTTGTTTTGCAAGTCCAATAGGTTAGGTTGCATGCATGGAGACCTCACATCTTCGGTTTTGTCGAAATAGGATAGCATCATACTGAATGCATTTTATTTTCAGTTTTCTGCATTTCATTTTCATTTTTTCTGCATTTTATTTTTTTCCAAAAATTTTAACTTATTTTCAGGCATTAAAATAAACATTTAAAAAATTTCAAAATCCAAAAAAAACAATGAACAATCACTAAAGTTTCATGATGAAATAAACCAACATTGCCCCTTGTTTACAGTTACTTGCAATCACTAAGGTGTTCCAAGCATTTAAATTGAATATCTTTATTTGAGATTACTAATACACATATGCAAATGCTAATACAACGGAGACCTTGGAGAAGTTGTTTGTTTAACTTCTTTGCAAGAGGGGATTTGGAACCCAAATCCTAAAGGAGAGTGTACTTTCACAACTCTGTGAAAATACCACTCAACAGATTGGCGCTAGAAGGAGGGCCCGAATTGTTTTATTTCGGAGTGATTTAAATGCTATAGGGATTTAAATTTTGAATATTTCATGCCCTATTGATTATTATCTTTAGCCCTCTTTTAACAATACAACCTTGTAGTGTTAAAAGGAGGACATGAATTGCTATGCATTGTTCTAACGCTTTTGATTGTTCATACAAGAATAATGTGTTTTGATTTGATTTTAAAAAATTTGGTCTTGACTAACGAGGTTGTCTCCATGCAATTACTTTCATTTGATTTTAATGGATACACCTCTTGGTTAATGCTTATTTGTAAGGAATTATTTTTTGTCTAAAAATGTATTTGTTGTCGGTATTATGCTCTTCACTTGCGTGTAATGCGATCTTGTGAATCGGAAAGCCTACAACACTAGGAGTATGCTCTTCACTTGCGCATATGCGATCTGGTGAATCAGAAACTTACATTTTTAGAATATTGCTTTGTCATGGTTCCTTCTTTCATTCATGACTAACAAATTGATTTTGAAGTTATTCTTTGAATTTCATTAATTGCAGGATTTTCTGTGTGTCGCAGGTTTTCTTTGAGGTATTGAGAGTTTTGTCAGGTTCTTGTAGGGTTATCATCATCGATTTTGAATCAAATGGCCCAACCTCCACCACCTCCTTGGTACGGAGCCCATAACATTCCTTTGAATATTGTAGGGGATATTCACGAGATCCCTAGGAATATAGAGAGATTTTTGCCCAAATACAAATCGGATGGCCCAAGGACCGCAGAAGAACATATTCAGGCCTATAGGGATGTTTTGATAAGATTGCAAGTTCAACATGAAGATGTGGCTTGTAGACTCTTCCCCATGAGCCTAGACCAAGTGGCTTACGAATGGTATATTTGCTTACCTACTGGTTCCATTACGTCATGGACGCAAATGGAGAATGCTTTTGTCAACCAATTCAGGTCACCATTAGATCCCACAATCATCTATAATCAGTTCATTACATGCAAAAGAGGCCAGGGTGAGCCAATCCAAACTTTTAATCAGAGATTTCAGAAGTGCTATAATAGAGCAATTCGGCATTTTGCCATTGATCCCGCAGTAGCTTTGCAAATATATTTTGGGGCATTGGATCCTATGACGACAATGTTTGCAAGGCGAAATCCTCAAGTTACCACGCTTGCTCTAGCCTACAATGAAGCTATGACCATTGAACAACAAATGACACCACAGGGTTATGGGTTTTCCCAGATGCCTATGGTAGGACAATATGGTCCATATGGTCAAGCTCCTATGATGAATCAGATCATGGCACCACAAATATCAGGCATAAATGCTTTGCCTTATCAACAACCATATTCATCAACACCCGCTTACGCACCCAATCCAATTCCGATTCAAAGTGTGAATCCCTACGCAAATCAAGTGGCTCAAAATCCAACTCAAATGTTAAGTCAAGATCTCACCAATTACGCAAATCCTATTGGAACTAGCAATAACATAGCTCAACCAAAAGAGATTTATTCAGAGGTTGAAGAACTCAAAAAGATGGTTCACAAATTGAGTAATGATTTGGTTCAAAAATAGAAGTATGAATCCCATGCCCCTCACCCAAATCAAAATTTCAACAATAGAGGGAGACAAGTGGAATACGAAGCCAAACAATGGGGGTGTGCCTTCCCCTATTGCTAATCAGATAGATACTTCTGCAGGACCAAGTCACTCTAGTTCCATTCTTAATATTTCTGATTTTGCATGGGAAAAGGGGTGTAGATTGCATAATACAAAGGAGCATAATGAAAGGAATTGTCCCAAAATTGCTAGGTATACCCATTGTCTCCAAGCTCAAGTGGATGATTTGGAACTTGTGCCAAATAAGGGTCCACCCCAACATCAACAAGGAGAGGACAACATTTTGGTGGTGGAAACTCTATATCGTCAAGAGAGTGAGAATGAGGAAGGTGAAGATGAATGGGATGAGAAACATGTTGATGAATCAGAAGATGAAGAAGAAGTACTTGAGCGTCACAACTTGAACTTGGAGGATGATTACTATGATTCGTGGAAGAAATGGGAAGAATATTATCAATCTAAATCTTCTAATAAACTTGTTGTGTCAATTAATATGCAGGATAACTCAATTGCTTCCTCACATGAGGATACTATAAATCCTGTACAATTTGAGAAAGTTTTGGAAGAGGAATTCGAATCTCATCAAATTTTGGAACATGATAAGGATTCTACAACCATGAATCAAGAAAGAGAGTCATTTGCTTTAGATTCCTTTGAAGGAAAAGAAATTGAAAATCTTGATCCACTTACTTGTGCTACAATGATTATGCCATTTCAAAATGAGAAAATTACAAAACCTAAATCATTTGGGTTTGATATCATTGATGATCCAATTGAAAATCTCACGTTACCCAAAACAACCCAAGTGATTGATCACGGAAATGTGTTAGTTAACCCACCCCTAGATAGACAAGACTTATGGTTTGAAAGGGATGGACATATTTTCAATTGGGTACCTAAGTTTGGTGCCTTTGATAAACAAGTCATGGAGAAAGAACAAGTGCTACATGATGATGAATGTCATGAGAGAAAAGAGGAATTTTCAAATCCTCTTCAAGTAAGGTCAAATGAAAGCATGCCAAAGGTAAAATCTCACCGTTTTGGTTTCACCATGCAAAATTCGAATGAAGGTTTGCCTAATGAATGGTTTGATTCAAATATTATTAATGTTATGGCTTTATTGAATGAAAATGAAAGCTTATTTCTACACCATGAATCAAAGTGCGGAATGGACATCTTAAAGAATAGACATAAAGGAATTGAACATCAATCATTGTCTAATCAATTTGAAAACTTGAAGCTCCACCATAGGATTATTAATGAAACTAAATCAAATTGGTATGGTGAGAGGGGCAAGTGGAGGTTTGTTTCTTTGTTTGGTTTGATCTTGTTTTTGTTGGATTCCTGCAAAACTTGGTATGCGTATCACGTCATATGTCTTTTAAAGAATTCTAATCAGGTTTGGGATCCGGGAAAATGATAATCCAAACTTTTTGTACATTTGTATATACTTTTGGTTTTCGTGTTTTGGTTTTGGAATGGATCTCATTTTGGTTTTAAGTTTTGTGTGTTGGTCCTTTGGACATTTTTGGTTTGTCAACTTAGGTCCTTATGAATGTTGACTAAGACTAGGAGAATATGAAACATCGGAATTGTATTGCAGAAAGCTCCACGAATATCGCAAACACATTAAAGAATATCGTTTGGAACTTGTGATGCATGAAGTTGTCAGTTTTACACATTATGGTAAAGTAGGTGATATATACTCCATCCGCATTTCAAAAGGAGCAATGCATTCATATCTCATATTACATTCTGCATTGCATATACATTTCATCTCAGCTGCATCTTCATTTCATGTACAATCATTGAAAAGGTGTCGAATCCTCTTAGGGTTATTACATAACATATATTAAAAGGATCCTAAGGTTGGGAACTGATGCCCGAACTATCTTGAACCAAGCACGTTCTACACATATTAAAGAGGATCTTGAGCAAAATGGTCAAAACCATACTTGGAAGAAAAGGTGAGGCGAAAGGAGTATTTCGTGTCTGTCCTATCATGCAACATAATCCTTAAAACAGTGGTTTTTACCACTCCCATAAGTGCTTAAAGCCTAAAATCAGAGTAGTAAGGATAGGGTTAAATCCTCATCGAACTTAGGTTGAGGATCCAACTCCCCAAAGCTCCGATTTGACCTTCATGGAGTAGTAAGGATAGGGTCTAATTCTCATCTCGCTTAGGTTGAGAATCCGATTCCCCAAAGCTTCTATTTTGCCCACTCAAGAACTTGAAATTCAAAAGAAAATATTTTTCATTTCTTTATTAATATTGGATTGGAAGGATCGTACTACATGTCCCTTGCAAGGATGGGTAGTCATCCCCAAGGTCCAAGAAATCAAAAGTAGAGCCAAACCATGGATTATGGGGTTAATCTCCACCGGGGCTATAGATGCTTGGCTGGCAGTGGAGTATGCCCATGCGTGGCAACATGTCTTGTCTAAAAGCAAGACCACTGATCGCTCAAACGGACAGAGCTAGCTCGACAGTTTCATCCATAACAGGTTAAATCATTTTGTTCAAGATGAGGTAATGAACTCCGGATCAGAGTAGTAAGGATAGGATTAAATTCCCATCTCGCTTAGGTTGGGAATCCTATTCCCCAAAGCTCTGATTTCACTTACACCTGCACATGGGTTCAAGATGGTAGTGACACATAACCAACTTTGGGATCTAGTAAATTAATTCAAGTATACATATATTTGGTCCTAAGAGGGTTTGACAGTTTTAATATGTTTGTTCATGATACTAGAAGGTTTGAGCCTTTGCAAAGCATGGTTGTTATATCTTTATCATAGTTGTCATACATCAAATCCTCGCACAAATCATTCATAGCCTTGCATACGAATCATAAGTGAAACTGACAATGGAAAGTTGAACGAGTTTCAAACGATAGGGAATGAAGCACATTGCACACACCGAGCTGATGCTTAATAATTCTAATGCTTCATGTATTTCTCGTCTAGTTTCATTCTTGGGATATTTGCTAACGCTTGTATTTGAGTCTGGTGTGTTTTCCAGGTTGAGTTCTCACCGAAATGCTCGGGAGCATTTCCCAATAGAAGTCGCCATTTGTTGTGGCTGATCCACAACGTACCCCAAAATTGGGGACCCACCTTTTTTTGCATGTGTTCCAAGAAGACCAAAGAGAAAAAGTGTCGCGATATCGCGACATGTTGCACCATGGACCAAAGGAGAAAAGTGTCGCGATATCGCGACATGTTGCACCATCGCGGCCAAAGAGAAAAAGTGTCGCGATATCGCGACATGTTGCACCATCGCGGCCAAAAGAGAAAAAGTGTCGCGATATCGCGACATGTTGCACCATCACGGCCAAAGAGAAAAAGTGTCATGATATCGCGACATGTTGCACCATCGCGGCCAAAAGAGAAAATTGTTGATATCGCGACATGTTGACTCATCACGCCAAAGAGAAAAAGTGTCGCGATATCGCGACATGTTGCACCATCGGCCAAAGAGAAAAAGTGTCACGATATCGCGACATGTTGCATTATCATGGCCAAGAAGAAAAAGTGTCACGATATCGTGACATGTTGCATTTACGAAGAAAAGTGTCACGATATCGCGACATGTTGCATTTAAGAGAAAAAGTGTCGCGATATCGCGACATGTTGCATTTCACGGCCAAAAAGAAAAAGTGTCGCGATATCGCGACATGTTGCATATCACGGCAAAAGAGAAAAGTGTCCTGATATCGCGACATGTTGCATTCCGCAAAGAGAAAAGGAAGCTAAGAGAAAAGTGTCGCGATATCGCGACATGTTACATTTTCAGGCTAAAGAGCAACAAAAGAGGAAGGGCAAAAGTGTCGCGATATCACGACATGTTACATTTTCACGATTCAAAAGGGAAAAGAAACAAGAAGTGTCGCGATATCGCGACATGTTCCATTTTTCGCCAAGGTAACGGACCTGCATAGTGACGTGGACATAAGGACAAAATCCAGTAAATAAGACAAAGCGTTACATAAGAAATCTTTAATGATTGGAAATCATTTAAGATGGTCGTTACACACGGAGGGAAACGGACGCAAGCCCATGTGGAGAAAATGAAGCGAAGGGCCACAAAATAGATGGAAACCGAAGCACACGCATGCAAGGGAAGGTGAAACGAACAGCCATCGGAAAATGAAACGAACCATCATGGAAGGAGAAACAATGTTTTCACAAGTTTAAATACGCCATTCAAAGAGGCCAGAAGGGGTGGGAAACTGCTGCAAGTAGCGTTGCAGATTTGAAGGCAAGATAGCCATTCTGGACCTAGTTGGGCTATTTTTCTTTCGTAGACTGGTTTTTCTTCTTCATGGACAGGGGTTGGAAATCGTTGCAAGCAGAGTTGCAGAGTTGAAGGCGAGAAGGCCATTCTGGACCTGTTTGAGTTGTTTTTCTTCCATAGACTGGTTTGGGAAAACCAGAAATTCTGCTATTGTAAAATGACATATTTTTAATGCAGAAGTTTTCAGAAATTTGCATCTTGTGGGCAAGAAAGAAGGAGATTTTCTTTGCATGCTATGGATTTAATGTTTATTCTTTCATTTTTTCAGATTTCGAATTTATAGATAATGTTAATGCCATTTTTTTTGGGTTACATTAGGCGAATATTTGAAATCTGAATTTTATTTCGTACCCTAGGAACCAACACTTAGTCTATGGGGATTGTGCTTGTTTTGCAAGTCCAATAGGTTAGGTTGCATGCATGGAGACCTCACATCTTCGGTTTTGTCGAAACAGGATAGCATCATACTGAGTGCATTTTATTTTCAGTTTTCTGCATTTCATTTTCATTTTTTCTGCATTTTATTTTTTTCCAAAAATTTTAACTTATTTTCAGGCATTAAAAATAAACATTTAAAAAATTTCAAAATCCAAAAAAAACAATGAACAATCACTAAAGTTTCATGATGAAATAAACCAACATTGCCCCTTGTTTACAGTTACTTGCAATCACTAAGGTGTTCCAAGCATTTAAATTGAATATCTTTATTTGAGATTACTAATACACATATGCAAAATGCTAATACAACGGAGACCTTGGAGAAGTTGTTTGTTTAACTTCTTTGCAAGAGGGGATTTGGAACCCAAATCCTAAAGGAGAGTGTACTTTCACAACTGGGTGAAAATACCACTCAACAGGGCCATTTAGGGGCAAGGCACGAATACCTCCCATAGGTACTTAAAGATATTTTTAGGGCTAGATTGGTAAGTGTTTATTTGGTTAAGTGTTTATTAAAATGATATCTAATACTTAGGTTTAAATTTTAGAGGCAGTTTATTTATAAAGGTAGTAGTCTAATTTGAATCTTTTGAATGTGCATCGATGATGACAATACGAATCAGGAGCGACAATGTTGGCAATTTTGGGTACTTTGGGTACATTGCCTTTGCTCAAGTGTATAAGTTGTCATTGATGTCAAGAAGCTCTTGAAGGAATTTGATTTGATGTCAAATAATTTGTTTTAATGAAGGTTACGGCATGACAGTTTTCAAAGGTCTTTTGTAAACCGCAAGTTGGCGCTTTAAAGATTACAGGTGGATGCATTAGTTTAATGCATTTGGGTCCAAGAGGAAGTATTTATTTAAATAATTAAAAACCTTGTTAAGGTTCTCTTTAATTATTTTTAAATAAATATTAAATTATTGTTTGCAATGGGTTCTCCTAACCCATGGCGCAACTGTCTTAACTATGTGAGTGCTATGTTTTAAGATTGTGGGTGCTAGCCAAGACCTCCGTCGACGTGTTAAACTCATAGTCGACGTCAAGAGCTTATGGTAAAAATGCATATAAATCTCCCTCGATGAAAATCAAGAATCATCCCATCCGCATTTTAAAAAGAGTTGCTCGCTGTGAATTTGTGATCTACTGTTCAACTGTCTTCGTCGTTTTTGTGAATCTGTTGTTCATTTTTTTGTACTCGTCGTTTGTCATAAATCCGCCATAAGTTTTTCGTCTTCGTGTTCACGTCAAAAGAAAGGGAGGCACTATTGTTTTATTTAATCCCTGGCGTAGAAGGAACAAGGCTAACAACGTGAGGTTTAAACCTCACCGAGTGCCTTTGGCGCACCGGTAGCGGCTAGGCTGTTGCCGCGCTACCCGAACGGGAGGTTCCGCATTTGAATAACGCGAAAGGGTTTTTCATCATGAAGTGGACGCAGTGGGTGGTGTTAGAATTTGTGCGCAATTTCTCCATAGCGTGATTTTTGATGTTGGCCAAGGTATTTTCAAAATTAATTTTTGCTAAGTGTATTTTGCGGATGGAGGAAGTTTATTAGAGGGAAAAACAACTTAGGAGTTATAAGGAGTTTAAAGTTTGTTTTATTTTGGTAAAAGATTCTTTTGAAGGTGTTGTTTGAAATATCTTATTGCATTCTTATGAGAGATAAATTTTATTTTTGATAAGACTATAAGGGAGAAATAAGGTGTATAAGGGATAAATTTTTCTTATAATGTTGAGAGTGCTTTTGGTTGATTATGGAAATGAAAGCATGATGTTTTAAGGTTAAAATTGCTTCTTGTGTGAAGTTGTGAAACCTTAAGTGGGCAGCTTTGAGATTGACATTTGCTTTCATTAAATTGGTAATAATCAAGCTATTCTTTACTTGGTTAAAGTGTTGGGCTTACTCCCTTGTTGATGATTTGAAAAGTTGTTTTGTGCTAT
This sequence comes from Wollemia nobilis, assembly GCA_028583015.1. Taxonomy (NCBI): domain Eukaryota; kingdom Viridiplantae; phylum Streptophyta; class Pinopsida; order Araucariales; family Araucariaceae; genus Wollemia; species Wollemia nobilis. The sequence continues at coordinate 1,955,571 of JAQPPZ010000741.1, forward strand.
TGTGATTTGAGTTGGTGGATGCTTTTTGTTCAAACAATATTGGAAAGAAAAGGAGTTCTACTTGTTTCCTTTTCTAATGTTGATTGTGAAATGCTTCAAGGTTGTGTTTTGAGTTGAATGGTGTTGATTGAACCTTGTTTGATGAGCATTGTTGTTGAAGCCCTAATTGATGGTTAAAATAACATGAGTATCATTGTTATGTGATTCTTTGCATAGTTGGCAATTGTTGGGGTTTCATGTTCTTGAAAGAAAGCATTCTATCCTATCCATTTCAGATATTGAGTTGAGTTTTCATATTTGAGATTGAGTTTGAGCTGAGTTGATTTGAGTTGAGTTTTGAGATTGGGAGTTGAGTATAGAACATATTGAGTCTCTAACAATTCTCTTTATGCTTCTATGAGTTTGACAAATCACATTGGGTATCTAACAATTCACCTTGTGATTTCCTACTAAGAAAGTTTTTTTTCTTGGTGAGCTTGTTGAGTTTTGGATAGGTTCCGGTGGGGACTTGTGAGCAGTCTTGGATAGGTTCCGGTGGGGACTTGTGAGCAGATTTGGACAAGTCCTAGCAGAGGACTTGTGAGCTGAGTTTGATAGTTCTATTAGAGAACTTGAGGACAAAGGTGCACTGGTTCTTTGAGAAGAACCTGAGGACAGATTTGGCAAGTCTTTGAGAATGCTTGTGTGCAGAGGATTGATTTGTTCAAGCTAAGAGTTGGACAGATCTGAAAGACATAGGAAGACTTGTACTAGACCGACTGACTGTGTTTGGTACAGGTTGCTGAGCTGCTATGGACGTGATCATAGAAGGCAGAGGTCTCTTAGGCTAAGCATTGAGGACAGGAGGTCTTCGGTGGAAAGGAGTTCCACATGCCGGCAAGAGGTAGAGGCGATTGATCTTCCGAGGGATCATTTCCGGAGCTAGAGGGGAAGGTATCTCCTTTGAGCAGAGGCTCATAAATTTTGATTAGGGGAAGGTATCTCCTTTGGTCCGAGGCTCATAAACATTGTAATTGGGAAGGATTCCCAAAGAACTTTGAGATAACTTTTAGAGAAAAGTTTTGTGGACGTAGCCTAGCCATTTTGGGTGAACCACGTTAAAATTGGTGTCACTTTGTGGATGATATTGTGCATTGCTTTGATATTGCTTTGGGTATATTGCTTTACTGTTTTGAAGTATAAAGGAAAAAGTAAAAAGAGGTCTTATACTGTTCACCCCCCCTCTCAATATAAGCTTGTGTTCTTCAGACAAGTGATCTTTTCACGCTCAGTCAACAATAATGAGGCGAAATAGGTTTGGTGGGAGCAACCCATGTGGTTTGAACCCTTTGTTACTAAAAATAGTGGGGTTGCGACCAACTCTCCTATGTAAACCCAAAAAAGGATATTACAGGTACTTAAGATTTAGTTTTAGAAATCTTAGTATAATAATTAAGTATAAAAAAATGTTGGCAATCGGTTTGGGGTTTGGTTTTTTTGGGAGGTTTAATGTAGGGTTGTATGTTAATATTCTATAGGAGCGATAAGTGATATTTTCACTCTCAGTCAACAATAATGAGGCGAAATAAGTTTGGTGGGAGCAACCCGTGTGGTTTGAACCCTTAGTTACTAAAAATAGCGGGGTTGGTACCAACTCTCCTATGTAAACTCGAAAAAGGATATTACAGGTACTTAAGATTTAGTTTTAGAAATTTTAGTATAATAATTAAGTATAAAAAAAATGTTGGCGATCGGTTTGGGGTTTGGTTTTTTTGGGAGGTTCAATGTGGGGTTGTATGTTAATATTCTATTGATAAGTTGAGCTTTAAATTTTTGGAGGGGTCATGGGTGGATTGGGAATGTTGATCCCTAGATGTCTATTGTAAAGGTTTCTCACATAAAATGTTCATCCCTAAACTTCGATTGCAAAATATATATATATATATATATATATATATATATATATATATATATATAATAAAAATTTAATATTTTTATTAAAAATAATATTAAATATTCTAAAATGAAATATTATTTATTAATATTATTAAATGAATGGATCGGAGTAGAAACAACAAACATTTTTGAATCTAAACTTGAAGATATTTGTAGGAGGGATTTGAAACAGATGGCGATAGTAGTGGCAACAGGAACAATAGACTCAGGCGATGGAAGCAGCATTGGTGAAGACGACAAAATCGACAATGACAACAAAGGACCCGGACCGAAAGTGAGCTCCCTTCCTCGGTGTGGCCTTGGAGGCACAGGTGGAACGGTAGAATGCGATAAAGGACCTGACATTCTGTCTCCACCAATAATAGCAACGATGGGATCGAAAGGAGGTAAATTCAAACCAGCTATTTCCTTTGCGGACATGGTGAAAAATTCCAACACTTCCAACCCTAACCCACTCAAACCTAGGGTTGAACTACATTCTTCCAATGGAAAAATGCGGATCCCTATGGAGCTTATCTCCTCAACGATTGCATGAAACTCCCACTCCCTGGTTGGAAAATTTTTGGGATCACGCCCTGACATGGAAACAATTCACAGATGGGCTCTTTCCACCTAGTGCTCCCTAGGATCTCTAGAACTGATTGCTCTCCTTAGGGGTATTTTTCTTCATTTACCTCAACAATCCTCACTAGCGAACCGTGGTTTTTTGGAAGAAAAGGTCTCTTTCTGCACAAATGGAGTGTCGACTTCAACCCGACCACCCAAAATATCAACTTTGCTCCCATATGGGTTTGCCTCCCAGGCCTACCTGTCCAGTTTTGGGATAAGACCATCCTCGAAGGAATAACGTGGAACATCGAAGGCCTGATTGGCTTTGATCTAAAAATGAAAGTTGGGACCCGGATGGTTTATGCTCGTATATGAGTTAATGCAAACTTGGATTCTGCCCTCCCTTCCTCGATCACTCTCATCTCAGAGGTTTTCACCTTTTCCCAACCTATTAAATATGAAAATAAACCTACGTTTTGTGGTGAATGCTCCAAACAAAGCCATCTCCACTCACAATGCCCAAATGTTTCCAAGCCAAAGGTAAGATTTCCCAAAGCTGAACCTCGTCCTTCTCAATCCTTCTAGAGGCACCCCATTTCATCCTCTCTGGCTAACCCCCCTCCTAGCGAGGCTCCCTCTATCCCTCTAAATATCCCATCGCAGTCTTAGCCTTCTACCGATGCCTCTGCTCCCTCTTCCTCTGATCCTCCCTTGGATGGTGTTGTTCCCTCCTTTCCACTTCAGTATGGTCCCCCTGTCCCCATATCCAACTCCTTCGAGTCCCTCTCCGAAGATGATCTCATCCCCCAGCCTGAGGATCCCCCCTCCTTGCAAGCCCCCACTCTCCCCCATCAATCACCTCGGCTCTCCCCCTATTTTCCTCCCCAGTCCTTCCTTTCCCATCCCTGATTCTGAGAATACTGGGTCCCGGGCCCTAAAACCAAAAGTCATAAATGTCCCTCAAAACCCTTCTTGGAGAAGGGATTTCTTTGCCCTAATCCAAGAAGTCTTAAAAAGGGATTTGTAGATGTTGGGGTAGAGCGTAATGTTGGGAGACCATCAATTAAAGCTCTGAGGAAAAAGGAGACAGAGTCAAAAATTGCCAATGGCTCTCAGTCTTTATTGAAGATGGGTGTTGGAAATCCTTCTCAGCCCTTTGCTAGGGGAAAGAGATCCAATCCCAATTTCTATTAATGTAGATTATTTCTTGGAGTCTTAACAACAGATGAAGGTTTTTACAAGTTTTGGAACTCTGGTTATCTCAACATCTAGTTTGGTTGTTATGGTTTTCCTTTTTAGTTGTCTAAATGCTTTTTGTTTTTTCTTTTTGTTTCTGGTTGCCTCTGCGTGAGCTTCTTTAATACCAATATTAGGTTCCCTCTTTGTACCCTTGTGTAAGCTTTCAAGTCTCTTTTTGTTTGTCTGATAACTCGACTCATAGAGGGATGATACTTTTGTTTACTTTTTACTGTGGAAAACTTACCCAAATAATCTCCATTTTGTAAAAAATTATGGAACCTTTTCAAAACCTGTTACCAATTAAAAGAAAAAACATCTATTCACTAATCCAATCAACAACTGTTATTTTAGAAGGCAACCACCCAAGCGACAAGCTTATTTTAATTTTGGCCATATTTGTCGTTTCAATTTAAATATTTTATTTCAGACAGAAAGTATGGGAAATCTGTTTTCTATGTAGGAAGATTTTGTTATTATTCTGGCAATATATTTTTTTGGGTCACCGTACAAATTTTAAAAAATTTGTTGAATTTTGGATACGCCTAATAGTATGGTAACCTCAAGTTGACCTTTCCTCTATTTTCGTTCTTTTTAAGTATGAATTTTGCGAGAATACAGCACAGCAGTTTACTTTTGACTTTTAAAATCTTGGGCAGGAACAAAAGTTACCTCATTACTTTAAAATATATTTTTAAGATAATAATAATATTAATAAATAAAAATAATTTTATTAAAATATTAAAAATTAAAATTTTATATTAAAAAAATATAATAAAATATCACAGTCTATGCTGCGCAACTAATAGCTGAGTCCGCCAGAACTATAGTTTAAAAATAATATCCATAGAATATCGTACTTATCTCTCCTTTTTCAAGATTGAACATTACTATTACACGTTACATGCTTAAGGGTTAGCCATTATGCCAGGTTGCTTTCTATTGATTTGATACAAAGGCGGATCTACATTACCAACCTTAAATTATTTATAATAAACTTATTTTTTTTAGTAAGCTCACTCACTTGCATACACTTAGACATCATAATGCATATATACAGATATCATAATGTATAACCAATATACTATATAATGTATACAAACCATTAGTGTGTTCCATATACAAGTAAAACAATTATATAGTGGTTTGAATTATTTTACATTGGTATCAATTCTTATGGAGAGGGAAATGACGGGGTAATCCAAAATTTAAACCTGAAACCGTAGATAAAAAAAATATATATTATAATCTTTTGTAGATGACCAATCTCATGTTATTCCCAAATTGAGAACGTACTCTTCCCCTGGATGCCACAGTAAATGTGATCAGTCTTCATGTAGATTATATTATAGGTGGTTGTTCCTTATAAAAAAAACTGCAAAATACTGGCCTCACAGCAGCGGTAGGAGACATTTAGTCTTCTCTGTTTTAGTAATAAATTGTTAATGATGAGTGGAATTAAAAAGAAATTTGTTGAAATGAAAATAGGTTTGTTTCACCAGGTGTTACTTCTCAGGGATCAAGGATAGGTAAAGTTTCTGTATTTTAACATTAAATGAAATATTTCAGAATCTTTGAGGATTTTTTTTGCATAAACTTTAGAGATAGCTGCTAAAAACTTATTGTTTGGAAAAAAAAAAAATTATACACAAATCTGGAACGAGGAAGAAGAACCAGACATTTCTACTGCATTCCAATGCTCTGCAACTCTATATATATATATATATATATATATAAGAGTTTGGTTCATGGCCATAAGTTTTAGAAGACATGCACCTACGTCTTCTGACTGCTCCTGGTGTCGATGACCACCAACATTCCACAAACGTCCGACAAAATTAATTTATATTTTCCAGCATTGTTCCTATGGAATTTGCAGTTGTTACTGGACATAATGTAACTTTTCTGGCATAAACACTATTGAACACAATAATAGCGTGCTTTCATATTGCAGATGCAAAATACAACATTGATGAAAAAATATGAAAATGCTAAACCACTTCTCTCCCCTGCAAACATGGAGGAACATTGTATCTAACCTGTCTCACACAGATTGATTAAGAAAATCAAGAAAACCAATCCAATATAAAACAAACCGTAAGCTTTTGAAAGCCTGTCCCCTTGCATATCAGCAGAGAAAACTACATTGCAAAGTTAACACAATCTTCAAACCATAAAGTCCTTTTGATATACTGCTTACTTCGACGAGGCGAAACTTTGCTCAAATGAGGTGCTTGGAACATCCATAGGCGTGGAAGATATTATTGAAGAAGATGCAAAGAGCGTGGCTGGTTCAATAGGGGCATATGATGGTATTGGTAGGGCAGTGGGAAGATGAGGTACTGCAGCTTCGAAATTCAACATCTTTAGAACTTGCCTCATTTTGGGCCTTGCCGCTGCATGTGGGTGAGAGCACCACAACCCTACCTCCAATAACTGCTCCATTTCTGCTGTCTCAAACTCTCCATTTAACCTCACATCTGCTGCATCCACAACTCTACCTTGACCATAGAGATCCCATACCCACTCCACAAGCCTCATGTTATGCTCTGCCAAGCTCAAATCTACAACTGTCCGCCCAGACGCTATTTCTAAAGCCACAGCCCCGAAGCTGTAAACATCTGATTCTGGACTTGTTTTCCCTGTCATCACACACTCTGGTGCTAAATACCCCAATGTTCCAGCGGCTATTGTAGTCTGAGATAAATGATCATGCTTCAATATCCGGGCCAATCCAAAATCGCCAAGCTTTGCACTGAAATTGCAATCAAGCATAACATTGCTGGATTTTACATCTCGATGAACAATACATTGACCCCACTCTTCATGAAGATAGAGCAGTCCAGAGGCTATGTCACGAGCAATTCCATACCTGCGATTCCAATCCAATGTTGCATGATCTTCTTTGGAGAAAAGGTGTTTGTCAAGGCTTCCGTTGGGCATATATTCATACACTAGAAGGAATTGGCCTTTCTCGTGACACCATCCCAAGAGTTGGACAAGGTTGCGATGTCTTACACGACTAACTATTGTTATCTCCGAGATAAACTCCTTTATCCCTTGTCTAGATCCTTCTGCAATGCGCTTGACTGCTACGATTTCCTTTGTTTCTGAGAGAAGGCCTCTATATACTCCTCCGAATCCTCCTGAGCCAAGCTTTTGATTTTCGTTGAAGTTATCTGTGGCAGCTTTGAGATATTCAAGCTCAAATCTATGGGGACCATGCTCTAAAAGCCTGTGGAGCTCTATATCACTATTTGTACATGCTTGTCCACTAACAGATACCTGAGGTTTCTTTCTATGCATGAAGGCAAGGTAGCACCAAACCAGCAACGCACCTGCTATAGCAACTACAAAAATAGATCCCAAAACTGCAATTATTTTTGTGGATGCTGTCTTGCGGTTTTTGGGACTAGATTTGGGACTTATAGTCGTTGCATTGAAGCTCCATGAATGGATGGTATAGGTCTGTCTGTAGGCTTTACCCGAAAGCCCTACTACAATGTATTTAGGAAGATATTGAGACAGATTCACCATAGTAATTAATAAGACCTGTCTTTCATGAATCTTAGAACTAGTGGAATGATTTGAAATGACTACTTCTACCTGCTGTGTTGTGCTGCTGTACTCTATCCATGCATTCCATATTTTTCCATCACTCATATTGCCATTTTCTAAATACTGGTAAACATGACTCATGTTACTTGAAACTAATTGGACATAGCCTCTATAGCTATCAAATTCTATAGCGACTACACCCTCTAATAGTTTACCGCTTTCATCTCTAGGAAGACCATAGCTAAATGTCCTTGGCAAAGCCATGGAAGCGTTTGCTTTCGGTGACATGAAAAATGCTATACCGAAACCTTCATAAAAGCTATTATTCATGGTAAACTGAAAATGCGTGCTGAAATTAACAATGGAGGATAGTTGAATTGTTTCATTGTAAACCACTCTCCCTGTCGTTAGCTTTGTTGATTTATACATATCAGACTTATTATTTGTAAGCTGGATGGCATGGTCAGAGACCTTGCTATCATTGATACAAAGAATTGCATCTGTATTACATGCTTTAAAGTTAGGGAAGTTAAAATTTATACCTGTAGATTTGGCCATCAGAATGCATATCATCCCATACAGCAAAAGAAACCGAAGAACTACTAGGGAAAATATAGTAAAAGCCATCTCCTACAGACCGTTGACGAAAGGGATTAAAAGATCTGCTTTGGGGAGGAGGAGCAGAGATGCCAAAATGGCTTCCTCCTTGAGGAGTTTATGTATATACGCGGTTCATTAAGGTTAAGTGGACTATAAGCTAGGATACCCGCAACGTTATTTCCTCGGTTGTCTCTGGTCTTAAAAACGACGTGACAAAACTGTACGTGGTTCACACTAGATTAGAGCGTGAAACACTAGGATTATCTCGAAGAAACTCGGGTTATGAGCGTATTTTATTCGTAAACATCTTTTTTATTTGGCCGTTAAGTGGAAAGGTACAATATATTTTATTTGTTTTTGTGTGGGGCAGCATAAAATATATATGTAATTAATTGAAACGGACTTGTTAATCTTTCACATAGTGTTTCAAAATTTGAGACTGACTTGTTAATCTTTCACATAGTGTTTCAAAATTTGAGACGGGAGATTATAGAAGATTTAACACTCTAGATGTAAGAAAAAGCTTTTTCTTAAGATTATAAAGGCATAGACAATCTTGTTAGAGTAAACAACAATCACATTTTATTAATCAGCAGATTAAATAGAACATTATATGCCCTATTAAGCCCGGAGGTTACGGAACCACCCGTGGCTGAAATAGGCCCTGTTACAACAATAATGTAATAATAGTGCTAACAATAATATACGCTAACATCCCCCCTTATTACATTATTTGGGTAATAATATAACTACTAGCTATACTAACATCCCCCCTGATTACATCATTTTGCAATACAAAGAGAGCTGCGAAACAATTCAAATTTGACACGTGCAAGTGCCTTAGTGAAAATGTCTCGCAACTTGAGCATCGGTGGGAATGTGTCGAAGCTGAATTCGGTGCTTCGAAACTTCATCTCGAATGAAATGACATTGTGTGTCAATGTGTTTTGTTCTTTCATGATGGACTCGGATTCTTGACTAGGTTCGTAACACCCCGATTGTCGCAAAACAAGTGTATTGGAGATTTGGATGGATGACCCATACTTGTCGTAATGCGACGCAACCATATCACTTCGCACACGGCTTCACGTGCGGCGCGATACTCTGCCTCTCGTTGATGAAATAGCAACCACCTGTTGCTTCTTGCTGTGCCAAGAGACAGGACCGGATCCAAGATGAAAAATATATCCTCGAAGTTGACTTGCGATCATCAAATGATCTAGCATAGTCGGAGTCCGTGTATCCCTGCAAGAAGAATTTGTTGTTCCTCTTGTATTCTAGGCCATATTCCATTGTGCCACAGACATAGTGAAGAGCACGTTTTGCTGCTTTCCAATGAGTAGTCTTAGGCTCCTCGCATGAACCTCGAAAGATAGTTGACAAGCAAATACGAGATCTCGGCCTAGTATTGGTCAGATATATGAGACTCCCAATCAACTCGTCGATAGAGAGTACCATCTACCTAAGGTGAATCATCATATCGCGATAACTGAAGTCCAGTCTCCATCGGAGTTGCCATTGGCTTGCAATCAGTCATGCGATATTTTTCCAAGAATGTCTTGGCATATTTTTTCTGAGACACTTTGATGGAGTGCTCCTTCCCCGGCTGAATTCCAGCACCAAGACAAGAATGGAGAAGTCCGAGATCCGACATCTCAAAAGATTGACACAAGTCTCTTTTGACAAGAGAGATCATAGTTTCCGAACTCCCCGTAATGAGCAGATCATCAACATAGAGTACAAGCAACACTATCTCGTAACCCTCGTTTCTTGAAATAGAGGTTTGCATCCGACGGACATCTCTTAAAACCATGTTGCAGGAGGTGATTGTCCATTTTTATATACCAAGCTCGAGGAGCTTGTTTCAGTGCCATATAAGGATTTGACCAATTTGCAAACTTTCTCGCTGTTGGCCTTCCACCGCAAATCCTTCCGGTCGAGTCATATAGACTTCTTCTTGGAGATCACCATTCGTAAAGGCACTTTTGACATCCATCCCGATGAACTTTCCACCCAAACCGTGCTGCCATAGCACAAATAACTCGAATTGTTGTCATCCGAGCAAGGAGGGTGCAAAAGTTTCCTCGTAGTCAATGCCTTCCTTTTGAGCATAGCCCTTTGCAACAAGACGGGCCTTATGCTTATCAATTGTCCCATCTCGCTTTGTACTTGACTTTATACACCCATTTGCAGCCAATGGGCTTCTTTCCGTGCGGCAGATCGACAAGCTTCCAAGTTTTGTTTTTCATCAAAGACTTATACTCTGCATCCATAGCAGCCTTCCACTGAGGCTCACCGAGAGCAACTTGTACTGATGCAGGTTCAAGATCGTCTATGGAAGACATAAACACCTTATCACTATCAATATCCATATCTTCTGTATCTCTTGTCGGATCTACAGAAAGTTCTTCAAAAGATTGACACGGATCATCAACCCCAGTATTCTCTCGTTGCAGACTTTCTCCCGTCGAGCCATGCTGCGAGTACGAGGCCTATCCAAAGTCAAATCTGGTGGAGTAGATAGCTTAGAGTCTTTGATTGTATTTGTATACCACTTTGGATTCTTCTTCTTAGGTGTTGAAGAAGATCCAGAAGAACCTCCAACCTTTGATGAAGGAGATTTAACAACCCGAGTTTCCACAAGGTCTAGGTATACATCTGATGTGTTTGCCGATGTGAAAGCCTCATCAAAAACAACATCTCTACTTATGTGAATCTTCTTGGTTAAGGGATCAATCAAACGATAACCCTTAGAGTGCTCATCATACCCAAGAAGAATACACTTCAATGTCTTCTCATCTAGCTTCTTCCTTTTCTCTTTTGGTATGTGCATGAAAGCTTTACATCCAAAAATGCGTAGATGAGAAATGGAGGGTTTCCTACCACTCCATGCTTCCCGTGGAGTCATTCCTTGTAGGGCCTTTGTGGGTGCCCTATTCAACAGATATACCGCTGTGGTGACAGCTTCTACCCTAGTTGCTCAAGTCTAGCTCATGTGAGCATGCAACGAACCATTTCCATGATGGAACGATTCCTCCTTTCAAACAACTCCATTTTGCCGAGGAGTATAAGCAGTAGTTAACCGTCTTGTGATCCCATTTTCTTTCAAGAATGCAAAAAATTCTTTAGAGGTGAACTCCCCCCCTCGATCTGAGCGGAGGGTCTTTATAGAAGTCCCCGACTCCTTCTCAACGGATTTCTTGAATTGCCGAAAGAAGCCAAATGCTTCAGATTTCAGTTGAAGAAAGAATACCCACATCTTTCGTGAGTAATCATCCACAAATAACTGAAAATACCTCTTACCCCCACAACCGTTGGGAGTGAAGGGACCGCACAGATCGGTATGAACCAACTCCAGAGGTTTCTTTGCTCTTGTAGAGCTCTTTTCAAAAGGCACTCTATGCTGCTTTCCTGCCAAGCAGTCAGAGCAAACTGGTAAAGTGGTAGAAAGGGAAGGAAGACCCTTTACCATCTCATACTTACTTAGCTCAAGTAAGTAACCTGAACTCAAATGTCCATATCTCTTGTGCCATAGGGAAGTTGCCTCCTTTGTAGAGACCGTCATGGCAACATGTGGAGTAGAGATAGTATCTAAGGCAAATAAGCCATGCTTATATGAAGCGGTTGCAATGTTCTTACCCCTCCCGGTAATAGAACAACACTTCTTGCCTCCCTCAACACTAAAGTTCACAACCATATCTTTGTCCGGAATTTGTGTGACCGACAACAAATTGTTTGCCAATCCCGGAACATAGAGAACTTTATCAGTCTGACACTTGCCATCAGGAAGAGTGACCGAAATAGTGCCTTCTCCCTGAACCTTGTAGGTTTTATCATCAGCAATAGTGACAAGTTTGCCCTCTTTGGCCTCAAAAGACTCAAACCACGATTTGTCACCAATCATGTGCTTACTGGCTCCAAAATCAACATACCATATAGGATCCGTCTGCTTGGACACTGTGGTAGTCATGAGAACTTTGTGAGCTCTCTCAGAATCCGTGTCAGATTCTTCAACAACAACATTCACTTGCTGTTTGTTCTTTTGTGGTTTGTTTCGGCCTTTCTGTTTTGATTGCTTATTCTTATGCCAACATCTGTTTGTATCATGACCTTCTTTGTCACGGATCTTGCAATATCTCTTTTTCTCGTTGAGGTTGTTGAGTTTGTTTCCCTTTTGAATCCTTTTGTGAATTCCCTCCCTTCTAAAAATTACCCTTCTTCCGGTTCTCGCCCTTTCCCGTTGATGTAGAGAGCAGTGTTAGAAGAATCATCTCTCCCGTAGTTGGCGTGCCTCCTCCTCTTGAAGCATATTAACCAATTCTACAAAAGTAACTTTCCGTTGTGATACCCGAAGGGAAGTGATCAACACCCGATAAGAATCAGGTAAAGCTCTCAATACAACCGAAGTAAGGAGCTTGTCTTCAATCGGTTCTCCCAAAGAATTCAACTTTGCTTTCAATTCAGAAACTCGCAAAGAAAGAATTCAACCTGTCTCACCCTGCTTCATGCTTAGACCGTGTAATTGAGATTGAAGAAATAGAATGGTGGAATCATTCTTTCCCTCATATATAGTATTAAGGGCATCCCATGCCGCTTTACTAGTTGCACAGTCAGCAATATGGGGTTGGACTTCATCAGACACAGCAAGCAAGATGAGCACTTTTGCTTTGCTGTCTAGCTTATCAAAGTCTCTTTGAGCAGTAGATGGAGCTGTAGCACCAACAACAGGTGAAGGTCTGGTTGTTGCTCCGGATACAACATCCCATAAATCATCCATTGCTAGGATGGCCTTCATCTTATTTTTCCATGGTGTGTAATTAGGACCTTTCAACAACTGATGAGAATCGCTCATTAGTTTTGCAGACATGATGAAGGTTCCTTATAACACCAATTGGTCCCCCTTTCGATATACCTTTTGCTAGGCCGTTATACCGTACAAAATACCCGCCCTTACGTGAGGGAAACTATAGGTATTTAGAAAGATCAACAAAAAAATCACCCGCCCTTACGTGAGGGAAACTATAGGTGATCTTTAGAGATCATACGATACGTGGAACATAAGCAGTACTGAAAGGGAATCGCCTTGTTGATGGCACCTACCATAGAAGATTCTTCTCATGCGTGGGGCGTAACTTCCCCTAAACACTATGAAGAATACTTCGTCAAGATTTACGCCTAAACACAAGAACGATTAAGGGTAGTGGATGGAGTAAAAAAATGCAAAATGGCAAACTTATCTCTCCCCGACGATTTATAGAGAACAAGCTCAGACGTCGTTGTAGCAGCTATATTAGGCGGCGGATACAGTAGCGCAATCACGACAGCTTTACCTGTAAGTGCTGGCCAGAGGTATCACAAATACCGAACGCTGCAGTGCAATAAATTGCACGGATGGGTTTTAATTATTCCGGGGACTTAGGGAGTGAATTTGATTTTAATTTTTAATGTTATAGTGCAAAAAACAAATATGCAACATACAACAAAAAAAATGCCCACAGGAATAACCCACTAGGTGTCAGGCACAGCCGAAAATGCACCTTTACAATAATGCCAAAATTGCTTTTCAGAAAATTACTCACTTTCCCCCTTTGATTTTTGAAAAAAAAATACCCCCTTCTTTTTATCTTAAAAAAAAATTTCCCCACAAATGATTTTGAAAATTATTTTATAACCTTAAAGTTAAAAAAAATATTAATTTTAATTTATATAGTTTTTTAAAAAACCTTTAAAGAAAAAATTAAAATCAAATTAAAAAATTTAATTTTAATTTATAAAGGTTAAACTATAGAAAATAAATTAAAATTAAAAATTAAAGTTTAACTTTAGGAAAAAAATAATTAAAAAAAATGTGGAAATTTTTTTTTTACCTTTGTGGAAGAGGGGGTCGGCGGGATTGGAACCCGCGACCTGCAGGCTCCTAGAGCCTTACCGCACAGTCCACCACCAGGTGGACTAGCGGGCTGATCCGTCAAGATCAGGGGCCCCTCGTATTTGAGGAGGGTCCCGACAGCCTTGCTGCTCTCTCTCCTCCTCCTCTTCTTGTCTGGCAGCGACAGGTGGCCGCGGGGGTGGCCTGCAGCCTCCGCTGCTGGTGGCGGCGCGATGGCCTGCAGCCACCGCTGCTGCGGCCTGATCACGGCCTGGTCGCGCGTGCAGCGCGCGACCTCGACTGTCATGCCTGCAGCGCGACCTCGGGAAGGGGAGGGGGGGTTCCAACGTCGCGCGATGCGCGACGTGGAATTTAGGGAGGGGGGCCTCCCAACGTCGCGCGGACGCGCGACGTGTTGAGGGAGGGGAGGGGGGCCTCCCACAGTCGCGTCTGCGCGACTGGAGTGGGGGGGAGGGGGGGCGCCTCCCAACCGTCGCGTCTGCGCGACGGTGGGTGGGGGGTGTAGCCTCCCAACGTCGCGCGTGGATGCGCGACGTGTTGAGGGGAGGATTATCCTCCCAACGTCGCGCGTCTGCGCGCGACGTAAACTTTTTTTTTTTAAATTCCGCGAACGTCGCGCGATTGCGCGCGGCGTAAATTTTTTTTTTTTTTTTTTTTAAATTCCGCGGAACGTCGCGCGATTGCGCGCGGCGTGGGGGGTGGGGGGTTGGGAAAATACGTCGCGCGTTTGCGCGCGGCGTGGGGGGATCGCGTGATGGGCTGCGCGATCCTCAATCAGCCCAACAATTTTTTTTTTTTTTTTTAAATCTGCCTTCCCAGCACAGAAAAAAATGCGTCCTCCCAAGAAAATAGATGTTGTGTTCCCAGCAAAAAAAAAATTACAGTCGCACGTCCCAGCAAGCGTCTGCAAAAAAATTCTGCACAAGCTCGGATACCATGTTAGAGTAAACAACAATAACATTTTATTAATCAGCAGATTAAATAGAACATTATATGCCCTATTAAGCCCGGAGGTTACGGAACCACCCGTGGCTGAAATAGGCCCTGTTACAACAATAATGTAATAATAGTGCTAACAATAATGTACGCTAACAAATCTAGAAGATAAATTTGATATATATTTTTATATTTTAATTTGAGATTTGTAAGACTTTCACATAGTGTTTCAAAATTTGAGACTGACTTGTTAATCTTTCACATAGTGTTTCAAAATTTGAGACGGGAGATTATAGAAGATTTAACACTCTAGATGTAAGAAAAAGCTTTTTCTTAAGATTATAAAGGCATAGACAATCTAGAAGATGAATTTGATATATATATTATTTTAAATAATATAAAAATATCGTAACATCCTTTATTACATTATTTGAGATAAGTTTAGTCTATTGCTCTTTGGCCCTTGGCTTTGTCAACGCACAAGCAAAAAGTGGAGATCCACGGTTCTATTCGGTAAGATGTTGAGCAAAAGCAGACCTAGCCGCAAGAAGCACCTCCTCGCGAAAGCCCGATCGAGCCATTCACGCGTCTCCCTTCCGAAGAAGAAAAAGAATCAAGGCGGCCGACCCCGTTTTTTACCGCGTGAATCTCCGACAGAGCTTGTGATAACAGCTTCTCGCGAAAGCCGATCCAGGGCATATGGTCATAGGGTCATCTAGATCAATCGACACGTGACACTATCTTTGGTCGCAGATTACAAAGAGAAAAGCAGGTCGATGTGGTCCGAGCGTTGAAGGCGTCAAACGCAGGTCGATGTCGTACTATTTGATTGTGGCAGGAGAAACAACACATGAAGACCACGCCAAAGCTTAATTGTTTTTTCTGTTGGAAAGATTCTTAAGATGGAATCAAATTGTTTTTAGATATTTATATTATTATTTTAATAATTAAATTGTTTTAAAATTATTGTTTGATATAATAAAATAAGATTATTTTCAATTTTAGATAATTAATTAAAAGAAAAGTAACATACTTAAAAATGATTTTTTAGTCAAAAATATTATACTCAAAAAAATAAATCTTAACAAAAATGTATGTTTATAATGATTTATTATTGAGAATAAATAATTTGAACCAAAAAAACATTACAATGACTTTCTTATAAATTATAACTTGTTTTTATAAATTATTTGTATCTTAAAATGTGTATTTTATATATATATTTTGATTACATAATAAAATTCAAAAATCATAGAACTATACACAATAATCCTGTTTGTTATATACCATTGTTGTCACGACGACCCTCAATCAGAACAAATTACTACCTTTCGTCACCAAAATTATATTATTCTGGTTAATAGACGTCTGTCCGCCTATGACTCCTTTCGCCTCGCTAGAACTTCCCGACAAATCACAACGCTGAACAACGTGTGAAACCAAGCATGACGGCTAAAGTTAACAGTCAATAAAAAATTGGTTTGACGGTGATATTTGTGTGTTACGTATAAAAATTGATATTACAAGTGGAATGAAAGTGCAAGTTATTTTTTTGGGAAGAACTAAATTTAAATTATTATAAAACATAGTATATATATTTTAAAATATAAATTATATATAAATATTTTAAAATATTATTAATTAATATTATTAAATTTTATTTATAATTTAATAATATTTGTTTTTAATAAAAATCCAACCAACCATTTTATTTTAAATTTCTAGCCATACTTGGACCTTGCAATTTATATATTTCATTTCAAATGAAAAGGCATGGGAATCTGTTTTCCATGCTGTGGGAAGATTTAACATTATTTTGGCGGCACATTTTAATTGAATTGTGTCTAGGTTTTGGTCATCGTACAGACTTGATTTTAAAAAAATTGTAAAATTTTGAATAGGGTTAGAAACTTAGAAGTATATTTTGTGTTCCTTTTAAATTCTAGATATAGAGCACACAGTAGTTTACTTTTAACTTAAAAAAATTAAAAAATTAAAATAAAAATAAATATTAATAAGAAAAATTATTTATTATCAAAATATTAAAATCTAATTTTTTTAATAATAAAATGCAATCTAAAATATCACTATCTATGTTGTGCAATTAACAGCTGATTCCTAGAACTAAATATTCTAGTTTAAAAATAATGTTCATATAATATCGTAGTTGTCTCTCCTTTTTTTAAGATTTATCACAATTTTTTTTTTTTTTTTATATTCATAAAAAATTATAATTTTATTAAAAGTTATCTTTATAAATTATTTCTATAAACTCAATCATATTCATCTAACTTTATTAGAAGTTGGTTAACAAGATCCACAATTTTTAAGAAATTAAAGCAATCAACCAACAATCACTCACTGTTACCATCTCACCTATCCCCTTCTAAGCACACCTTAGTTTAAACCTTAAACCAAAACCCTAACCACTATACAATTCTTTTGAACTAAGATTCAACACTATTACAATTGCATGTTACATGATCAAGGGTTTGCCATTATGCATTGTACTCATTTGATTTGGTACAAAGGCGGAACTAATGTACATGTACAAACATTAAATTATTTTCTTTGTCAATCATTCATCCTTAATTACTAGTTGATCAAATGTTATGGTCACAATCATTGTAAGTTGATTTGTGAGTTGTATTATCTTGTATGAATATGTTTGGTTTAAATCCAACTCAAAAACTCTAATTGTTAAGTTAGCAAGGGAATTGCCACTTTGGATGGATCATATTCTATTACTTTAAAAATGTAGATCTTATATCCTTTCATTACCAACTATAATAGCCTTGTAGGTTTTGTTCTTTAGTCATTTGTATTTTTTTTCCTCCTCAATGATAAGGACCTCAAATACATTTTTTGACATCTATCTCCTTCGATTCACAAAAAAATTATCAAACAAAGGCTTAATGTGGCCTATAGTTGCACTAATTTGAAAGGTACTTCTATAGACTTAGTCATTGCTACTAGGGTGGGTGACTTGAGTGTTTATAAAAGGATTTTTCTTACCTAGGATGGTGAACATGGTGGATAAGTCAACACAATTAACACGACAAATGGGGTAGTAATGGCAAGGAATGTGGTGAATATAGAAGGGGTTGTTTGATATGTTGGCTATACTAAAGTCTCTACTAGTAGTGGCATCATCAACCTATGAAATGGATGATGGTGCATAGGGAACTAATGACTATGTAGTGGAAATTTAGATGAATGGATATGGGAATGAGGTAATCGATGTAGTGCCTAACATTACTACCATGGTTGAAAGTGGGTGATCCCAAGAGAACCATGGATTGTATTGGTAAAATATGAGAGAAGGGTAGAAGAAAAAAGGTTGGGAAGAGAAGAGGATGTTGAAATAAAATAATAAAGGATATAAAAAGTAGGAAAATTGATGTGTTAGATTTTGATGCTTAAGACTTAATGCAAATAACCATAAGATATCAAATAAAGTTGCAATATGAAATATATGATAATGGCAATATTTAAATCACATAAAACACGTAAATAACTTTTGCAACATCTCTTAAAATGGAGACTAACAAATGCTCACAATAATAGTAATATGATATTGAATAAAGGTCTCATACACCATACTTCATTCACACTCTCATAACAAGCTCTTCTCACAACACACACACACACATAGACTATATAATAGAATATGACTTTATATGGAATACTATTGGCCTTCACTCTTATTGAGACTCTTCACTTTCCTATTCTAAGGACACATGTGCAATCTTACATAATGGACACTTGTGCACATCTACACTCATCACACTTACATATTTAACTACATGACACTTGTGCATTTCCTGCATATTATTACATTATATAAAATATTTACTCACACTCTAATATAGGACACAATCCTAATATAAATATGTGCCCAAGATGCTGCATTAGCATGTACCAAATAATGTAATATACTCTAACACCTAATCTTGAATAAACAAAGGTGTGTTACTCAAGCTTTATCTTGGATGAATCACCAACTAAGTGCAGAGAGATTTGAAGCACCCAAAGCCACCATTAGAGTGCCATAGAACCAATATTACAACACTCTAGACCCACCATAGTTGGAGCCAACTCCATATCATCACCATTCGCTTGAAAGAAAGTGTTAAAGATAAGATATATAATAGCACATTTGTTGGCAAGAAGAAATAAGAAACGTTGAAGGCAGTTTCCAATGGAAGAAATTTCTCAACTCATTGACTATAAAGTTCAAGGTTTCCAATGGAATAAAAGAGTGTCATATTATTCAAAAAGGGAAAAAGGTAGCATCAGGTACCTATATAAATGGTCTATTTGATTTGGATATTACTAGACATTCATCTTTTTCAGTTAAAACCTCAAACCTATGGCACAAGCATCTAGGACATAACAATGTATCTTCTTTGAATGAAATACTCAAATATAAAATGGTTGAAGGAATACCAAATCTATCCCTAGAATCCATTATTTGTCCAAAATATTTAGCTGGAAAACAACATAGAATTCCTTTTGAACTTCGTCAACATAGGACTCAACAACCATTAGAATTAATATATACAGATTTATGTGGACCAATGAATGTCACTAGTACTAAAGGACAAATATTTTTAATTATTTGTCGATAATCACACTAGGAAAATGTGGGTATACTTCATAAAGTATAAATCAGAAGCATTTAGTCATTTTAAACAATTCAAACTTGAGGTAGAAAAAGAATCAACAAATACTATTAAAGAAATTCATTTAGATAGAGGGGGTGAATTTGTATCTAAAGAATTTGATTCTTTTTTAGAAGAAGATAAAATTAAAATACAACTCACTACATCATATTCACCATAATAGAACGGAATTGTAGAAAGAAGAAATAGGTCAATAATAGAAATTGTGAGATGTATGTTAAAATAATCTCATATTGATCATCAATATTGGGTAGAAGTAGTTCAAACAATAGTATACATACAAAATAGACTACCCACAAGAATAATCAAACATGTTACACCAGAAGAAGCATGGTCAGGATAAAAACTGAATATAGAAAAACTAAGAATTTTTGGATGCAAAGCTTACATGCATAATCCAAAACAAAAAAAAAGATAAAATTAGATGACAAAACTATGGTAAGAATATTTTTTTGGCTATGATGATGAATCTACAAGGTACAAAATAATTGATCCACATTCAAAAAGGTATACATAAGCAAATATGTATTTTTTGATGAGATAATCAAGATAGATATCGAGAAATAAAATACTGATGTAGAAGTCCTAAATTTCTCAGAGGAAGAGGTAACAAGTGAAGAAACAAAATCAAAATCTCTAGAAGAATATAGTGAATACATAGAAACATCCACAATTTCTCACATAAAAGAACCAATATGGCTTAGAGACACACTTAGGGAATCAAACTTAGAAAAAATACTAGATCTTACCACTACTAGACCTCAAACACAAAGTCAAAGTGGAATAAACAAATGATTACTAAGCAATACAATAGAACCAACATCAACACTTCAAGCACTAAATCACTCACATTGGAGGTAAAATATAGAATCTGAATATGAATCACTTCAAAATAATAAAACATGGGATCTAGTGGAATTACCTCTAGAAAAAGAAATAGTGGGTTGCAAGTGGATTTACAAGATCAAGTATAAAGTAGATGGAACACTTGACAAGTTCAAAGCTCAGTTAGTAGCCAAAGGATATACTTAGACTAAAGGAATTGACTGTGAAGAAACATTTGCACCAACAACTATCAGGATAGTTTGTGCACTAGTAGCTCATCAGGGTTGGAAGCTTCATCAAATGGATATAAAAAGTAATTTTCTTAATGGTGACTTAGAAGAAGTATATATGTCATAACCAGAAGGGTTTGTTATTAAAGAACAAGAATATAAGGTGTGCAAATTAAACAAATCCTATATAGTCTAAAGTAAGATCCCAAAGTATGGAATATAAAGATCAAAAATCACTTATTACAACATAACTTCAAAATAAGTAAAACCGATCCCAATCTGTATACAAAGAAATTGGCAATAGTATATTGATTCTCATAGTATATGTTGATGATATAGTGATTATTGGAAGTTCTAAAAAACTATTAAGTGATATTAAAAGGGATCTAGAAAAGGTATTTGAAATGATAGATCTAGGTCTAATAAATTACTGTCTTGGTCAGATTCATCAAAATTAAGACAAGATTACTATTACTCAATCAAAATATGCAGAAGCCTTACTTGAAAATATAGAATGAAGGATTGTGATCCAAAAGATACACCAATGGAACAAGGGACTTAATTATCCAAAAATGATAAAACACCTTTCTTTTTAGCAACTATGTATCACCAATTAATTGGAAGTCTTCTATACTTAACAAATAGTCGACCTGACTTAGCCTTTGCTATAAATTATCTTTCACGCTTCATGCAAGAACCAAGAGAAAGTCATTGGAAAGCTACAAAAATAATATTACAATATATCAAGAAGACTATTGATTATGGACTAACTTATATGAAGAATGTTAAAGATTTTTGTTTAGAGGGCTGCTCAGATTCATATTATGTTGGCTCTCTTGATGACAAAAAGTCTACTTCGGGGTACGTGTTTTATCTTGGACCAGGACCTATATCTTGGAACAATAAGAAACAACATATAGTGGCACAATCATCTACTAAAGTAGAATATCGAACAATAAGAGATACGACTTGTGAATATTTGTGGTTAAATATATATTATCAGTTATGGGCATCAAACGAACTCCAACTTTGATATTTTGTGACAATCAAGGAGTACTCAATTTGATCAAAAATTTTACTGTACATGAAAGAACTAAACATATTAAAGCACAATTTCATTTCATCAGAGATCACTTTTAGAATCATCATATCATCTTGAAGCATATTCCTATAGAAGAACAACTAGCAAATATTTTAACAAAAGCTCTTGGGAGAAACAAGTTTTAAACTTTGAAAGATCAGTTATGCAACTCAAGGAAATTTTATACCAAATGATGTAATACATGGGGATGTTAGAAAATATTACATTATTTGGTAGATGCCAATGTACCACCTTGGATACATTATTAGATTAGGATTTTATCTTAGGTTAAGTAGTTACTTGAGAAAGAAGTAAATGCACAAGTGTTAGAATGTGCAATGATGTAAATGTGGATGTAGTCCACATGTACATGATTCATAGGATAGGTAGATGAAGAGTCATGGGTAGAGTAAAGGCCAAAGAACATATATTCCTATATAATGGACTCTTAGTTCCATTCTTCATTGTACAATTTCATTTATGTAATATGAAGTGATACTTCTTCATGTCGCTCATTTTCTTCATTAGATATAATAGTGCTAAAACTATCAAAAAACACCCCTCGTATTACATTATTTGATATAATTCTAATTGCCTTCATTTGTTGTCTTCTTCTTGATCACTTCTTCTATTTATTTATGGTGATGTTGTACCTTGAATATTTGTCTTTGCATTTATTTAAGCAGTACATGTCTTTGTTCCAATGTTGATAGTAGTTATTACTGGTACCTTTCATACTTTTAATACTGCTTGTAGATAGCAAATCATCATAATAATATAAATCATTGAAATAATTATATCATTATTTTCCTTATTTATCTGAATACCACAACATGTTTTCAATAATTTGTCTTAATATCTTTGAGACTATCATTGTCAAAAGCATCACAACTATTTGTAATGTTACTACCATAACTTCTAGCAACATCCCTAATAATATGTTCTTCATTTTGGCTACTAGAAACTATTTTTATCTCATCAATAATAATGAAATAATTACTATGAATATAAGTATTTCCATATGTGTAATGACCCAAAAACTAGCTACAAGAAAACACAAGAAAGAAAAGAATTTTTTTTCTATGGTGAGGAATTCATAAACCCCCATAAATATCTAATTTGTCTATTGATTTCATAGTACTAAGTTTCCCAAATTTCCTATTGAGTTACATCTCACTCAATACCCTACACAAGTCCATTTGTGTAGGCATATTATGTGTTACCACAAATAAGCTTATCCATATTATCATTCTTGATGAGCTAAACTTATCACCTTCAGTACAATTAAAGGTATATTCCCATATCCATACCATTCACAAGTTTATCTGTGTAGGTATGCTACACATATTGCAAGTTAAACTATCCATCTTGTCATCATGACGAGCTATATTAACTCAGATATAATCAATTAGTTTACTTAGTTTGCATTCTCCCTTAGGTCTTCTTACGTTCACCCTAAGAGGTCTCAATATCTTAGATTGTTTTCTAATTTCATTCTAAGATCTCATTTCCTTAAATTGCTTTTTTTCTAAGTTCGCCCTAAAATCTCATTTTCTTAGGTTATGTTCATGTTTAGCAAGAAGACAAAATTAACTCTATCTACTTAATAAAACAAGGACAAAAATCATAAAGCATACATAAGGTACTTAGAAAGGAAATAACATTTAAAAGAAAGTAAGCATTAAATAGAAGAGAAAACTAAATAACAATGCATAGATAAATCATAACATTAAATTCAAGGTACATTTCCCATAAATTCAGTAACTTATTACATATATCCAAGTATGGTAAAACCTCCATACTTATGAAAGAATAAAATGATACATTAATCATCTAGGGATATCTCCCTACAATTCTAGTCTATTTGAGCATGAGTAAAACAAACCGATGTACAAGTTTCAGCTACCTCCTCGGGCCTCCTCATCTTTCCATATTTCATTTGAGGGTGGTAGGGGATCAGGGCAACTCATGGTTCTAAGATAGACATACTTCTAAATGCATCTACTAGTAATATGAGACTAGTGCATTTATTTATTACTTTGCCAAATTGCAACTATACAAATTTAATTAAAGTATTCATCCATATCTTTTTAGTTGAATCATAAAAATCTCCATATTTCTATTTTTCCTCTTTTTCTCAAGAGAGTCTTTTCAACATACACAACTAGATGACAAGTCTTACTTTAATCAAACATTTCAAAACCATTATTCAACATAATCAAGTCCCATACCTTTAATTATGTAGATAAACTATGTTTCCTTTACTTTTACTAAACAAAGGTTCCTTTTTTAATTAATAAAAATAAATT
Organism: Wollemia nobilis; assembly: GCA_028583015.1. Classification (NCBI taxonomy): domain Eukaryota; kingdom Viridiplantae; phylum Streptophyta; class Pinopsida; order Araucariales; family Araucariaceae; genus Wollemia; species Wollemia nobilis. Next base: position 1,979,405 of record JAQPPZ010000741.1, read on the forward strand.
ACAAGTTCTTTACTTTCACTAATCAAGGATTATTTCCTTCAATTAACAAAAATAAAATGTTTTTCCTTTAATTAAAATAATCAAAGTCCCATACCTTTAATCATTTAATTAAACTACTTTTCCTTTAATTAAACAATCAAAGTCCCATACCTTTAATCATTTAATTAAACTATTTTTCCTTTAATTAAACAATCAAAGTCCCATACCTTTAATCATTTAATTAAACTATTTTTTCTTTAATTAAACAATCAAAGTCTCATACCTTTAATCATTTAATTAAGCTAGTTTTATTTTAATTAAACAATCAAAGTCCCATACCTTTAATCGTTTAATTAAACTATTTTTATTTTTATTAAATAATCAAAGTCCCATACCTTTAATCATTTAATTAAACTATTTTTTCTTTAATTAAACAATCAAAGTCTCATACCTTTAATCATTTAATTAAACTATTTTTTATTTAATTAAATAATCAGAGTCCCATACCTCTAATTATTTAATGAAACTATTTTTATTTTAATTAAACAATCAAAGTCACATACCTTTAATCATTTAATTAAACTATTTTCTTTATTCCTATAATCAAATTCCCCTTTAATTACCCCAAATAAATCATAAAACCCTTTATTTGACATAATCAAACTCCCCTTACTTTAATTACCCCAAATAAATCATAAAACCCTTTATTTAATATAATCAACATCCCTTTACTTTAATTACCCCAAATAAATCATAAAACCCTTTTATTTAACAACACATGCTCTTTTAATAAATTTTCTATTCGATTCAATGACATGCACATTCAAAATTACCATGAATAAAGAGTTGAATGACAATAAGCTTCCCAAACTAAATAACCTAAGACTCACTACCCAAAAACATAAGGCCCAACAGAGATGATTAGGATGAGTGCTCGGGCTACACGATGATTTACAGGAGTCACCAACAACGAACCCACTGTGGCTACCATATAGTTTATTATGAGGTAGGCACAGACGCCTAATGAAACCAAACATCACATAGATGATGCCCAACACGTTGACCAAGCAACGATATTCAGTGTAAGACAAAGGGTAGCTTGGGTGGGAAATGGTCAGCATAACAGTGCCGACTACTCAAAAATGGAAAAGGAGTAAAGTCAAGGTGTGAGATATCTAACACGATGTGGCACCATCGAACAAGAAGAAAACTAAAAGGTTTGGATTTTACCTTCTCCAACAAGAACCCAATATTCATAACCAACTGACGCATCGGCACAATACACAATACATTATCACAACATAACAAAACTGGCAGTCACATTAAAGCAAAACATAACTTAGTTTAACCAACACCAACGCTCAAATAGCAGAAAGAGGGAGAGTGTTGTGAAACCCAACACCTCCATAGTGGATGAACCTCAAAAATAATAGAGGATAGGGACTCACATGTCCACGTCATGAGCCATCCTAACATAGATGAAAGGAACCTCGACAACAACAGAGGATAGAGATTCACACATCCATGATGTTAGCCATCCCAACATAGATGAAAGGAAAGATTTACACAACATGGAGAAAGTCTTAAAACTAAATATGCCACACAAACATCAACAACAAAGACCAATTCAAAATAGATGAGAGAAGGTTGATAACCAACCTACTGATTTCATGAGATTTGAATTTGTTTCTCAAAAGGGGCTTGCTACCTTTTCAACACTTTGGTTCACTTATCTCACCTTTGTTCCTTTTTTACCTTTCTTCCCCTATCGTTCTCTCTATTGCTCTTCCCTCCTTCCTAGAGTAGAGTCTTCTATCCTTTCATAAAATCTTATCCTTATTCTTCACGCCTTCTTCCTTATCCTCACAACCACCTCCATCTTGGCTATTGTTACTCTTCTTCACGTTAGCCACAAGATATTATCATCTAAAACCATTGTTTGTTTATTCCAATTATTTACCATCAATGTGGCTCTCTTTTCTCTAAGTTGACAAAAGATGGCAAATATTTCACACGTAACCCACCATGTTCAATAATATCATAGTTATTGAAATACAACGATCCTATTCTCATGGGAATAACAATGCTTATTATAGTAAAATGAAGTTCTGCTGCCATTTAATAATGACTTATCTATCATTTTGAGATGAAATTTTATTATCATTAATAATAAATTATTTATTATTTAAAAATTAAATTCTATTATCATTTAATAATAAATGATCTATTATTTGAAAATGAAATTCTATCATCATTTAATAATAAATTATCTATTATTTGAAAATGAAATTCTATTATCATTTAATAATAAATAATGTATTATTTTGAAATGAAATATTATTATCATTTACTACATACATACATATATATACACACACACAAACACACTTAAACACATAAAAAGTGTTCTTGGATCCAATACTAACATCATGCTATATTTTTCTATATAAGCAATACATATGATTTCAAAAAGGCAACCAACTTATACACATTTTCTCAAAACCAGTGATGCAACAGGTGATGAAGTAAAATACAACTAATTATATGCAACAAGCAAAGAGGGAATCTTTCCATCAACCCAACCACCCATCTCAGCCTTTAAAATTTACAATAGCTACTATGCTATCAACTTAGACTCAAGGTGGCTAGAAATTTGATGATTATCCCTAATTGATAATGCATGCCTATATGAAGGTATCCATCCATGTTACCATCGAGTTGCCTTAGTCATCACTTCCTCAACCTCAAGTACCCCATTTTTGGTGGATGATTCTACCTCTTCCACCCACGAGTGTACCTAATTTTGCACATTAACAATATTTCACCAGAAAATATTATACTAAGCATCGCATAGTTTATTCATTTCCATAAAATTGAGCATTAAGGCCACTTTCTCCCAAGTGACATTTCTTTAAGAGAAACAGTCCCATTGGACCTTACACTGCTCAAGAGTCTGGTTTCATGTAGAATTAGACTGAAGCTCAAGAATATTCACTGGAATCACTTTAATAGCATTTGGTTTTGTCATCTTCAATTTAGAAACATCCCACACATATTCAGGGTCAACAACATATTTCTTAAGTAGGGATATGTGGAAGGTGTCATGAATATTTGATAGATTTGGTGGTAAGGAAAGTCAGTAAGAAACCAGTCTGATCCTCTCAGTGATCTCAAAAGGTCCCACAAACTGAGAATCCAATTTTGTGGATTTGATAGCACTCTTTTTCGGCTTAACCCTTAAGAACACTTTATAACCCACCAAGTACTCTCTCGGGACTCTTTTCAGGTTAGCATAGCTTTTCTACCAATAAACAACTTTTGTAAGTCTTTTTCTAATTACCTTTAGTTGATCTTCCATTTCCCTAATCATTTTTGATCCAATCATAACCTAATCTTCTATGTTATCCCAAGATAATGATATTCTATAGTTCTATCTATACAAGGTATCAAAAGGAGTCATTCCTAAAGAGAAATGATGTCCATTTTTCTAGGTGAATTCTGCCAGATGTAGGTAGTTTTCTCAATGAGACTTTTGATCCATGTAGTACATACGAAGCATGTTCTCTAGTACTTGGTTTACCCTTTCTATTGACCATCTATCTTAGGGTTCTATATCGAGCTCATATTCAATTTCATGTCTACTGCACGATGAAGGGATTTCAAAAATTTATAAATAAATTTGGAATCCCTATCTGAAATAATTATTTCAAGAAATCAATGCAATCATAATACCTCTTTGGCAAAAAATTTAGCCACTTCTTGAGCATCATCCTTGATATTTCCTGGTATGATATGCATAACCTTAGTTAATCTATCAACTACTACAATAATTGCATCATATTGATACCTGATCTTGGGTAAACCTACTATAAAATCTATATATATAACCTATCATTTCTGGGTAGGTACATCATGTGGATACAATTGTCCTGCATGATGCCTACGTTCAAAATTAAATTTTTGATATTCAAGACATCGATCGATAAAATCGATGATATCCTTCTTCATTCCTATCTAGAAAAGTTTATTTCCATGTTTTCCCTCATTTTGACCCCTTTAGGGTGATCAGAATAAGGAGATATATGGGCTTATTGCATCATTAACTTCCTTAAATTATCAATCTTTGGTATGAAGATTCTACCCTTGTAGCACAAAAAGTTCTCATTCATGCTAAATTCTTTATTACCTTCAGGGTCTCTACTTAATTTTGATAGAATTCCCTTACAATACTCATCTTGAGATTGCTCTTTCCTCACCTGATCCATTAGATTCATGTGACTTCTGGTTATGGCTTCTATGTGCTTCCTTCTGCTTAAGGCATCAACAACCTTATTTTCTTTTCCCTTTATATACTCAATCTCAAAGTCATATTCAGCGAGAAACTCAACCCATCTTCTCTATCTTGCATTGAGTATAGGTTGGTTGAGTATATATCTTAGACTTTGATGGTCAGTTTTTAACTCAAAAGGCCTTCCAAAAAAATAGTGACGTCAAAATTTTAGAGCATGCACTATTGTAGCTAGCTCTAAATCATGCATAGCATAATTGTTTTCATGCTTCTTATGCTTTCTTTAAGTGTATGCTACTACTAACTCATCTTGAGAGAGTACTCCTCCTAACCCTTCTAGTGATGCATTCGTGCACATAGAAAACTGTCCTTGAGGGTCTAGAATGTTCAATATTAGCACTATAGTGAGTTTATGTTTTAACAATGCAAAGGTATATTCACACATTTATAACCATTTAAATTCCTTCTATTTATTTTGAAGGTTAGTTATTGTTGCTGAAATATTGGATTAATCCTTTATATAGCGCCTATAGTAACCCATAAACCCCATGAAGCTTCGCACTTTAGTCACATTAGCAAGGGATGACCAATTTAGAATGGCTTCAATTTTCTCTGGGTCTACAACAATCCCTTCTGTGGATATGGTATGTCCAAGATATCGTACCTCTAAGACATAGAAATTACTTTTAGCTATATTTCCATAGAGTTGATTCTCCCTTAGCAATAACACAATCTTGAGGTGTTTATCGTGTTTCTCCTTATATCAGGAGTAAATTAAAATATCATCTAAAAATACAAGGATAAAATGATCAAGGTGCCTACTAAACACACTGTTTATTAGATTCATGAATACAGCTGGGGTATTGGTTAAACAAAAGGGTAGGACTCTAATCTCATAATACCCATACCTAGTTTTGAATGTAGTTTTGTGAGTGTCCCCCTCACGTATTCTTAATTGTTGATACCCTGATCTCAGGTAAATATTTGTGAATATTGTAGCATCCCTCAATTGGTCGAACAAACCTTCAATTATAGGTAGTGGGTATCAGTTCTTGATTGTAGCCTTGTTAAGCACTTTATAATAAATACACAATATTAAGGAACCATATTTCTTCTTCACAAATAAAATCAGTGCACCCCAAGGTGACACACTTAGTCTTATAAATCCCTTTTCTAATAACCCCTATAGTTGCACCTTTAATTATTGCATATCTATATGATTCATCCTATATGGAGATCTTTGGATAGGTTTCGCTCCTGGCATAAGATCAATAGTAAAATTAAATTCACAAACAGGAGGAAGTCTAGGTAAATCTTCTAGAAAAATATTCTTAAAGTCCTACAAAATTGGGTGTTTCTCCAACACTTCTTCCTTATTATCTTCTCCAACTTCATTGGGTTTCACGACATAGACTATTCCTACTTTATTGAGGGCTTTCTTTAATTGCATAGCTGACAACATCCAGGGTTTGAATGCCCTCTACTCGCTATAAATTCTCAGTCTCTCCTTACCATATTTTGAATACTTGATCCATCTATCTTGGAGATTGATTAAGGTTTTATGGGCCTGTAACCAATATATCCCTAGGATCACATCAAAGGCATGAAGTGGAGCTACATACAAGCAACCTTTAGTGGTACCACTAGTTAGAGTAATCTCTACCATTGGAAAGCATTTATTTACTAAGCAAGTTTGCTTAGAACCATACTCGACCTTCCATCCTTGGGCTAAGTATCCAGGCCTTTTCAACATATCCCTTGCTAAACTAGAAGAAATAAAACTATTTGTAGCCCCACTATCAATTAAAATCCTTAATTATTTATTAAAATATTACCTTTTATAAGCATTGGGATAGCTTGCCCCTCTATCTTCTGATTCCCGACTGCATCATAAATATGGTGCAAGGGTTCTTTGCCCTTGGCACTAGATGTACTCAGCCCTGGTTGATGCAAACATTGACTAGCATAGTGAGGGCATCTATAGTTATAAGACCCATCCTTGGATCCCTACTGCTTTTCTAGTTTTTGTTCCCCTGTATTACTTGCTAGGGCTAAAGTTGATGGTTTTTGAAGCTGATATTTTGTGTTGCTGCGAATATTGTTGATTTTATTTTAATAAATTTTTGAATTTTCCTTGTTTACCATTGTTTCTCTTCTCTAATGTCTAAGGGTTCTTGGCATTTTGCTCATGTTTCCCTTCTTATTTCAATAATCCCTGACTATTCCTCTTCCTAAGTGCTTGTTTATCTTTCTCAGACAAGATGGAATAATTGAATAGTAAGTGAGACTATTCCTTCTTTGCCAAGTCATACGCCTTCTATAGTGACCTAGGCTCATTCATGTTTACATCATGTTTCACTCTTGATTCCAACCTAAGAATGAACTTATGAACCCTCATATCCTCATCATAAGTGGGTACATACTTTAGTAATTGTACTAGCTATTTGTAATATATATCCACCATATTTATTCCTTGACGAAGGTTGGCAAACTCCTCAAAATTTAATGCATAAAAGTGCTTTATAAGGAGCCTCTTTTTGAATATTTTTGACAAAATATTTAAATTTAATGTTGATAGGCTTTATCTTAGTCTTCTCATAGTGATTTTTCCACTAATCTAAAGGAGCCCCTTCTAGGTAGATTGTGGCCTAGACTATTCGGATTCATAGGGAATAACCTTTTACTATAAAATAGATTTTTAATTCTCTTAACCAGGATTCCTATCCTCTTCTCCATTGAACTTATTGATTGGAATGTTTTTTAGATCCCTAGCCACTTTTTTTTCCAAAATATCCCTAGCTTCAAACTATTTTGTAATTAGTCCATTGGCTTGGCTAACTTTTGAACCTCTAGCTTGCAAATTTTGATTCACAAGAGTTTCCAACATTTGATTCATTTGATCTTGTATGGTAGCAACCTTAGTAGTGAGGTTTTCTACCTCTTTGTTGGAGTTTTTGGGATTCTCATCTCGAATCTCTTATTTAAATTATTATGTTGAGTTTTCCTAGTTGAAGACGTAGGCATTTCTCTTCTAACTTTAGGTGCCATATATCCTATGAAAACCAGTAAGAGAAGGTTAGGTTCTAGTCCTATTTTTGAATTGAACTACTAACTCAAGCTATAATACAAAGTTATCTTAATAAAAGCATCAATGATCTAATTAGGGTAGTTTTATAAGGTTATGATGCAAATTCAATGCAAAATTTCATACTTACTTATAAGTGATGGTGTCATAAAATTCTAATCACCCTTGGGGTTAATCCACTTTATATTCTAGCAAGTAGGGGATTCTAGGTCTTCTCGACTTTAGCTTAAAACTTAAGCAAGCCTATATAGAGAGACATCCAAATCCCTAAAATACATTAAGAAGCTCTATACCCTCGTACCTAGAGCTTTGATACCAAATGTAATGACCCAAAAAATAGCTACAATAAAACACAAGAAAGAAAAGATTTTTTTTCTATGGTGAGGGATTCATAAACCCCTATCAATATCTAATTTTTTTACTGATTTTAGAGTACTAAGTTTCCCAACTTCCCTATTGAGTTACATCTCACTCAATACCCCACATAAGTCCATCTGTGTAGGTATATTGAGTGTTACCACAAATAAGTTTATCCATCTCATCAATCTCAATGAGATAAACTTATCACCTTCAGTAAAATTGAAGGTATAAACCCATATCCTTACCATTAACAAGTTTATTTGTGTAGTTATGCTACGTGTATTGCAAGCTAAGTTATCTATCTAGTTGTTATGATGAGTTATCTTAACTCAGATATAATCAAAAAATTTACTTAGTTTGCATTCTCCCTAAGGGGTATCAATCCCTTAGGTCTTTATACGTTCACCGTAAGAGGTCTCAATCTCTTAGGTTGTTTTCTAAGTTCATCCTAAGATCTCATTTCCTTAGGTTGATTTTGTTTTTCTAAGTTCACCCTAAGATCTCATTTTCTTAGGTTACCTTCATGTTTAGCAAGAAGACAAAATGAACTCTATCAACTTAATAAAACAAGGACATAAATTATAAAACATATATAAGGTACTTATAAAGGAAATAACATTTAAAATAAAGTAGCATCAAATAGAAGAGAAAACTAAATAATAATGCATAATTAAGTCATAACATTAAAATTCAAGGTACATTTCCCATAAATTCAGTAACTTATTACATATATCCAAGTATATTAAAACCTCCATACTTATGAAAGAAGAAAATTATACATTAATCATCTAGGGATATCTCCCTACAATTCTAGTCTATTTGAGCAACGAGTGAAACAAACCGATGTACAAGTTCCTTCTACCTCCTCAGACCTCCTTATCTTTCCATATTTCATTTGAGGGTGGTAGGGGATCAGGGCAACTCATGGTTCTAAGATAGACATGCTTCTAAATGCATCGACTAGTAATATGAGACTAGTGCATTTAATGATTACTTTGCCAAATTGTAAACAAAAAAATAAATTAAAGTAGTCATCCATATACTGTTTAGCTAAATCATAAAAATCTCCATATTTTTACTTTTCCATCTCTTTTACTCAAGAGAGTCTATTCAACATACACAGCTAGATGACAAGTCTTACTTTAATCAAACATTTCAAAACCATTATTCAAGATAATCAAGTCCCATATCTTCAATTATGTAGATAAACTATGTTTCCTTTACTTTTACTAGACAAAGGTTCCTTCTTTTAATTAATAAAAATAAATCACAAGTTCTTTAATTTCACTAATCAAGGATTCCTTCCTTCAACTAATAAAAATAAAATATTTTTCCTTTAACTAAAACAATCAAAGTCCCATACCTTTAATCATTTAATTAAACTATTTTTCCTTTAATTAAACAATCAAAGTCTCATACCTTTAATTATTTAATTAAACTAATTTTACTTTAATTAAACAATAAAATTTTCATACCTTTAATCATTTAATTAAACTATTTTTTCTTTAATTAAACAATCAAAGTCCCATACCTTTAATCATTTAATTAAACTATATTTCATTTAATTAAACAATCAAAGTCCCATACCTTTAATCATTTAATTAAACTATTTTTCTTTTATTTAAAACAATCAAAGTCCCATACCTTTAATAATTTAATTAAACTATTCCCATACCTTTAATCATTTAATTAAACTATTTTCCTCATTCCCATAATCAAAGTCCCCTTACTTTAATTACAACAAATAAATCATAAAATCCTTTATTTACCAACACATGCTCTTTTAATAAAGTTTCTATTTGATTCAGCGTATGCACATTCAAAATTACCATGAATAAAGAGTTGAACAACAATAAGCTTACCAAACTAAACAACCCAATACTCAATGCCCAAAAACATAAGGCCCAACAGAGAGGATTTGGATGAGCGCTCATGTTACACAACGATTTACAGGAGTTGCCAACAGTGAACCCACCATGGCTACCATATAGTTTATTATGAGGTAGGTGCTGGCACCCAACAAAATCAAGCATCACATAGATGATGCCCAACACATTAACCAAAAAAATGACATTCTATTAGAGACAAAGGGCAGCTTGGGTGGTGATTGGTCAGCATGACAATGTTGACTACTCAAAAATAGGAAAGGAGTAAAGTCAAGGTACAAGACATCTAATGTGATGTGGCACCATCAAACAAGAAGAAAATAAAAAGGGTTGGATTTTCCCTTCCCAAACCAGAACCCAAAATTCATAGTCAACTGACATATCGACACAATAAAATACGTTCTCACAATAGAACCAAACTGGAAATCACATTAAGGAAAAATATAACTTAGTTTAACTAACACCAATGCTGAGATGGTAGAAAGAGGGAGAGTGCTGCGAAACCCAATACATCCATAGTGGATGAACCTCAATAGCAACAGAGGATACGGACTCATACATCCATGATGTGAGCCATCCCAACATAGATGAAGGGAAATATTTACACCTCGACAACAATAGAGGATACGGACTCACACGTCCACGACGTGATCCGTCCCAACATAGATGAAAGAAAAGATTTACACAACAGGAAAAAAGACATAAAACTAAAGACACCACACAAACATCAACAACAAATCCCAATTCAAAAGAGAAGAGAAGTTTGGTAACCAACCTACTAATTTCACCATAGTTGAATTCATTTCTCAAAAGGGGCTTACTACTTTTTTGACACCCTGGTAACTTATCTCGCCTTTGCTCCTTTGTCGCCTTTCTTCCCCCATTGTTCTCTCTATTCCTCTTCCCTCCTTCCTAAAGTAGATTCTTCTGCCCTTTCATAAAATCTTATCCTTCCTCTTCACGCCTTCTCCCTTATCCTCACAATGACCTCCATCTTGTTTGTCATTACTCTTCTTCCCATTGGCCACAAGATATTATAATTTAAAACCATTGTTTGTTTATTCGAATGCTTTACCATCAATGCAACTTTATTTTATTTAAGTTGGTAGAAGATGGAAGAAGTTTCAAATCAATCGAATGCATAACCCACCTTGTTCAACAATATGATAGTTATTTAAATACAACCATTCTATTCTCATGGGAACAAAAAAGCTTATTATATTAAAATGAAGTTCTGTTATCATTTAATAATGACTTATCTAGATGAAATTCTATTATCATTAATAATAAATTATATATTATTTTAAAATGAAATTCTATTATCATTTAATAATAAATTATCTATTATTTTAAAATAAAATTCTATTATCATTTAATAATAAATTATCTATTATTTTAAAATGAAATTCTATCATCATTTAATAATAAATTATATATTATTCTAATGTAAAATTATATTATCATTTAATAATTAATTATCTATTATTTTAAAATGAAATTATATTATCATTTACTATATACATATACATACATACATGTATATTTATATTTATACTTAAACACATAAATAGTGGTTTTTTTTTTAATAATACTTATTATATACATCCGTCGTGTGGATTGAACCTGGGTCACATCACCAATAATGCAAGTAGCATCCTTGCCAGTAGACCACACACACGCGGATAAAAAGTGTTCTTTGATCCAATACTAACATCACGCTATATTTTTCTTTAAAAGTAACACAAAGGGTTTCAAAAAGGCAACCAACTTATGCACATTTTCTCAAAACCAATGATGCAACAAGTGATCAAGTAAAAGACAACTAATTAGATGTAACAATCAAAGAGCGAATATTTCCATCAACCTAGTCACTCATCCTAGTCCTTAGAATTTATGATAGCTACTAGGCTATCAACTTAGGCTCAAGGCGGTTGGCAAGTTGACGATTATCCCTAACCGATAATGCATACCTATATGAAGGTATCCTTCCATGTTACGCCTGATTTGCTTTAGTCATAACTTCCCCAACCTCAAGTACCCCATTTTTAGTGGATGATTCTACCTCTTCCACCCATGAGTGTACCTGATCTGCATATTAACAATATTTTAGCAATATCATGTCCTTTCAAAATATTAAACTAAGCATCACATAGTTGATTCATTTGCATAAAACTAAGCATTAAGGCATCATGACATCCTACCCCTTGGGACTGAACATCGTCCTGGGTGTTTCTAATTTTACAAAATAAAAATTATTACATTGTATTTTCAAACAAAAGGGAAAATATTTTTACATTTCCTCCACTTTATCCCAGGTGGTATTTCTTTCAGATAAACGGTTGCACTAGACCTTACATTGCTTAAGAGTCTAGTTTCACATAGAATTAGAATGAAACTTAAGAATATTCACTAGCATCACTTCAATATCCTCTAGGTTATCCATCTGTAATTTAGAAACATCCCACACATATTTAGGGTTAGCAACATATTTCCTAAGCAAGGATATATAGAAGGTGTCATGGATCTTTGATAGATTCAGTGGTAATAAAAATCGATAAGTAATCAGGTTGATCTTCTTAGTGATATCAAAAGGTCCCACAAATCTAGGATCCAAAATTGTGGATTTGATAGCACTCTTTTTTAGATTAACCCTTAAGAACAATTTATCACCCATCGAGTACTCTCTCGGGACTCTTTTTAGGTCAACATAATTTTTTTACCGATCAACAACTTCTTTAAGTCTTTGTATTATTAGCTTTAGCTGATATTCCATTTCTTTGATCATTTTTGGTCTGATCACAACCGAATATTGTAGGTTATCCCAAGATAATAGTGTTCTACACTTTTGTCCATACATGGCATTGGAAGGAGCCATTCCTAGAGAGAAGTTATGTCCATTATTGTAGGTGAATTCTACCAGATGTAGGTAGTCTTCCCAATGACACTTTTGATCCATGTAGTACATGTGAAGCATATCCTATATTACTTGGTTTACCATTTTTGTTTGATCATCTATCTTAGGGTGGTATGTTGAGATCATATTTAGTTTTGTACCTACTGCACAATGAAGGGCTTTCTAGAATTCAAAAGTAAATCTAGAATCCCTATCTGAAATGATTCTTTTAAAATATGTGCAATCAAAATACCTAATTAGTGAATCTATTAGCCACTTCCTGAGCATCATCCTTGATGTTTCTTGGAATGAAATGGGTAACCTTAGTTAATTTATTGACTACTACAAAAATTGCATCATGTTGATACCTGGTCTTGGGTAAAACTACTATAAAATCCACAGATATAACCTACCATTTCTAGGTAGGTACATCATGTGGATATAATTGTCCTACAAGATGCCTATGTTCAGCCTTAACATTTTGACATTCAAGATATTGAGCGATAAAATCTATGATATCCTTCTTCATTCCTATCCAGAAAAAGGTTATTTTCATGTTTTTCCTCATTTTGGCCCCTCCAAGGTGAGTAGAATAAGGATATATATGGGATTATTTCATTATTAACTTCCTTAAATCATCCATATTTTGTATGAATATTCTACCCTTGTAGCACAAAAGTTCCTCATTCATTATAAATTCCTTATTACCTTCAGGGTCTCTACTTAATTTTGATTAAATTTCCTTGCAATACTCATCTTGAGATTGCTCTTTCCTCACTTGATCCATTAGATTCATGTGAATTTTGGTTATGGTTACTATGTGCTTCCTTATACTTGAGGTATCAACAACCTTATTCTCTTTCCCTTTTATATAATCGATCTCAAAGTCATATTCAATGAGAAACTCGATCCATCTTCTCTATCTTACATTGATTATAGGTTGGGTGAATATATATCTTAGAATTTTATGGTTAGTTTTCAACTCAAAGGGTTTTCCAAATAAATAGTGGTACCAAAATTTTAGAGTGTACACTATTGCATCTAGCTCTAAATAATGCATAGCATAATTATTTTCATGCTTCTTAAGATTTCTTGAAGTGTATGCTACTACTAACTCATCTTGAGAGAGTACTCCTCCTAACACTTCTAGTGGTGCATTTGTGCACATAGAAAAGTGCCCTTAAGGATCTAGAATTTTTAATATTAGTGTTGTAGTGATTTTATGTTTTAACAATGCAAAGGGAACTTCACAAATTTCTAACCATTTAAATTCCTTTTCTTTCTTTTGGAGGTAAGTTATTGCTACTGAAATATTGGAGTAATCCTTTATATAGCACCTATAGTAGCCCGTCAACCCCATGAAGCTTCGCACTTTAGTCACATTAGTAAGGGATGACCAATTTAGAATGGATTCAATTTTCTTTGGGTCTACAACAATCCCTTCTATGGATATAATATACCCAATATATCGTACCTCTGAGACATAGAAATAACTTTTCGCTAGATTTCCATAGATTTGATTCTTCCTTAACAATTCTAACATAATCTTGAGGTGTTTATTGTGTTTCTCCTTGTATTTGTAGTAAATTAAGATATCATCTAAAAATACAAGGATAAACTGATCTAGGTGCCTCTTGAACACACTATTCATTAGATTCATGATTGTAGTTGGGGAGTTGGTTAAACCAAAGGGTAGGACCATAAACTCATAATACCCATACCTAGTTTTTAATGTCGTTTTGTGAGTTTCCCCTCATGTATTATTAACTAATGATACCTTGCTCTTAGGTCAATATTTGTGAATATTGTGGTATCCCTTAGTTGGCCGAATAAATCTCCACTTCTAGGTAGTGGGTATTGGTTCTTGATTGTGGCCTTGTTAAGAATTTTGTAATAAATACACAATCTTAAGGAACCATATTTCTTCTTCACAAATAAAATTAGGGCATCCCAAGGTGATACACTTAGTCTTATCAATACCTTTTCTAATAGACCTTACAGTTGCACCTTAAATTCTTTCATCTCTATAGTATTTTTCCTATATGGAGATCTATGGATAGATTCTACTCTTGGCATAAGATCAATAGTAAAATCAAATTCCTACATAGGAGGGACTAGGTAAATATTCTATAAATACATCCTTAAAGTGTTGCAACATTGGGTGTTTCTCCAACACTTCTCCCTTATGATATTCTCTAACTTCATTAAGTTTCATGACATAGACTATTCCTCATTTCTTGAGAGATTTATTTAATTGCATATCTAACAACATATAGGGTTTGAATGCCCCTACTCACTATAAATTCTCAGTCTCTCCTTGCCATTTTTTGAATACTTCATAAATGTGTCTTGGAAATTGATTAAGGCTTTATGGGTCTATAACCAATCTATCCCTAGGATCAGATCAAAGGCATGAAGTAGAGCTACATACAAGTAACCTTCAGTGGTACCATTAGTTAGGGTAATCTTTGCCATTGGAAAGCATTGATTTACTAAGTAGGTTTACCCAAAACCATACTTGAACTTCCATCCTTGGGTTAAATATCCTAGCCTTTTTGACATATCCCTTGCTAAACTAGAAGAAATAAAACTATTTGTGGCCCCACTACCAATTAAAATATTTAGTTCTTTATTAAAAATCTTACCTTTCATAAACATTGGGATAGCTTGTCCCTCCAACTTTTGATTCTTGATCACAACATAAATACGATGCATGGGTTCTTTTCCCTTGGCACTATATGTACTTGACCCTGGTTGATGCAAACATTGACTAGCATAGTGAGGGACTCTATAGTTATAACACCCATCCTTGGGTCCCTATTTATTTTTTGGTTTCTGTTCCCCTATCTTACTTGCTAGGGCTAAAGTTGGTGGTTTTTGAATCTGAGGTTTTGCGTTGCTGGGATTATTGTTGATTTTATTTTGGAAGTTCTTAAAATTTACTCATTTACCATTGTTTCTCTTCTCGAATGTCTAAGAGTTCTTGGCCTTTTGCTCTTGTTTCCCTTCCCATTTCAAGAATACCTGACTATTCCTCTTCCTTAGTGCTTGTTGATATTTCTCAGACAATATGGAATAGTTGAATTGTAAGTGAGACTCTACCTTCTTTTTTAGGTCATACACCTTATGTAATGACCTAGGCTCATTCATGTTTACACCATGTTTCACTCTTGATTCCAACCTAATAATGAACTTATGAACCCTCATCTTCTCATCATAAGCAGGTACATACTTTAGTAATCGTACCAGATTTTTGTAATATATCTCCATCATATTGGTTCCTTGTAAAAGGTTGACAAACCCCTCAAAATTTAATGCATAAAAATTATTTTTGAGGAACCTCTTTTTGAAGATTTCGATAAAATATTTTTGTTTAATGTTGATAGCCTTGATCTTATTCTTCTCATAGTGAGTTTCCCATAAATTTAAAGAAACCCTTTCTAATTAGATTGTGGCCTAGACTATTTGGGTTCCTAAGGAATAACCTTTTACTATAAAATATATTTTGAATTCTCTTGACCAGGCTTTGGTTGCATACCCATCCCCTTCTCCATCAGACTTATTGATGTGAATGTTTTCTAGATCCCTAGCCACTCTATTTTCTAAAAGAGACTTGAATTCCAACTGTTCTATAGTTATTACATTGGATTGGGTAACTTTTGAACCTCTAGCTTGCAAATTTTGATTCACAAGAGTTTCCAACATTTGATTCATCTGATCATGCATGGTAGCAACCGTAGCAGTGAGGTTTTCTGCCTCTTTGTTGGAATTTTGGGGATTCTCATCTCGAATATCTTCTTCGATATTATTCTCTCGAGTCTACCTAGTTGAAGGCATAGGCCTATCTCTTTTAAATTTATGTCCCATCTATCTTGAGACAACCAATAAGAGAAGGTTAGATTCCAATCCTATATTTGAACTAAACTACTAACTCAAGCTATAATACAAAGTTATCTTACTAAAAACATCAATGATCTAATTAGGGTACTGTCCTAATTTTATGATGTAGCTTCAATGCCAAAGATCATACTTACTTATAAGTAATAGTGTCATAACATTCTAATCACTCTTGGAGTTAATCCCCTTCATATTCTAGCAAGTAGGGGATTCTAGGTCTTCTCGAATTTAGCCTAAAAATTAAGCAAGCCTGTATAGAGAGATATCCAAATCCCTAAAACACATTAAGAAGCTCTATACCCTTGTACCTAGAGCTCTGATACCAAATGTAATGACCCAAAAACTAGCTACAATAAAACATAAGAAAAAGAAGAATTTTTTTCTATGGTGAGGGATTCATAAACCCCTATCAATATCTAATTTGTCTACTAATTTTAGATTACTAAGTTTCCCAACTTTCCTATTGAGTTACATCTCACTCAATACCCTATACAAGTCCATCTATGTAGGTATATTAAGTGTTACCACAAATAATCTTATCCATATCATCATTCTCGATGAGCTAAAATTATCACCTTTAGTACAGTCAAAGGTATACACCCATCTCCATACCATTCACAAGTTTATTTGTGTAGGTATGCAATGCATATTGTAAGTTAAGCTATATATCTCATCACCATGATGAGCTATCTTAACTCAGATATAATCAATTAGTTTACTTAGTTTGCATTCTCCCTAAGGGGTCTCAATCCCTTAGGTCTTCCTATGTTCACCCTAAGAGGTCTCAATCTCTTAGGTTGTTTTCTAAGTTCACCCTAAGATCTTATTTCCTTAGGTTGTTTTATTTTTTTATAAGTTCACCCTAAGATCTCATTTTCTTAGGTTACCTTCATGTTTAGAAATAAGACAAAATGAACTCTATCTTCTTAATATAATAAGAACAAAAATCATAAAATATACATAAGGTACTTAGAAAGGAAATAACATTTAAAATAAAGTAGCATTAAATAGAAGAGAAAGCTAAATAACAATGCATAATTAAATCATAACATTAGAATTCAAGGTACATTTCCCATCAATTTAGTAACTTATTACATATATCCAAGTATGGTAAAACCTCCATACTTATGAAAGAATAAAATGATACATTAATCATCTAGGGATATCTCCCTATAATTATAGTCTATTTGAGCATGAGTAAAACAAACCAATGTACAATTTCCAACTATCTCCTTGAACCTCCTCATATTTCCATATTTCATTTGAGGGTGGTAGGGGATTAGGGCAACTCATGGTTCTAATATAGTTATGCTTCTAAATGCATCTACTAGTAATATGAGACTAGTGCATTTAATGATTACTTTGCCAAATTGCAACTATACAGATTTAATTAAAGTATTCATCCATATACTATTTAGCTTAATCATTATATTTTCCATATTTCTATTTTTCTCTCTATTTTGCTCAAGAGAGTCTTTTAAACATACACAATTAGATAATAAGTCTTACTTTAATCAAATATTTCAAAACCATTAGTCAACATAATCAAGTCCCATACCTTTAATTATGTATATAAACTTTTTTTCCTTTACTTTTACTAAACAAAGGTTCCTTCTTTTAATTAATAAAAATAAATCATAAGTTCTTTACTTTCACTAATCAAGGATTCCTTCCTTCAATTAATAAAAATAAAATATTTTTTCTTTAATTAAAACAATCAAAGTCCCATACCTTTAATCATTTAATTAAACTATTTTTCCTTTAATTAATCAATCAAAGTCTCATACCTTTAATCATTTAATTAAACTAGTTTTCCTCTAATTAAACAATCAAAGTCCATACCTTTAATCATTTAATTAAACTATTTTTTATTTAATTAAATAATCAATTTCCCATACCTTTAATCATTTAATTAAATTATTTTTTCTTTAATTAAACAATAAAAGTCCCATATCTTTAATCATTTAATTAAACTATTTTTGTTTTAATTAAACAATCAAAGTCTCATACCTTTAATCATCTAATTAAACTATTTTCTTTATTCCCATAATCAAATTCCCCTTACTTTAATTACCCCAAATAAATCATAAAACCCTTTATTTAACATAATCAAAGTCCCCTTATTTTAATTACCCCAAATAAATCATAAAATCCTTTATTTAACATAATCAAAGTTCCTTTACTTTAATTATCCTAAATAAATCATAAAATATTTTATTTAACAACACACGCTCTTTTAATAAAGTTTCTATTCGATTCAGTGTAATATACATTCAATATTACCATGAAGAAAGAGTTGAACACCGATAAAATTCCCAAACTAAACAAACCAAGACTCACTGCCCAAAAACATAAGGTCCAATAGAGACGATTAGGATGAGTGCTTAAGTTACACGATGATATGCAATAGTCACCAGCAATGAACCCATCGTGGCTATCATATAGTTTATTATGAGGTAGGCGCGGGTGCCCAACAAAACCAGGTATCACACAGATGATGCCCAGCACTTTGACCAAGCAATGATATTTGGTCAGAGACAAAGGGTAGCTTGGGTGGGGAATGGTCAACATGATAGTACCAACTACTCAAAAATGGAAAAGAAGTAAAATCAAGGTGCAAGATGTCTAATACAATGTGGCACCATCAAACAAGAAGAAAATTGAAAGGGTTAGATTTTCCCTTCTCCAACTAGAACCCAACATTTATAGCCAACTGACGCATCGACACAACACACAATACATTCTCATAATAGAACCAAACTGGCAGTCACATTAAGGAAAAATATAATTTAGTTTAATAGACACCAATTCTAAGATGGTAGAAAGAGGGAGAGTGCTACAAAACCCAACACCTCCATAATGGATGAACCTTGGTAGCAACAAAACATAGGGACTCACACATCCACGATGTAAGCCATCCCAACATAGATGAAAGGAAATATTTACAACTCGGTAGCAATAGAGAATAGGGACCCACACATCCATGATATGAGTTGTCCCAACATAGATGAAAGTAAATATTTATACAATAGGGAAAAAGACTAAAGATGCCACATAGACATAAACAACAAATCCCAATTCAAAAGAGAGGAGAGAAGATTGATAACCAACCTATTGATTTCACTAGAGTTGAATTTGTTTCTCAAAAGGGGCTTTCTACCTTTTCAACACCCTAGTTCACTTATCTCACATTTGCTCCTTTATCACCTTTATTCCCCGTTGTGCTCTCTATCGCTCTTCCCTCATGTTAGATTTTGATATAGCAAGTAATAGAAGATAACAAGCACAAGATGCAAAATAATATGACATAAAGTAAATATGTGAGATTACTAAAAATATATTATAAATAGAAATTATGGAAATGTATACAAAGTAGCTATGGAGGAGATGAACACTTCATGAATAAAACTACTTATCAAGAATAAGCTTTGAGCATATCACACTCCATCACATTACATCACACTCTACTACATCATACCATACTATTCTACACTACTTCCTACTGCTATATCATGTTGTATGTCTATAGCCCTTTATATAGAAAAATATATTCCTTGGCAAACACTCTACCTATCTATGCAAGGGACAGCTTGCACATATACAACTTGCACATTGACATGTGTGGCATTTATTACATTGCATGAAGTAACTAGATAACTTCCCCCTAAAATAATCTAATGTCCTAAGTATGTATCAAGAAAGGTATATTTACATGATCCAAATGATGTAATATAATATATTTCTAAAAACCCCATGTATTACATTATTTGAATATTGAAGACTTTAGTCTTAATGTGGATATTCTTCCATTAGATAATGGAATTTGTATTCTCCTTCATTACTTATTGTGATCAGATTCAGTAGATAATTGGTGTATTCATATGATGCAAAGTAAGTTGTAGTTGAAGGTTCTTCTAACTGTTGTATGTGTTCAACTAGTTTAGTATTGATGATGCCATGTTTCTTTTTAGAATGTCTTTTCTCCCTTTTCCTTCTTCTTCTTCTCATGTGATTTTACATTGGTGCTGGTAGAAGTTTTTCTTCATGACAATTTAGTTTATCATCATAGTAATATTGTTATTTATCTCATTCCTTGTGTTGAGTAAGTACAAACACAATTAGTGATAGATACACTATCAAATATTTTTTGGTGAAAATATAACCAATCTTTGTGAATTCCACCATGCTATGAAGAGAATATCATGAAGATAACCAATCAATATTGTAAAGTTATCTTTTGTAGCTTCTTTAAGAAACAAGGAAATTTTCTCTTTATCACTACTAAATGGTATTTATTAATTGGTTACATGGGATTAAAATGGGTAGGTATTTGTTGACACAACTACTTTTGGCTCAAATACCTACCTATTTTAATCCCATGTAACCAATTTATAAATCGTATTTTGCATGTTAATAAAAATGACTAAGATAACAAAATCAAAGAAAATATCAATTAGTTGTATATTGTAGATTTAAGAAAAAATCTACCTTTAAAGTTTTGCAATTGTAAAAATTGAAACTCTTATGTAGAGGTAGCGCCTTAACAGAGCTAATATTCTTTCTTTGTTTGTAACTATGAAACTAGATGAACTAGATGGAGCTATAGATGGATATACAGTAAATCTTGCAAGGGTGCAAAAGTGCCATAATGGATGGATGGTGGATGAATGTTTACAATTGCCCAATATAAAGTAAATTGATGCAATTGATATTTCACCCATCACCAGTACCCATCCCTGCCCCTTGCTTTTTATTTTAGTTTTCCCCTCTTTTCTCTTGTCATGGACTTCTTCCAGATGTAAAATACCCAATGATTTTCACACCCCTTAGACAACACGTAAAATTTAATCTGATGATATTCCCCTATAAATACCTCTACCTCATCACATTTACTCACCCCACCACATGCATTATTGCAATTATTGTCCCAACTAGCAATCCATGTGAGTTTTTCATTAATGACCCATGACATGTCTAAAAAATAAACCAACCCAATAAATACAAATAAACCTAATAAATACACATTAATCTCATACGTAAGCATGTATATATTGCAAAAATACCCCACACTGCGTTGTGGCCACCCGAGAAAAGCAATCATGATGGTAAATTATTTGATGAACAGGAAAAATAAGGACCAAGAAGACACCTAGGTTCAAATATTTGGGGTAGTCTATTTGCAAAGGTAGTAGTTTGATCTAAATCCTCTGAGTGCACGCCAGATCGACTATGATGGTACGAATCTCGAGCGACCAGTGGTTAGGTCAAAAATAACGAAGCAAAATAGGTTTGGTGGAAGTAGCCCTTATGGTTTGAACCTTGTGTGTGTCAGTTACTAAAAATAGTGTGGTTGTGACCAACTCTCTTATGTATCTTAAAAAAAAAAGGAAAAATAAGGACGTAATACATTTGATTTAATTTTTGCTAAGGTCAAGAAGATATAAGGGTTAATTATTTATTTATTCCAAGGTTAAGATTTAATTATCTCATATAGTATATATTAATTAAATTAATGGAGAGATAATTTATCTAATTGTAAAATTGAAATCTTAGATACTTTATTAAATTCTTCTGAAATATTCTGAAAGTTTTTGAAATTATTTTATTTGAAACTTGAATGTTTGTAAATAATTTAAATTTGGAGAAAAAAGGACTACTACATTAGGAATTTTTATATTTTCATTTTTTCTAATTAGGGAGCTATAAGGCAGGCTAAAATTAAAGTAACATGGCAAAGAAAAAGCAGATGAACAAGAAAACAGGTGTTCCAAAATTAGAGGCTCAAAAACTAGAATTTCATGAGTTGTCAAAATTAGTTGAAGAAGAAAATATTTATACACAATAAGAACTAATTGACATTGGAAAGGACTTAGTTTTTCAAGAAGAAGAAATTTACATTCAAAATGACTCACTAGGAAAGACTAATAAACATTTACAATTATTAAAAGGTTACACACAAAGGATGATAGAAAAAAGTGAACATCAAGAGACTACATCAATAAAGAAAAATAATATTTTACAATCAATCATGAAAGAGGCTAAAAATGAAAGTTTTTCAACACTAGAAGATTATTTAAATTCAAAAATTGGTGAAGTAGAAATAAACTCAAAATATGTTTTCACATTACCTAATGATATAGGAAAAGTAATGTATATGACATTACTTTCTAATGAAGTTCTAAAGGACAAGAGGACACAATTAAAGAGTTGAAGAATAATTTTATTGATGAAATGAATACTTTTAACAGTAGGCTTGTTGATATTGATAGTAAAGCAAAAAAAGAAGAATATTCTATACTTCAAAAATGCATGCAAAGTGTTCTTAACAATGTTGATGATATCTATGAAGATTTTTTTACTGTACCTATCAATCTATGGAGAATAATCTAAAAATGAATTGTTGCTCTTAATGTTTCCAAGATGATAGAAAATGAAAATATTGAAAAGGTAAAGAAAAAAATAGAAATGAAGGATGCTTCTAGTGATACAAATGATTTAAGGCCCTTGATGATAGATTCATGTTGCAATACTATGGAATCAAAAGCCCTGATGATTGATGCATGTTGTGTCACTAGTGATTTAAAAGAACATGTTACAAATATTGATGCTATATGTGATACAAGTAACTTAGATGCAGCTCATAATTGCTTAGAAAAATTTCAAGCTACTAGAATTGATAAAGACATAGATACAAATGGTGATGCTCAAAATTATATTGATACTAACAAAGATCATTCTAATGATTGTATTGATCATTTTGAGATGCATACTAATAGATTTGGTTCAGAGTTGATGAGACATGAAGATAAAGGTTCAGAAAAGCATGAGCAGGAAAAGAACCAATTGCATTAGAAATCATATCAAAGTATGAAATTCTTGAATATACAGGTCAAACTATCAGTAATAATGAGTAGGAAACTGAATTAGTGACAAGAATTGAAGAGAACAGTTGTAGTAAAGGACATAATGGTCAAAGGGATTTGGTAACTGAAAATAGGTGCAGTCATTATAGCATATATGGGCATAAGATAGAGAGATGTTGGAATATCCATAGTCGTAAAATTTGTGGAGGAACTAATCATTCTCAAATTAGTACAAAGAAAATTATTTCTTTGATTGGATATATACAATGACAAGAAACTTCATCATTGGATTCTCTCAGGTAAGTTTCTCAAGGTATAGATATAGGTACAAGAAAGGCATGAACTTCTTCAACAAATATGGAAACTAGTGATAGTGCCAAAGTCAAAATACAGAGTCAAACAAAAATATGAAGCTCGAGTAGAATACTAGATGCAAAGTGAGTTAAATAATGAAGACACATATGAAGATCTATATTGAAGACTAAAGTCTTCAATAACAAAATAATGTAATACGAGGGGGTTTTGGAGTATATTACACTATTTGGTACATGTCTTAGATTAGGTTTAGTGTAAATATTCAATATAATGTAGAATATTCAATTAGTCCATGTGTACATAATATTCAATAATTTAGACTTTAGTATTCAATAATATTCAATAATGTAGACTTTAGTCTTCAATAATATTCAATATCCAATTAGTCCATGTGTACATATGTCCATAGATTAGGAAAATATAATGAATAGCCATATTAGAAGTGTACATCAAATAGATCTCCATATGTGTGCAAAGGAGAGCCAAGAGTCATAGGATATGAAAGAGTCATAGTCATCCAAGAGTCATTGTAGAAAGGCTATTTATACATGCTATAGCCTTGAGTTATGTGATGCTTACTTGATACTTACCAAGCATTGTACTATTTTTGTGAGGTTCTATTAATGGCTATTTGATGAGTTATTCCATAAGTCTTTTATGCTATTTACATGGTTTTTAGATTACCATTATCATAGTTATAACATTACATGCTTATTTCATTATTTGTGGTTATTGTTGGTCATCAAATCCACACAGGAAAGGACTTTTGATTGGTTTGCGCGCCCTAGACCTGCGACCAACATTGAAAGGCTGAGGGGAAGAGATGCCCCTCGTGCCAATATCTAGAGAAAGGCTGGTTCCTATACTCTACTTTTGGGGTTTGAGACAAGAGTGCAGGAAAGAAATAGACAGAGTAAGGGTTAGGAAAAAAAATAAAAAAGGGTAAGGGTTAGAGAAAGAAATAAAAAGAGTAAGGGTTAGAAGATGATGATTTAAGGTGGGAGAGAACAGGAAGCATGATCACTCACTAATAACTCGAATAGCAGCAAAGAACACCAAGAATAGACAAAAGAAACGCGATACTCGCTTTCCTATGTATCCTCTGGACGAGTTCACAGGGTTCTCCTTTCTCTCTCGCTAGAATTCAGGGTTCAGAGTAATAGCGATTAAGACAAGGGAATAACAAAAACCACAACCCACCAAGCAGCATAAAAGAAAGCTTATACAACATTTTTCCTCTCCTATGTATCCTTCAAGGCAAATTTTAGGGTACAGTCCCCAATCACACATCGGATTCAGGATTCAGAGTCTCAGTATACGAGTGCAGACAGAAAAAAGAATTAAGCACAGAAGGAAGCATAAAAGAGAGAAATGGAGTACAAAAATCTTTAGTATTAGATGCAGGACATCAAGTCACAACAACTTTCTAGCAAAAATTTCTCCCCCTTTTACATTGCAAAGCCTGGGTTTTTATAGAGGACCCGGCCCTCTAAATCATTATTACAAAAATGGCGGAGTACACCCTCGAGCCCTGAGAAATTGGCTCCTCGCTGCTGCTGTGGATGATCTCTCAAATCGGCTACCAAAACTGGTAATGGTGACCGAGTCAGCCGAAGAAAGTCACATTAAATGAGCCACTTGGGTGTCCTTGGATTGTAGGTGTGGTGCTCGAGTGGCGGCCATGCTTATCGGGTTCTTCTTCACGGACTGATACTTCGCATCCAATTGCCAAAAATGAGCAGCGGGCTTATCGGGCAAGAAAATATGCATTTATGAGGCTCTCTGATCGCCTCGAGAAAATACCCAACTTGGGAAGTGTTCCTGGGAAGCGCCTCACTAATTTCTGCTTCGTAAAACTACTTCAGGGGCATGGAGTTCCGAAGTCGATCTTCCTCTATCCTTCGCTACTCCGTTGGCAAAACTGCTTCGCTGATGGGTCGGGAAAAACGCTTCGGGCTGATCTTTTGAAATGGTGGCTCGGGGGAGTTTTGGCCGAAGCACTTTCTCGACCTCTACTACTTTGGGTGAAAACTAGCCAAAGTGGATTTTAGAAATACTTCAGGCCCGAAGTAATTTCTTTGCCTTAGTTGATTCGGGCTATCTTTTCTTCTTCGGCGAAGTTGCTTGGATTTCACTTCGCAAAACTCTTCACCCGAAGTAGCCGTTGGGAATGCTTCGGGTGCGAAGTGTTTCCTTCACTTTCTTGGCAAAGTTCTCACCCGAAGTGATGATTTGAAGCACTTCAGGCCCGAAGCTCTTTTCTTTTCATTTTGTCCACCAGGGGGCGATAGGGAAAACCAAAATTGCTATAACTTATAAACAAAAGAAAACTTTCAACAAAACAAATATCATACAAAGTTTTAATTTTTCTGCCCCTTGGTTGAATGTGAAAATATTGTCAACATTCTTGGTAGCTCGTGGGGCAATGAGCTTGTATCGGTGGTAGAACTATCCATTGGGCTAGAGTTACCTCCAGACCTTTCTCTTTGTTCCTTTTATGGGGGCGCTTCCACAGCTTGTCCTTCCTCTTCCTCTTCTCTCTCTCCTACTGCTTCTTCTCCTCCTATCACCATTGCTTCTACTATGTCTTCAGCCATTGGCAATGGGGCCAGGCAGGCGCGGATGTCTCTTAAGGTTCGACGAACCTGAGACCAGATGCTTTTTGTGAACAACTCATGATCTTCCAGGGATTTGACCAAAGTGCAGAACCTATCGATCTACCCGATTTTTGCATGTTGGGAATTGGTATATAGATTGTTTAGGGAGGTGATGATTCTATAGTATTTCAATATGTAATCAGCAACCTGCTTCTCTATTATTGGTTTGGCCCACTCGCCTATCTCTGAGACATTGCCTTCAAACTACTGCTACTTCGACATGATTTCTTCCTTGGCTAAGGGCTTCCCATAATTATTCGTGAAGCTCGAGAAGCCTACGGAGGAAAGGTCCTTGAAGTAGCCCATTGACGTGCGCCTCTCACTCTCAAATGCATCCAGTAGGATTTTTGCCTTTTGCGCTTTCTTGGCTATGGAGAAAAAGGCATGAACTCTGGCCTGGGCAGTTGACCAATCTCTTGTTGTCTGACTCATCGCTATGAGCTTCAAATCTTGATACCTTGCATTTTGGACCTTGAGGGCTAGCTTGATTCACGCTCTAACATTCTGAATGACCACTTCGACGATTGGCCCTCCTTCGGCGGTGGCAACCTGGGCTTCTATGGTGTAAGCTAAAATTGAAAGGGCACTGATAGCTCGAGACCTAAAATTCTTGAGCAGATGTGAGTGAATCTCCTTGATTTTGCTCCTATCAAGTAGCCCTAGGCCTTCCTTCTCGTGCAGTTGGATCTGAGCTTGCAAGATCTTACTTTCAAGCTCCTTGGCCCTCAAATAATTTTTGGCCTACCTTTGTGTTTGATTCTCAGCTGTGCACTCCAGATGTGCTATCCGTAGCTTTAGGGTGTGTGCTTCTTTCTACATCAGCTTGCACTGCTCCTCGGCCTTTGCCAATTTGGAGTGAGCCCTTGCTAGTTCCTCCTCCAGCTTGATGTTAGCACTCTCAGCTTCGAACCTGTGTTTGTTGGCAATGTTGGCATGCACCTTAAAGGTCTCAATTCTCGTGTGCATAGAGGCGGACTCCTTATCCACGTTCATATGTTCCAAGTCCTTTTTTTTATCCTGATATTCATTTTCCGCTAGAGTCATTTCATCCAGGGGCTTTTGGACTTTGGGTATCTTCTTTACTTTACACAACTTTCCTGCCTCCAAATAGAAGATGGCGCACCTCTCAACCTGAGCGAGTGAGCGCCCTTTCTTCTTTCTTGCCTCTTTTAACATTCTCTCTATGTTCTGTCGGGCTTGGAGGAGTTTTTTGGCCAAGGGGGATTCCCGTATTGAGGACAGCTTGGAGTCGAATGCAGAAAGATCTCTAGCCAAGGGATTGAACAAATATAAAGAGTTGAAGGGGATAGCCTCACCCGAAGGTTCGACGACAGGGGTGACGGGGGCTTCGACGAGTGGGAACACGTTGTGTACAATGGAGGAATGAGCCTTAGGGTTTGACATTGGACTATTAGCTTCGCCCTGGTTGATGACTGGAGGATTGGCGATGTGGCTAGGCAAAGTAACTTCGATAGGTTTTTCCTGGCCGAAAGACTTAGGGGGAGTAGTTAGGGACACGGAGTGAGAAGGTGACTAACCTTGTGGAGGTAGGGTGGACAGGTGAGAGCTTTCTGCCAAGGTCAGGATAGACTTATGAGCAACCAGAGCATAAGGTGAATAAAATGTACCTGCATGCCCTCCTAGCAGAGCGGACATGGTGATCTCCTGGGTGATTGCCCCTTGTTCCTCCTAGGCCTCGGTACTTTCGGCTTCCATGACTTCCATGAGTTCCTCCATGTTAATGACATCTATGTTTGGGATTGTTTTGGCACTTGGTGGATTTCCTCCGTTGTTTTCTTTGGCCGAGCCTGATACTGATCTTTCGGTAGGGGCGCTCAGAGTGC
Organism: Wollemia nobilis; assembly: GCA_028583015.1. NCBI lineage: Eukaryota > Viridiplantae > Streptophyta > Pinopsida > Araucariales > Araucariaceae > Wollemia > Wollemia nobilis. The sequence goes on from JAQPPZ010000741.1 coordinate 2,007,472, forward strand.
ATGTACACGATCATTTTGAGAAGTTTGGGGGTGCCTGCGTAGGTTCCCGCTCCTTTATTTTCCTCCTATCGAGGGGTTGCTCTGATTCCTCTATTGATGTCTCGAGATCTTCAAATGGCATCTGTAGTAAAGCTTTTAGCGTGGCCCTGGCTGCTTTTTCCTTAGGGACATTATTGGTCCTTCCAGGGATTTTGCCCAAACTTGGGGTGGTCGGTGGAACGAAGTCGGTGAAGGACAAGGGTTCCCAAGACCCAATATTGGTTTGATATACAATTGTGAATTCCCTATCCATTGTTAGAAGCTCGTAAGAATTCATATTTCGGTGATGGACTCTCATAATCCACCATTCTCTTAACTACTCCTCGTCCCAGTATTTCAACTCCTCTTTTAAATTGTCCTTTGCTTTTCTCCAGAAAGTGGAGTCGAGAGTTGGGAATGGGTACTGGTCTGGTTCGAATTCGACCTCCATAGGATAGAAGTCATGCCAAGGAGGCAACGCCCTCATCTCCTCTAAGTGCCACTCTAGGTCTGTACCATTGGGGTTATTCCTCTGCTCCAAGATTTTAGGGTGAGGACAGACATGGAAGTTTTTGCTTTTCAAGTGATCTCTCATCACCCCTAACAGGTCGTAGAGCCACCTCTATGGTATTTGAAGCAGACCAAAATCGGTGAGCCTCTCCTCCAGGTATATGTTCTGCTTCAAGGAAAAGACTTCGATCACTCACATCTTGAAGGGGAAGTTGCAGGTGTGTGCCCACTTTCGTCCGTGGTTATAGGCTTCATCGGTCGCGTCGCTCTGTCGAGAAACTTCCAGGGCAAATTGGTACTTTGAAGGGAAAAAATGCAGTACGAAGGGCTTCCTCGTGAAGCCAAAAAGGTGGATCAAAAGCCCTTGTGTCAATTGAAACACATCCCCCCTTTTCTCTAGTACCACTTTATCTCTAAGGCAGAGAGGCACCCGGGGGCTAGACTTTGTTAGGACATGCATCGTAGGTCCCAAAAACTGCTGATTGAAAGGGTAATAAGACTTCGACCTCAACAGGAGACGGGTCCACTGATATACAGGCAAATGGATCCCATCATTGCTAACTGGTGAAACATCACAATGGTGAAGGGCTTTATGTACATGAAAGAAGAAGAGCCAAACCAAGAAGGAACAAGGCTGGAAGTGCGGCTCCTTACTAGCATCCTTCATGGATGCTAACCATATATGCAGATTTTGGGCCACCCATTCTGCCCAATCAAAGAAAACTGGGTTGGTGTTCGGCCACGAAGCGTCGGGGGCGTAGAACTCTCCTTTGGAAATGCATTCGGCTAGAGACACCTGCCATGGATATACCAAAGTATCGCTTGATAAGCCTGCCACCCATGCAATGATAGAGAATATATCCGTGTTCTTGAAGGCCTCCAAGGGCAAGGACATTTGGGTTCGCTTGCCAAAAGGAAGTCCGCTCTTGAGGTTTTCATGCAAAAAGCTCAGGATGAAGGGATTAGAGGTGAACTTCTCTGTTTGTTCGCTCAAGCTGACATTGTGAATGATATAGCCTTTTGGTGGCCTTTGCTGTGGTGCGAACGCTACCTGCACATCCTCCTTTAGAATGGAAAACAACTTTTGACCCGAGGCATCCAACACCTGTCTGGTTTGTGGTTGGTAGTTCTGAGCGATGGCGCATATGAGCTTGGGGCATTGATGTGTAGGAGGGACTAGATACTAGTAGATGTGAGAATAATACGTTGCAACCCTCTTGTTCTCCGCCGAGAGCCTACTTCGCATGAAGTCGATGGTACCCCAAAGCTCGGCCACGGTTCTTGAGAGCTTTGGGTCTCTGATTTTCACCCACTTATCGACAGGTGGTTCTATGCTGGGCTCATCATCGGATTCCTCCCTTCCTTCCATTACTTGTTTTCTTGGGCGTGGGGAAGGATTGACCCTCCTAGGTCTCTGTTTCTTTTCTTCCATGGCTCTCGCCTTCTCTAGAACCATCGTCTCTGGTTCTTTTCCCTTTTGAGTGGGGTTCTTCTTTCCCATTGTGAATGATCATAGTAGAATAGCTTGTTATGTAGAAGGGTTCAGCACCTCAAAACAAGGGACGAGATAATCACGACAAATAGTGAAATCTTAGATGCAGAAGTTCTTCCAAAGAGACAAAATGTAGACTCGACTCTCACGCTTGCAAATGGTTTGTTCCTAATAGGCATCTGCATTTTATAGCTTCGGAGGGAAAATTCCTGCATTTATGGCAACTGTCGTAATTACTTCATGGGCCTATCCTGAAAGTATTGCTATGGCATCTGATTGGCCATATGGCGGCGTCGTACATAGGGCCACACAATTTGGCGATTATATTTTGCATTGGGAATGCAGATCGCTGCCATTTGGTACTTTAGCATGGCTTTTTGGTTAGCAAACTACCTTGGGATGAGTGTCATTTCTTTCATATTGAGTTCATCTGCTTCGAACCCCTTTTGAGGCTACTGTCGACATGTTTCTTGAGGCACATCCTAAATGTGTCTGCCTCGTATGTGGGGTTCGGCGATATGGAGTTGGCGTAGAAAATACTTCGTCGTGAAGTTCTTCTTCGGGCTGATTTCCTTCATTTTGGGCCCGAAGTTCCCCTTTACCACATTGTTGCTTTGGTTCACGAATGCCATCGATCGAAACCCGTTTCATCAAGGAGGGCCTTGCCAAGAATTACTTCGAACGACGCCTTCGACACATTTCTTTAGCGAAGCATTTTCCACGTCCTTGATTTGCATGTGGTTTGGTTCTACGAGGATGAATTACTTCACGCTGAACTTCCCTTCATCGGTTACTTCAGACCGAAACCCCCCCGAAGGCGATTTCGACAAAGCACTAAAAACCTATATACAAAAATATATGCAAGATTTTTTTTTTTTTTGGAGTAATACATACCTCAGTGATCGAAGGTCTTCAGGTGGAGACCATTGACGGAGATTGGTAGTACTTGTCCATTCACATCTTTGAGGATGAAGGAATTGGCCGAATCTACTTTTACTATTTCAAACGGTTCGTCCTAGAACGCATCCATTTTGTCATGATTCCCAGGCTTGGCCTTCCATGAATCCCACCTCCATACCAGGTCTTCTGCTTTGAATGTGCGATCGGATGATTTCCTTTTGAACCATTCTTGGGTGACCTCAGCATGTCATGCAAATTTCTAGTAGGCCTTTTCACGTTCCTCTTCTAGTTGTAGTAGTTGAACCAGGCGTCTCTCCATTGGGTTAGCTTCATATTATTCTAGCAACTGTAATGCAGGGATCTCGATGTGAGTGGGTAGGATGGCCTCTTTGCCGTAGACCAGAGCATAAGGAAAAGTCTTGATTGACCTTTTGACAGAAACCCGATCGGCCCACAATGCCCGATCCAAAAGGAGGTGCCAAGTTCTTTTGTTTTGATTGATCAACTTTCTTAGTATCCTCAATAGTGTTTTGTTGGTGGATTTTACCAATCCATTGCCCTGGGGGTAATAGTTGGAATACACCTTGTGATATATCCCATACTTGTATAGGAACTCGTTGATCTTTGCGCCCGTGAAACCAGGACCATTATCTGTAATAATTGCTTTGGGGATACCGAAGTGGATAATAAATCCTTCCAGTAATGTGACGATAGTATCTTGATCGACGTGTTTTGTGGGGATTGCCTCGGCCCACCTGGTGAAGTAATCAGTCGCAGTCAGAATGAATTTGTGCCCAGTGAAGGAGTTTGGCGATATGGCCCCTATGAAATCCAGTCCCCATTGCTAAAAGGGTGTTTCCACTTGTATCGGTCGGAGGGGTATCGTAGCATTTTTGCTTCGATCGGCAAGTCTCTGGCATTGCTCACATCTGTGACAAACGGAGAAGGCATCGGCAAAGAGTGTGGGCCAATAGTAACCCGCCTTGATTATCTTCAGCGTCGTCGCTGTTCCAGTAAAGTGTCCTCCAGATAGTCTTGAATGAAATTCGCCCAATATTCTCCTCTTATCATCATCTTTTATGCATCTGAGGAGGACATCGTCGATGTTCCTAAAAAATAGGCCTTTTGGGCACATAGTGTATCGGGCGGATCGCATCCTGAAATGTCTTCACTGTGAAGCATTCATATGTGAGGGGCATCTGTCGGTGTTGAAATATTCCACTATTTCATTGACCCAATATTTCTCGGCCTCTTCCTTATTAGCGAGGCATTCTCCTATTGGTGAGTCATCCGACTGACAGTCCATTATTTCGGTCGTTGCGCTCTTCGCTAGCTCTTGACATAATGCATGACCACAAACTAGTTTGGTGGACTTGATCTCAATATCAAACTCTTGGATTTTGCTTACCCAACCAACTCTCTTGCTTCCCAGTCCCCCCTGAATAATGAAACTACGCACATCAGGGTGAATAACAAAGACTGTGGTTCGACTCTAAGAAAGGAACTATTTGAATTTCCTGAGAGATTTCATTACTACATGCACTTGACGCTCGATGAAATTGTACTTTTCTTCATGGGGATTGATTATCTAACTAAGGAACGTGATGGGACGTTCCTCTCCATCTTCCCCCTTTTGCATCAAGACCGCGGCATAGCTTTCAGGTTCTCCTATTGCATACAGGATAAAATATCGACTGTAGTTAGGGTTGATCAAGACTAGTGCCTGAACAATTCGGGCCTTGATTTATTTGAATGCTTTTCTCCTCTCTTCTATCCAGATGAATTTTGCACCCTTTTTTAAAATCTCAGACATCGGCTTAACGACCTGGGTGAAGTCTGGGACAAACTTCCTTACGAAGTTAATCTATCTAAAGAAATATTGAAGGCCCTTTTTATCTGCTGGGATTGGGAGCTTCATCAGAGCTTTGGCTCTGTCAAGATCCACGACGAGACCCTTTTGCAAAATTGCGTGTCCCAGTAGCTTTCCTTCGCTGACTGTGAAGATAGACTTTTTTGGATTGATTGAGATGCCAAATTCTTGGCATTTTTTGAAGATTTGTTGAAGATGTTCTGGGTGGTTTTCTCTCCTTTGGGATAATACGGTCATGTCATCCAAATAGATAACGATAACCTTGTTCAGAAGCTTGCCAAAAGCTAGGTCCATCGCCCTCTAGAAAGTACCTCTCGCGTTCGAGAGGCCAAAAGGCATTCGCTGGTAGGCGAATGTGCTCCACTTGGTCGTGAACGCGGTCGTATGCTGGTCTTCGTCCTTGACCCAAATTTGATAATATCTGAAGAAACCATCAAGAAGGGAGAATCATTGAGCTCCAGCTACCAAATGCAAGATCTGATCGATCTGCGAGAGAGGATAGTGGTCCTTGAGAGAAGCATGATTCAGGTTGCAAAAGTCCACACATAACCTAATGTCTTCGTTCTTTTTTCTGACAGGGACCAAGTTTGCTACCCAGGAAGAATGCTTGATGGGATAAATGATCTTTGCTTTGAGCATTTTTAGTAGTTCGACCTTCATCAGGACCTCGATCTTTGGATTAACCAGCCTTTGCTTCTGTCAAAAAGGTTTGGCCCCTTCTTGTAATTCGATTGTATGTTGGATCAGCTGCCGATCATATCCCTTGAGGTCATGATAAGACCAAGCCATGATATCTAGGTACCTCTTACACAAACATCGGATTCACTCTATTTCTTTTGAAGTACAATCGGTCCCAACCTTTATTACTTTCCCAGGTTCCAGTTCTAAATCTTGATATTGCTGCACGCTAATCTGGATCTTGTGGGAGAGCGATCGATCATTTTAATCGAAAAGGCTCTCAAGCGTGATCAATCCCTTGGGAATGTGATTGTTCTTCAACTGGACCAATCCTTCATATTCTTCCTCATCAGGGCTTCGGTCTTCGACTGTAGCGGCTTCTTGGATCATGAAATTAACAATCTACTTGTCGTTGTCAAAAACTTTCCAGTGTAAATCTTTGTCCGGGATAGAGGGTCTATAGATCATCCTTACAGCCTTCAGCTTATGCACCATATCATCTATTGGAGAATATTGGGCTGCGATGGATGCTAAGACATCTGCATGTCGATTCTTTTCTCGTGGAATAGACTACAAATTGAGGGATTCAAATTGGTCGAATAGGTCCCATACCCTATTGCGGTATGATTTAAGATAGTGCTTCTTTGAAGAGCATCTATTGGTGACCTGGTTGCAAACTAGTTCAGAATCTCCGAAGATTTGAAGATGCCTTATGCCTAACTTGTAAGCTTTCTTGAGTCCTAAGCACAAGGCTTCATATTCTGCTGCATTGTTGGTGCAGCTCCATGTCAATCGGTAGCAATATTCCTTTTGCTCACCGAACGGCAAAATCAGAAGGATTCCTACCCCAGTGTCATTTTTGCATTGGGTGCCATCGAAGAACAATTTCCATAGTCCTTCTTGAGCAGAAACCTTCCCCTCTATTTTGGCTGGTTTCTCAGACTTGGCGATGGTGTAGCATCCCACCTCGGTCTCTATCATGGCATTGAAATCTGCCAACGAAAATTCATCTTCACAACACAACTGTGCGAGGGATTCCTGGACCAGATCCACTTGCTCTAGTTCCTCCGCAATTGTATGCACAGGGTCACTGCTCTCTTCCTCGGACATCTTCTGAACCAAGAACGTAGAAGGATTTTCATTATAGATCTTCACCTTATTCCCTTTGAATGGGATCTCCAGATGAGTGTAGTCCATGGACAAATATTCGCCCAAATTTGTCATGAATTCCATCGACAGGCACATGCTGAAGTAGGGCTCAAGGTCCACGACTACCACCTCTTGTATGACTGTGATTTGAGGTGTCTTATGTAGTCAAATAGGAATGTCTTTGATGACACCTACAGTCTTCACTGGGGTACCGTCCAACTGAAGGACTCCATGACTGCTTCATGTGTATTCCATGCCTATTTCCTCGCATACTGCCTTCGGCATGACTATCGTCGTGACTCCAGAATCTATCATACAGTTATGCACGATATACCCTTCCATTTATAAGGATAAGTAGAACGGTGGTGGTCTATTTTTTCTCATGATGGACATGGACAGAGTTTGCACTAGGGTGAGTGGCTCTGCCTTCTTTGTATTAATCCTCTTCAATGATTCTTGTAGCAGGTCCACTTGTCCAGGAAGTTGCAGAGCATCATACAAACTGATTTTGGTTGGAATCCTCTTCAACTCCTCTATGATGTTGTAGGCTGGGGAGCTATGCACCTCAGGTTCCTTTCTTGGTTCATACTTGGTGCGATATTGCTTTGTCACTTTGACCCTTTGTCGCTTGGTGAGCAAGGGAAACTTGAGCTTCTCCTTAGCCTGTTCTTTGGTCTCCACTTGAGGTGGTTCGGTAGTGGCCTTTTGGGCCTTTTCTTTGATTGGAGCTAGCAGAGGAGCTTTGCTCGGGGTCGAAGATGAGGATTTTCCTTTCTCAAATCGGGCATGTACCTTCAAAGGAGCCATCTGAGTAGCATCCACCTCTATCGACCTTTTACCTCCCTTGGTAAGGACCGCGACTGGCTCTTCCTTGTCGATTGACAAGTTTTGATCCAATTGTCTGATGACGTTGACTTGACCGCCTTGACCGCTGCTAGCTAGTTTCTACACGTAGTGTTGATACAACATGCATGTATTCTCCTTGTGAGGATCATTACATGTAGAGCACCAATATACATGATCGAAAGTGCTTGGGGCTTCATCTATCGTAGCATTTCTTGTCAAAGCTTTTCCTTGATGGATCGCTTGATCTCTGGTAAGTGCAGGTGTGGGATAAGACCTTCTTGGTAGAAACTCTTATTGTGCTTGCTTCTTCTTGACAATGGTCATGTCATTGGACAAGGTCTATACTGTGACATTTAACGATTATATTTCTTACAGTATCTTGGCCTGCATATTATCGACCTTGGGAACTAATGGTAAAGAAGCCATAGTCGGTATCAGAGGCAGGGCAGGATGTTGGAGAGGTGCTAGAAAAATTGGAAATGTTGGAGTGATGGTGGGGGGCATAGTTGAAAATGTTGGGAAATGTATCTATGGAGCAGTGATTTGCGACACAACAGGATTCGAGTTCTAGGATGAGATCGGGTATGCAGGGATTGTAGAAATCTGCGGAGCGACTGCGCTCACACACTGGGCTTGAAGGAACTCAGGGAGTATGGGCATTGGCATTCTTTGAGGGATTTTTCCCACGGTTATGAGGTCCATTTTTGCTTTCTTGGCTAACCCATACAACTCTGGAAAAGTATTGACATTTGAGTACCTTATCATAAGACCGATATCAGGGTTGAAAGCCCAAAGGAAGTAGTATGCCACGACTTCATTGATTGGGCAAAGTCAACTAGGACTCTTTGCCAAGTTCGATCGAACCTAACATTGAAGTCTACAATTTCTTCTTATGGATGTCTTTGGATTGAAGTGAATTGTTGCAGAAGAGAAGTTGGATCGACGGACTCGTTGAAGCCTTGCATCAACTGCTCGGCTAACTGGTCCCATCCCGTAATAGTGTCGGATGGCAGAGATCTATACCAATAGAGGAGTTTTCCTCTAAGGGAGAGAACTAGGAGCTTCACCATCACTCGCTCTTTTGTGATATCATGGATTTCCGCCAGGGAAATGATGTCCTAGATATGCTCTAGAGCAGTCTTTCTAGTTTCGTTGAATGTTGGAAGTTTTTTAATTGCAGCGGGTGGAACTTGCCCTTGGCCCGCGAGATTCAACGGTGAAGAAGAATTCCATGCTGGAAATAATCTATGCGACGGTTGCTGCTGCTGCTGTTGTTGTTGTTGGGCCATATTTGTGCCTGGGTTCTATGGAATAGAGGTCCTTGAAGTTCCTCTTGGGTTTCTCATCAGAAGGCCAATGGGAACGGAGGCACTAGGATGCTTTGGTGAGTTGGGAGGATTCAGAGGAAAACTAGCTGTTGTGCTATCGAAAGTTATGCCTTGCTCGTCAACAGCAGCCTCTTGCGAGGACGTCCCGTGTAAGAGATATTCAAGGGTAACTAACCTAGATCATTCCCCAAAGGCATCAATATCAAGCTCAAAGAACTCGGTTTCCTCTCCTCTATTCCTAACTCTCCATCTTGTTTGCATGAAGGCACAAGCTTTAGTACTGGTCTTTATGACTTGAATATTCTCGAGTAAAATAGAGTCACCAGATGCTAAGAGTCTCTTAGTAATGAGGGCATCGATTCTCACTACTACTCAGGGGATGAGACTGACCGGATCTCACCAGGAACTTGTTGGAACTACTGGCTTCAGTGAATACAAGCTAGAAATTTTCTCAAATATGGGACCTTGTGTCCCACCGGGCATGCCAGAAACTATTGGTCATCAAATCCGCATAGGAAAGGACTTTCGGTGGGTTTGTGTGCCCTAGACCTACGACCAACATTGAAAGGCCGAGGGGAAGAGATGCCCCTCATGCCAATCTCCAGAGAAAGGTCGGCTCCTATACTAATCTACTTTTGGGGTTTGAGACAAGAGTGTAGGAAAGAAATAGACAGAGTAAGGGTTAGGAAAAGAAATAAAAAAGGGTAAGGGTTAGAGAAAGAAATCAAAAGAGTAAGGGTTAGAAGATGATGATTTAAGGTGGGATAGAACAGGAAGCACGATCACTCGCTAATAACTCGAATAGCAACAAAGAACACCAAGAATAGATGAAAGAAACGAGATACTCGCTTTCCTATGTATCCTCTAGACGAGTTCATAGGGTTCTCCTTTCTCTCTCACTAGAATTTAGGGTTCAGAGTAACAACAATTAAGATAAGGGAATAACAGAAACCATGACCCACCAGGTAGCATAAAAGAAAGCTTATACGATGTTTTTACTCTCCTATGTATCCTTCAAGAAAAATTTTAGGGTACAGTCCCCAATTGCACATCGAATTCAGGATTCAGAGTCTCAGTATACGAGTGCAGACAGACAAAAGAATTAAGCACAGAAGGCAGCATAAAAGAGAGAAATGGAGTATAAAAATCTTTAGTATTAGACGCAGGACATCAAGTCACAGCAGCTTTCTAGCAGAAAGTTCCCCCCCCTTTTACATTACAAAGCCTAGGTTTTTATAGAGGACCCGGCCCTCTGAATCATTATTACAAAAATAGTGGAGTACACCCTCGAGCCCTGAGAAATTGGCTCCTCGCTGCTACTGCGGATGATCTCTCAAATCGGCTACCAAAAATGGCAATGGTGACCGATTCAGCCCGAGAAAGTCGCATTAAATGAGCCACTTGGGTGTCCTTGGATTTTAGGTGCGGTGCTCGAGTGGCGGCCATGCTTGTCGGGTTCTTCTTCACGGACTGATACTTTGCATCCAATTGCCAAAAATGAGCAGCGGGCTTACCGGGCAAGAAAATATGCATTTATGAGGCTCTCTGATCGCCTCGAGAAAATTCCCAACTTGGGAAGCGTTCCTGGGAAGCGCCTCACTGATTTCTGCTTCACAAAACTACTTTGGGGGTGTGGAGTTTCGAAGCCGATCTCCCTCTGTCCTTCGCTGCTTATTTGGCAAAACTACTTCGCTGATGGGTCGGGAAAAATGCTTCGGGATGATCTTCTTTTGAAACGGTGGCTTGGGGGAGTTTTGGCCGAAGCACTTTCTTGACCTCTACTGCTTCAGGTGAAAACTGTCCGAAGTGGATTTTAGAAATACTTCGAGCCCGAAGTAATTTATTTTCCTTAGCTAATTCGGGCTATCTTTTCTTCTTCGGTGAAGTTGCTTGGATGCCGCTTCGCAAAACTCTTCACCCGAAGTAGCCACTGGGAATGCTTCGGGTGCGAAGCGTTTCCTTCGCTTTCTCGGCAAAGTTCTCGCTCGAAGTGATGATTTGAAGTGCTTCGGGCCCGAAGCTCTTTTCTTTTCATTTTGTCCACCAGGGGCGATAGGGAAAACCAAAATTGCTATAACTTATAAACAAAAGAAAAATTTCAACAAAACAAATATCATACAAAGTTTTAATTTTTCTACCCCTTGGTGGAATGTGACAATATTGTCAACAATTACATTTCCTTTAAGTATATAGCTTCAAAAGCTAACATGAAGGGAGTTTTAAAAATATAACTTTAAATATAGTGTCTACTGTTCGATCTCATATTTATAACTCATAGATATTGAAGGGAGTTTTAAATAATGAAACATTAAAAAATAGTTCCAATAGTTTGATCTTAGATCAACAACTTATGAAGATTGGAGGGAAATTTAAAAATGACACATTAAAAAAAAATGCCAACCATCCTATCTCAAATATCAATGACTTATATAGATTGGAGGGAGTTTTATAAATAAAACATTAAAAAATGCCAGTCATCCAATCTTAGTGAAGAAACACACGCTTATACTAAGAGGTAGGGTGAATAGTATAAGATAAAAAATTTCTCTTTCAAAAAAATAAATGTAATAATATGAATGCAATAAATTAATGCACAAAAAACCACACACATAAGAGACAAGGATTTTACGTGGAAACACCCTTTCGGGAGAAAACCATAGCAAAATATTACTTTTATTTCTTCAATAAAAATTCATGGGCATCAACCCACAGGAGACACCAATCCCCTTATACAAATACATACGAACCAACCTAGGAGAAACACCAATATCCTTTTACAAAATTGTAGGAACCAAACTATGGGAGACACCAATATCATTGAGGCACCAACCTCACTCATTTATGCTCCAAAATATGATAAAAAATACTGCTCAGGTCTGCTGCCAAAATTGATCATTAATGGTATCAATTTTTTCTCAAAATTTTGATTAATAACCTTGCTCAGGTCTACTCCCAAATCTAATCATTAATAGCATCAAATTCTGCTCACAAATATGATTAATAACTCCACTAAGGTCTGCTCCATTATTCTACCCTTATATGAGCTTGCTAGGCCCTTGCTAAATGATACATGAATAATATCCAAGCTTTGTTGCTATTAATTAATCTATAATGCTTTAGATTAATTAAATAAAACCCTATAAAATAAATATCAATGCTCCTTATTCCTCCTAATGAATTAAACTTTATGACTTCTCCTTATAACTCCTACCTTAGAAAATAAAATTTAAATTTACCTCCAAACTCCTCCAGAGTGTACGATGCTCTTCTTCCCAATGACTAGTTTTGATGGCACCTTCGATAGGTTCTCCTTCGATGTATTTCTTCATGCACTTGTATGAGGCTACTAATTTTATGGACAGTTCATTGTTCTATGGTGACCACAATCATGTGGGTCTCACGGTGCTAACATGCTCACTACCTATGGTAGATTTATGAAGCAATACCATTCATGCATTCAACCTCGATCGATAACCTTAGAATATTATTTGGTAAAACATTTTAGAATTTGAGGATTTTGTTTCTCTGAATTTCGTGCACTCACAAGCTTTATTCCTATAATTTTATTGTCTACAGGTAATGGATTGTGCTTTGATGGTTGGCTTATGTGAAAACGTTCTTTACTCACAATGATCCCCTCACATAGATGAAATGGTGAAATGAAACTTGGTAACTTTGACATCCTTGATCCTTGCTACATAAATTTTAAGAACTCTCACATATTTGGTGTTAGTACTTTGTATTCCTTTGTACATAACGGACAGTGTATCTATTAGCTCTATCTATAATTCCATAATGTGTATCTCCTATCCTTGCAAAATATTGCATTCCTCAAATATAATGCTTCACAAACTGGAGTTAATTTTTTTTTGAGTTATCCGACACAAGGCGATGTCTTTCTAGGTAACGGGTTTTTCTTTCTACTATATTGGTGGTCTCTGAATGTTCTTGTATGTGGAGTGTGGCTTCATATTTTATGATCCTCTCCATGTAGTGGCGGTCAAGTAGTGCATGATCTCCATGTATTATATGATGGCTCTCCTTGTTCACCTCAAGCGATTCAACCCTGTTTATCCAATGTGCACCTCACATATGTTGAAGACGTTCACTCCACACTAGCAATATCATTGCAGATATTTCAAATCCATTCGATGTACTACTATGGAGCAACCACCTCCACAAAAAATTTCCCTCGGCTCCACTGTCTATCCCTGATCACCACCAATATTTAATGCCTCCACTTCATCCTTTCCCTCACCATCGTTGCTCAGATGTATCAAATATATTCAATAATTCACCTTATGCCAAAATAAACTTTATGATATATATATTTATATTAAATATTTCAAGATAATATATACCCAATAATTTATATCTTTTCACATTAATATTCAAACCTATAATTTAAATATTTAGATATTTTAAATATTTAAATCTTTATTTTAAATATTTGAATTTTTTAAATATTTAAATATTTAATTCACAATCAAGTAAAACCTTTAATTAAAATCAATTAAACAATCCCTTGAATAATTTTCCCACGTTTGCTAGCCACCAAGTTGACCTTTGAAATAAATGACAACTCAATAATTCTAATAATCCTCCCCTTTGTCATTGATGGCAACCCTGCAAAGAAAATATCTTTTGCTACAATAGGATCACAAACTGCTCTCCCTGGCAAGATGCTCCCCCTTACTAAAATTCTAAATTGCTCCCCTTTACTAAAATTATTCCCCTTTTAAATCAATAGCAAAGGCTTCTTGCGGCTAAATGATAAGGCACTGGAAAACTCCCCCTTACTAACTATTCTAACTGAGACAATCAATGATGATATGGGAGTGTAACTACTCCCAACTTTCCTCTAAGATACTCAAATGTTTCCTTTGGAAGTGGCTTGGTAAATATATCAGAAATATATTCCTTTGTAGCAATGTATTCCAACTTGACTTGTTGATCAATCACTTGCTCTCTCAAAAAGTTATACTTGATTGAAATGTTCTTGGTCCTTGAATGTATCATCAGATTCTTTGAAATATTGATGGCACTTGTATTATCACAAAGCATGAATATAGGATGATCATGCTCTATTTTAAAATCACTTAAGTTTTGTTTCATCCATAGAACCTTTGTATAACAAGCAACTACTACAATGTACTCCACCTATGCAGTAGATAAGGACACTGATGCATGTTTCTTACTTATCCAAGAGACCAAAAAATCTCCAAGAAAAATGCTCCTCCACTTGTGTTTTTCCTATCATCCACACTGTCTGCCCAATATACATCTATATATAGTGAGAGTGAAATTATCATATTTGGGATACAATAGTTCAAAATCCATAGTTTCTTTCAAATACTTGAAAATTCTTTGTACTGCATATACATGTTTTTCCTTTGGTGCAGCTTGAAATCTTACCACCAATCTGACTGCCTGCATTACATCTAGCCTTGTAGCTGTGACATATATTAAACTTCAAATTATGTATTTATACAAAGTTTGATTAGCCTTAGGAGACTCATCATATTTACCTAACTTACATCCTATAATCATGGGGATACTCACAGGATTGCAATCCTCCATATTGAATTTTTTCAACATTTCTTTTACATACTTGGTTTGAGATATAAATATACCTTTATCTAACTGTGATATTTGCAAACCAATAAATAAGGATAGCTCACCAAGAATTGACATCTCAAATTCACTTTGCATACATTTTGCAAATTTTTGACACATATTATCATTACTACCTCCGAAAATGATATCGTCCACATAGACTACTATAATTAACTGGTCATTTTTATTCATTTTTGATGTACAAGTTGAGAAAATAGACTCATTAGATTCATAATCATAAGAAATTACAATGCTTTTATAGCACTCCAATCAGTTTGAAATCTCTACTATTATGGAGATCTTACTTGCTCCTACTATTTTTAGAAACACTCTAAACAATTCCCTATATGCTCTCACAACAAAACTGATTTCCTCTCAAATAGTAAAGTTGGTGCAACTATATTTAAATGAATTTTAAATATTTAGAACCTATATACTTTAGGGAAGATACTCTAAAGTATTCTCTAGAGTCCAACATTATCCTCCTTAAATATGAGAGGACTGACTAGACAGTCTCTCAGCTTTATATACTGAGCTTTCACAACTCCTTTGGTGAAGATGTTCGCTATATTATCTAAAGTGTTGCAATGTTGTAGCTCAATCACCTGTTTCTCCACCATGTCTTGAATGAAGTTATACTTCATGTCAAAGTGCTTTGACCTGTTGTTGTGGATAGGATTATGTGCCAATTGGATGGCACTCATATTATCATAGTACAATCTTGTAGGACCACTTTGTCTTTCTCCTATTTCTTCAAGTACTTTTCTCAACCATAAAGCTTGGGTACTAGCATTTGTGATTGCTATGTACTCAGCTTTAGTAGATGATAATGCTACAACGGTATGATTTTTGGAACTCCAAGTAATTAGTCCTAATCCAAGACTAAAACAATTCCTTGAAGTAGTTTTTCTATCATCTATATTGCTGCCCCAATCACTATCACTAAATCCAACTAATTTTACAGAATTACATTTGTGGTAATTTATCCCAAAATCCAATGTACCCTTTAGATATCTCAAAATTCTCTTAGTTTCTTGAAAATGAAGTTCATATGAATTAGCCATATACCTTGAAACAAGAGAAACAACATACTGGATATCCAGCCTTGTGTTGGTGAGGAACATTAGACTCCCAAGCATGATCCTATAAGTGTTCATGTCAACTTTTGGTGCTTCATTGTCTTTGCTCAATTGGATTCCATGACCCGTTGGAGTTGCAACAGACTTGCATTGCTCCATAGCAAATTTCTTGATCATATCGTGAGAATATTTGTGTTGACATATGAATATCCCATTACTTGTTTGATGTACTTTCATGCCTAGGAAATAATGCATCAAGTATTGATCTTTCATTTCAAATTTTTTCATCATGAAGTATTTGAACTCTTGATTCATCTTAGTACTACTACCCATGAATATTAGATCATCCACATATAAGCATACAATGATAATATCTTTACCTTATTTCATGTAGTAGAGAGTAGGTTCACTTTTGCTCTGAGTGAATCCATACTTCTGAAAGTAGCCATCAATGCGTGAGTACCATGCTCTTGGTTCTTGCTTGAGGCCATATAATTATTTCTTTAGTTTGTAGACAAGGTGCTCCTTACCTTGTTCTTAAAATCCTTGAGGTTGTTGCACAAAAACCTCTTCATTCAAGTACCCATTGAGAAAGGCACTCTTTACATCCATGTGATGAATTTTCCACCCTTTGTGGGCAACCAAAGAAAGTACTGATATGATTGTCTCCTATATAACAACAGGAGCAAAGGTATCCTCATAGTCAATCCCATGCTTCTGAGTGAACCCTTTTGCTACTAGTATTGCCTTGTGTCTTTCAATGCTTCCATAAGAATTGAATTTGGTCTTGTAGACCCATTTGCATCCAACACATTTCTTGCCTTTAGGAAGCTTCACTAGCTCCCAAGTATCATTTTTTTTTATAGAGGTCATTTCCTCGTTCATGGCTTGTTGCCATACATCATGAACACATTATTTTTCATAACTATATGGCTCTAGCTCTACACTAGTCATTAAAGTATAATTTACATCTTCCTTAGGCTCTTGGGAGTCATCATCACCATACATATGTATATTTTCAAGTCTTTTCAAAACTGCATTCATTTCACTAGATTGACTTCTAGTGTATCTTTTCTGGAAATTTTTATCGAACATTTGAAAATATGGATGGTTTTGAAGTGTTATTTTACCTCTTGATGGAGAATCAATATCCATTGGTGAAGAACTTACTGATATTTGTGGAGAAGGACTTGGAGTAGCATCTGGTGTACTTGAAGTAGTACTCATACTTGGGCTTGGAGGACTTCCTTTGTTGTTTTTGATCTGCACTTGCTGCACTTGAGAGGAACTTGCATCATGAGATCCATCATCAACAAATTTTTTTAATGATACCATTCTCCCGCTTCATCAAATATTACATCCCTAGAGAGTACAGTTTTAGGTGTTTTGGGATTGTAGAGCCTATATTCTTTGGAAGACTCACAATATTCAGCAAAAATACATGCTTGACTTTTGGGGTCAAGTTTCTTTCTTTGCTCATCAGGAATGTGGGCATATGCAAGACAACCAAAAACCTTAAAGTGTTTTACATTTGGATTTTTTCCATACCATCCTTCATAAGGAGTAATACCATCTAAAATAGAAGTAGGACTCCTATTCAAAATGTAAACACTAGTTCTAACAACATCAACCCAATAAATGTTACTTAGATGCTTATTTTGCAGCATTTATCTAGCCATTTATACTATAGTATGGTTCTTTCTTTCAGCCACACCATTTTGTTGTAGGGTGTAGGTAGTTGTGAATTGTCGTTTTATTCCACAATATTTACAATATTTTAGAAATGCATTTGAATAATACTCTCCTCCTCTATCAGTCCTAAGACTTTTTACAACAAACTCACTTTGATTCTCTACATTATTTTTAAAATCTATGAAAAAATCAAAAGCTTCATATTTAGTTTTCAAAAAATAAATCCAACACATCCTAGAGAAATCATCAATGAAAGCGAGAAATTAAGAGTTATTACCAATGCTTTTGGTTTGTGTTGGACCACAAATGTCCGAATGCACCAATTGCAGTGGATGGCTTGTTCTCCATGCTTGGACCTTTGGAAACTTTGATCTTGAGTGCTTTTCCAAAGCACATCCTTCACACACCTCCTTGTGTTCTTCAAATCTTGGAAGTCCACTCACCATAGCTTGAGAAGTCAACAACTGCAAGCTTGCAAAATTAAAATGACCAAATCTCAAGTGCCAAAGCACACTTGGATTAGCAATAGCTACACGAGAAATTTGAGAACTTCCTTTTTCCTAAAACTTAAGAGGAAACAACCTATTATTTTTCATAGGTACTTGTGTAATAACTCTATTAAAATTGTTTTTTATCAAAAATGACACATTTTCCTTCATAAAAAACAAATCTATAGTTCTTCTTCATCATTTGTACAACACTAAGCAAATTATGTTGGAGTTTGGGGGTGTAATAGATGTCATTTACCTTCTTGGTGCCTTATTTTTTTGGAACCTCCATGGCTCCAATACCTTCAACTTGTAGTGCCTTGTCATCTCCCAATTTGATCTTTGATTTGTAGGAGGAATCCATTGTAGCAAAGAGCTCCTCTTTGCCACTCATGTGATTGGAACAACCAGTATTCAAAATACAAGTTTCATTAATATTTTGATCTAATTTTCCATAGGCGAGGAATAGATTTGAAGAAGCTCCTTCCTCTTCTCCATAGTTTCTATATTGAACTCTCCCATCTTGAGAAGTCTTGGACCAACAATCTCTAGCAAAGTGACCAACCTTTCCACAATTGTAACAAGATTTCTTTGATTTGTCACCTCCTCTTCCTTTATTGCCACCTCTTGATCTACCTCATCCTCTTCCTTTGCCTCTCCTTTGGACTCTTCCTTGTCATTTTCCTTGTCCTCTTCCTTATGCATTATCACCTTCTTTGGATGAGAATGCTTTCTCATCACCTCCATAGCTTGTAGATGTAGCACCTTGCAATCTTTCTTCATGAGACATCAAAGAACCAATTAGAGCATCAAAATTTAGAGTAGAAAAATATTTAGACTCTTCAATAATGATAGCAATATGGTTCCATTTATGAAGAAGTGTTCTCAACACTTTCTTCACCACTAATTCAGTTTTGATGTCTTCTCCAAGGGTTTGCATTTTTTTTACAATGGCTTTCACTCTCACACAATAATCTCCCACTATTTCATCATCTTGCATCTAGAGATTCTCAAAATATCTCTTCAAGGTTTGAAGCCTCAATTGCTTCACTTGATTTCTCTCATGATAGCTATCTCTCAAGTTTGTCCATGCTTCTAGGGATGTTGAACAAGAAGCAATCCTTGGAAAGATGCTTTTCTCCAAAGCTGCTTGGAGATGGTAGAGAGCAAATGAGTTTTTCTTTTGGGTGTCCTTTTATTGGTTCTATCAACTGCACTCAAGATGGTCTAATATAAGGTTTCGTTGTAGCCTTCTTCTACAATATCCCATAACCCCTTGCCTATGAGTAAGGTCCTCATCTTGATGGACCAATACTCGTAAGCTAACCCATTAAATTCAGGAATGGAAAGATTATTATTGGCAGCAACTGATGCTAAAAAAAACTTTGGAATAATGTAGATAGCTTCTAATACATTTTTTTTTCAATAAAGAATAGCAGCAGATCTTCTTTTACTCAATTGACTCAACCTGTTAAGTCAATCTCTCAAAATTAACCTCTAATTGCAAAAATACATGCTTCTTTTTATTTACCAAAGTCTCAAGCACCAAATTTATCATAAATCGGCCAATACTAATTGAAACAAACTAAAAATTTTCCTATAGACTTCTGATATATGTATCTAAAAATCCACTAAATTTTAGAAGCAAATTCACACAAATGAGAAATATGTGATCAATTTACTTTTGCCCTTTCTAGATCTTATAGTGTTTTTGAGACAAACTCATTTTCACATAAATCAATCCATACAGCTCCAAAATTTCTGAAAATTAAAATCTATATTACTAAGACAATAATCTGAAAACCCTCTAAATTTTAGAAGAAAATTTGTAAAGGTGAAAAAGATGTGATCATTTACTTTTTCCCTTTTTATCACAATTTCGGATCTAGGATTTTTGAAGAAACAATCAATATTCACACAAATAGATCAATACAAATCCAAATAACCTGAAATTTTGTATGAAATATTATTTTATCTAAATAACATTTCTCCCAAAATTTGAGAAGCAAATACCCTGTCTTCCACATTATACAACCATTTTATTTTAAAAATCAAAATGCTAATAAAATCAGCAAATTAGCTCCAAATCACCTAAAATTTTGACTGTATCCTCTTTATACAATTATATAACAACCCTAAAAATTTAATAAGAAAATACTTCAATATGAGTGAGATATTAATTATTTAATCTAGCTCTTCCTTGCAACTCTACTGAGTGTTGGCCACTTGAGTTTCTCTGACAAAGTGTGTGCTTCAGATCTCTTCACACCACTCTCCACAGGTTTTGATCCATTTGAGAAAACCTACTCTGATACCAAAATGATAAAATAGACTCTTTAGATTCATAATCATAAGAAATTACAATGCTTTTATAGCACTCCAATCAGTTTGAAATCTCTACTATTATTGAGATCTTACTTGCTTCTACTATGTTTAGAAACACTCTAAACAATTCCCTATATGCTCTCACAACAAAACTGATTTCCTCTCAAATAATAAAGTTGGTGCAACTATATTTAAATGAATTTTAAATATTTAGAACCTATATACTTTAGGGAAGATACTCTAAAGTATGCTTTAGAGTCCAACACAGGTTGTTATCAGTTATACCCTTTCTAAAACCCTATTCTTGGAGGTATTTATCCAATCTTGAGTACCAAGCCCTGGGGGCTTGCTTTAGTCCATAGAGATCCTTATTCAATTTCCATACATAGTCTGGATTATCTGTCATGCTGAAACCATCTGGTTGCTCAATTTAGACCTCTTCCTCTAAGTAAACATTAAGAAATGTTGATTTTACATCCATTTGGTATACTTTAAAGTTTTTGAAACTTGAAAAAGCCAAGAATATTCTTATGACCTCAAGACAAGCAACATGAGCAAATGTTTCTTCAAAATCAATTCCCTCAACTTCTGCATAGCCTTTGCACACAAGTCTTGCTTTGTTTCTAACAGTCTAACCATATTCATTCAACTTGTTTTTGTAGATCCATTTGGTGCCAAGTACGTTCTTATATTTTGGTTGTGGGACAAGTTATCAAGTCTCACTCTTCTCTATTTGATAAAATTCTTCTTCCATTGCCTTCATCCAATATTTATCTTCACTTGCTTCATTTAAATTTTTTGGCTCAACTTTAGATAGTAAAAAGAAATTGGCATGTTCACCTGTACCTATTATTTTCCTCCTTATTTGTCTCTCATCTAGATTTCCAACAATTAGATCTTTTGAATGATTATTTTGCACATATCTGGATGGTGTTTTAGATGGTGCCTTGAATAGTATTTTGGGGGGTATTTTTGAGGGTGTCCTCTAATTCTTAGTTTCTTCATATTTGCAACTTTCTCCTTCTTAATACACAATCTCTTGATCTGGTTCTCTTAAATATATTTTTTCATCAACTCTTACATTTGCGCTTTCCACAATTCTATGCAATCTTTTATTGTAGCATCTATAAGTTTTTCTCTTTGAAGTGTATCCAAGGAAGATACCCTCATCACACATGGAATAAAAATTACCCAAATCCTTTTCATCCCGTCTAATGTAGAATTTGCTTCCAAAGATTCTAAAATACTTTATAGTAGCAAGTCTTCCCTTTCAAAGCTCATATGGAGTTTTATGGTGATTTACTCTTATTTGAGCTCTATTGATGATATAAATAGTTGTATGGACCGCCTCTCTCCAAAAAGCATCAGAGAGCTTAGACTCATTTAGCATGGACCTGGACTTGCCTTGAAAAGTTCTATTTTTCCTTTCAACTACTCCATTCTGCTATGGAGTTCTTGTTACTGAGTATTATCTTTTAATTCCATGTTGTTCACAGGATTCTACAAATTCATTTAAAGTGAATTCTCCTCATCTATCTGATCTAAGATACTTGATATTTTTTCCTATTTCATTTTCTACAAGTGCCTTGAATGCTTTGAACCTTTCAAGGGCTTTTGATTTTTCTCTTAAGAATGTTACCCAAGTAATTCTAGAATAAACATCAATAAGCAACATGAAATAATTCTCACATTGCAAGCTCTTTGTCCTTGTAGGGCCACATAGATCAATGTGAATTAGCTCCAAAGGCTTGAATGAAGATAATTCCTTTTATTTGAGACCTGATATTATTTGCTTACCATGCTGGCACTATGTGCAAATCGTGCTTGGGGGTTTGGCTATCTCTAAAAATTTATGAATGCCTATTTGTTGCTTATTTTCACTATTTTTTCAAAGTTTAGGTGGCCCATTCTCCTATGCCATAACCAGCTCTCATCCTCTTGTGATAAAAATTATTTTTCTCCCTTAATTTTTCTCAATATGTAGAGATTGTTTGCAGTTCTTCAGGCATTTGCAAAAAGTTTTCCTATCTTGTATTTATTGATATCACATCCATTTTGGAGAATTGTGAGTGTATGCCCTTGATCACATAGTTGGCTCACACTTGGAAGGTTTTTCTTCAAACCTTCAACATATAACACATTCTCTATCCTTGATCTTCTATTATCTAGGCTCAAGGTTATCTTTTTGACAATTTTGGTAGAAGCATTATCACCAAATTTTAATATGCCTATATTTACTTCTTTGAGAGAGAGAAATTTGATTTTGTCACATTTCATATGGCTTGAACAACCACTATCAATGTACCATTGATTTCCTTCATTTTGAACAAGAAGAGTTGTTTGTACTAACATAGTCCTCTCCTTTTCTTGTTCTATTTTATTTTTACAAACTTTGGAGGACATATTATTTTTACCATCCTCATTTTTACTTGATTTTAGAATTTCTAGAAACACCATTCTACACCATTTGGATGTATGCCCAAAATTATTACTTTTTTTGAAGAACACAAGCTTATACTGAGAGGGGGGATGAACAGTATAAGATCAACTTTAACCTTTCTTTCTCAAATAATATTATATAATATATCAATGGCAATATCAAATGTAGTAATCAAAGCAATGTACAAATCATCACTCACAATAGAGATACCAATTTAACATGGTTCACCCAATGTGGGCTACTCCATGGAGAATTTTTTTCACTATAATTTTCTCAATAAATCTCTTGGAAATCCTTCCCTATTACAATATTTATGGACCTCTATCCAAAGGAGACACCAATCACATAATCAAGTTTGTGGATCTCTATCCATGAGAGAACTCCTTCTCCTCTATGGCTTGTGGATCTCTATCCATAAGAGAACTCCTCCTCTACTAGTTTGTGGATATCTATCCATAGGAGAACTCTTTCTCCTTTGCTCTAGCTGGTGATCTTATAGAAGACTAATACCTCCATTGCATTAACTTGTGGATCTCTCTCCACATAAGACCTCTATCCTCACTCAAAGGACCTTTGTCATCACTGCTCTGGCTAATGGATATCTATCCACTGGAGACTACTATCCTCTACTCTATCACCTCCAGATCCTGCTCTTAGATCTACTCAATCTATGTCTCAAATTTACACTAAATATTGTCCTCAGTCTAGCATAAATCTACTCTCAAATATATCTCTGGTATGGCATAAATCTACCCTCAAATCTATACCAAATACTATCCTCAAATTTGTCCTCAAGCCTTAACACAAATCTTGATCCAATCACAAATCAAATTTGCTCAAATCTACCCCAAGCCTTACTCAAATATTGAACAAATCAATAAATAAAATCTGCTCTGAAGTCTTCTCAAAGACTTGTCTCAAATTTTTCCAACAAGTCCTCTCAATAACTTGCTCAATTTACTCTCAAGTATTCACTAATACTTACCTCAAATATGTCCAATAAGTCCTCTCAAGAACTTGCTCAATATGCTCTCAATTCTTCACTAAGACTTAACTCAAATATGTTCAACAAGTCCTCCTTATAACTTGTTCAATATTCTCAAAAAGTCCTCCCTAGAACTTATTCAATCTGCTCAACAAGTCTTCACCAATAATTGTCTCAAATCTGCTCAACAAGTCTACACCAAGACTTGCTTCAAATATACTCAACAAGCTTTCACAAAAACTTTCTTAACTCTGTCCTTAAGCTTTCACAAAAGCTTACTCAATTCAGTCCTTAAGTCCCCTCTAGGACTTACTCAAATATTCCCACAAGCTTTCACAAAATTTTGCTTCAAATCACAACAAAAATTGCATACAAAACTCAACTTAATCTCTTTTAGAAAACCTCTTCAATCAGACAAACAAGTTTCACTCAGAATATTGTTTAACCATAGAAACATATTCACACTCACAATGTTTTGTACTAAAAAAAACACTCTATCATTTTCAAACTCTTTTTCAAATAAATTTAGAATAAAGTATAATTTGTTTCACAAAACTTGAACTATCACTCCAATGCTTTCAATCAATAATGCTTGAAGAACACAAGATTATACTGAGAGGGGGTGAACAGTATAAGATCACTTTTTACTTTTCTTTCCAATCAATATTATACAATGTAAATATAGCAATATCAACAACAGTAACCAAAGCAATGCACAAATCATCACACACAATAGAGACACCAATGTGGTTCACCCAATGTGGGCTACTCCATGGAGAAAATATTTTACTAAAATTTTCTCAATCAATCTCTTGGGAATCCTTTACCTATTACAATGTTTATGGACCTCTGTCCAAAGGAGATACCAATACCCTAAAT
Source organism: Wollemia nobilis (assembly GCA_028583015.1). Taxonomy (NCBI): domain Eukaryota; kingdom Viridiplantae; phylum Streptophyta; class Pinopsida; order Araucariales; family Araucariaceae; genus Wollemia; species Wollemia nobilis. The sequence continues at coordinate 2,031,767 of JAQPPZ010000741.1, forward strand.
CAAATTCATGGATCTCTATCCACAGGAGAACTCCTCCTTTACTCTAGATGGTGATCCTCTATAATACTACTCCCTCCACTACACTGGCTAATGGATCTCTCTCTCACTAAAGACTCTTGTCCCCACTCAGAAGACATGTCCTCACTACCCTGGCTATTGGATATCTATCCACTGTAGACTACTATCCTTTTTGCTCTTTCACCTCCAAAGAACTGTCTAAAATCTACACTAAACATAGTCCTTTGATTTAGCACAAATCTACTCAATATCTATCTCTGGTCTGGCACAAACCTGTCCTCAAATTTGCACCAAAATCTGCTCACAAATTCTCTCTATAACTTGCTCAAAACTTCTCTACAAGTCCTCTCTAGAACTTGTCCAATATGCTCAATAAGTCCTCTCAAGAACTTATCCAAATATGTATTGTAAGCTTCCATAAAAGCTCATACAAAATCAGTCCACAAGTCTCCTCAAATACTTACCTCAAATCTACTTCACAAGTCATCTCTAGAAATTGCTCAAATCTGCTCAACAAGTCCACACAGAACTTGCTCAAATCTGCTCAACAAGTCCACACAAAACTTGTCCAAATCTCATAGAAACATAAAGAGAATTTTTAGAGACCCTATATGTTCTATACTTATCACAATGCTCAATTAATTTCAATCACTCTCTTAGAAACATAAGGAGAATTGTTAGAGACTCAATATGCTTCACATTCAACTCAAAGCTCAATCACTTTCTCAACTCAATTCAGAATATAGAATAGTTTGTTTTATGGAACTTGAACAATCACTTCACACATCCACTTGACTAGGCTCAACCAACTCTTCTCAACTAATAACTCAATGAAATAATACTTGCTCACAAACCCTATCCTAAGCATATAAACATCAACTCAAAATGTTTCCAACAATGCTCAACAACAAATCTCACATAAAAATGATACTCATGTTCTCTTCAAACCCTAGTTCAAGTTCTTTGCTCAACAACTCACTTCAACAACAATGCTTATAAAAACAACTCTCACATAACAATGATACTCAAAACCCTAACTCAAGCTCTTCATAAAACCAATGGCTTTAACAGCAATTCTTATCAAACAAGGTTTTAACACCAATTCTTTATTCCAGAAAACCTTAGCATTAACTCAACACACTCAATAGGAAACCCTAATCAAGTCCTTTTCACTCCAAACTTATTTTCTAGAAAACCAATTAATCAACTCAACTATGGAAGAATGTGCTCATACATTTTTCTCGATGATTAAGGGATCTCATAAATCTGCCACAACCACAAACACTTCTATGCCAAACTCAAAGACGTTAGAAGATAAATATTTCTCACAATGTAATGCAAAAACTCAAATACTCTTTATCACTCCACCTTTCAAAATAACCATCAACATACATAAAATATGTATCCAATAACACCTTATAATCTCCCAATTAAAATAAATTTAACCTACCAAAAATTAATTTAAAACCTCTTTATTCAGATTTAATGACAAAAACAACTTTGGCAAAACTCAAATCCACTTTTCTTATAACTCCAATAACATAAATTAATTATCAATAAAATAACCTTTCATAAACCCTTTTAACTCCAATTAACACAAATCAATTATCAATAAACAATCTTTCATAAACCCTTATAACTCCAATTAACACAAATCAGTTATCAATAAAGCAATCTTTCATAAACCCTTATAACTCCAAAATAACACAAATCAATTATCAATAAAGCAATCTTTCATAAACCCTTATAATTCTAAAATAACCCCTTAGAAAACTTTAGGCAAAATAAAATTTTAATCAAAAATTACCTTTGCCACTAGTGGGATTTGAACCCACAATGGGCTTGACCACCGCATGTGCTAGACACACATTTGGAAGCTTAAGAGCACTTTGTGCTCTTCCTTCTAAGTCTGGTGCTCAAAACGCATGCCAAAAAATATTTTTCCCTGCAGCGCTCAAAAAACATGCAAATAACCTCCACACGATTCGATCGTGCACTCTTCCACTTCCAAAACTCTTATGAAATGCGTGATTCCAATGGACCACTGTGTCCAATGGGAGTGAGCCTCAAAATTTTCCCTTTTTCATCTTTTTCCCTGGCGCTAAAAGACAATATTAAATTATCTTCTTCCTCAACGATTCACAGGAATTTCTGCTTTTACTTTGATCTTATTAACATTAATTGAGGAAGGTAAGGTTTAATGTTCTTTGGCATGGTATACATGCTTTCCTCCTTTTGCCATGGACGTCGGTGCTCCTTTTTAATTTGATGACATCGACACTTTCTTTAAAACCTTTTATAATTTATAAATGATTTAAATTCTAATAGAATTTAAATTTTGTAAATTATATCTATAACCTTTGACTTTAATAAAAATTAAAGCCTTTCTTGACATAAAATTTAAACCTTCAACTTGTACTCCACTAATTTGATGAAGATTATTCTACCACCATGATTTTAATAAAAAACCTTAATTCTGCCACCGTGATGTTTAAACAAAAACCCTTGTAGAATAATATTTTGATAACTTTTTCTTCAACTCTTCACATTGCTCCTGGTGTTAATGATGGTGTACTCCATGGTATTAATGATGGCTTCATGTGTTCACTTTGGCGTCAATGACAACTTCTCACCTTGACATCAATGACAACTGAATGAGCTCAAATTTTCCAACAATTCTCAATCAACTTCACTCAACCATTCACTAAATGAAACACAACTTGCTTAGAAACCCTAACCAAGCGTTTCACTATACTTCCCACAACTCACACTATGAATCTCAAACATTGACACAAGATGATTCCAATCTCATATAACAATGATACTCATGTTCTTTCACAAAACCTAGTTCAAGATAGTTCTCAATTTCACATAACAATGATACTCATGTTATTTTACAAACTCTAGTTCAATATAGTTCTCAATTTCACATAACAATGATACTCATGTTCTTTCAACATTCACAAATCATGCACATAAAATCTCACTCAAAATATGTCCAACAATGCTTATCAAAAAATCCTTTTCACTCCAACTTTGCATTTCACAACATTCAATCCAAAAAAATTTCACTCATAAAGAATATGTACCCATACCATTTATTTTGATGGAGATATGTCTTCAAAACCTGTCTTAATCACAATCAAATCCTCTTTGCCAATTTCAAGGTTAGATAGCAACAGTCTATCTCAAAATCTCCACTCAAATATTTCCCAATAATTATTTCACCATACAAAAATATCAAGTCTCAAGTACACCTTATAATATTCAAACTCTCAAAATAATATTCAATACATAAATAATCAAATTCCTTTCTTGACACCTTATAAAATCCAAGCTTCCCAAAATAACACTAAACAAAATAAAAATTAATTTTTTTTGACACCTTATAACTCCAATTACTTTATTTATATTTCTAATAAAAAATAAAATATTTTAATCAACCTTATGACTCCCTATTCTTTCATCTTTGCAAAAATAATCACGTGGTCTCTAGCGCCTTTCAAAACCTGGGCATAAATTAAAATAAAACGCTTACCTTATAAATGTTGGCCCACGTATTTGCAAAAATTTTACGTCTTGTTATGACTATGCCCAAACTCAAAACTACAATATACTACCACCGCAGTGCCTTAGCCCAAGGCTAAGCTATCATTGGGCTACACGTCCACATAAAACTTAAAGCACACTAGCCACCCTTTATCCTTGCCTTATGCGATTTTCGAAAAAACAACCAAAAACCCTATTGTGTCAAAATGAAGAGGACGCAAATCAAGCCCTCGACCTACCTTGTGCAAACTTCTTAACCAGCCTTTGATCACCGTATGTGCTATCCAGCACGTTGGGATTGATTTGGCGATCCACACGAATTTAATGCAAAGTCTCCCTCCTTAATATTTAAAGCATGTGAATTCTCTTCTTCTTACTCAATGCAGCGCACGATTAATTCATTACCTTGGACATTCAAAAATTGCATTGGATGATTTAAATGAAAATCATTGCCCCCCTTTTATACCTTGTTCTTTGCACTCCAACACATCAGCTTAGTGAATTCAAATTTTAATTCGAATTTAAATTTAAACCTTTTGGCACCTTATGATTTATTTAAATTAAAATTTTAACCATAGGTTAAAATATTTTAATTTAAATAAATTAAATAATAACCTTTAAAATCTGCTCAATGGGTCTTTTCAAGGATTTATTTTTAATGATTCCTTGGACCTCATTTTTCTTCACCTCAACCTTTTACCCAAAATATTATAATATTAAATATTATAATATTATTATTTATTTTTAAACCTACTTCTCCTTCCTTGGGTCTTCAATATTTTAGGCCTTTTTAGGCATATAATATTTAAATATTATATCCTTTTTCTTTTAATCACTTACCTTTTGGAAAAACCACCTTATGACATTAATGATGACGAAATTGGACATTAACCTTTTGACATCAATGATAACAAAACTTGGTCAAATTTTCAACATTTGTAACAAATGATATTGTAGTCTATGAGAGGTGCAAATGAATTGAAATTACCCAAAATTATTTTTAGCACAGACCCTGTAATTTACAGCTTTATGACCAAATTGGTTACATGAAAAGCAATAACCATGGAAGAAATATTGAAACCTGTCTGATTGCCTTGGAGGATATGGTCGCATGGTTCTCTCATTGTTGTTTTTGTTATAGACCTTGGTCCATGATGATGCTTTATTTTCTTTTTTTTTATATGCTTCCACTTCTCAACACATCGGTATAGGTATCAGGCTCTTTTTTAATTATTTTCTTTGATGCCTCTGTTCCTTTTGAGTTTGATTCCTCCTTTTATTTCTTTTGAATTTCTTCAAAACCAAGTCCATTCTTTATAACTGAAGATCTTTATGCTTTGATAATATCATCCAATATTTTTGTGCTTTTCTCAAACCTAATATTTTGTTGTAGCTTATCATTAGATTTTTCAACTTTCTTTCTTAAAGAGACAATCTCATGTTCTAGTTTTTCATATTTCAACTCTTTTGCCTTTAACTGCTCAGTCATAACTTCAATTCACTTTGCCTCTTCAATTTTAACTTTTAAGTCGATGAGATCTTGCAAAAAAATTACCTTTGTCTTCTCATCCTCTTGTACTTGAGTCTTCAATATTGAGTTCTTCTTTCTAAGCCTCTTCATCTCTGTAAGAGCAAAAACCAATTCCTCTTCTATGTCCACTATGGCTTCCTCTTCATTTTTTGGATATTTCTCCTTTTCTTGGTTTTCAACAAAAGGAGCATCTTCTTTCACCTCCATAGCCATGTGTGTTCTTGTAATATATTCCTTCAAGTGGTTAGGCTTTTATGAAGGAACTCGTCTCTGATACCAATTTAAGAAACACACACTTATACTAGGGGGTGAATAGTATAAGATAAAACTTTTATTTTTCAAAAACATATTTGTAATAATATGAATGCAATAAATTAATGCACAAAACACCACACATAAGAGACAAGTATTTTACGTGGAAACTGTTAGTCTTACAATGACACTGAGTGGGGGGGGGTGAATCAGTGTAGCTCTTTAAACTTGAATTTACAGCTCTTAATACCGCAACAATTAAAACTTATTACTAGATACAACAAGTATAACAAAAGAGCATCACACAACACAAGATTTAACGAGGTTCACCAATGTGGCTACTCCTCAAAAATTGACTTGCTTGGACTACCATCCAAATCCAGCCTTTGCAAAGCACCAACTTTACAATCAATTTACCAGCACCCACTGGAAGGAGCACCAACCCCTTATTTATCTGCACCAACAGAAAGGAGCACCAACCCCTGATGCCAAGCTACAACCTTGGACTTCAATTTGAATCTATAAGTTTGACAGTAAGATACCTTTGCTTTTGCAAGACCCTGACTGGTCTTCTTCACCTTTGCATTCTCTGTGCACTCTACTTTCTCTACAATCACTACTTCCTTTTTGCTCTCACTCTACTCTCTCTACGCAATCACTTCGCACACTCTGCTTCATTACAGTCAAACTTCACGATCATCTTCTCCCTTTTGTGCACTCTACTCTCTTTGCAAATTTTGCACTTAGCATGATTCGACATGACTTGCTCTCTACGCACAATGACCGTATTTCACACACATTCGACTCAACTTCAATTCTCCAAACAACCCTCCTTTTATAACAATATTTTTTATGATGAAAACCCTAATCTTAGTCGGTTGTAAATCCTAATCTTAGTCGGCTTTCATAACAACTGTAAACCCTAATTTTAGTCGATTGTCATCGGTCTTCATCGGCTTCAACTCAAGAAGATGTTCGGTTTATCCATCGCTTGATGATTTCATTCTGGATAGACCCTGTAACCACCATACTGACTTTTGATCACTCTTCATATTTTAGCAGTATGAAATCACTCTATAACTGCCCCTATAAATGCCGTAGTGATGTCGGTCCACTATCATACTTCTCATTTCAGTCGGGTTCTCCTTCTTGACTTGCGCATTTATGACCTATCATGAAATCGTGACATTTTTGCCTCTATAGCTTCTTTTGTTGTTATTGTCGCAAAAATACATGTCATGATATCACGACACTTTCACCTCCATACGCTTTCTCTATTCTTTTGTCATGATATCGTGACATTTCTGCCTCCATAAACTTCATCTTTTCTTTTGTCATGATATCGTGACATTTCTACCTCTATATACTTCATCTTTGCTTTTGTCGCGATATCGTGACACTTCTGCTTCCATAGACTTTGACTTTGCTTTTGTCACGATATCATGACACTTCTACCTCCGTAGTCTTCAACTTAGCTTTTTTGCAAAATCATGACACTTTTGCTTTCGTACTTAGCTTCTTTGCTTTTGTCATGAAATCATGACACTTCTGCCTTCGAAGTCTTCTTCTCTGCTTTTGTCATGAAATCGTGACAGTTCTGCTTTCGTACGCTTCCTCTCTTTCTTTTATCACGAAAATGTGACATGTCGCGATATCGTGACACTTTTCAAACTTACTTTCTCTCTCCTATTTTAGTCGTGAAAATGTGACATGTCACGAAATCGTGACACTTTTCCAACTTACTTTCTCTCTCCTATTTTAGTCGCAAAAATGCGACATGTCATGAAATCGTGACACTTTTCTTACTTGTTCTCTTTCTTTGAACTTGTCGCGAAATCGTGACACTTTTTCCTACTTTCTCTTTCTCTTCCAACATGTCGTGAAATCGTGACAGTTTTTCCACTTGCCTTTTTCTCTTCCAACATGTCGCGAAATCGTGACAGTTTTTCTTGCTTTTTCTCTCTCTTCCAACATGTCATGAAATCACGACAGTTTTTCCACTTGTCTTTTTCTCTTCCAACATGTGAAATCGTGACAGTTTTTTCTGCTTTTTCTCTCTCTTCCAACATGTCATGAAATCATGATAGTTTTTCTTACTTTTTCTCTCTCTTCCAACATGTCACGAAATCGCGATAGTTTTTCTTTTTTTTCTCTCTTCCAACATGTCGCGAAATCATGACAATTTTTCTTGCCTGTTGTATATGTCGCGATATCGTGACACTTTTCTTACTTGTCTTTTTCTTTGATCTTTTGCATATGGGCCACTTCGGTCTTCTTGGAAAATCATTTGTACATACTATGAATAACCTTTGAACTCCTGTCTTCTGCATCTGAATAGCTTTTGAACTTCCTGTCCACTTGCATCAACAGATCTATCTGATTGTGTTGACAACAATGACAATACTATTGTTGCACCTTGCTCAACAATCTCCCCCTTTGGAATTTTTGGCAACACATGTGCAATTTCCTGTAACTCTTCTCCCCCTTTGACAATAATACCAAAGGGCTACTGCAGACTCCCCATGAGTCCATGCACAACATTCTCAGGCAAAATTTATTACACTTAGCAAAAATCATGAACATGAGCAAAAAGATAATCAAATACTTAAATGCTCCCCCTGAGAATGTGATCCCTGTAGCTAGTCAATTCTTGGGAAGTGTGACCACTCCCAATTTATTGTGAAGGTACTCAAAAACTTCCTTGGGCAATGGTTTTGTGAAGATATCTGCTACTTGCTCTGTAGTTGGAACAAAATCCAACTTAACCTCACCTTTCGCAACTTTCTCCTTCAAAAAGTGATACCGAATAGCAATGTGTTTTGTGCGTGAATGCATAACCGGATTCTTGGAGATGTTAATGGCACTGGTGTTATCACACTTAACCGATATTGGCTCACTGAAGCTAATACCAAGATCTTTCAGGGTTTGTTTCATCCACAATACCTACGTACAACATGTTGTCGCTGCAATATATTCTGCCTCTACTGTCGATAAAGAAACTGACTCTTGTTTCTTACTGTGCCACGTGACCAATCTGTCTCCAAGATAGAATGCACCTCCACTGGTACTCTTTCTGTCATCGACACCTCCTGCCCAATCTGCATCTGAATACGAAATAAGGGTGAAGTCTTTACCTTTCGGATACCATAACCCATACTCCATAGTACCCTTGAGGTACCGAAGAATCCTCTTCACTTTTGTCACATGAGTCTCCTTGGGATTAGCCTAAAATCGTGCTACCATGCATACTGCCTACAAAATATCTGGTGTGGTAGCTGTCGGTACTGTAAGCTCCCAATCATAGATCTGTACATGGTTTGATCAACAGGTGGAGATTTGTCATCCTTGCTCAACTTGCAACTCTGTCATCATGGGAGTGCTAACTGGCTTACAATCCTCCATTGTGAACTTTTTTAACATCTCTTTCACATATTTAACTTGAGAAATAAATATGCCCTTCTTATTTTGATTAACTTGCAACCCGAGGAAATACGAAAGTTCACCAATCATTGACATTTCAAATTCTTTCTGCATCTTATTTGCTAAATCTTTACACGACTCATCTTTGTTTTTGCCAAATATGATATCATCTACGTATACAACAAGAACAATAAGATGCCCATTTTCTATTTTGACATACAAATTACTATCCACCATACCTTTCTTAAACCCTTGTTGAGTGAGATAGTTGTCTAGCCTTGCATACCATGCTCGGGGTGCCTGTTTTTAAGCCATATAATGCTTTCTTCAACTTGCAAACCAAGTTGGGATCATCACCAAGTTGGAAACCATCTGGTTGCTCAATATAAACCTCTTCTTCAAGTTTCCCATTCAAAAACGCTGATTTCACATCCATTTGATAAACTTTGAAATTCTTGTAGACTGCTAAAGCCAGAAACATTCTAATTGCCTCTAGTCTAGCTACTGGTGCAAAAGTTTCCTCAAAGTCAATGCCTTCAACTTGTGCATAACCCTTACATACCAATCTTGCTTTATTTCTGACTACCTGTCCAGCTTCATTCAATTTGTTTCGAAAAATCCATTTAGTCCCGATTATATTTTTATTTGCGAGGTCTAGGTACTAACTCCCAAGTTTCATTTTTCTTGATCTGATCTAATTCTTCATTTATTGCCTTCATCCAACTTTCATCTTTGCTTGCGTCAGCAACATTTTTGGGCTCAATGCTGGATAATAGAGAGTAGTTACTTACTACTCTTCTTCTTGTCTGAACACCAACTTTGGGGTCTCCAATTATTTGCTCTCTAGGATGATTTTTCTACGAGCTGCCTGTTTTGAATTTCTTATTTTCTTCCACTCTTGAATCACAACTTAAATCATCTGAGTCAATTTTTTGTATCTTTTCCATTTCGTTTTCCTCATCTCCTTCAATAACCTCTTCATAAATTGGGTAGTTCTTTTCATAGCTAATTACTCGTTCTCTACCTTCATCAAATTTAACATCAGCACTGTCCACAATTTTCTTTAGCCTCTTGTTGTAGCATTTGTAAGCTTTGCTTTTTGATGAATAACCAACAAAAATACCTTCATCCGCTCTATCTTCAAACTTACCAAGATTATCTTCAGTTCTTTTGATGTAGCACTTGCTGCCAAAAACTTTGAGGTATTTTGTTGTTGCCCTTTTACCGAACCACAACTCATAAGGAGTTTTGCTTTCATGTGTTCTCAGCATGTACCTATTTTGGATATACACCGTAGTATGGACTGCTTCTTTCCAAAATTTGTCTGCTACTCTGCTTTCAGCCAACATAGTCCGTGCCATTTCCTGCACTGTCCTGTTCTTTCTTTCTACCACTCCATTCTATTGAGGTGTCCTGGCTGCTAAAAACTGTCTCCTAATACCGTATTTTTCACAGTACTCTATAAACTCCTCTGAAATGAATTCTCCTCCTCTATCTGATCTTAAACATTTGATCCTCTTTCCTGTTTCATTCTCAACTTGGTTTTTGAAAGTCTTGAACATTTCAAAAGCTTTCGATTTATGCTTCAAGAAAAATATCCATGTCATTACGGAATAGTCATCAATGCACAACATAAAATATTTGTCACCATTTATGCTTTGTGTTCTCATGGGTCCACATAAATCGGTGTGTATTAGTTCCAAAGGTTTGCTTGTGTAGTACTCTTTTGTTTTGAATGTGACTCTAGTTTGCTTCCCCTTTTGGCATGAAGCACAAATGTTGTTTGCGGGTTTGCTTGATGGTGGGAATATCTCTCACTTGCCCTTTTTGAGTTGATTTTTACTAGATTATCAAAACTGATATGACCGAGTCTCTTGTGCCACAACCAATTTTCTTCTTCCTGTCCAATAAAACAAGCTCCTTCTGAAGTCTCCGAGAGCGTGTACAGGTTGCCAGATGTCCTTGATCCAGTTGCTATCAATTTTCCACTGTTTGTTTTTTTGACTTCACAACCATGCTTCTTAAAAACTACTTCATGACCTTTATCACAAATCTGACTTACGCTCAACAAGTTATGTTTCAAACCATCCACAAACAAGACTTCTTCTGACTTAATTTTACCATCACTAATTTTAACTGAACCTTTGCCAACTATCTTAGCTCCATCATTATTTCCAAACTTTTACTGAACCACCTTCATATTTTTGTAACTTCTCAAATTTTTGTTTGTCACCTGTCATATGACTGGAGCATCCACTATCAAGTATCCATGGTACATATTTATTCTGTGCTTTAAATGTTGTTTGTACGATTAAGGATTCCTTTTCTTCCTTAAGTCGCTCTTTTTCTTTCCACTCCATTTTGATAGTAGTTTTGGGCTCTTGTTTTGCCTTTCCCTTATCAATAGCTTGTGCATGTTTTTTGGGAAGTTTTCTATTTTGTCTCATCCTATTTGGTTGAAATTTTCTTCCCTGAAACTGATTTGATGCAAATGTACTTCTACAGTTTCTTGCAATGTGCCCAAAATTATGACAGTTATAACATTCTACTGTATAATTCATCAAAGGAGAAAAAGCATTTCTACTTGGTGAAATTCCTTGGTCTTACATTATATTTGCAGTCTGAGATTTTATGTCCATAGCCATTGCATTTAAAATAGAAACCAGAAAAGGGATAATTGAACCTGGGTGATGGTCTTTGCCATGTTGTCGTAGGAGCCATAGGTCTTCTTCTTCTTTGATGTGTGACATTGGTGAATCCATCATTGTCAATTCTCCTTTCGTGCCTGGCATTATTGCTTTCTTTTGCATGAGACATTTTTCCTTGATCAACTTGTTTCTTATTTTCATTCTTTATGGATTCTACATTTTTGGCCTTTGATCCATTTGATGATTCTCCTTCGATGAAACCCAGACCAAATTTGATGCCTGCAGGCCTTTGGTCATTTATAATCTTATCCAACTTCATAGAACTTTCTTCGCGTTTGTGATAGCAACTAATTTTGTGATTCATCTCTTCTATCTGCATCCGTAAACCAACATTCTCTTCTTCTAGTTTGCAGCAATAATCTATTTTCATGGTAATTTGTACTTCGAGATCTTTAGATATTTTCTTGTATTCTTCTGTCTGTACTTTCAGACTGGTTATGATTTCGTTTGCATCCTCAAGATTTTTTGAAATTTTCTTATTCTTTTTCCTCTCTATTTTCCACTCTTCAAGTGCAGAGATCAACTCACCTTCTAGATCTACTTCAGCCTCAGGGTTTTCACCACATACTTTAGAGTTCACTCCCTTCCTTTTCTGATTTTACTTCTTCAAATGCCATGAAAAGAGCTTCACCTGTTTCCTCTTTAGAATCCTCACCGGAGTTGTCTTCGATGAACTGGCATTCCTGGAGATGAAACTTTTCTTCTTGAAGTTGCCTTTTCTGAAATTCGTTTTCTTCTTCCAGTCACTTCTTTCTTGGTGCGATCCTTCATCATTTTTGTTCTTCTCATTAAGTGGACATTTAGTCACAAAATGCCCAACGCCTCCATAGTTGAAACATTTAAACGGTAGCTTTCCTCTGTATTTTCCTTTTCCCCTTTTTAGTTTTCTAACAAAGTTTGCTTCCATTTCATCTGATGTCTCTTCTTCCTCGGACTCTTGTTTTGCATTTTTATTTTTAAGGGCTTTAAAAGCCGCTTCTCTATCTGTGGGTTTAGATCTTCCTATCCTCATCTCATATGCAGTCAAAGAACCATACATCTCATCTATACTAAAATAATTTAGATTTTTAGCTTCTTCTATCATTGAGACTTTAGAATCAAACCTTTGAGGAAGAGATCTTAATACCTTTTTCATGACGGCAGAGTCTTCGATATCCTCGTCGAGTCCTCTGATCGCATTAATGATTCCATTAACTCTCAGCATATATGCCTCAATGTTTTCATCGTCATTCATCTTTAATGCTTCGAACCGAGCTCGATGTGTCTGTAACTTGGCCTCCTTGATCTTATCGTCTCCTTCATGAATACTCCTCAGTTTGTCCCATATTTCTTTTGCCATTTTACAGCTCATGATCTTTACTAGTTCACTTTCTGCTAATCCGCACATGATAGCATTCTTTGCTTTTGAGTTATTTTCAAACAGTTTCTTTTTGTCAGCCTCTTTTGGAGGAGTGATGGGTATTGTGTATCCACTAACTACTGAATCCCAGATGTCGTATCCCAAAGCACAGAGATATGTCTGCATCCTGATTCTCTAGAACGCGTAATTAGATCCGTCAAACAATGGTGCTTTGTTTGATGAGAAGCCTTCACCACCTGCCATTGTGTTACTTCCAAGATCACCCTAGCCGGTTAAGCTTGTACAGGAACTTAGCTCTGATACCAATTGTTAGTCTTACAATGACACTGAGTGGGGGGGTGAATCAGTGTAGCTCTTTAAACTTGAATTTATAGCTCTTAATACCATAGCAATTAAAACTTATTACTAGATACAACAAGTATAACAAAAGAGCATCACACAACACAAGATTTAACGAGGTTCACCAATGTGGCTACTCCTCAAAAATTGACTGCTTGGACTACCATCCAAATCCAGCCTTTGCAAAGCACCAACTTTACAATCAATTTACCAGCACCCACTGGAAGGAGCACCAACCCCTTATTTATCTGCACCAATAGAAAGGAGCACCAACCCTTGATGCCAAGCTGCAACTTGGACTTCAATTTGAATCTATAAGTTTGATAGTAAGATACCTTTGCTTTTGCAAGACCCTGACTGGTCTTCTTCACCTTTGCATTCTCTATGCACTCTACTTTCTCTACAACAATTCAAACCCTTTTTCTCTCTCACCTCTCTCTCTCTACGTAATCACTTCGCACACTCTACTTCATTACAGTCGAACTTCACGATCGTCTTCTCCCTTTTGCGCACTCTGCTCTCTTTGCAAATTTTGCACTTAGCATGATTCGACATGACTTGCTCTCTGTGCACAACGACCGTATTTCACACACATTCGACTCCCTTCAATTCTCCAAACAACCCTCCTTTTATAACAATATTTTTTATGATGAAAACCCTAATCTTAGTCGGCTATAAATCCTAATCTTAGTCGACTTTCATAACAACTATAAACCCTAATTTTAGTCGATTGTCATCGGTCTTCATCGGCTTCAACTCAAGAAGATGTTCGGTTTATCCATCGCTTGATGATTTCATTCTAAAGACCCTATAACCGCCATACGACTTTTGATCACTCTTCATATTTCAATAGTATGAAATCACTCTATAACTGCCCCTGTAAATGTCGTAGTGATGTCGGTCCACTATCATACTTCTCATTTTAGTTGGGTTCTCCTTCTTGACTTGTGCATTTATGACCTATTGCAAAATTGTGACATTTCTACCTTTGTAGCTTCTTTTGTTGTTGTTGTTGCGAAAATACATGTCACGATATCGCGACACTTTCACCTCCATACGCTTTCTCTATTCTTTTGTCATGATATCATGACATTTCTGCCTCTGTAGACTTCATCTTTTCTTTTGTCACGATATCATGACATTTTTACCTCTGTATACTTCGTCTTTGCTTTTGTCGCGATATCGTGACACTTCTACTTCCATAGACTTCGACTTTGCTTTTGTCGCGATATCACGACACTTCTACCTCCGTAGTCTTCAACTTAGCTTTTGTCATGAAATCATGACACTTCTACTTTCGTACTTAGCTTCTTTGCTTTTGTCACGAAATCATGACACTTCTACCTTTGAAGTCTTCTTCTCTCTTTTTCATGAAATCATGACATTCTGCTTCGTACGCTTCCTCTCTTTCTTTTGTCGTAAAAATGCGACATGTCACGATATCGCGACACTTTTCAAACTTACTTTCTCTCTCCTATTTTAGTCACAAAAATGTGACATGTCACGAAATCGTGACACTTTTCCAACTTACTTTCTCTCTCCTATTTTAGTCACGAAAATGTGACATGTCATGAAATCGTGACACTTTTCTTACTTGTTCTCTTTCTTCGAACTTGTCACGAAATCGTGACACTTTTTCTTCTCTCTTTCTCTTCCAACATGTCACGAAATCGTGACAGTTTTTCCACTTGCTTTTTTCTCTTCCAACATGTCACGAAATCATGACATTTTTTCCTTTTCTCTCTCTTCCAACATGTCGCGAAATCGCGACAGTTTTTCCTATTTTTTCTCTCTTCCAACATGTCGCGAAATCGCGACAGTTTTTCCTGCTTTTTCTCTCTCTTCCAACATGTCGCGAAATCGTGACAGTTTTCCTATTTTTCTCTCTCTTCCAACATGTCACGAAATCATGACAATTTTTCTTGCCTGTTGTATATGTCGCGATATCGCGACACTTTTCTTACTTGTCTTTTTTTTTGATCTTTTGCATATGGGCCACTTCGGTCTTCTTGGAAAATCACTGTACATACTCTGAATAACCTTTGAACTCCTGTCTTCTGCATCTGAATAGCTTTTGAACTTCTTATCCACTGCATCAACAGATCTATCTGACTGTGTTGACAACAATGACAATACTGTTACTGCACCTTGCTCTTCTATGTCCACTATGGCTTCCTCTTCATTTTTTGGATATTTCTCCTTTTCTTGGTTTTCAACAAAAGGAGCATCTTCTTTCACCTCCATAGCCATGTGTGTTCTTGTAATATATTCCTTCAAGTGGTTAGGCTTTTATGAAGGAACCTGGCTCTGATACCAATTAAAGAAACACACGCTTATACTAGGAGGTGAATAGTATAAGATAAAACTTTTCTTTTTCAAAAACATAGTTGTAATAATATGAATGCAATAAATTAATGCACAAAACACCACACATAAGAGACAAGGATTTTACGTGGAAACACCCTTTTAGGAGAAAACCACGATAAAATATTGCTTTTATTTCTTCAATAAAAATTCATGGGCACCAACCCACAGGAGACACCAATCCCCTTATACAAATGCATAAGCACTAACCTATGGGAGATACCAATCTCCTTTTATAAAATTGTAGGTACCAAACTATGGGAGATACCAATCTCCTTGAGGCACCAACCTCACTCGGTTCTACTCCAAAATTTTATCAAAAATACTGCTTTTGTCTACTTCAAAAACTAATCATTAATGACATCAACTTCTACTCATAAATCTGATTAATAACTCTGCTCAGGTTTAGTCCCAAATCTGATCATTAATAGCATCAACTTCTGCTCACAAATCTGATTAATAACTTCACTCAGGTCTACTCCATTATTCTATCCTTCTATGAGCTTGTCAGGCCCTTGCCAAATGATACATGAATAATATCCAAGCTTTGTTGCTATTAATTAATCTATAATACTTTAGATTAATTAAATCAAACCCTATAAAATAAATATCAATGCTCCTTATTCCTCCTAATGAATTAAAATTTATGACTTCTTCTTATAACTCCTACCTTAGAAAATAAAATTTAATTTTTTCTCCAAACTCCTCTAAAGTGTACGATGCTCTTCTCTCCAATGGCTAGTTTTGATGGTACCTTTGATAGTTTCTCCTTTGATGTATTTCTTCATGCACTTGTATAAGGCTATTAATTTTATGGATAGTTTGCTCTTCTATGGTGACCACAATTATGTGGATCTCATGGTGCTGACGTGCTCACTACCTATGGCAAATTTGTGAAGCAATCCTATTTGTGCATTCAACCTCGATTGATAATCTTAGAATCCTCTTTGGTATAACATTTTAGAATTTGAGGACAATATTTCTCTAGATTTGGTGCACTCACAAGATTTATTCCTATGATTTTATTGTATGTAGATAATGGACTATGCTATGATGGTTGGCTTCTGTGATAATGTTCTTTACTCACAATTATACCTTCGCATTGATGAAATGGTGAAGCAAAACTTGGTAACTTCGATGTCCTTGATCCTTGTTGCACTAATTTCAAGAACTATCATGTTTTTAGCGTTAGTGCTTTGTATCCCTTTGTACGTAATGGACACAATCTCTGGTAACTCTATCTATAATTCTAGAATGTGTATCTCCTATCCCTGTAAAACATTGCATTCCTCAATTATAATGTTTCACAAACTAGAATTAAAAAAACTTTTGATATGTCTGGCACAATGCGACATCTTTCTAGGTAATGGGTTTTTCTTTCTACTGTGTTGGTGGTCTTTGAATGTTCCTCTAAGTGGTGCATAGCTCCAGATTTGACGATCATATCTATGTAACAAGTGCGGTCAAGTAGTGCATGACCTCCCTGTATTTGATGATGGCTCTCCTTGTTCACCTCAAATGATTCAACCTTGTTGCTCCAATGCATGCCTCACATATGTTGAATACATTCACTCCACACTAGAAATATTGCTACAATAATTTTAGAGTCGTTCACCATGCTGCTATAGAACAATCGCCTCTACCACAAACTCCCCTCTACCGTGTTGTCTATCCTTGATTGCCACTGATATTTAATACCTCCACTTCATCCTTTCCATCACCGTCGTTGCTCGGATGTATCGAAGATATTTGATAATTCACCTTATGTCAAAATAAAATTTACCATATATGTATATCAAACCTTTTAATATAATATATGCCCAAGAAGTTGGCTATTTTCACATTAATATTCAAACCTTTCATTTAAATATTTAAATATTTATTTTAAATATTTAAATATTTAATTTAAAATCAAGTAAACCCTTTGATTAAAATCAATTAAACAATCCCTTGAATAATTTTACCACATTTGCTATCAACCAAGTCGACCTTTGATATCAATGACAACTCAATAATTCTAACGATAAGATCAATGGATCACAAAGATTGGGGGAGTTTTAAAAATGGAAGCATCAACCATTTAATCTCATATCAACTCAAAGAGATTAGAGGGAGGTTTATAATGAAACATTAAAAAATAATGTTAATTGTTTGATATCATATCAATGACTCATAGATATTAGAGTGAGTTTTAAAATGAAAAATTAAAAAACAACACCAATTAATCGATATTAGATCAACAACTCACAGAGATTGGAGGGAGGTTTTAAAATGAAATATTAAAAAATACCAACCATTTGATCTCAGATCAATGGCTCATGGATATTGAATGTTGTTTTAAATAATAAAACGTTAGAAAAGAATACCAATCATCTGATCTTAGATCAATAGCTCTAGGATATTGGAGATAATTTAAAAATGAAATATTAGAAAATAATGGCAACCATATAATATTTTATCAATGGCTCACAAATATTGAAGGAATATTTAAAAATAAAACAATAAAGAATAGTTTCAATTATTCGATCTCAAATATCAACAACTCACGGAGATGGGACAGAGTTTTAAAAATGAAACACAAAAACAATGCCAATTTTCTTATCTCATATCAATGGCTCACACAAATTGGAGGAAGTTTTAAAAATAAAATGATAAAAAATAGTGTCAACTATTTGATATAAAATCAATTAATCATGAATAATGGAAGGAGTTTTAAAAATGAAATATGAAAAAATAGTACCAACTGTCCAATATTAAATCAACGATGTACAAATATTGGAGGGAGTTTTAATAAAAAATATTAAAAATAATGTCAACCATCTCTCATATCAATAACTCAAGGATATTGGAGTGAGTTTTAAAACTAAAAATTAAAAATAAAGTCAATCATTTGATCTCATATCAATGGCTAATATTATATCGTAGTAGTTAATACTAAGCTTAGCTCAAGTTTCTTTTTCAGGCTTCATGTGTACAAAAAAGTAAATGAACAAAATTAAATTTGTGCATAAATGAATGATGCAAGATATGATAAATAAATGCAATTATATTTTACTTTTACTATGACTTGATTTATCGATGCATATAATTATTTGCAAGCTAATTTATTTATGATATCTTCTAATTTATTTGTGAGGATCCTCATGCAATTTATCTTATTTTATGTAATTTGAAATGCAGTTTAATTTAAGGCTAACTAATCCTAACCTAATGTAGGGGTGAGAGCTCAGGGACTATCTATAGGAGTGGGCCCTACCTCTTAGAGGGCAGTGTAAGTCTTTCTCCTCTAATTACCTTATCTCAGTAACTAGATTTTATAACTAATACTAACATTATGTCTATTCTGTGAATGAGGGTAATAAATAAACACAATTTACATAATAGAAATCAAACAACTCATGAAATTGATACAAATTACCATTGTTGAAGAATAAAATAATACTTTTATTATTGGTGATTTAGTTGTACATGCTAGTGCATTTCTTCATAATTGTAAACTTAGAACAGACTGTAATGTAACGATAGATGCAGTAGATAATAGACCTCTTTCAAGGTCTTCTATGTAATTAATATTGTAACTAATACAATTACAAACAGTATTCTCCACGTATTTGACATACGAATTTTGTGGACTGATGACTATACATTAATCAAGAATAATCTAAAACCTAATCATAATACGTACTCCTACTTGGACTTATAAATATTTTGACTAGTCCAAGTGGCATCCTACTAATAATCCTAACAAGACAATGCTATTTTAACTGACTCGTAAGATATACATTAGGACCTCATGTCCTATATTCTAGGAAATTCTAATAGTTTTTGCGTTTATATCTCAAACTTACCAAAATAAACTAATTACAAGCTTTATGAAGTAAACCCTAACTTTGTCAACTTGAAATATTCTTGCAGATATTATACGAGAAATGAAATATTTTGCTAGGTAAAAATATCAGTTTTCGTCCATCTTAATGTGTTGTCCATCTTAATGTACCATCCATTCTAATGTGGCATGCCGAAGTGAACAGTATTTATTATCCTTCAGTAACTACTAGTAAAACATTCTTCAGTAGTTACCTTCAGTAATTACCTTCAGTAGTTACCTTTAGTAATTACCTTCAGTAACATACTTCAATAATCAGCAGTTGTAACAAGATCAATTACTGTTGTCACCGAACTCTGTTGGTTCTTCTTATCGTCCTAGGTGCACTCCAAAGCTCTACAATCTCTTCATCGATCATCTATACCTTTCCTACATTTTTATCATAACTCGGACAAATTTTATATAAATCAAACACATTTGTCAGATTATGGTAATTAATTAGTTTTCCTAATAAATCACATTTTATTCAATAATAATTTATAGAAAACATATCATAATCATCATATAATTGTAATAATGAAATAATTCTGGTACAAGAATATGTGTCAAATAGCCACTCATCACTTAACATTGCATGCTCATTTTAGATCTTGTGGTTGCATTTCCTTAAATATATAGTGTAGACGCCAAAATCTAGCCACTTGTCATCCATCCATGTCCTCCAATTACAACCGTCCATTATTTATATACATACATACATACATACATATATATATTTACTTAATATATATATAAATATTAATATTTTATATTATATTTATATATATTTAATAAATATATGTGTATTTATATGAATTAATCCTAGCCATTTGCCATGTTTTAATCTCATCCATCCATCCATCTCAATCCATGCCACTTACCTATATTTAATCTCCACCCTTCTTCATGTTGTAATCTCGGCCGCCCATTTTGTATTGTCGAAACCCTAATATGTTCAAGGGTAGATTATAAAAAGTGATTCATTTTTATGAATCAAGACCTCAAATTTGAATGTGGTCATGAAACCCTAGCCCTTTTGCATCCTTATTCCCCCCTCATTTTCACCATTCGTATTGCCCATTTCTACCACCACCCATATTGTGCGAACCAAATTTGGTTCTTCTTTACCTCCATCAACCCTTGAACACCCTCCAGAGTCCATAGAATACCTCTAGGCATTTCTAGAACCTTTTTGGTGCATCCACAACATATTTATCATAGTATATTTGTAGTCCTAACACCCTCGGGCGTTGTTCGAGCATCCTCGTGACCACCAACGATAGAAGTAGATATTTCAAGTGACAAGGTAAAAGGTTTTATTTGTATTATTTATATTCTTGTATTCTATCTATAGTTTCAATCTACAACATTTAGGGTTTGATAAATTTTATTCTTATGAGGGTCTCACACAGTGGAGCCCTCATAAGTATTACTAATCCTTTGTGTTGTTTACTAATTGCAGGTATAAGGATCATCTTTCTAGAAGTTGTTGATGCTAGGGTGGCCCTTTTAGGATACACAAGCCCACCTCCAACCTCGTTTGGATTGAATATGGGTGAAGAAGACACCAGTAGTGTATTGACCTAGGGTTTCGAATAACCCTAGCAATTGTAAAAATTATATCACAAAAGTATTGTAAAACCCTACATTAGAGCACGTTGATTGTATAATTTTGAGATTTGCCCGTGTTAATAAAATTTTATCCATATTGTGTAATCTTGTGTTATTTCTGTGCTTTTGATTATTTTATCTTGTGTATTAGTTTTTTTTTATTTTGGTTTATAAAATGGTGATCATGGTGGGACCCCCAAAGGGTTCTCTATGTTAATTTACTTTGTCACTAATTTCTATTTATGTTTCAATATTACAGGTTTCCAAAAGTTTGATCGCACAAAAATCATGAAAATGAGGGTTTCGAGGAGTTGTATAATTTGATCAAAGGTCACTACAATGAATTATCAGAGTGGGGAAGAAAAATGTAGGCTTCCTAGTAATCCTGTTTCAAACCCTAACTCTTTTCTGCTTTCATTTTCCTACTTTTAACAGTAAAAATAACAAAAAGAAAAACATTCATTTTATGTTCAAAGCAATTGCATTATCATTTTTATATTAGGCATTTTACATTTCTCATATAGGTTGCATATAGATTTAGAGTTGCATCTATGTATTTTTTGTAGTTCAAATTTAGATTTACATTATTTTATGGTGTGTTTTATTCAATATTTTGTATGTTGTTTTCATGTGAAATTACAATAGCATAAAATAGTTGTATAATAGGGTTAAAAATTTCCATTTTTACTTATCTAAGTTGAAACAATATCATAATACATAAGTATACTCTTGCACTTGGTGATTCAAGGCATAATAATTAGGTGAACCCTTCACTGTTGGAATCACTTAATGATTCAGATTGGGACTTAAGCGGTGTCTCCATCCGTCAATCTCTACCCTTAGCAACCATAGTCACCCATGAGCAAACTTTATGGATTTCATCACTAGGAAGAATCTCATTTGCCATATAGCCATAGATTTCACCCTGCATAATAATTTATATTAGCACATTTACAACACACAAACCTCAAAAAATAAAAATATATATATATAAATTAAAATCTATTGTAAAACATAGGGTTTATTTGCTTGTTTGATTTTGTGTGTTCTTCATTTGTATTTTTTTTATCTGAACACTTCACACACTTAACCAAAATCATTTGACTCATGAGCTTATGGTTTCAACTCGAAGCCAATTAAATATTTTGAGTCAAATCCTTTCTAGCCAAAACACTTCATCCATGGAGTGGTCCACATATTTCCTTGCCACTTTTGTGGTTAACCCTGTTAGTGTGATACAGATAAGCTATTTTGGTTTGTCTATGGGTCCATCACACATTGTGTATACTTCAAATGTTGGTTTATTACATAGATCCACCAACATTCCCATACCAAAAATTGAGTCATCATCTCCCATAGATCATAACATCACCCACATAGACATGGCTAAAGTGGAAGTTTTTTGAATATCCACTAACTATGTTCTAGACAAATCCATAGTCCACCCAAGCATAACACTACTTCTCAATAGGAAATTGCCTACTCACATCCTCCAACTCACTCACACCATTAATCATCAAAAAATCGGGGACACTTAAGGTATAGCACCTTCCTCATAAAAAAAAAAAAAAGCTCCAAAGGCACCTAACACAAAAAAAAACTCCAAAGGAATCAAAATTCCTTTGGTCAAATTTAAATTTCAAAAAAAGAACTCCAAAGGCACCTAACACCTTTGGTCACATTTCAATTTCAAAAGACTCCAAAGGCACCAAAATCCTTTGGTCACATACAATTCAAAATGCTCCAAAGGAACCAAACACCTTTGGTCACATTTTATTTCCAAAAAAAATCTCCAAAGGAATCAAAATTCCTTTGGTCACATTTCAATTTCAAAAAAAAACTCCAAAGGCACCTAACACCTTTGGTCACATCTCAATTTCAAAAAGCTCCAAAGGCACCTAACACCTTTGGTCACATTTCAATTTCAAAAAGCTCCAAAGGCACCTAACACCTTTGGTCACATTTCAATTTCAAAAGACTCCAAAGGCACTTAACACCTTTGGTCACATGTCAACTCAAAAATCTCCAAAGGAATCAAAAACCTTTTTGGTCTAAAAAACAAAAACAAAAACAAAAATCTCAGTATTGCATTTGCATAAATTTATAATTTGCATCTATACATGTTGCTTGCTTCTATTTTATTTCACAAGATTCATGGAGCACATAAGCTATGATTTATATATATGTAAATATAAATATATAAAAATGGCTAATATACAAAAACAACATTGCATTTCACACATTACATTTTACATATTGCACTGCACAACATTGCATTTCATACATTAATTTTACATATTACACTACACAACATTGTATTTCACACATTACATTTTTGTACTGCACAACATTGCACTACACACATTTCATTTCACAAATCGTATTTTATACATTGCATTCACAACGATATTTGCACATTTTAGGGGTCATTTATTTAGTCTAGATAACAATTGATCCAATAAAGTCATGTTGTTTTAATCAAGGGTACCTTCACAACATCAGTCATTCCATTGCACCATTTCATAAAATCAAATTGTCATTTTCAAGCCATATTTCTATAACCCCTAGGTTTTTTTGGTCACTCAGCACTCCTAGTGTTTCTAGAAACCTCCAATGCATGTCGAATTTTCTTTAGGACTAAGACACATTTTTACTAAGAAAATCTTGAGTTTTTGGAATTGACTCTAACATTATTGAATCAAACACAATCACACATTTTAAAAACATCTTGTGTAAAATAGGGATAACACCATAATCAGATCAAACCTTGAAGTGAAAAGGGTATTCCTTGCTTGTCCCATTATGCACATAGTCCAAAAATAAAAAAGAGTGCTTTTCACTACTATCACAATAATTTTCTAACAAAAGACAGAGTAGTAAGGATAGGGTAAAATTCTCATCACAAATTGGTTGAGAATACAATTCCCCAAAACTCTAAATATTTTATACATCACACACCACATATCCTCAAGTTGTAAGGATAGAACTACATTTCCAGTTAGACAGTTAGGTAGTCCAAATCCTCAAAGCTTAGAGATTGTATTCTTGGACTATGGAGCTAATCTCCACCAGAGCTATAGATGTTTGACTAGTAGTGGAGTACGATCATACGTGGTGACACATATCTCTTGAAGATACCTCTGATAATACATAAGGATAAACTAGCTTCTTGGTCTCCTCCATAACAAGTTTCATCTCAATTTACTCAAGATGAGTTAATAAACTCACTTGCACACATATTAATTCTTGATTACCTTGAGTCATTAAAATTTTCATGATTCGGTAAATGAATTCATTGCACACACATTTGATCCTATAGAAATTAGGTAGTATTTCGTGAGTTTGTCATAAATCACTAGTATGTTTGAGTCTTTACAAAATAGTCAGTCTTCCATATCAACATCCATATCTTCTTCCATGTCAACATCGATGTCAGTTTTCCATATCAAAATCCATATATTATTCCATATCAACATCCATATCTTCTTCCATATCAACATCCATATCATTACATGAGTCTCTCATTTCACATGCTACCATTTTGGTGCCCCTGATTAAACAACAATGCTATCCATGGTCAAGTAAAATTTAAACTACAAATGATCATTAAAAGCATTAATTTATTTTCTTTCATACACATTATCATTGTATTATCATCCATCACACATATATACACATGCAATCACATAAAATCATTCACACAAACGTAAAATTCATGTATATATATATATCACATATACAATGAATACCCGAAGGTTATATACAATGGAGCACCAAGGCTCATATGCGAAAAGTGCATCTAAACACTAGCTAACACCTATAAGAGGACCCCTATGATCCCAAAGGAGCCCTAAACCTAGAAACACTATGCCTAGACTCACTATACCTAATAGAACTGAATATGGATGAGGAGGGTAGATCTGGCAGCCCAATGTGGTCGTACATCAATTGATCCTCTAAATCTTGGATGTATCTATCTTAGGCCTGAAGGTATAGTATATCATGTCTTTGATGATGATCTCTCTCAAGTAGCTCTACCTAGAGCCTCATGATCCTATCTTCACCTCTACCTATAGTCACTCGTACCTCTAACTCCACCTGTAGCTGAGCTATCTTTGCATCCTAATCCACTATCACCGCATCTCACTCTACCACTAGCCAATCAAGCCTAGCCCAATCATCCCAAATTCAACCTAAAGGTCCCTTCAAAATCTCCTATGTATCATCATCACCATATTCATCACCTCCAAGATCTAGTATTTGCTCTACTGCATCCCTTTCCCATATCCTTCAACTGCTAGATCAAAGGTGTCTTTGATGTCTGGGAGCCTCATATGTATCTCACATCCCATGCCTCAGTAGGTAAGCCAATAGGTCGAACCACACTGAAGTGCTCCCAACCCCAACACTACAGTAGCACACTATAACCCAACCCCTTTTTTTTTTGCCTCCTCACCTCATATAGCTCTTGGTATAGCTAATATAGCAGAGCAAATACCCATGCATACACTCGAGGTGTATCAATCATATCACACACCATCATAATCATGTTCTAAGGTAACTGACAGCCAATGTTGTTTGAGGCTACTATGTTGACCAACGTTAACATGACCAAGGTAGGGAGTGCATCTAGCTTCTTATCCACATACATCAGCAAGTATTTTATCCCTCTACCCTTCATGATCTTGCCCTGTCATCCATCTCCAAATATGTGCTCATCTTATTTACCTTAGCTTTTCCAACCTCGACATGCAACCCCTCTCGAGTGTTATTGTCACCTCTCCAGTTGGGATCTGAAAGGTCCCCTTATCTGTATCTCATATCTCTACCAAGGCAGAGATATACCCCTTATTTGTCCTCACCACATCAATATTAGCTACTCCATCCAGTCCCACATCCTCCAACCACTTCCACTGCTCATCCTGCACCACCTTTCTCACCCCTAGGATGATATGTGAGAACCAATGCCAAGCTTCCAAAATCTTAAACTACAGTGCAACACATTTACAATGCACATACATTAATTTCATATTCATTTGCATACATAAAAAAATGATGAAATTTTTTGCACAAGTTCAAAAAAAGAGTACAAGGGAACTTACCTCAGCAACATGTGCCTCTTCTCTTGCTTAAACATCTGCACCATCCATCACCATATCTTCCACACCACCAAACTCCTTCACTCCACCTCACTTCTTCACTAACTCCTTCATACATAGCTTTTGGAATTCATGAATGCAAATAATAAAATTGATCTCACCTCTACATATTATTTATTTTTGTTTTAGGCACACTATAATTCCCATGGGAATTCACAGGCACATTGAAATATACACTAGAGTCTACAAAATATCAGACGCTTATTAGTGTTTGCAAATGTTACAGATGTAGGCTGATGTTTGGTGTTAAAATTGGCACAAAGATAATAATAATCTAAAAAGGTAGCTTACCTCCACAAAATTATTCCAAATTTCATCATATATTCATTTCATTATCATATAATGTTTTGTAAAAACAAAAATTTATTTGTATGCTTAATTTTTGCTTACGATGCAAAGGTGCAAAATATCTTTACAACTTTCAAAACGGTCCAATTTTTTACAAAATGACCATATCCATCATTCCAATCATCCACTCCATAATTTCATTCATATTTGTAATAACATGGATTTATTTGGACGGTTAACTTTTATTTGCAACCAAAAGTCATAAAATTATCCAAAATTGCTCTTAAAATGCTCAAAACAAAGCATAATTTCACAAAATAATCTTCAATGCATTTTTTATCATTAAATTCAACATTATTTTCATCCATCAATCATTACATTTGCACATTTTCCAAGTTCACATACAATTTCAAGTGAACCTTGTATCTAGTGGTCTATCCTATCTCCTTGGCGATTGTAGTGATTGGTTGTCCATGCAATTTGGTAAGATGAGTAAATCACCATAAGGACACTTGGTCATCTTCATCACCCAATATCTCTTTGTTTGAAAACAAAATTACTTTTGGTCCCTCATATTTTGAGTGAGACTATGCCAAGACCAATTTTCTCAACAACTATCATTGATGCCCTTTTCCATGGGGTTCCCAACATGGATAAATTTCATCATTTCCTTTGTAATTACACCAGTCTCTGAGGATGTAAGTCAGTTAAAGTGATTGAGTAACCGTTTAGGAATTATGTATGGGAATTATCTACAATCATGAGTGGTCTCGAGGACAGACTATTTTTCTTTTTTTTTTTGCATTTGCATCTTTGCATTTCAATGATATCAAAAGGTACTTTCTTCAATAGCATGGAATTACCCCAAAATTGGGGCAACCAAATTTGACTTTGATTTTCCCACAATGGGATACATCTTACATGATCATGGCATCTACACTTGGAAAAAATCCTTCATCTATTGGGATAAAAAAATAGAATCATCCACTTGCACTTTACAACAACCCCTTTCTCCGTTGGGATAAAAACGACATCAATTCACATCATTCATGTCATCAACATTTACATCATACACTTGCACTTGCACCATTCAATCACATAATTACCCATAATTCTATCAATTGGCTTGTGAGACTCATTTTTCACTCATTCACCAATTGAGGGGGTAAGCTACACCATACAAGTTCTTTGTGTCTTCAAAACTCTTCTTTGCATTCCAAAGGAAATAAAGCTACTTCATCACACCAAAAATAGGTGTCTCGTATTTTTGCATCGCATTGTGTTTCACGCAACACAATACAAAAAGAGGTATCTATAGACACCAAAATCTAGCCACTTGTCATCCATCCATGTCCTCTAATAACAACCATCCATTATTTATATACATATATATATATAGATTTACTTAATATATAAATATTAATATTTTATATTATATTTATATATGTTTAATAAATATATGTGTATTTATATGAATTAATCCTATCCATCCACCACATTTTAATCTCAACCATCCATCCACCTTAATCCATGCCACGTATCCAAAATTAATCTCCACCCTTCCTCATGTTTTAATCTCGATCGCCCATTTTGTGTTGTCAAAACCCTAACATGTTTAAGGATAGATTATAAAAATTTATTCATGTTTATGAATCAAGCCCCCAAATTTGAATGTGGTTGTGAAGCCCTAGCCCTTTTGTATCCTTATTCCACCCTTTTTTTTGCTATTCGTATCACTTTTCTCTATCGCTGCCCATTCTACGCAAACTAGATATGGTTTTGCCTCACCTCCATTAACCCTAAAATGTCCTCCAAAGTCCACATAACACCTTTGGGTATTTTAGAACCTTTCTAGTGCATCCATAATATATTTACTTGTAACAAATATGTAGTCCTAACACCCTCGGGTACCGTTCGGGTGTTCTCGCAACCACCAACAATATAAGTAGATATTTCAAGTGATAAGGTAAAAGGTTTTATTTGCATTATTTATATTCTTGTATTCTATCTACAGTTTCAATCTACAACATTTAGGGTTTAGTAATTTTTATTCTTCTAAGGGTCTCACGTAGTGGAGCCCTCATAGGTATTACTGATCCTTTGTGTTGTTTACTATTTACAGGTATAAGGATCATATTTTTGGAAGTTGTTGAAGCTAGGGTGGCCCTTTTAGGATACACAAACCCACCCACAACCTCATTTGGATTGAAGACAAGCAAAGAAGACACCAATAGTGTATTGACCTAGGGTTTCAAAGAACCCTGGCATTTGTAAAATTATATCACAAAAGCATTGTAAAACCCTGCATTGGGGCACATTGATTATATAATTTTGAGATTCACCCGCATTAATAAAATTTTATCCATATTATGCAATATTGTGTTATTTTTGTGATTTTAATTATTTTATCTTGTGTATTGGTGTTGCTCTATTTTGGTGCTTTATTTGCATTATTTATATTCTTGTATTCTATCTACAGTTTCAATCTGTAGCATTCAATCACCTGCTACAAAACGGGGTGATTTTTTCATGGACATATGTGTGCAAAAAAGCTTTTGATGACATCAAGCAATACTTGGCTTCTCTACCAGTATTAACTCCTCGTTCGAAGGTCCCCTTCCATATTTATATTTTAGCAGACTTTGCATTAGGTACAATGCTTACACAAAAGAATGAGAACAATCAAGAGCAAGTTGTCTATTACATTAGTCGAACATTGGTAAGCTATGAAACCAGATATGCTTACATAGAAAAATTATGCTTAGCAGTGGTTTTTACCACGAAGAAACTTAAACATTACATGATTAGTCACACCACATATGTCATAGCTAGATAAAATCTTGTGTTATATGATATCTTGCACTTACTAAAAGGAATAATAATCAGATCATTCCAAGTTGCAAGGATCTTAAGTGTTAATAGAACACCACATTCAACCAAAACAAGAATTTGAAATCAAATTGATAACACAAACTTACAAATGGATATGCAAAATAATTAGCAACAATATCTTATATGATACCTGAATAATGAACTTCCTCCTTGAGTACAATGAAGGTGCCTTACTTATATTGGCAAGTATGATCAACCATAGCGGTAAGATCAAGCTAAGGATAAATATCCATAGTACAAAAGGAATAAGTGATATGGTCCATATATCTATAACCACTATGGGGAGAAAGAATCTCAACCCTTCAAATATACCTAAAAATATCCTCATAACCCCTAGGAATAGTCAAACCTAAAAATATCCCCATAATATCTAAATAATTAATATGTAACATCTCAAAATATCTAAATAAGATAAATGAAATATCCGCACATAAGTGGGTGGGGAAAATACATGGAATAACTAAATAAAAGGGAAATAAATTACCTAGGTGAACATGAGCTAAGATAAACAACCTACTCTAACACCTCCCTCAAGTGAAGCTAGGTGCCAAAAAATAAAGTGGTATATCCATAGTATGAGTCCTGATAACAAGTCCTGATTAGGTACTCATGTACAATGTGTATCCATAAGCTACCAAAATAAAAGTAGGAAAAAAAAACATCCTTCTAGAAAGAGAGAAGAAGAATGGATCCAAGGAGTGCTCCCAACACCCCCTAGGATGATGAGCTCCATGAAGAAGTCCTATGAAGAAGTGGATACCTCTGCGATGAACAATGTGTCTCCCATGAGGAAGAAAGTAGCCATGAAGTATCCATCGAATGTCTTCCCACTCCAAGTGAGTGTGAGAAGATGGGAATAAAATATAGAATGATGATGTAGAATCCTTCAAACTGAGTTGAAGTGAAGAATATGTCACCAATGAATTATGAAATGAATCTCCAAGAATGTAGAAGCCCAAATCAATACGAAAATAGGGTAGAATATAGTCCCAATCAACATCCAAAAGATCAATATGCACAAAACCATGAGTGTGCAAAATTGGAAGAGAGGTTTGAAGAGCATACATCAAGAAAGAATCACATTGTCCTATTGTATAAGTGATAATGAGCCCATGGAAGTAGTAAGAGAAAGAATCAGAGGCTTAGAAGCCTCAAAAGAATCAACATGGTCTTCAATATCTCTAAGTGAGAGTCCAACCGAAGATAAAATATTTATATCCAACTCTTGTAGGAGTACATCATCCAATGTGAAAGAAACAGAAGAATAAAATGGTGTACAAGGTGGCTCACTCAAAGGAGAGAACATCAAAAAAGGGTCCACAAAGGAATAATTACATGGAGGAGATACAATGTATACATCATCATCAAATAAATGAATGAGATCCTCATACATGTCAATAAAATCAGATGTGTGACTCTCAATGAATAGATAGGCAACACCATCCAAGAAGTCATCTGTATGTAAGGATGTAACATGCCATGAAATATCTACTATATATGCTACAACATCAACATGATCATCCACATAAGATAAGTGTGGAGATGTATCCTGTAAAATATCTAAATTAGGTACTATAGCATCAACCTCATAATCCAAAACATCATGAGATAGTGACTCCAAAAATAAAGATGCAATATCACAAATGATGTTCTCCATGCAAGCAATTGTAAGAGAAGGTGCCTTGGGTAAGAACTTTCTTTTCAACATATGATAAGCAAGGTGGGGTGTGTTCTTGTGAAATCCAATAAATTTTTGAAGCTCCCCACAAACTGAATAATAAATCATGCTAGAGATCCTTAAATTGTTCATGAACCATGTCCTATACTCCTTATCCTTCACCATTGGTTTGGGTTTTGGAGTTATAAAAAAAGGATCCAAACCTTCACTTTGACATAATGAAAAAAGTACCTTAAACCATGTTTCAAATGTTTCAGCATTTTCCTCTATGCTAAGTTTAAAAAAAGAAGTTTCCAAGATGTTCTCAAAAGTAGAAGAGCCCCACCAAAATAAAATGTCATTATAATGTGAGAGGCCTAGTGTGATGTCATAAGGTGGTGCAAAATGCCACACAAGGTGGTGAAAAATACCACAAAATCACACCAATGCACAAATGAAGCTTCCAAACTCTGAAATATCTCCAAAGAAATTCCTAAAATAATTCCCTCCTTCTAGCTAAGTGAGGAAGATTGGCACAAGAGGATGCACCACAACAAAGCAAGGGAATTTAAATACAAAGGACTTCTCAAGTACAACAATGTTTAGGCTCCACCAATACTGAAAACCAAGTAAGTTGATAATAAATGTCCAAACTAAGTGGACAAAAAACAAATGAAGGAAGATGGGACTTTATAATAATAGTCCATATACTGGTTCAAAAGCAAAAACCTTTTCACAATGCGATATTGAGAGTGCAGTCTTAAAATAATTATAAATATCTAAATACATTTTTAAATGATATTAAATTTTAGAGACATCAAAAAAATGAATTTACAGGCCTGGAAAACATTTTCTGAGCAACTCTCAATATTTCTCCCAAAAAAATAAGTTTATTAAAAATAGTAAAATCATAGTACTAGTCTAAATATAGTTCCAAATGCTAGTATGGGTAGAACAGATTGTAGGAGGTTGGTGATGATATGATAATGGAAGGAGAGACACAAACTAGACCAAAAAACTCCACCAAGGACCCGATCACAAAAACTAAATCTTCCACACCAATCTTCAAACCTATAAGAGAAACAATTGCACAACACTCACAAATGGATGACTGCAACACCTATTGCTATGATACCATGAAAGGAATGATAATCAGATCATTCCAAGTTGTAAGGATCTCAAGTGTTAATAGAACACCACATTCAACCAAAACAAGAATCTAAAACCAAATTGATAGCATAAACTTACAAATGGATATGCAAAACAATGAGCAACAATATCATATATGATACCTGAATAATGAACTTACTCCCTGAGTACAATGAGGGTGCCTTGCTTATATTGGAAATGATGATCAACCATAGGATCAAGCTAAGGATAAATATCCATCGTAGAAAATGAATAAGTGATATGGTCCATAGATCTGTAACCGCTATGGGAAGAAAGAATCTCAACCCTTCAAATATACCTAAAAATATCCCCATAACCTCTAGGAATAGTCAAACCTAAAAATATCCCCATAATATCTAAGATTTTAATATGCAACATCTCAAATATCTAAATAAGATAAATTAAATATCCACACATAAGTGGGTGGGGAAAATACATGGAATAACTAAATAAAAGGGAAATAAATTACCTAGGTGAACATGAGCTAAGGTAAACAACCTACTCTAACACCCCCATCAAGTGAAGTTAGGTGCCAAAAAATAAAGTGTTATATCCATAGTATGAGTCCCAACAACAAGGCCTAATTACGTACTCATGTAAAATGTGTATCCATAAGCTCTCAAACTAAAAGTAGGGAAAAAACATCCTTCTAGAAAGAGAGAAGAAGTAAGAATGGATCCAAGGAGTGCTTCCAACACCCCCTAGGATGAATAACTCCATGAAGAAGTCCTATGAAGAAGTGGATGCCTCTGCGATGAACAATGTGTCTCCCACGAGGAAGAAAGTAGCCAAAAAGTATCCACCGAATTTCTTCCCACTCTAAGTTAGTGTGACAATATGGTAATAAAATGTAGATTGATGACATAGAATCCTTCAAACTAATTTGAAGTGAAGAAGATGTTAGCAATGAATTATGAAATTAATATCTAAGAATTTTGAAGCCCAAATCAACACCAAAATAGGGTAGAATATATTCCCAATCAAAATCCAAAAGATCAATATGCACAAAACCATAAGTGTGTAAAAGTAGAAGAGATGTGTGAAGAGCATTCATCAAGGAAGAATCACAATGTCTTGTTGCATAAGTGATTATCAGCCCATGTAAGCAGCAAGAGAAAGAAGTGGAGGCTTAGAAGCCTCAAAATAATCAACATGGTCTTCGGGATCTCCAAGTGAGAGTCCAACCAAAGAAAAAAAATTTGTATCCAACTCTTGTAGGAGTACGTCATCCAATGTGAAAGAAACAAAAGAAGACAATGGTGGAAAAGGTGGCTCACTCAAAGGAGAGCACACCAAAAAAGGGTCCACAAAGGAATAATTACATGGAGGAGATACAATGTATACATCATCATCAAATAAATGAATGAGCTCCTCATACATGTCAATAAAATCACATATGTTACTCTCAATGAAGAGATAGGCAACACCATCCAAGAAGTCATTTGTATGTAAGAATATAACATGCCATAAAATATGTACTGTATATGCTACAACATCAACATGATCATCCACATAAGATAAGTGTGGAGATGTATCCTGTAAAATATTTGAAGTAGGTACTATAGCATCAACCTCATAATCCAAAACATCATGAGATAGTGACTCCAAAAATAAATATGCAATGTCACAAATGACGTTCTCCATGCAGGCAATTGTAATAGAAGGTACCTTGGGTAAAAACTTTATTTTCAACATATGATAAGCAAGGTGAGGTGTGTTCTTGTGAACTCCAATAAATTTTTGAAGCTCCCCATAAACTGAATAATAAAGCATGCTAAAGATCCTTAAATTGTTCATGAACCATGTCCTATACTCCTTATCCTTCACCATTGGTTTGGGTTTTGGAGTTATGAACAAAGGACCCAAACCTTCACTTTTATATAATGAACAAAGTACCTTAAACCATGCTTCAAATATTTCAGCATTTGCCTCTATGCTAAGTTAAAAAAAAAAAAAAGTTTCCAATATGTCTTTAAAATTAGAAGAGCCCCCCCAAAATCAAATGCCATTATAATGTAAGAGGCCTAGTGTGATGTCACAAGGTGGTGCAAAATGCCACAGGTGGTGCAAAATACCACAAAATCACACCTATGCATAAATGAAGCTTCCAAACTCTGAAAAGTCTCCAAAAAAATTCCCAAAATAATCCCCTTCTTCAAACTAAGTGAGGAATATTGGCATAATAGGATGCACCACAACAAACCAAGGGAACTCAAAGACAAAGGACTTATCAAGTACAACAATGTGTAGGCTCCACCAATACTGATAACCAAATAAGCTGATAACAAAGGTCCAAACTAAGTGGACAAACAACAAATGAAGGAATATGGGACTTTATAACAATAGTCCATATACTGGTTCAAGTGCAAAAACCTTTTCACAATGTGATATTGAGAGTGCAGTCCTAAAATCATTATAAATGTATAAATACATATCCAAATGATCTTAAATTTTAGAGACATCAAAAAAATGAATTTACAGGCCTGGAAAATATTTTTCTGAGCAACTCTCAATAGTTCTCCCAAACAAATGAGTTTATTAAAAATATTAAAATCACTATAACAGTCATAGCTCCAAATGCTAGTATGGGTAGAAGATATTTTAGGAAGCTAATGATGATCTGACAATGGAAGAAGAGATACAAACTGGCCAAAAAAACTCCACCAAGGACCCAATCACAAAAACTAAAGCTTCCAAACCAATATTCAAACCTGTAAGAGAAAACAACTACACAACACTCACAAATGGATGACTGCAACACCTATTGCTCTGATACCATGAAAGGAATGATAATCATATCATTTCAAGTTGTAAGTATCTCAAGTGTTAATAGAACATCACATTCAACCAAAACAAGAATCTAAAACCAAATTGATAGAATAAACTTATAAATGGATATGCAAAACAATGAGCAACAATATCATATATGATACCTAAATAATGAACTTCCTCCCTGAGTATAATGAAGGTGCCTTGCTTATATTGGCAAGGATGATCAACCATAGTTGTAGGATCAAGCTAAGGACAAATATCCATCGTAGAAAAGGAATAAGTGATATGGTCCATAGATCTGTAACCGCTATGGGGAGAAACATTCTCAACCCTTTAAATATACCTAAAAATATCCCCATAACCTCTAGGAATAGTCAAACCTAAAAATATCCCCATAGTAACTAAGAAATTAATATGCAACATCTCAAAATATCTAAATAAGATAAATGAAATATCCACACATAAGTGGGTGGGGAAAATACATGGAATAACTAAATAAAAGGGAAATAAATTACCTATATGAACATGAGCTAAGGTAAAAAACCTACTCTAACACCCCCCCCCCAAGTGAAGCTAGGTGCCAAAAAAATAAAGTGGTATATCCATAGTATGAGTCCCAACAATAAGGCCTAATTAGGTACTCATGTACAATGTGTATCCATAAGCTCTCAAACCAAAAGTAGGGAAAAAACATCCTACTAAAAAGAGATAAGAAGTAAGAATGGAGCCAAGGAGTTCTCCCAACACCCCCTAGGATGATGAGCTCCATGAAGAAGTCCTATGAAGAAGTGGATACCTCTATTATGAACAATGTGTCTCCCACAAGGAAGAAAGTAGCCATGAAGTATCCACCGAATGTCTTCCCACTCCAAGGGAGTGTGAGAAGATGGGAACAAAATGTAGATTGATGATGTAGAATCCTTCAAACCGAGTTGATGTGAAGAAGATGTCACCAATGAATTATAAAATGAATCTTTAAGAATTTAGAAGCCCAAATCAACACCAAAATAGGGTAGAATATAGTCCCAATTAACATCCAAAAGATCAATATACACAAAACCATTAGTGTGTAAAATTAGAAGATATGTGTGAAGAGCATCCATCAAGGAAGAATCACAATGTCCTACTACATAATTGATGATGAGCCCATGGAAGTAGCAAGAGAAATAAGTGGAGGCTTAGAAGCCTCAAAATAATCAACATGATCTTCAGGATCTCCAAGTGAGAGTCCAACAGAAGACAAAATCTTTGTATCCAACTCCTATAGGAGTACATAATCCAATGTGAAAGAAACAAAAGAAGAAAATGGTAGACAAGGTGGCTCACTCAAAGGAGAGCACACCAAAAAAGGGTCCACAAAGGAAGAATTACAAGGAGGAGATACAATATATACATCATCATCAAATAAATGAATGAGCTCCTCATACATGTTAATAAAATCACATGTGTGACTCTCAATGAAGAGAGGCAACACCATCCAATAATTCATCTATATGTAAGGATGTAACATGCCATGAAATATCTATTGTATATGCTACAACATCAACATGATCATCCACATAAGAAAAGTGTGGAGATGTATCCTATAAAATATCTGAAGCAGGTACTATAGCATCAACCTCATCATCCAAAATATCATGAGATAGTGACTCCAAAAATAAATATGCAAAGTAACAAAATGATGTTCTCCATGCAAGCAATTGTAATATATGGTGCCTTGGGTAAAAACCTTCTTTTCAACATATGATAAGCAAGGTGAGGTGTGTTCTTGTGAACTCCAATAAATTTTTGAAGCTCCCCACAAACCTATAATAAAGTACGCTAGATATCCTTAAATTGTTCATGAACCATGTCCTATACTCCTTATCCTTCACCATTGGTTTGGGTTTTGGAGTTATGAACAAAGGATTCAAACCTTCACTTTGACATAATGAAAAAAGTACCTTAAACCATGCTTCAAAAGTTTCAACATTTGCCTCTATGCTAAGTTTTAAAAAATAAGTTTCCAAGATGTCCTCAAAAGTAGAAGAACCCCTCAAAATTAATTGTCATTATAATGTAAAAGGCCTAATGTGATGTCACATGATGGTGCAAAATACCATACAAGGTGGTGCAAAATACCACAAAATTACACCAATACACAGATGAAGCTTCCAAACTCTAAAAAGTCTCCAAATAAATTCCCAAAAGAATCCCCTCCTTCAAACTAAGTGAGGAATATTGGCACAAGAGGATGCACCACAACAAAGCAAGGGAAGTTAAAGACAAATGACTTCTCAAGTACAACAATATGTGGGCTCCACCAATACTGAAAACCAAGTAAGTTGATAATAAATGTCCAAACTAAGTGGACAAACAACAAATGAAGGAATATGGGACTTTATAACAATAGTCCTTATACCTGTTCAAGTGCAAAAACCTTTTCATTATGCGATATTGAGAGTGCAGTCCTAAAATCATTATAAATGTCTAAATACATATCCAAATGATCTTAAATTTTAGAGACATCAAAAAAATGAATTTACAGGCCTACATAACATTTTCTGAGCAACTCTCGATATTTCTCCCAAACAAATGAGTTTATTAAAAATAGTAAAATCACTGTAACAATCAAAATATAGCTCCAAATTCTAGTATAGGTAGAAGAGATTTCAGGAGACTGGTGATGATCTAAAAATGGAAGGAGAGGCACAAACTGGTCAAACAAATTCC
Source organism: Wollemia nobilis (assembly GCA_028583015.1). Lineage (NCBI taxonomy): Eukaryota > Viridiplantae > Streptophyta > Pinopsida > Araucariales > Araucariaceae > Wollemia > Wollemia nobilis. The sequence goes on from JAQPPZ010000741.1 coordinate 2,069,434, forward strand.
ACGAAGGACCCGATCACAAAAACTAAACCTTCCACACAAATATTCAAACCTGTGAGAGAAACAACTGCACAACACTCACAAATGGATGATTGCAACACCTATTGATTTGATACCATGAAAGGAATGATAATCAGATCATTCCAAGTTTTAAGGATATCGAGTGTTAACAAAACACCAAATTCAACCAAAAAAAGAATCTAAAAGCAAATTGATAGCATAAACTTACAAATGGATATGCAAAACAATCAGCAACAATATCATATGTGATACCTGAATAATGAATTTCTTCCCTGAGTACAATGAAGGTGCCTTGTTTATATTGACAAGGATGATCAACCATAGCTGTAGGATCAAGCTAAGGACAAGTATCCATCGTAGAAAATGAATAAGTGATATGGTCCAAATATCTACAACCGTTATGGGGAGAAAGAATATCAACCCTTCAAATATACATAAAAATATCTCCATAACCTATAGGAATAGTCAAACCTAAAAATATCCCCATAATATCTAAGAAATTAATATGCAACATCTCAAAATATCTAAATAATATAAATGAAATATACACACATAAGTGAGTGGGGAAAATACATGGACTAACTAAATAAAAGATAAATAAATTACCTAGGTGAACATGAGCTAAGGTAAACAACCTACTCTAACACCCCCCCTCAAATGAAGCTAGGTTCCAAAAAATAAAGTGGTATATCCATATTATGAGTCCCAGCAACAAGGCCTGATTATGTACTCATGTACAATGTGTATCCATAAGCTCTCAAACCAAAAGTATAGAAAAAAACATCCTTCTAGAAAGAGAGAAGAAGTAAGAATGGAGCCAAGGAGTGCTCCCAACACCCCCTAGGATGACGAGCTCCATGAAGAAGTCCTATGAAGAAGTGGATGTCTTTGCGATGAATAATGTGTCTCCCACGAGGAAGAAAGTAGCCATGAAGTATGCACCGAATGTCTTCCCACTCCAAGTGAGTGTGAGAAGATGGGAAAAAAATGTAGATTGATGATGTAGAATCCTTCAAACTATGTTGAAGTGAAGAATATGTCACCAATGAATTATGAAATGAATCTCCAAGAATGTAGAAGCCCAAATCAACACCAGAATAGGGTACAATATAGCCCTAATCAACATCCAAAATATCAATATGCACAAAACCATGAGTGTGTAAAAGTGGAAGAGATGGGTGAAGAGCATCCATCAAGGAAGAATCACATGTCTTGTTGCATAAGTGATGATGAGCCCATGGAAGTAGCAAGAGAAAGAACTGGAGGCTTAGAAGCCTCAAAAGAATCAACATGGTCTTCAAGATCTCCAAGTGAGATTCCAACTGAAGATAAAATCTTTGTATCCAACTCCTATAGGAGTACATCATCCAATGTGAAAGAAACAAAAGAAGAAAATGGTGAACAAGGTGGCTCACTCAAAGGAGAGCACACCAAAAAAGGGTCCACAAAGGAATAATTACATGGATGAGATACAATGTATACATCATCATCAAATAAATGAATGCAATCCTCATACATGTCAATAAAATCACATGTGTGACTCTCAATTGTTGGAAGTTAAAGCGGTAAAAGGTAAAAATGTTTGTTTGACAACAGTAAGCTTTAGACCCTACCCTTTTACCTCCTTGGACGGTAGATGACTAGGCAGATTGGACGACATGGACGATAGGGAGTTCGACTCCTATTTCCTTTCCTCCTTTCCTCCCTATTTTTCTTCTTCCTTATATATTCCCTAAGTTTTCTAAGGCAGTTAATTCTCTTATTATTTAAGCATTGTAAAATACTACATTTTTGTGAATTAATAATACTTTACATTTTTTATAATTCTCCACCTAACTACCGTGCCACATCTGGTATAAAAGTGAGGTTGAAGAGGGCCCATGGATCAAGGTCGGAGGAGACCAGCAATATGTGAATCGATGTGATGTTGAGATGGCCTGTAGCATGCGAACCGAGGTGAGGTCAAGAGGGCCAATGAATCATGAACCGAGGTGATGTCGAGAGAAGTATCACATAGATAGCACATGAGGAGGAGGATCAAACCATAGTAGAAGCCAACTTAACATCGACACATGGTGAGGAGAGAGCAAGGCCGATGCAGACCAAAGACTAGACAACAGGCGATATGGCAAACCAAAAGATAGGCTATGTGGTGAGCAAAGGTGATAGGCGACATGGCGAGGAGAGACAGGCTTGAGAAGGAGGCAAAAGGATGGTCACTGATTACCCAAAGGCAATCGAGTGACATTATGGGCATTGAGGGTTTTAAACACCTCAAACAGCATTGCATAGTGGATGTGGGACTAAATTCCCTTTAATTTTTTTTTGTCTTATGCTCGGCCACAACAAGATAAATGAGGTAAGCCTCCTTTGCCTTCCCGTCTGGCCACAAAACTTGACTGGCTCGAGGAGCTAGCCTTAAGGTGCCCGCCCTTGGTAGATCGCAGGTTTGAAACCTAGTGGTAACGTTTTTTCATTATTTTTTTATGAAAGCAAAAGTTGAAAGTCTTGAAATTGATGTTCTTTGCCTTTGGTTCTCATCGGCGGTGGTGGCCAAGTTGGTAAGCATAATTTGTTGAAGGAGATAGGTTGTGGGTTTGATTCTTGCAAGGGTTTAAAATAAAAATTTAATTTTTTTTTGAAAATTTTCTTTATATTATTAAATTAATTATATATATTATATTTAATAAATTAAATATAGTTTTTTTTTAAAGGGTGATTATTTTTTTATTAAATAGCAATATAGATTTTTTTTTAATACTATAAAAGAAGGAGAATATTTTCTAAGAGGCAATTCATTGTACTATAAGGGTTCATTTTTCACTTGATTCGAGGAATCACAAACTGTATAAATCTTGTGTAAGAAGCCTAAGAGGCTTAGTTTTTTTTGTAAAAGAGATAAAGGATCAAAATTGTAAAATTATAAAGAGGCATTGATGATAAGACCAAATGGTTGTTATCATGCCTTATGTGCAATTTTAGCAAGAGAAGGTGCAGAGAGATTCAATGAAAAAGTAAGAGGTTATGGGCTCAACATTGTGTTTAGCCAACTTTAGAATGTAGTAATTGCACATCAAAGGCATCCTGACTCAGGGTACAAGGCAGACTTTGAAGATAACTCTTTTAGGAGTCAATTTGAACAATCGGAATCTGTACAAGCTGCACCACAAGAATTAGAATATACACACTAGAGTATTTCAATGGAAATTTTAGAACCAGAATCACCAAAAATAATATTGATAAGTGACGACGAAGAAGAAGTAGCAGAAAATTTCGTGAATCAAGAGATAGTATCCCCACAGCAAGAGGAACAAGCAATCAATGATAGAGTAAATCAAGTCATATTTGACTTAAATTTGTAATCTCTTCTTTCTTCTTTCTTCTTCCTTCCTTCTTTGAAAAAGCAGAGTGCTTTATTGTAACCATGAAATAAAAAGAGTTTTTTAGTAACTATGGCCTCACACAACAGTTTACCTATACCAGAGTTCAACGATTATGACTACGAGTATTGGTCTATAAAAATGAATACCCTGCTCATAGGAAGAGGTTTGTGGGACATAATAGAAGAGGGTTACACATAACCCTCAGATTGGACAACACTAAGTGTCGTAGACAATAAAACACAAAAATAAGGACAAAAGAGCAACTCTTTTGCTCTTTCTCATCTCCAAGCAGCGTTGGAGAAAAGTATATTCCCTAGAATCATCGCTTGTACGACTGCACAAGCTGCATAGAAAGCTTTGAGTGATGGATTCCATGGTAGTAATCAAGTGAAGCAGGTGAGGCTTCAAACACTAAAAAGAAATTTTGAAAATCTTAGAATGAAAGATGATGAAAAAGTCAATGATTATTGTGTGAGTAAAAGCAATTATTGATAAAATGGTTACATTTTACGAGGAGATCAAGCCTGAGATAACTGTAACAAAAGTGTTGTGAACACTTCCACAGAAATGGAATCATATTGCCATAATTATAGAAGAATCCAAAGATCTTTCCACTTTAACATTTGATGCATTAATCGGATCGTTAATGTCACATGAAGAGAGATTTTTGAAATCTCCTTCAACTAGCTACGAAGGCGACGAGAAGGTCTTCACTTCCAATGAAAACAATGGAAGAGGATGTGGAAGAGGTCAAGGTAGAGGACAGCAAAGAGGTAGAGGCAGAGGCAACTACAGAGGAAGCAACCAAAATAGAGGAGGCAACTCATACAGAGGAAGCAATCAGCATAGATATGGAAATCAAAATCGAGGAGGAAATCCAAGACAAAGTGGAAATCAAGGGCGAGGAAGTGACAAGTCCAAAATAGCTTGTTTCAATTGTGGCAAGCCAGGTCACTTTGCTCGCAACTGCTGGTCAAAATCTTCACAAGATAGCAGTAGTCAATATGGAAATTATGGAGAAGAAGATGATACCTCTAATATTTTTCTTTCATATGGACAATCAGAACATAATCTAAATGACACATGGATTTTGGATACTGGTTGCTCAAATCATATCAGTGGCAAAGAAAATTTATTTGCAACTCTAGATTCCACTTATAAATCCCAAATAAAATTAGGGGATGATAAATAATTGCAAGTAGAGGGAATTGGAGCCATGGAGGTTCCAACCAAAGAAGGACTAAAGAAAGTGAATGACATCTATTACACTCCAAAGCTCCAACACAATCTGTTAAGCATTGGGCAAATGATGGAGAACAATTACAAACTTGTATTTGATGAAGGACAGTGTATCATTTTTTATAAAAATAATTGTAATCATGTCATCACACAGGTACCCATGACCAATAATCAGTTATTCCCTCTCAAATTTGGTGAGCCAGGAGGAGCTCAACTTGCAAATGTAGCTATAACAAATCCAAGTGTGCTTTGGCACTTGCGATATGGTCACCTTAATTTTGCTAGCTTGAAACTGCTCACTTCTCAAGCTATGGTGACAGGACTTCCTAAAATCAACGAACATAAGGAGGTCTATGAAGGATGTGCTTTGGGAAAGCACTCAAGGTCAAATTTTTCGAAAGGACAAGCATGGATAGCCAACTATCCACTTCAGTTAGTGCATTTGAACATCTGTGGTCCAGTGTAAACACAGAGTCTTAGAAATAATTCTTATTTTCTCACTTTCATAGATGATTTCTCTAGAATGTGTTGTATTTATTTCTTGAAACATAAATATGAATCTTTTGATTGCTTCATAGATTTCATAAACAATGTAGAGAATCAAAGTGGGAATTACATAAAATGTCTTAGGACAGATTGAGGAGGTGAGTACTCCTCAAAAGCATTTTTGAAATATTGTAAAGCAAGTGGGACAAAAAGGCAATTCACCACTGCCTATACCTCACAACAGAATGGTGTGGCAGAGAGAAAGAAATGCACCATAGTTGAGATGGTGAGAACGATGCTTTAGACTAAGCATCTAACTAATATATACTGGTTTGATGCTGTAAGAACCAGTGTATACATTCTAAATAGAATTCCAACTTCTATTTTAGATGGTGTCACTCCTTATGAGGGGTGGTACGAAAAGAAACCAAATGTAAAGCACTTCAAAGTTTTTGGTTCTTTAGCATATGTACACATTCCTTATGAGAAAAGGAAGTCAAGCTTGTATATTTGTAGGGTATTGTGAGTCTACAAAAGCATACAGACTCTACAACCCCAAGACTCATAAAATTGTACTCTCCAGGGATGTAATTTCTTATGAAGGGGGAGGATGGGGTCATCAAATAATTTTTGTTGATGATGAGTCCTGTTGGTCACGAATCTGCCATAGGAAAGGATTTTCTATGTCTATGCGCCCTAGACCCAGCCAACATTGAAAGGTCGGGAGAAAGAAATGTCTCCCAAACCAATATCCAGAGAGGGCTAGTTCCCTTACTAAATCTAAGCTTGATTTCAGACTAAAGTTGCAGGAAAGAAATGGGAAATATGCAGAAAGGAATGGGAAATTACTGAAAGAGACGGGAAATATGGCTAAGGCCGAATTTATATGATCGGGGAAAGAAACTCAGTAAGAATTTAACCTCAAGCACATAAACAAAATATAATAATAGAATATAGCATAATCCACTTACAACCTTGCGCAGACAACCTTCAGGATTACATTCCAGAACTCACTTCCTCATTTGCAATATTCAAACTCAGATACAGAATTGAAATCTAATAGCAGATTAGAAAGACGAGCATAACTAAGAAATACATGAAATAGAAGGAAATCACACAAAAAGATGTTTGCAAAATCAGAGGCCAAATATCTTTCATTCATGCAAAGAACTTGAAAGCTTTCATGCAACCTATCTCTCAAACTCCCAATGATTGTTCTGGAGAAGTACATTGATATTTATAGAAGTCTTGCTTCTCTATAGCATTAAAAATAGGCAACGAACTTCCTCAAGATCTACAAAATGTGCAACAAAAACAAGGAAATGATCCCCTTAAACCAGCATCAGAGAAACCAAAAATTAAATGGAATAAGGAACCGGTCATCTTCATTAAATGGTCATTCTCGAAACATGCTTGAACCGTTAGAAAAATCACGAACAGAAGCTTTGAACAATGGGCATCTTCAATTCTGGTGGCTTGGACACGTTCCTCTACCTTGTATACATTAGAAAGCAGAAAAACATTTAATTCTGGAGTGCTTTTAATCCTTGGAAATCGCAATACTTCATCGGGTCATTTGAACTACTTTCTGGCATGAAACTGTAACAAGTTGCGAAAACGCAACAAGTCGCGAAAATGCAACATGTCGCGAAAACGCAACATGTCGTGAAATCGTGACATTTCTTTGCTCCGTACACTTTGTCACCTTGGGACCACAAAAATCAACCACGTCACGAAATCATGACGTATTTGGCTCTTTGGTCTCCTTCGCCACCTTAGCTCGCGAAAACACGATGTGTCACAAAATCGCAACGTTCCATACTATTCTGCTCTTTCTCTGCTCTGTTTCTACGAAATAGCAACATGTTGCGATTTTGTGACAGTTTTCTCTTGCCTTGTACGGTCCAGATCTCAACCTATGAAAACGTGACATTCTTATCTCATATGGTTCTTTCATCTTCAACACGTCACAAAATCACGACAGGTTTTATGTTCTTCTTATTTCTGCCTTTCGCCTCGCGAAAATGCGACATGTCGCAAAATCATGACAATTTTCTGCACTTTGGCCTGTCTGCCCAATATGTCGTGAAATCGTGACCTTTCTTTGCTTTCTCTACTATTGCTGCTTCCTATCGTGATATCGCGACATCTTCTTCTTGCTTGCCCCCATCTTCAAAAATGTCATGAAATCGCAACGTCTTTCATGCCTTATGCTTTTTCTTCAACCTTGCCGCGACCATGCAACATGTCGCGATATCGCGATGTCTTTTGCCTTTTGTGTCGTGTTCATTATTATGTCATGATATCGCGACGAGATTCATTATCATCACCCTTGGTTTAGTTATGTCATGATTTCACGACAATTTTGCTACACTACCTCCATTGACCATTTTGACCGCAATTTCGGAACACGTCGTGAAATTGTGACAACTTTGCTGCTTTGTCCTTTTCTGCCTTTTGCACCGCAAAACTGTGACCTGTCATGATTTCATGACACCTTTGCTTTTGAATTATCTCTCCTCAATAGACCCGTGATATCGCGTTATCGCGGCAGTCTTCGGACTTAGTTTTGAAACTGTGCTCTCCATGCTGCTTTTTGTCGCGATATCACGACAGTCTTTGGACTTAGTTTTTTTTGCATTAAAACCTATAAAGGAGTGAGAACTTCAACATCTTATGCATGAATAATCAACAATCAAAATAATGTGGCAAAAATGCCAACATTCTTGATGGCTCGCGGGGTATACAGTTTTGCTATATGCACGAATCCTAGGCATGAATCCATTGGGCAACAGAGTTAAGAAAAACTAAGAACAGCAAGCTGAATGATGGGGTACATCTCGGTGGACTGCTGCAACAACTCTTGTTGATTTACAAAAAACTCAAGGAATCTATATTTGGCTTCGCTTACCAAGTGCTATAAAAGAATCTCCAAGAAAGCACCAGGGGTTGCAAAACGAAAATGAATGAAATAAGTGGAGTGAGGATTATGGAATGGAAATGGTAAATGATGGAATGGTGGAGTGAAGGGAGTGATGCGGTAGATACAGTAACAAAGTGCTTCTGTGTCACCGACTGCGGGGATGGAAGAAAAATGAATAATGGAAATGGAAGTGGGAGGAATGACAAATGCGGTATGAACTACGGATAAATGCTGAAATGTCAATGAAATTAGAAGAAAAGGAAAAGAAGAAATGGGGATATTAGAAAGGGGAAAGAGAAACAACAGTAGTGGCTTAATTACTTACAGAAGAAAAAGGAGTAGGATAAGAATGGAATGAAAATAAATGAGGGGGAAGGAAGATATAGAGATGAAGCCACTAACTGTTGGGAAGGAAGAAGAAAAAAGAAAGAAATACGTATCTGCGGGCTTGCATGCAAAAAGAGCCGAAGTTGACAGAGGAAAACAATACTTTTTTTTTTTTTTTTTTTTAGAGGTAACTCCCAAATTAGCTATGAACTTTCGGGAAAGACATGAACCCAAACACGGTTCTGTCTCCTAGATCCCAGACCTTTGACAGACACTTAGTATACTTCTGGTTGATGATCAGCTCAGAGTCACCAAATATTTGCAACTGCTATACTCCAAGTGTCCCAGCCATCTTGAAACCTAGGCATGATCATTCAGTCCCAGTGTTAGCGCCATTTTTGTATTGTGCTCCATCAAAATAGAGTTGATCTGGTAGAGAATCTTGACCAACTTGATCAAGAGGCAACTTGACTTCAACCTCTTCAGGCTTCGTAATGGAGTAATGTTCAATCTTAGTTTTGATCATGGCATTAAAATTGAGCATTGAAAACTCATCCTCCAAATCAAGATCCTCCAACTCTTCAGTTATCATATGAACAACATGTTTGGACTTTTCTTCTTCTTCTATCTTCTCAATATGAAAATTAGAAGGCTTTTGATTATAGATCCGGACTCGTCTTCCTTTGAAAGGAATCTCCAAGTGAGAATAATCCAGAGCAAGGTAGCCTCCCAACTTTGCAGTAAATTCTCTTGATAAGCACATACTGAAATACGGTTCTAAATCAACCACAACTATCTCCTAAATTACTGTAATCAGAGGCATAGTGTGCAAAGCAATAGGAACATCCTTGATTACACCCACTATTTTCATTGGAGTTCCATCCAACTACAAGATGCCAAGGCTGCTTCTTGTATATTCCATACCCATCGCTTCACAAACTGCCTTTGGCATGACAGTTGTCGCGGCACCAGAATCAGTCAAGCAATTATGTACAATCCAACCCTCCATCCTGAGTGATAGATAAAATGAGGGTGGTCTATTCCTTCCAGATGCTACAAAAGTTAATGTTTGAGCCATAACCACCTGGGCTAGAGCTTTCCCCTTACTTTGTATAGTCTTCAGGGATTCCTGTAAGAGATTTACCTATCCAGGCAACTGTAAGGTGTCATACAAACTTACCTTAGCTGGTATCCATTTGAGTTCTTCAACAATGTTGTACTCCATGGAGATCTGTTCTTTCCCACCACTAGCAGATTCAAATGTGCTCTTATATTGTTGGGTAGCCTCCACTCATTGTCGTTTGGTCAATTATGGATACCACAACGTCTCTTTGGCTTGTTCCTTTGTTTCTGCTTGTGACTGGGAAGTAGAAACTGGTTCCTTGTCTTTTACTGATAGTGGAAGTGGATCCTTCGACAAAATAGGTGATTGTCATTGCACTGGGGAATCATGAACCTTTGTTGGCATTTGCTACTTCATTGCTTGTACAGGAGGTACTTTCAATGGCTCCATCTTAGCCGGATCTACCAACATTGGTTTCTTTCCACTGCGTGTCAGTATTACTATATATTCCTCCAGAGACTCCATGGAAGTAAGATCCACCTCTCGAATCATGTTTACATGGCTCCCTGTAAGAACTTGTAAATAATTTTGGTGGACCATTCAAGTGGACTCATCATGTGGGTCATTGTAGGAAGAACACCAGTAAGATGGCTCATGTGAAACTTCAGAAGGGCCAGCCTCTTCACTTACCAGAATTGTTGAGTTCCTTTCAGGTGGTTTCTCCATAGCCTTGCTAGTAGCAGGTTGTTCTCTAGTTACTGCCGGCATAAATCTTTGTGGCTGATAATTCCTTTCCACCTCTCTCTGTTCCATAGATGTCACCTTGTCAGTGAGAGATCTCATAGCCGACTGAATTTCTTGTAACATAGCCAATTGAGGATCTGGGCTTGAGGACACAGGCGATGCCGATAAAGGTAATGGAACCTGTGGGGAAGACAATGCAGGAATTGGAAATGGAGGGACTAACCATGGAATGCTCGGTGCAGGCAACTAAGGAATAGTTGGAGCAGGAAGCTGAGGAACTAGAATAGGTGTGATTTGAGGCGCACTTGAACCCCATGATGGGGTAGGATACATAGATGGCATGGGCTGTGGAAGCAAACCAAAGTACAAATACTTAGGAAGATCAGGTATGATAGGCATTGTTACCTTTGGAGGAAGTCTACCTATAGCAATCAAATTAGCTTTTGCCTTTAACGCTTGTTCGAACAACTTTGGAAATGTAGTCACGTTGGACTCCCAGATAGCCCAACCGATGTCTGTATTGAATGCTCTAAGGTAAAAAAATGTAGCTAGCTCATCAGTAGGCTGAAGACCATCAGGAATCCTCTACCAGGTTCTGGTAAATCTGACATTGAAATCAGCTATCTCTTCCTGTGGGTGCCTTTGGATTGCATTAAACTGATGCAATAATGAAAATGGATCATCCTGCTCATGAAAATTCTTAACTAACAGTTCTCCTAGCTGATCCCATGATGTAATGGTGTCTAGTTGCAACATTCGGTACCAATACAACAATTTTCCTCTCAAGGACAACACTAAAAACTTTACCATCACATCTTCATCAGTTATATCATGGATGGCCGCCAAAGAAGCTACATCATTAATATGTTCATATGCAGTCTTACCCGTACCATCATAGGTCGGCAAAACTTTCAAAGCAACCTGGGGAACTGGATTCTAAGCCTGCAAATTCAAGGCTCCCGAACTATTCCATGCCAAGAACTTCCTGGGTTGAGGATACTGGGCCATTGGTACTAGTGGATGTGACTAAGAAGATGGAAAACTAGTAACAATACCATAGGTTTGTGTGAATATGACAAATGATGCAAACGATGGGAAAACCAACCTAGAATTTTCACCTCTTTTTGTGCTATCAAGTTCAAAAAACTCAACAAGATCTTCAACTTTTTTGGACTTTGATCTCGTGATCATGAAGTACAGCTTTCACTGTGTCCACATTCATATATTTTTGGGTACTACAGAGTCACCAAATGTTCTAACTATACGGCATGAAGGCGAACATTAAACCCTCAATACTATGGGATATTTCTGAGACAAAAATAGTCTGTCCCATTGGGCATGCCAAAAACTGTTGGCACAGGTGGGTTTGTCAATTTGAAATAATGCTTATCCCACCGACTATGGATTTTTGGAGACAGAAGAAGTCTGTCCCACCGGGCGTGCCAAAAACTGTTGGTCATGAATCTGCCATAGGAAAGGATTTTCTATGTCTATGCACCCTAGACCCGGCCAACATTGAAAGGCTGGGAGAAATAAATGTCTCCCAGACCAATCTCCAGAGAGGGCTGGTTCCCTTACTAAATCTAAGCTTGATTTCAGACTAAAGTTGCAGGAAAGAAATGGGAAATATACAAAAAGGAATGGGAAATTACTGAAAGAGACGGGAAATATGGCTAAGGCCGAATTTATATGATCGGGGAAAGAAACTCAGCAAGAATTTAACCTCAAGTGCATAAACAACATATAATAATAGAATACAGCATAATCCACTTACGACCTTGCACAGACAACCTTCAAGATTGCGTTCTAGAACTCACTTCCTCATTTGCAATATTCAAACTCAAATACAGAATTGAAATCTAACAGCAAATTATAAAGACGAGCATAACTGAGAAATACATGAAATAGAATGAAATCACACAGAAAGACGTTTGCAAAATCAAAGGCCAAATATCTTTCATTCATGCAAAGAACTTGAAAGCTTTCATGCAACCTATCTCTCAAACTCCCAATGATTTTTCTAGAGAAGTAAATTGATATTTAATGAAGTCTTGCTTCTCTACAGCATTAAAAACAGGCAACGGACTTCCTCGAGATCTACAAAATGTGCAACAAAAACAAGGAAATGATCCCCTTAAACCAGCCTCGGAGAAACCAGAAATTAAATGGAATAAGGAACCGATCGTCTTCATTAAATGGTTGTTCTTGAAACATGCTTGAACCGTTAGAAAAATCATGAACAGAAGCTTTGAACAATGGGCGTCTTCAATTCTTGTGGCTTGGACATGTTCCTCTACCTTGTATACATTGGAAAGCAGCAAAACATTTAATTTTGGAGTGCTTTTAATCCTTGGAAATCACAATACTTCATCAGGTCATTTGAACCGCTTTCTAGCGTGAAACTGTAACAGGTCGCGAAATCGCGACATGTCACGAAATCGTGACATTTCTCTGCTCCGTACACTTTGTCACCTTGGGACTGCAAAAATCAACCACGTCATGAAATCGTGACGTATTTGGCTATTTGGTCTCCTTTGCCACCTTAGCTCACAAAAACATGACGCATCATGAAATTGCAACGTTCCATACTATTCTGCTCTTTCTCCGCTTTGTTTTCGTGAAACAGCAACATGTTGCAATTTTGTGACAGTTTTCTCTTACCTTGTACGGTCCAGCTCTCAACCTGCAAAAACATGACATTCTTATCTCATATGGTTCTTTCATCTTCAGCACATCATGAAATCATGACAGGTTTTATGTTCTTCTTATTTTTGCCTTTTGCCTCACAAAAACGTGACATGTCACGAAATCGCGACAATTTTCCACACTTTGGCCTATCTTCCCAATATGTCATGAAATCGTGACCTTTCTTTGCTTTCTCTACTGTTTTCGCTTCCTGTTGCGATATCGCGACGTCTTCTTCTTGCTTGCCCCCATCTTCAAAAATGTTGCGAAATCGTGACGTCTTTCATGCCTTATGCTTTTTCTTCAACCTTGCCGCGACCACGCAACACATCGCGATATCGCGACGTCTTTCGCCTTTTGTGTCGTGTTCATTATTCTATCACGATATCATGACGAGATTCATTTTCATCACCCTTGGTTTAGTTATGCCATGATTTTGCAACAATTTTGCTACGCTACCTTCATTGACCATTTTGACCGTGATTTTGGAACATGTCGCGAAATCGTGACAACTTTGCTGCTTTGTCCTTTTCTACCTTTGGCATCACGAAACTGTGACCTGTCGTGATTTCATGACACCTTTGCTTTTGACTTCTCTCTCCTCAACAGACCCGCGATAACGCGACATGTTGCGATATCGCGACGGTTTTGAAACTATGCTCTCCATGCTGCTTTTTGTCACAATATCGCGACAGTCTTCGGACTTAGCTTTTTTTGCATCAAAACCTGTAAAGGAGTGAGAACTTCAACATCTTATGCATGAATAATCAACAATTAAAATAATGTGGCAAAAATTCCAACAAGTCCCAAAATGTAAGTTCTTCACAGGTAAAGTAGGTGTCTCCCGAGAAAAACAAAGGCACACCACCCCCTCCAAGCCCATACAAGAGTACTACATCAAGTACTTCAACCGCCACTCCAAGTCCTCCATAGATATCAGTAAGTTCTTCACTAATGGAAATTGATAGAGACTCTCCATCAAGAGGTAAAAGAACATTACAACATCATCCATATTTTCAAATGTTGGATCAGAATTTCCAGAGAAGATTCACTAGAAGCCAAGCTAGTGAAATGAATACAGTTTTGCAACAACTTGAAAATTTACAATTGTATGGGGATGATGACTCCCATGATCCTAGGGGAGATGTAGTAAATTATGCTTTATTAGCTAATGCTCAGCTAGAACCAGCTAGCTATGAGAAGGCTTGTACTCAAAATGTATGGCAAGAAGCCATGAAAGAGGAAATAACCTCTATAAAAAATAATGATACATGGGAGCTAGTAAAGCTACCCAAAGGAAAAAATGTGTTGGATGTAAATGGGTCTACAAGACCAAATACAATGTTGATGGAAGCATTGAGATGCATAAGGTGAGACTAGTAGCAAAAGGTTTTACTCAGAAATTTGGCATTGACTATGAGGAAACCATTGCTCCAATTGCACGATAAGAGACAATCAGTTTTGTTCTTTCCTTAGCAGCCCATAAAGGATGGAATGTTCAACACATGGATGTGAAAAGTGCTTTTTTGAATGGATACTTGACAGAGGAGGTTTATGTTCAACAACCTCAAGGCTTTCAAGAACAGGGAAAGGAGAACCTTGTTTATAAATTGAAAAAAGCACTTTATGGCCTTAAGCAAGCACCAAGAGCTTGGTAATCACGCATTGATGGCTATTTTGGCAAGTATGGATTCACAAGAAGTAAAAGTGAACCAAATTTTATACTACCTAAAGCATGGAGTAGACATTCTCATAGTTTTTTTGTATGTGTATGATCTAATATTTATGGGTAGTAACACTAAAATGAATATGGAGTTCAAAAACTCAATGATGAAACAATTTGAGATGAAAGATCTTGGTCTAATGTGACACTTCATAGGCATGGAAGTGCATCAATCAAACAAAGGGATCTTCATATGTCAACACAAGTATGCTCGAGACATGATCAAGAAATTTTACATGGAGCAGTACAAATCAGTTGCAACTCCAATCGGACATGGGATCCAATTGAGCAAGGACGATGGAGCATCAAAGGTTGACATGACCACTTACAGAAGCATGGTTAGGAGTTTGATGTTTCTCACCAACACAAGGCCCGATATTCAATATGTTATTTCTCTAGTTTTAAGGTTTATGGTAAGTCCATATGAGCTGCATCTACATGCAACTAAAATAATCTTAAGATATGTAAAAGGTACATTGGATTTTTGAATCCATTACCAAAAATGTAATTCTATGAAATTATTTGGCTTCAGTGATAATGATTGGGGCAGCAATATATATTATAGGAAATCTACATCAAGAAATTGTTTTAGTCTAGGGTCTGGACTAATTACATGGAGTTCCAAGAAACAAACTGTTGTAGCATTGTCATCTACTGAGGCTGAGTATATAGCCATCACACATGCTAGTACTCAAGTCCTATGGTTGAGAAAATTCCTTGAAGAGAATGGGAAATTCAAATTGGTCCAACTCGATTGTATTGTGATAATATAAGTGCCATTCATTTGGCATAAAATCCAATCCACCATAGCAGATCAAAGCATTTTGATATGAAGTATCACTTCAATCGAGACATGGTGGAATAGCAGATAGTTGAGCTTCAATATTACAACACTTTGGATAACATTGCAGACATCTTCACCAAAGGTATAACTAAATCTCAATATATAAATCTAAGATATTGTATAGTCAGTCCTCTCAACTTTAAGGGAGATAATGTTGGAAGTTAAAGCGATAAAAGGTAAAAAAAAAAAATTGACAACGGTTAGCTTTGGACCTTACCATTTTACCTCCTTGGACGGTATATGACTAGACAGACTGGACAGCATGGATGGCAGGGAGTTCGACTCCTATTTCCTTTCCTCCTTTCCCCCCTATTTTTCTTCTTCCCTATTTATTACCTAAGTTTTCTAAGGTAGTTAATTCTCCTATTATTTAAGCATTGCAAAACACTGCATTTTGGTGAATTAATAATACTTTACTTTTTTTCTATTGCTCCACCTAACTACCATGCCACATAAATGAAAAGAGAGAAAACAAAATCCAAGAAGTCATCTGTATGTAAGGATGTAACATGCTAGTAAATATCTACTGTATATGCTACAACATCAACATGAGCATCCACATAAGAAAAGTGTGGAGATGTATCCTATAAAATATCTGAAGTAGGTGCTATAGCATCAACCTCATCATCCAAAACATCATGAGATAGTGACTCCAAAAATCAAGATGCAATGTCACAAATGACATTTTCCATGCAAGCAATTGTAATAGAAGGTGCCTTGGGCAAAAACTTTCTTTTCAACATATGATAAGCAAGGTGAGGTGTGTTCTTGTGAACTCCAATAAATTTTTGAATCCTACAACAAATTTAATAATAAAGCATGCTAGATATCCTTAAATTATTCATGAACCATGTCCTATACTCCTTATCCTTCACCATTGTTTTAGGTTTTGGAGTTATGAACAAAGGATCCAAACCTTCACTTTGACATAATGAACAAAGTACCTTAAACCATGCTTCAAAAGTTTTAGCATTTGCCTCTATGCTAAGTTTAAAAAATAAGTTTCCAAGATGTCCTCAAAAGTAGAAGAACCCCCCCAAAATCAAATGTCATTATAATGTAAGAGGTCTAGTGTGATGTCACAAGATGGTGCAAAATGCCATACAAGGTGGTACAAAATACCACAAAATCACACCAATGCACAGATGAAGCTTCCAAACTGTAAAAAATCTCCTCTCCTTTAAACTAAGTAAGGAATATTGGCACAAGAGGATGCACCACAACAAAGCAAGGGAAGTTAAAGACAAAGGACTTCTCAAGTATAACAATGTGTAGGCTCCACCAATAATGAAAACCAAGTAAGTTGATAATAAATGTCTAAACTAAGTGTACAAACAACAAATGAAGGAATATGGGACTTTATAACAATAGTCCTTATACCTGTTCAAGTGCAAAAACCTTTTCATTATGCGATATTGAGAGTGCAGTCCTAAAATCATTATAAATGTCTAAATACATATCCAAATGATCTTAAATTTTAGAGACATCAAAAAAATGAATTTACAGGCCTATAAAACATTTTCTGAGCAAATCTCAATATTTCTCCCAAACAAATGAGTTTATTAAAAATAGTAAAATCACTGTAACAATCAAAATATAGCTCCAAATTCTAGTATAGGTAGAAGAGATTTCAGGATGCTGGTGATGATCTAAAAATGGAAGGAGACACAAACTAGCCAAAAAAATTCCATGAAGGACCCGATCCCAAAAACTAAAGCTTCCACACCAATCTTCAAACCTGTGAGAGAAACAAATGCACAACACTCACAAATGGATGACTGCAACACCTATTGCTTTGATACCATGAAAGGAATGATAATCAGATCATTCCAAGTTGTAAGAATCTCGAGTGTTAACAGAACACCAAATTCAACCAAAATAAGAATCTAAAAGAAAATTGATAGCATAAACTTACAAATGGATATGCAAAACAATGAGCAACAATATCATATATCATACCTGAATAATGAATTTCTTCCCTGAGTACAATGAAGGTGCCTTACTTATATTGACAAGAATGATCAACCATAGTTGTCGGATCAAGCTAAGGACAAGTATCCATCATAGAAAATGAATAAGTGATATGGTCCAAATATTTGTAACCGCTATGGAGAGAAAGAATCTCAACCCTTCAAATATACCTAAAAATATCTCCATAACCTCTAGGAATAGTCAAACCTAAAAATATCCCCATAATATCTAAGAAATTAATATGCAACATATCAAAATATCTAAATAAGATAAATGAAATATCCACACATAAGTGGGTGGGGAAAATACTTTGAATAACTAAATAAAAGGGAATAAATTACCTAGGTGAACATGAGCTAAGGTAAAAAACCTACTCTAACACCCCCCTCAAATGAAGCTAGGTGCCAAAAAATAAAGTGTTATATCCATAGTATGAGTCCCAGCAACAAGGCCTGATTACGTACTCATGTACAATGTGTATCCATATGCCCTCAAACCAAAAGTAGAGAAAAAACATCCTTCTAGAAAGAGAGAAGAAGTAATAATGGAGCCAAGGAGTGCTCCCAACACCCCCTATGATGACGACCTTCATGAATTCCTATGAAGAAGTGGATGCCTTTGAGATGAACAATGTGTCTCCCACGAGGAAGAAAGTAGCCATGAAGTATCCACCAAATGTCTTCCCACTCCAAGTGAGTGTGAGAATATGGGAACAAAATATAGATTGATGACGTAGAATCCTTCAAACTGAGTTGAAGTGAAGAAGATGTCACCAATAAATTATGAAATGAATCTCCAAGAATGTAGAAGCCCAAATCAACACCAAAATAGGGTAGAATATAGTCCCAATAAACATCCAAAATATTAATATGCACAAAACCATGAGTGTGTAAAAGTGGAAGAGATGGGTGAAAAAAGGGTCCACAAAGGAAGAATTACAAGGAGGAGATACAATATATACATCATCATCAAATAAATGAATGAGCTCCTCATACATGTTAATAAAATCACATGTGTGACTCTCAATGAAGAGAGGCAACACCATCCAAGAATTCATCTATATGTAAGGATGTAACATGCCATGAAATATCTACTGTATATGCTACAACATCAACATGATCATCCAAATAAGAAAAGTGTGGAGATGTATCCAATAAAATATCTGAAGTAGGTACTATAGCATCAACCTCATAATCCAAAACATCGTGAGATAGTGACTCCAAAAATCAAGATGCAATGTCACAAATGACGTTCTCCATGCAAGCAATTGTAAGGTAAGGTGCCTTGGGTAAAAACTTTCTTTTCAACATATGATAAGCAAGGTGAGGTGTGTTCTTGTGAACTCCAATAAATTTTTGAAGACCCCCACAAAATGAATAATAAAGCATGCTAGAGATCCTTAAATTATTCATGAACCTTGTCCTATACTCCTTATCCTTCACCATTGGTTTAGTCTTTGGAGTTATAAATAAAGAATCCAAACCTTCACTTTGACATAATGAACAAAGTACCTTAAACCATTCTTCAAATGTTTTAGCATTTGCCTCTATGCTAATTTTAAAAAAAGAAGTTTCCAATATGTCCTCAAAAGTAGAAGAACCCCCCCAAAACCAATTGTCATTATAATGTAAGAGGCCTAGTGTGATGTCACAAGATGGTGCAAAATGTCATACAAGGTGGTACAAAATACCACAAAATCACACCAATGCACAGATGAAGCTTCCAAACTCTGAAAAATCTCCTCTCCTTTAATGTAAGTGAGGAATATTGGCACAATATGATGCACCACAACAAAGCAAGGGAAGTTAAAGACAAAGGACTTCTCAAGTACAACAATGTGTAGGCTCCACCAATACTAAAAATCAAGTTGATAATAAATATCCAAACTAAGTGGACAAACAACAAATGAAAGGAGATGAGACTTTATAACAATAGTCCTTATACATGTTCAAGTACAAAAACCTTTTCATTATGCGATATTGAGATTGCAGTCCTAAAATAATTATAAATGACTAATTACATATTGAAATGATCTTAAATTTTAGAGACATCAAAAAAATGAATTTACAGGCCTAAAAAATATTTTTTGAGCAACTCTCAATATTTCTCGCAAACAAATAAGTTTATTATAAATAGTAAAATCACTGTAACAATCAAAATATAGCTCCAAATTCTAGTATAGGTATAAGAGATTTCAAGAGGCTGGTGATGATCTAAAAATGGAAGGAGAGACACAAACTGGCCAAAAAAAATCCACCAAGGACCCGATCATAAAAACTAAAGCTTCCACACCAATCTTCAAACCTGTAAGAGAAAAAATTGTACAACACTCACAAATGGATGACTGCAACACCTATTGCTTTGATACCATGAAAGGAATGATAATTATATCATTCCAAGTTGTAAGTATATCGAGTGTTAACAGAACACCAAATTCAACAAAAACAAGAATTTAAAAGCAAATTGATAGCATAAACTTACAAATGGATATGCAAAACAATGAGAAACAATATCATATATGATACCTGAATAATGAATTTCTTCCCTGAGTACAATGAAGGTGCCTTGCTTATATTGACAAGTATTATCAACCATAGCTGTAGGATCAAGCTAAGGACAAGTATCCATCGTAGAAAAGGAATAAGTGATATGGTCCAAAGATCTGTAACTACTATGGGGAGAAAGAATCTCAACCCTTAAAATATACCTAAAAATATCCCCATAACCTCTAGGAATAGTCAAACTTAAAAATATCTCCATAATATCTAAGAAATTAATATGCAACATCTCAAAATATCTAAATAAGATAAATAAAATATACACACATAAGTGGGTGGGGAAAATACATGGAATAACTAAATAAAAGGGAAATAAATTATCTAGGTGAACATGAGCTAAGGTAAATAACCTACTCTAACAATCCCCTCAAGTGAAGATAGGTGCCAAAAAATAAAGTGGTATACCCATAGTATGAGTCCCAGCAACAAGGCCTGATTACATACTCATGTACAATGTGTATCCATAAGCTCTCAAACCAAAAGTAGAGAAAAAAACATCCTTCTAGAAAGAGAGAAGAAGTAAGAATGGAGCCAAGGAGTGCTCCCAACACCCCTTATGATGATGAAATCCATGAAGAATTCCTATGAAGAAGTGGATGCCTTTGCAATGAACAATGTGTCTCCCACGAGGAATAAAGTAGCGATGAAGTATCCACCGAATATCTTCCAACTCCAAGAAAGTGTGAGAATATGGGAACAAAATATAGATTGATGATGTAGAATCCTTCAAGCTGAGTTGAAGTGAAGAAGATGTCACCAATGAATTATTAAATGAATCTCCAAGAATTTAAAAGCCCAAATCAACACCAAAATAGAGTAGAATATAGTCCCAATCAACATCCAAAATATTAATATGCACAAAACCATGAGTGTGTAAAAGTGGAAGATATGGGTGAAGCACATCCATCAAGTAAGAATCACATGTCCTATTGCATAAGTGATGATGATCCCATGGAAGTAGCAAGAGAAATAAGTGGAGGCTTAGAAGCCTCAAAAGAATCAACATGGTATTCAGGATCTCCATGTGAGATTCCAACTGAAGATAAAATCTTTGTATCCAACTCCTATAGGAGTACATCATCCAATGTGAAAGAAACGAAAGAAGAAAATGGTGGACAAGGTGGATCATTCAAAGGAGATCACAGAAAAAAAAGGGTCCACAAAGGAAAAATTACATGGAGGAGATACAATGTATACATCATCATCAAATAAATGAATGCAATCCTCATACATGTCAATAAAATCACATGTGTGACTCTTAATGAAGAGAGAGGCAACAAAATTCAAAAATTCATTTGTATGTAAGGATGTAACATGCCATGAAATATCTATTGTATATGCTACAACATCAACATGATCATCCACATAAGAAAAGTGTGGATATGTATCCTATAAAATATCTGAAGAAGGTACTATATCATCAACCTCATCATCCAAAACATCGTGAGATAGTGACTCCAAAAATAAATATGCAATGTCACAAATGATGTTCTCCATGCAAGCAATTGTAAGAGAATGTGCCTTGGATAAAAACTTTCTTTTAAACATATGATAAGCAAGGTGAGGTGTGTTCTTGTGAACTCCAATAAATTTTTGAAGCCCCTCACAAACTGAATAATAAAGCATGCTAGAGATCCTTAAATTATTCATGAACCATGTCATATACTCCTTATCCTTCACCATTGGTTTGGGTTTTGGAGTTATGAAAAAAGGATCCAAACCTTCACTTTGACATAATGAACAAAGTACCTTAAACCATGCTTCAAGAGTTTCAACATTTGCCTTTATGCTAAGTTTTAAAAAAAGAAGTTTTCAATATGTCCTCAAAAGTAGAAGATCCTCCCCAAAATCAAATGTCATTATAATGTAAGAGGCCTAGTGTGATGTCACAAGGTGATGCAAAATGCCACACAAGGTGGTGCAAAATACCACAAAATCACACCAATGCACAGATGAAGCTTCCAAACTCTAAAACATCTCCTCTCCTTTAAACTAAGTGAGGAATATTGCCACAAGAGGATGCACCACAACAAAGCAAGGGAAGTTAAAGACAAAGGACTTCTCAAGTACAACAATGTGTAGGCTCCACTAATACTTAAAACCAAGTAAGTTGATAATAAATGTCCAAACTAAGTGGAAAAAAAACAAATGAAGGAAGATGAGACTTTATAACAATAGTCCTTATACCTGTTCAAGTGCAAAAACCTTTTCATTATGCGATATTGAGATTGTAGTCCTAAAATCATTATAAATTTTTAAATACATATCCAAATGATCTTAAATTTTAGAGACATGAAAAATTTGAATTTACAACACTAGAAAACATTTTTCTAAGCAACTCTCAATATTTCTCCCAAACAAATGAGTTTATTAAAAATAGTAAAATCACTGTAACAATCTGAATACAGCTCCAAATGCTAGTATGGGTAGAAGAGAGTTCAAGAGGTTTGTGATGATTTGACAATGGAGGGAGAGACACAAACTGGCCAAAAAAACTCCACCCAAGGACCCGATCACAAAAACTAAAGCTTTCACACCAATATTCAAACATGTAAGAGAAATAACTGCACAACACTCACAAATGGATGACTGCAACACCTATTTCTCTAATACCATGAAAGGAATGATAATCAGATAATTCCAATATGTAAGGATATCAAGTGTTAACAGAACACCACATTCAACCAAAACAAGAATTTGAAAGCAAATTGATAGCATAAGATTACAAATGGATATGCAAAACAATGAGCAACAATATCATACATGATACCTGAATAATTAACTTTTTCCCTGAGTACAATGAAGGTGTCTTGCTTATATAGGCAAGGATGATCAACCTTAGTGATAGGATCAAGCTACAGAAAAATATCCACCGTACAATAGGAATAAGTGATATGGTTCATAGATTTGTAAATGCTATGGGGAAGAATAATCTTAACCCTCCAAATATACCTAAAAATATCCCCATAATATCTAAGAAATTAATATGAAACATCTCAAAATATCTAAATAAGATAAATGAAATATCCACACATAAGTGGGTGGGGAAAATACATGGAATAACTAAATAAAATGGAAATAAATTATCTAGGTGAATATGATCTAAGGTAAACATCCTACTCTAACACTTACAATAACACCTGCACCACAAAATGGATAATGCTTCTCACTGAATTTGATCTTGAGTTCATTAGCCAAAAATCCATTAAATGTTAGGTCATAGTTGATCAACTTGTGGAAGCTCCATTTCTTAGTGATCAACCCTTGATTATTGAGCTCCCAGATGAATCAGTATTTACTATCACTAAACAAGAAGAAGTTATTCCAAAGGAAGATGTCAATATCACACTATTCTTTGACGGTTCTAAGTGCAAAAAAGGTCAAGGTATTGGATTCGTGTTTCATACACTACAGGGAATACCTATTCTCTTATCATTCAAACTTGACTTCCAATGCACAATGCGGAGTATGAATTCTTAATATTAGATCTTTAAGTAGCTTTATCTATGGGTATAAAGCATATCAAGATATTTTGTGATTCTCAACTTATCGTTCGATAAATTAATGAAGAATACCAATGCAAAGAACCTACCATAAATCTTTACCATAAAGTAGCAATGAAATTGCTCACCAAATTTAATTGGTATGAAATCAATAGATTGCCACATTTGACTAATATATTTGCATATGTGATGGCCTCTCTAGGATCATTGATTCCAAAGAACTTCAAAGGAGAGGTACAACCACTCATTGTTACAACGATCTCTAAATCTACAATTATCCATGCTAAATCTAAAGATGAAAAGGATGTTTGCTTTATCCATTTGAATCCATATGAGCCTTGGTCAAGCCAAATAATAGTATTTTTCAAGTTTGGAATACTCCCATAAGATTTGTCATGCACTACTAAACGCACTTTCAAGCAAAAAATGGCTTATTTCACTCTCTTGGGGGACGTGTTGTATACATGTGGTTATGACGAAATCCTCCTTAATTTTCTCGAGTCTGTAGAGGCACAAAGAGCCATAGTTGAATCTCATGATGGTACTTGTGGTGGTCATTTTAGTAGAATGGCTATTGAAAAGTGTATTCTATCCATGGGTTACTATTGGCCCACAATGGAACGCGATTGTTGCTCTTACGTCAAGCACTATAAGCAATGTCAAGAGCATGCTAATTTAAATCATGTGCCATCACAAGAATTACAACCTATTCAAATACTTTTGCCCTTTTCACAATGGGATCTTGATTTGATTAGAAAAATATTTCCTCCTTCCTTGGGATAACATACATGCATCATCACAACCACTGAATACTTCACAAAGTAGGTTGAGGTAATTCCTCTAACTAGTATGATAGGATTTTGAATTGTGGACTTTATAATTCACCATATCATCTATCATTTGGTATTCCCTCAAAAATCATATTTTATAATGGTAATTCTTTCAATAACAAGGATGTTTGATCACTTTGCGAGAAATATAATATCCAACACAGTTTCTCGACTCCTTACTACCCACAAGCAAATGGACAAGTTGAGGCTTCCAACAAGACCTTAATTCCTTTTCTCAAGAAATTATTCAAATAAAATCATAGATATTGGAATATCAAATCCCCTTGGCATTATGGGTTTATCAAACAAGCATCCACATACCTACTGGGGCAATGCCATTTTCATTGGTCTATGGAGTTGAATAAATCATGCCTCTTGATCTTGAGATTCCCTCATTGTAAATTTCACTACAGGAATTCATAAATGAGGATACTACTAGACAAGCACTTTTTGACCAACTCATGCTTCTTTATGAAAGGTGATTCAATGCTTTAGAGCATTTACGATTTTATCAGGACCACCTAAAGCGTGCTTACAATGCAAAAGTTCATCTACGTGAATTCCAAGTAGGATATCTTGTTCTTAAAGAGAATCAACAAAACACCAATGCATTGTCGCATCTTCATGATAAATTCATGGCTAATTGGCTAGGTCCATACATTGTCATTAATAAAGTAGGTAAAGGAACTTATAGGCTTGCCAATCTAGAGGGGTTTGAAAAACCCAAACCACTTAACATCATCCACTTGAGAGTATTCTATGCTTAATGTAATTTATGTATATGTATATATACATGGCTAATACACAAAAACAATATTGCATTTCACTTTGCATTTCACACATTACATTTTACAACATTGCATTGCACACATTACATTTCACTAATTGCATTTCATACATTGCACTTCACACATTACATTCATACCATCATTTTCACACATTTTATTTCATATTAGGAGGTCATTTATTCAATTTAGATAATAATTGGTCCAATAAAGTTTTGTTGCCTTAATCAAGGACACCTTCATATCACCATCCATGTCATTACACCATTCCATCAATTTGACTTGTCATTTATAAACCACATTTTCATAATCCCTAGGTGTTTTCGGTCACTCTACTACTCCTTTTATTTTAATAAAACTTTGATTCATGTCGAGTTTTCTTTGTGACCAAGACACATTTTCACTAAAAAACCTTGAGTTCTAACAATTGACTCTAAATATTCTTGAACCAAACACAAATCACACATCTTAAAATCATCTTGTGTCAAAGAGGGATAATACCATAAATGGTTGAACCTTGAAGTGAAAAGGGTATTCCTTGCTTGTCCCATTATGCACATAGTCAAAAAATAAAAAATAATGGTTTGCACCACCATCACAATTACTTCCAAATACTAGAAAGAGTAGTAAGGATAGGTTAAAATTATCATCATACTTCGGTTGAGAATTCGATTCCCCAAAGCTCTATATCTTTTACACATCACACACCACATATCCTCAAGTTGTAAGGATATAACTATATTTCCAATAAGACGGTTAGGTAGTCTGAATCCCCAAAGCTTAGAGATCATATTCTTGGACTATGGAGCTAATATCCATCAGGGCTATAGATGCTTGACTGGCAGTGGAGTACGCTCATGCATGGTGACATGTCTCTCTTGAAGAGACCTTTGACCACACATAAGGACAAACTAACTTCTTGGTATTCTCCATAACAAATGTCATCTCAATTTATTCAAGATGTGTTAATGAACTCACTTGCACACACACTAGTTCTTGATTACCTCGAGTCATTACAATATTCATGATTTGGTAAATGAATTCACTGCACACACATTTGGTCTTAGAGAAAATTAGATAGTAGTTAGTGAGTTTGTTAGATACCACTAGTATGTTTGAGTCTTTGCAAAAAAATTAGTCTTCCATATCAAAATCCATATCTTCTTCCATATTAACATTCATATCATTACATGAGTCTTCCATATCACATGCCACCATTTGGTGCCCTTGATTAAACAACAATATTATACATGCTCAAGTAAAATCTAAACTACGAATGATCATTAGATCATTAATTAATTTGTATTCATACACATTATCATTGCATTATCATCCATCACACATATGCACATGCATTCAAACAACAACATCCACACACAAGCATTCACAAAAAAAAAAACAAACTCCATGTATATATATAATTTGCATATGCAAATATTTCTAGAACGTTCTATACAACAACATAACTTGGGGGTACTCAAGGTATCACACCTCCCCCACAAATTCAACAAACAATTCAATCACTCAATCACATTCACATCATCAACAAGTCAATTGCCAGGTTCAAAATATTGTGTCCTTTTGTCAAAGGTTGAGCCCTTTGCCTCGCAAACACACATCAAAGTCAAAAAGCTCCAAAGATCCTAACTCCTTTGGTTACAGTTCAATTCAAAAGGCTCCAAAGGAACCAAACTCCTTTGGTCACATACACATCACATTTGTTGGACATTTTGAGCTTATTTAGTTGTCATTGATGTCAAGGTGAAAAGTTGTCATTGATGCCAAAGTGAACACATGATGCTATCATTAACACCATGGAGTACATCATTATTAACACTAGGAAGCAATACAAAGAGATAGAGAAAAGTTGTCCAAATATGTTTTTATAAGATTTTTTTTTAAAACCATGATGGCACATTAAAAGTTTTTTTATTAAAACCATAATGATAGTTCTCTAATATTGTGATGGCAAAATTAAGGTTTTTATTAAAACCAAGGTGACAAAATTATTTTTCATCAACCCAATGAAGTGCAACTGACAATTTGATATTAACTCAATGAGGGTTTTAATTTTTTATTAAATTCTAAAGTTTATAAATTAAATTTATAATATTTAAATTCTTTTGAATTTAAATTAATTATAAATTATAATTTATACAAGTCGATGTCATCAAGTCGAATCATCCATCGACGTTGTATGCAAAGCAAATGAAGGGTATTTAAACCCTAAGACAAACCTTAGGAAAAGGCATCCTCCGAATTTGAGAAACAGTGAAAAATACGAAGCCTCTGAAAATGAAAAGAGATATTACAGAGCAAGGCAGTGCATCCTGTTTGAAGAAGCACATCATGTTCGAGCAAGGATTGAGGCAGAAGGTACAAAAATCATGGTCTAGCTTGGTGCTAGACGTAAGAGAAGGTCAAAGGCTTTGAAGCCTTTGTGAAAGGCTTAAGCTACCTTAGTGCTTAAGTTAAGCACGTGGGATGCATAGCTCACATGGATAACAAGCCATAGCTAAGGTGTCAACCGAGGAAGAAAGCACAAGTTCGAAACTCCGAATTTGTGGCAGGGGGTTTCACCAAAGGTTTTTATAATTTGATTTTAATTTTTGCATATTGCTAAGGTTTAGGAGGCATAAGGGAATGTTTGTGGAATTTTATCATTGTGCTAAGGTTTTAAGGGTGTTTATGATATTTGATTAATTGTGCTAAAGGTTAGGGAGTCATAAGGTGATATTGGTTTATTTACCTAAGTGGTAAATAGGTGCTTTATTAAGGTAAATATTATTTTACCTTAGGAGATAGAAATTATGCAGATGCACATAGATGTGTTTTAATCCCTGTTGTACACATACCCATAGGAGAAGTTACTGTGTGCACAAGCTTCTATCCAAAAATTTACAGGATTGAAGTTATTGTGGTTTGACATCACCAAGGAAAGTTGTACCTGGATGGATGAATTTGGAGTAACCATCGCCATCGCTAAGGAATTTTGTGTTAGGGTGGATGCGATTGAGGGCATTTCATCATACGATATCCTAAGGTTTTAAAAAAAAAATTAAAATTGTGTGATTGGAGATCACGCAAAACAAGTGTGCACCATTTGGGAGAGAGAGCTCATGACTGGAGGAGCCATCCATGAAGCCCTAATCATGGCATAGATTTTTTAAATATTTATTGGCTATCATGCAATAAAAGGCATATCATGCCTTAGTACTTTCATCCGCAAGCATGGAGGATTTGGTCAGGTGACCTCGTGCTAGGGCACTTGCCAAGAAGGCACAAGTTCAAATCGTGTGAAGAATTTTTTTGTTTCAAAAGACTATTAAAATAATATAAGGTATATCATACCTTATTTATCTCATCCACAAAAATAGTGGAGTTGGTCAAGAGAGTATTTGCCACTGTCTCTCCCATAGCATTCAATTTGGCTCTTAATTTTGCCACTATGCATTGAAAGAGTTCAACTATCTCACCAGATTTTATACTCAATGTATGTAGTTGAGATTGAAGGTTAAGAATAGTGGACTGATTCTTCCCTTCATAAATGGTAATCAAAGCATCCCAAGCTTCTTTACCAAATTTTGCATCACAAATATGAGGCTAGACCTCATCTGTAGTAGCAAGCAGAATAAACATGAGACACCTTTTATTCTTCTTATCAAATACCTCTTGATCTAGTTCTATTGTTGTAGTACGTTTTGTAGTGCCAGTCACTACATCCCATAAATTTTCAACCTGATGGATAGCCCTCATCTTTGTCTTCCATGGTGCAAAATTAGAACCTTTGAGCAACTGTGAATCTAACAGATATTTTTGGATAGTGGCCATTGTGAAGGTTCCTTATAACACCAAATGGTCCCCCTTTCTTTATACTTACAAAGAGTACGTGAAAGGTAATTCAATCAAATTGATGGCACCTACCTCAAAACCCTTTTGAAAAAGGATGATGAGTTGGAGGATTTTAAGCCAAACCATAAAAAATAATTAGGGTATAAAATGGAATGAATATCAAAACTAGCTTTCCTTATTTCTCCCCGATGATTTATAGAGAATGTTGGACATTTTGAGTCCCTAAGATGAAATGTTGTCATTGATGTCAATAGAGCAATAAATGTCAAAAGGATCTATGAAGGGTTTTTGTGAAAACCAATGGAGGGAAAATAAAAGGTTTTATTTAAAACCATGGAGAGCATATTTGATCTAGCTTTTTCTTTCGTTTTGTCGAAAAAGGTGCCCTGGTGATGGAGTTATTTGAGTTTTAATGTTTGGTTTAAATTTTAATTGTTTAAAATTTAACTTCAAATTTAAATGGAAAGTTTCCCGTCGACGTCATCATGCAAATACAATTCTAATATTTCTGTCGACTTCTTCAAAGTGTTATTAAACACTATATAAAGGGGTGGCAATTAAACCAAATAATCATCCTTACTCTCGTGTGTTAATTGCCTTGGAATTTGAAAGAGCTCATGCGAATTGTTGAAAAGGAAATAGAGAAGAAAGCACAGTGATTTGGAAATCTCAAACGTGGTATGAGGCATGGCGCATTGGTGTATCGATTTTGCTAAGACTGTGGGCAGTGCAAATATCAGGGATCGAATCCCCTTGACGGTAGTGTGTGGGAAGCACTTTGGCACTTTGTCCTTTGTAGCAAGCGGAGGAATATTAAAGGCCCTTTTGGCCTTTGTTTTTCCAATGAGCGCTTTGGCTCGGTTGGAATCTTAGCCGCGACTAAGATGCTCGCGATGTGTGATGAACGCGGGTTTGAATCCCCTTGAGAGGTATTTACGTTTTTGCCTTTAATAATTTTTATTAGCCCTAAATTTTGGAGTTATAAGGTATTTAATGGGAATTAAATTTTATCATTAGGGTTGTGATTATTATTGCAAAAGCATATTTGATTTATGTTTTATTTTGATGGAAATGGAGAATTGATTTTAGGATAAATGAGTTGTTAAAGTGATATTGAGAGATTTATTGTGGGTTATTTTTAATAAGGGTTTTTATTAAAATAGACTTTGGTGGATGTGTTTATGAAGTTGGAGTGAAAAGGGTGTAAATTAAGTTATGCTTTTATTGTGATTATTTAAAATACCACTAACCCTTATTAATATTGAAAAGGAAATTTGTGATTAAGTGTGGCAAATTTTTTGGATAACTTATTAGCATCAAAAAGGTATGGGCACATTCTCCTATTGATTGTTTGTGGTGGTTGATTTTTGAAATATCATTGGAGTGAAAAGGATTAACTGAAGTTTCCTTTGTGAAGATGGTTGGTTGAATTCTTCAAGGTTTTCTGATTTATGAGTTGTATTTAAACCTTGTTTCATTAGCATTGTTGTTGAAGCCCATTGATGATGAAATGAACTTGAACATGAGCTAGAAAATAACATGAGTATCATTGTTATGTGAGACTTGAGATAAAGCATTGTTGGAAACATTTTGAGTTGGTTGATACATGCTTGAACTAGGGTTTGTGATAAATGGTTATTCCTTGATGTGATTGGTTGAGTTGAGTTGGTTAATCCTAGTCAAGTGGATGTGTGAAATGGTTGTTCAAGTTCCATAAAACAAACTATTCTATATTTTGATTTGATTTGAGATTGATATTGAAGAATAGGACATATTGAGTCTCTAACAATTCTCTTTATGCTTCTATTGAGTTGAGATTAGGATTTGAGTATAGAACATATAGAGTCTCCAACAATTATCTTTATGCTTCTAGGAGATTGATTTGAGTTAAGATTGAGATTTAAGAATAGGACATATTGAGTCTCTAACAATTCTCTTTATGCTTCTATTAATTTGAGATTGGGATTTGAGTATAGAACATATAGAGTCTCTAACAATTCTATTTATGCTTCTATGATATTGAATTGAGATATTGATTGTACTTTGAGTATAGAACATATTGAGTCTCTAATAATTCTCTTTATGATTCTATGATATTGAACAAGTTCTGTGTGAGCTTGTTAAGTAGATTTGAGACAAGTCTTTGAGAAGGCTTGTGGACTGTTTTGAGTTAAGCTTTTGTGAAAGCTTACTAAACAAATTTGAGCAAGTCCAAGAGAGGACTTATTGAACAGATTTGAGCAAGTCCAAGAGAGGACTTATTGAGCAGATTTGAGCAAGTCCAAGATAGGACTTATTGAGCAAATTTGAGCAAGTCCAAGAGAGGACTTATTGAGAATATTTGAGCAAGTCCAAGAGAGGACTTATTGAGCAGATTTGAGCAAGTCCTAGAGAGTATTTGTTGAGTAGATTTAGACAGGTTTTGTGTGAACCTATTAAGCAGATTTATATAGGTTTTTGGGTGAACCTGTTGAGCATATTTGAGCAGGTTTTGAATGAACCTATTGAGCATAATTGTACTAGACTGACTATATTGTGTTTAGTGCAAGATATTGATCAGAACTATGCTAGACCGATTGAACTATGTTTGGTACAGTATTGAAATAGAGCTTTGGAGGTGATAGAGTATAGAGGACAGAGTATCAATGGATAGAGATCTAGCAGCCAAGACAATTGAAGAAAGATATGAGTGATAAGTCTTCAAGTGGAGAGAGGTCCACCAGTCAGAGCAGCATAGAGATAGAGTCTTCTAGAATATCACTAGCCAGAGCAGAATGGGAAAGAGTTCTCCTATGGAAGAGATCCATGAACTTGAGATTAGGGGATCAACATCTCCTTTGGATCGAGGTCCATAAACATTGTAATTTGGGAAGGATTCCTAAGATATAATTTGAGAAATATTTAGAAGAAATATTTTCTCTGTGGAGGTAGCCCACATTGGGTGAACCATATTAAATCTGTGTCTCTATTATGTGTGGTGTTTTGTGCATTTCTTTGATTACTACTATTGATACTTCTATCTATACATTGCATAATATTTATTTGAGAAGAAAAGTAAAAAGTGGTATTATACTGTTCAACCCCCCTCTCATTATAAGCTTATGTTCTTCAATTGGTATCAGAGTGGGTTCCTTCATAAGAGTTTGACAACTTGAAGAAAAAGTGGTCTAAGAACACAATGGATCAAAAGGATCAAAATAATGAGGCCTTCAATAATATAGTACCAGTATTTGATGGAAGTGACTTCCTATATTGGTGTGTGCTAATGAGATTTCACCTAATGGCACTTGGCAATGAAGTTTGGGATGCAGTGGAATTTGGGTACAATTCATAAATTAATCCTCCTACAGATAAGGAAGGTAGGTTTCTCATGCATGCAAATTCAAGAGATATGAATGCAATTATAAGAGGATTATGTAGATCAGAATCTATGAAGGTAATGGAATGCAAAACAACAAAATATATGTGGGAACTCTTGCAAACCATATATGAAGGAGATAAAAGTGTTAGGAAAGCAAAGATCAAAAATCTCAAAGGAGAATTTGAGAATATAAGAATGAGGGATGATGAAAGCATTTGTGACTATCTCAACAAGGTTGATGAACTTATACATGAGATGAAAGGTCTTGGAATGAAGTTTGATGAATCTGATGCTTGCGACAAGATCTTGAGGACTCTTCCAAAAAGGTATAATGAAAAGTTTCTACCATAGAAACATAAATTGATAGTGATAATCTAGCAAGAAATATTTTGCTTGATATGCTTATAAATTTTGAGATAAGAAGAAAATATCCTATTCCTCCAAAATAAGTTGCATTCAAAGTGGACAGTAAGAAAAAGGGTAAGAAGACAGAATCAAGCAATGAATATTCTAGTGATGAAGAAGCTAACTATGGTAGAAGAGATAAAGGGTTCAAAATACCAATAGATATGAGATCTATTAAATGCTTTAATTGTGGCAAGTTTGGACATTTTGCAACAGAATGCAAAGAGCCAAAGACCAACAATGATGAAGAAAAATAGGATCACACATACAGGGAAGCTGAAAATTACAGGTACCAAAAGAAAAACATGGATGGATAAAATAGACAAGGGAAGAAGTTTTTCCGAAGGCAAAATAGAAGCTACTATATGGATAATCCAAGTAAGTACCAAATTGATAGTGATGCTATCTTTTCATACAATTATAGAGATGAAGTCTTGTTCATGGTTAAGGAAAAATATCAAGTTAAAAAAAATACTCCAGTTATTCTCAATTGTTTTAGATGTGGTAAATTTGGACACCTTGAAGATGATTGCACAAGAGATGGTTATAGTTTCAGTGATGATGATTTTGAATATGCACTTGATAGATCAAATGAGAATCTTCTAATGGATTCAAAAGATAAAGAATTGAGTGATTCTATAAAAATCAATGTTAGTCTTACAATGGCACTGAGAGGGGGGGTGAATCAGTGTAGTTCTTTAACTTGAATTTACAACTCTTAAAACTAAAATAATGAAACCTTAAAACCAGATAAAGCAAGCATCACAAAAGAACATATCACACAACACAATATTTTAACGAGGTTCACCAATTTGGCTACTCCTCAAGAATGACTGCTTGGACTACCATCCAAATCCAGCCTTTGCAAAGCACCAACTTTACAAACAATTTACCAACATCCACTGGAAGGAGCACCAACCCCCGATTTATCCGTACCAACAGAAAGGAGCACCAACCCCTGATTTACCAGCACCTACTGGAAGGAGCACCAACCCCTGATGCCAAGCTACAACCTAGACTTCAATTTTGAATCTATAAGTTTGATATTAAGATACCTTTGCTTTTGCATGACCCTAACTAGTCTTCTCCACCTTTGCATTCTCTACGCACTCTGCTCTTTCTGTGCAAACACTTCGCACACTCTGCTTCGCTGCAATCCAACTTCACGATCATCTTCTCCCTTTTGTGCACTCTGCTCCTTCTACTTTCTCTGTGCAATCACAGATGCACTTAGGACAATTCAACATGACTTCTTTGCTCACTTTGTGCACTTCGCCATCATCTCACCGCTTCTGCACTTTCTACGCTCTTACGACCACATTTCACACTTCGACACATATTCAACAACGCATTCATCGACACTTCAAATCTCCAAACAACCCTCCTTTTATAGCAAAATTCTTGTGATGAAAACCCTAATCTTAGTCGATTGTAAACCCTAATCTTAGTCGGCTTTCATGACAACTGTAAACCCTAATTTTAGTCGATTGTTCATCGGTCTTTGTCGGCTTCAACTCAACCTGAAAATATACATGTCATGATATCGCGACACTTTTCCTCCTTGCTTCTTTTCTTGGCTTATACCCGCGAAAACATAACATGTCGCGATATCATGACACTTTCACCTCCTTGCTTCTTTTCTTGGCTTGTACCCGTGAAAACACAACATGTCGCGATATCGCGACACTTTCGCCTCCTTACTTCTTTTCTTGGCTTGTACCCACAAAAACACAGCATGTCGCGATATCGTGACACTTTTGCCTCTGTACTCTTCCTTTTTACTTTTGTCGTGATATCGTGACACTTTCCTTCTTACTTTCTCTCTCCTCCTTTAGTCATGAAAATGCGACATGTCGCGATATCATGACACTTTTTCTCCTTTGCTCTTTCTCTTGCCTTTGGGTCACGAAAATGCGACATGTCGCGATATCGTGACACTTTTTCTCTTGGACTCTCTCTCTTGCAGTATGTCACGAAATCGTGACACTTTTTCTTTCATACAATCTCTCTTGCAATATGTCATGAAATCATGACACTTTTTCTTTGGACTCTCTCTCTTGCAATATGTCATGAAATCGTGACACTTTTTCTTCCGTACAGTCTCTCTTGCAATATGTCACAAAATCATGACACTTTTTCTTTCGGACTCTCTCTCTTGCAATATGTCACGAAATCATGACACTTTTTCTTTCGAGCTCTCTCTCTTGCAATATGTCATGAAATCGTGACACTTTTTCTTCTCGACTCTCTCTCTTGCAATATGTCACGAAATCGTGACACTTTTTCTTCCGTACTATCTCTCTTGCAATATGTCACGAAATCGTGACACTTTTTCTACTTGCCTTTTTCTCTTCCAACATGTCATGAAATCATGACACTTTTTCTACTTGCCTTTTTCTCTTCCAACATGTCGCAAAATCGTGACAGTTTTTCCACTTGCCTTTTTCTCTTCCAACATGTCGCAAAATCATGACAGTTTTTCCACTTGCCTTTTTCTCTTCCAACATGTCACGAAATCGTGACATTTTTCCACTTGCCTTTTTCTCTTCCAACATGTCGCGAAATCGCACAGTTTTTCCACTTGCTTTTTCTCTTCCAACATGTCGCGAAATCATGACTTTTCTTGCTTGCCTTTCTCTCCAACATGTCACGAAATCGTGATAGTTTTGCTTGCTTACACTTTCTCTCCGAACATGTCACAAAATCGTGATAGTTTTGCTTGCTTGCCTTTCTCTCGAACATGTCACGAAATCATGCAGTTTTCTTGCTTGCGCTTTCTCTCGAACATGTCAGGAAATCGTGATAGTTTTCTTCTTCCTTTCTCTCCAACATGTCGTGAAATCATACTTTTCTTTCTTCTCAACATGTCGATAATATCACGACAGTTTTTCTTTCTTGCTCAACATGTCGCGATATCGCGACAGTTTTCTTCCTTGTGATTTTCTTTTGATTTTTAGCATATGGGCCACTTCGATCTTTTGGAAAGTCATTGTACATACTCTGAAGAACCTCTTAACTCCTGTCCACTACATCAACCGATCTGTCTGACTATGTTGACAACAATGACAATACTATTGCTGCACCTTGCTCAACAATCTCCCCCTTTGGAATTGTTGGCAACACACGTGCAATTTCCTGTAATTCTTCTCCCCCTTTGACAATAATACCAAAGGGTCATTACAGACTCCCCCTGAGTCCATGCACAACATTCTCAGGCACAATTTATTATACTTAGCAAAAATCATGAACATGAGCAAAAAGATAATCAAATACTTAA
Organism: Wollemia nobilis; assembly: GCA_028583015.1. NCBI lineage: Eukaryota > Viridiplantae > Streptophyta > Pinopsida > Araucariales > Araucariaceae > Wollemia > Wollemia nobilis. The sequence goes on from JAQPPZ010000741.1 coordinate 2,105,411, forward strand.
ATGCTCCCCCTGAGAATGTGATCCCTGTAGCTAGTCAATTCTTGGGAAACGTGACCACTCCACAATCTATTGTTGGAATAAAAATCCAACTTAACCTCACTTTCTACAACTTTCTCCTGCGTACAACACGTTGTCGCTGCAATATATTCTGCCTCTACTATGGATAAGGAAACTGACTCTTGTTTCTTACTGTTCTACGTGACCAATCTGTCTCCAAGATAGAATGCACCTCCACTGGTACTCTTTCTGTCATCTACACATCCTGCCCAATCTGCATCTTTTGGATACCATAACCCATACTCCATAGTACCCTTGTGATATTATAGAAGACTCTGTCTCTCTGCTGCACTGACTGGTGGACCTCTTCTTCACTTGAAGAATCCTCACTCAGATCTATCTTCAACTATGTTGGCTACTAGATTTCTATCCATTGAGACTCTGTCCTCTGTACTCTATCACCTCCAAAGCTCAGTCAATAGGCTCACTAAGAACCTACTCAATAGGCTCACACAGAACCTGAATAACAAGCTCACACGGAACTTGTCCAATGTTGAATAACAAGCTCATACAAAACCTGTCCAAATCTGCTCCAACAAGCTCACTAAGAACTTGTCCGAATCTACTCTAGTAAGCTCACCAAGAACTTGCCCAAAACTGCTCTAGAAATCTGTCCCAGCATTGTCCTCAAATATTTCCCAAAGGCCTTCTCAAAGGCTCAATCAATCATGCTCAAGTAGTACTCAAAATGAACTCAACAATGAATGGCGATCTCAAATCAAATCCACTTCATAGAAGCATAAGGAGAATTGTTAGAGACTCAATATGTTCTAAACTTAATCTCAACTTCAACATAGAATGATGGAATAATTTATTTCATAGAACTTTTAAAAATCACTTCACACATAACTTGACTAGGCTCAATCAAATCAACTCAACCAATCATCACAAAGAACAACTCTCTCTCACACAACCCTAGTCCAGGTATGTATCAACCAACTCAAATATTTCCAACAATGCTCAACCACAAATATCACATACCAATGATACTCATGTTCTTTTCTAACTCAAGTTCTTTCACAACCAATGGGCTTAAACCACTATGCTTATAACACAAGGTTTAAACACAACTCTCAATTCAGAAAACCTTGATGCATTCAACCAACCACTTTCGAAAAGGAAACCACAAACAATCATTTTCCCTTCAATGATATTTCAGAAATCAACCACCATAATGTTGTCACATGAGTTTCCTTGGGATTAACCTGAAAACGTGCTACCATGCATACTACCTACAAAATATCTGGTCTGGTAGCTGTCAGGTACAACAAGCTTCCAATTCAAAAATGTTGATTTCACATCTGTCAACAAAATTGACAAGTGACTCACACTTGTACCAACTTTTGTCCAACACTGTATTGACACTGCAATTTTACTGCCAACTCTGTGCAAGCATCAAACACTGTACCACAACACCAACCAAATCCCTTTTTACATTTTCAACTTGGTCTATGTTTTCTACAGTCACCGCTGGTCACATCTTACTTTCAACTGTTCGAATCAGAGACAATATTTTGTTAAACACTTCACGGCCAACTATAGTGCACCTTACTCAAACTCATACTTCTGGACCTCGGATAGGTATGATTCACAAAGCAAAGTTGCTCATCTTGATGAGCTAAACATGAATCAATGATCAGGCTTCAATATTTTTCACCACAACGTCATAATAGATCTAACAATCTTCACGTCAATGAGTAGTTCAAATACACACTGCTTTTATCGAAACACATATATGCGGCTAGGGCAACATTCTTTCACTAACCAAATTATCTGAACCGTTATAATCCTTAACTTTGGACAGTGGTAGTAAGAACCATCACCAGTACAACAATGACATATAGCAATACTACCAATAATGACAACTCTCAATTTAATCACCACCCTTCACGACACTTCCACAAACTACATGAACTGAAAACACACTTTGACAACTATACAACAACTTCCCTGACTACTTGCCTTTCATCCTCAGGTAATCAAACAAATACATAGGAGCATTAAAATGAAACTTCAAGATTGCTCCCCCTGAGGATGTGCTACCTAGAGTTGCTTAGTGCAATAGCGGAGTAGTCTCCTTCAGTCCAAGGAGACATGATTTCCTTTCTTCTATCTTTCTCCAAACTTTCTTGAACTCGGGCTTGGATTTTTCAATTATATCCCTATTTTGCACCTTTTCGTGAACTCGAACATTTCTCTTGTGTGGTTGTCTCTTGTGCATCTTTGATGAATGATTATTTTCCTTTCTTTTATGTACATGATTTATTCCCTGTCTGTGTTGCGTTCTTTGCGTCTAATGAAATCTACTATTTTGCCTTAGATTAGATACAAAAATGCTTGGACAAAACCTTGCTATGTGCCCATGACCATTACATTGAAAACATTGTACATAGTGTTCACTCAGAAACGTAGATGTATTTCTACCAGCATAACTCTTTGATTTATTATTCAATCCACAATAAATTGCCTTGTGACCATACTGGTTGCATCTGAAACAATAGCCATTAAAAGTATTATTATGAATAGAGTGAGAGTGATAGAACCTCTTTTGTTGTGGTTGCTTTGTTGTAGATCTCCTTTGATATTTTCTTCCTTTTGAAAATTCAGCTTCAAACTTTTCTTGCTTTGATCCTTCAACAGTGAACTTCTTCTTCTCTACAGAGTTGGAAGATGAAAGTTGTTCAGCTTCATATCCAAGACCACGCTTATCCGTGGAGCTTCTTTGTTGGCTTATCATTTTATCTAGCAACTCTGTGCTCTTCTCGAATTTGAGATTTGTATTGACCTCTTCTAGTTGTTTCTTCAATAAGACAATCTCTTCCTCTTGTTTGTAGCAACCAATCTCTTTCTCATTGATCTGTGACCTGAGAGTTTCTTCAATCCTTTTGAATTCTTCTACCTGTACTTTCAAACTGGTTGTTATTTCATTTGCATCCTCAAGCTTTCTTGAGATTTCCTTATTCCTTTTTCTTTCTATCTTCAATTCATCCAGAGCTGCAATTAGTTCCTCTTTCAAATTTATTTTTGCATCAATTTCTTCTTCATCACATTCCTGTTCTTTTTTTGTTTCTTCTTTGAGTGTTAAGAAAAGACCTCCACCTGTTTCCTTTTTAGAATCATCCTCTAGGACTTCATTAACTCTCAGCATATATGCTTTTATGTTCTCATAGTCATTCAACTTTAAAGCTTCGAACTGAGCTTGATGTGTTTGTAACTTAGCCTCCTTGATCTCATCGTCTCCTTCATGAATACTCTTTAGTTTGTTCCATATTTCTTTTGCCATTTTACAACTCATGATCTTTACCAGTTCACTGTCTACTAATCCGCACCTGATAGCATCCTTTGCTTTTGAGTCATTCTCAAACAGATTCTTACCGGCAGCATCGGTTGGAGGAGTGATGGGTATTGTGTTTTCACTATCTATTGAATCCCAGATGTCGTATCCCAAAGCACAAAGATATGTCTGCATCCTGATTCTCCAGACCGCGTAATTAGTTCCATCAAACAAAGGTGCTTTGTTTGATGAGAAGTCTTCAACCTTTTTTGGTTCAATTTTCTCTTCCACAAGAACTAAAACTGACTGAGATGCCCTTTTGGAGGAGGATCTATTCTTCTTACCCATTGCGTACTAATCCAAGATCAACCCTGACTGATTTAGCCTGAGAAGGGAACTTGGCTCTGATACCAATTGTTAGTCTTACAATGGCACTGAGAGGGGGGTGAATCAGTGTAGTTCTTTTAACTTGAATTTACAGCTCTTAAAACTAAAATAATGAAACCTTAAAACCAGATAAAGCAAGCATCACAAAAGAACATATCACACAACACAAGATTTTAACGAGGTTCACCAATTTGGCTACTCCTCAAGAATGACTGCTTGGACTACCATCCAAATCTAGCCTTTGCAAAGCACCAACTTTACAATCAGTTTACCAACATCCACTGGAAGGAGCACCAACCCTTGATTTATCTGTACCAACAGAAAGGAGCACCAACCCCTGATTTACCAGCACCTACTGGAAGGAGCACCAACCCCTGATGCCAAGCTGCAACCTGGACTTCAATTTTGAATCTATAAGTTTGATATTAAGATACCTTTGCTTTTGCATGACCCTAACTGGTCTTCTCCACCTTTGCATTCTCTGTGCACTCTGCTCTTTCTATGCAAACACTTCGCACACTCTGCTTCGCTGCAATCCAACTTCACGATCGTCTTCTCCCTTTTGTGCACTCTGCTCCTTCTGCTTTCTCTGTGCAATCATAGACGCACTTAGGACAATTCGACATGACTTCTTTGCTCACTTTGTGCACTTCGCCATCATCTCGCCGCTTCTACGCTTTTTGTGCTCTTACGGCCACATTTCACACTTTGACACATATTCGACGATGCATTCATCGACACTTCAAATCTCCAAACAGCCCTCCTTTTATAGCAAAATTCTTGTGATGAAAACCCTAATCTTAGTCGGCTGTAAACCCTAATCTTAGTCGGCTTTCATGACAACTGTAAACCCTAATTTTAGTCGGTTGTTCATCGGTCTTTGTCGGCTTCAACTCAACCGCGAAAATACAACATGTCGCGATATCGCGACACTTTCGCCTCCTTGCTTCTTTTCTTGGCTTGTACCCACGAAAACATAACATGTCGCGATATCGTGACACTTTCGCCTCCTTGCTTCTTTTCTTGGCTTGTACCCGTGAAAACACAACATGTCGCGATATCGCGACACTTTCGCCTCCTTGCTTCTTTTCTTGGCTTGTACCCATGAAAACACAGCATGTCGCGATATCGCGACACTTTCACCTCCATACTCTTCCTTTTTACTTTTGTCACGATATCGTCTTGCCTTCTTACTTTCTCTCTCCTCCTTTAGTCGGGAAAATGCGACATGTCGCGATATCGTGACACTTTCTCTCCTTTGCTCTTTCTCTTGCCTTTGGGTCACGAAAACGTGACATGTCACGATATCATGACACTTTTTCTCCTTTGACTCTCTCTGCTGTATGTCGTGAAATCGTGACACTTTTTCTTTCCGTACAATCTCTCTTGCAATATGTTGAAATCGTGACACTTTTTCTTTCGGACTCTCTCTCTTGCAATATGTCACGAAATCATGACACTTTTTCTTTCGTACAATCTCTCTTGCAATATGTCACGAAATCGTGACACTTTTTCTTTCGGACTCTCTCTCTTGCAATATGTCACGAAATCGTGACACTTTTTCTTTCGGACTCTCTCTCTTGCAATATGTCACGAAATCATGACACTTTTTCTCTCGAACTCTCTCTCTTGCAATATGTCGCGAAATCGTGACACTTTTTCTTTCGTACTATCTTTCTTGCAATATGTCGCGAAATCGTGACACTTTTTCTACTTGCATTTTTCTCTTCCAACATGTCGCGAAATCATGACACTTTTTCCACTTGCATTTTTCTCTTCCAACATGTCGCAAAATCATGATAGTTTTTCCACTTGCCTTTTTCTCTTCCAACATGTCGTGAAATCGTGACAGTTTTTCCACTTGCCTTTTTCTCTTCCAACATGTCATGAAATCATGACAGTTTTTCCACTTGCCTTTTTCTCTTCCAACATGTCGCGAAATCGTGATAGTTTTTCCACTTGCCTTTTTCTCTTCCAACATGTCGCGAAATCGTGACAGTTTTCGCTTGCTTGTGCTTTCTCTCCAAACATGTCATGAAATCGTGACAGTTTTGCTTGCTTGCGCTTTCTCTCCGAACATGTCATGAAATCGTGACAGTTTTGCTTGCTTGCGCTTTCTCTCCGAACATGTCATGAAATCGTGATAGTTTTGCTTGCTTGCACTTTCTCTCCGAACATGTCATGAAATCGCGACAGTTTTGCTTGCTTGCGCTTTCTCTCCGAACATGTCACGAAATCGTGATAGTTTTTCTTTCTTCTCAACATGTCGCGATATCGTGATAGTTTTTCTTTCTTGCTCAACATGTCGCGATATCGCGACAATTTTTCTTTCTTGCTCAACATGTCGCGATATCGCGACAGTTTTCTTCCTTGTGATTTTCTTTTGATTTTTAGCATATGGGCCACTTCGATCTTTTGGAAAGTCACTGTACATACTCTGAAGAACCTCTTAACTCCTGTCCACTGCATCAACCGATCTGTCTGATTGTGTTGACAACAATGACAATATTGTTTGCTGCACCTTGCTCAACAATCAAGTCAAAAGAAATAAATGATATGGACAAAGGTAAAAAAATAGAGGACTACTCAACAGAGAATGATTATGATCTCAAAGGCAAACTTATATATGCTCTTGACATAGTCAAGAAGGTAAGAAAGCAACACTCTAAGCTTGAAAGTTAGTTTCAAGAATGTGATGAAGAAAGATTATTGCTCATAGAGAACTTAGAGAAGTCAAAGGCCAAGGCAAGTAAGTTCAAAGAAAAGTTAGAAGCAAAAATATTGGAATGTGAGAAGTTAGCACAAGAAGTGGCTACTCTAAATAAATATTTATAGGACTCCAATATCAAGATGAAGAGTTTCACAAATAGCTCTAATAACTTGGATAAGTTCATTCATGGACAACAAAGAACATCATGTTCAATAGGTCTAGGTTTTGGAAAGAAACAAGAAAATGCAAAGTCTACTTCAAGTATTCAAGAAGAAGAAACAACATCAGAAGAAGATATTTCAGAAGAGGGATTCTCAGATGTAAGTGAAAGTGAAACTTCTGAGGATGAGTTAGATTGCAGCAGGTCCAACAGGGACAATGGGTAAAGAATATACAGATGGAACAACAATCAAAATAAGAGACCAATAAGGTATAGGCAAAGAAGCTTCAATGTGAGATGCTTCTCATGTCACAGGTTTGGGCACATGGCTTCACAGTGCAAGACACATGAAATATAGGTATATGGAAGAGAACATATTTTCCAAGGATATTGTTATTCATGTAATGAGTTTGGTCATAATGCAATAAATTGCAGGATTCATGGTAGAAGAGGATATGGCTTCACCAGGAGAAATCCTAAGACTGTTGCACATCTAAGGAATAATAACATTAAGTGTTATAAGTGCAATAATTATGGTCACATAGCAAGATGGTGTAGAGCAAATATTCCAGAAACAAGTATGAACAGGAACAGGAATATAAACATGAATAGTAACAGGAATATAAACAGGAACAGGAACAAGAACATGAACAGAAACAAGAATATGAACAGGAACAAAGACTCAGAAAAGAAAAAAATACTCATAAAATAATGAGAACAAGAATAGGTACAAGAACAAGAGACAGGAACAGGAATAGGGATGATGACTCAGAAAGAAATAGTGAGAGAATTTAGAAAAAATAAAAAGGAAAAGACAAAGGCAAATAACAGTGCTTTTAGGGAGTAGAAATACTCCCACCCCAAAATTAACCACCTCATATGGAGGTGGGATAGGGGCTAATCTTAGAGGCTTATATGAGGAGGGATAGGGGCTAAGCCTCGAGCCCCAAAGGTGACCCTTTGCCATTGATTTCAAAGGGGGAGAAATTTGTGTATTATGGGGAGAGTTTTTGGATATGAGGAGAGATTTGATATCTAAGAGAGCATTGAGCCAGGGGGAGCAAAGCCCTAGGGGGAGAAAAAAAGAAGGTCAAAATTTAGTAAAAGGATTTGGGTTGCCATCAATGACAAAGGGGGAGATTGTTGGACATTTTGAGTCCCTAAGCTGAAATGTTGTCATTGATGTCAATAGAGCAATAAATGTCAAAAGGATCTATGAAGGGTTTTTGTGAAAACCAAGGCAAGAAAAATAAAATATTTTATTTAAAACCATGGACAGTAAATTTGATCTAGATTTTTCTTAATTCCCACATTGGGCTTTTGTTTCGTCGAAAAAGGTGCCCCGGTGATGGAGTTATTTGAGTTGTAATGTTTGGTTTAAATTTTAATTATTTAAAATTTAAATTCTAATTTAAATGGAAATTTTCCCACCGACATTATCATACAAATACAATTTTAATATTTTTTCCGACGTCTTCAAAGTGTTATTAAACACTATATAAATGGGTGACAATTAAACCAAATAATCATCCTTGCTCTCGTGTGTTAATTGCCTTGGAATTTGAAAGAGCTCGTGCGAATTGTTGAAAAGGAAGCAGAGAAGAAAGCGTAGTGATTTGGAAATCTCAAACGTGGTATGAGGTGTGGTGCATTGGCATATCAATTTTGCTAAGGCTATGGGCAGCACAAATATCAGGGATCGAATCCCCTTGACGGCAGCGTGTGGGAAGCACTTTGGCGCTTTTTCCTTTGCAACAGGCAGAGGAAGATTAAAGGCCCTTTTGGCCTTTGCTTTTCCAATGAGTGCTTTGGCTTGGTTGGAATCTTAGTCATGGCTAAGACACTCGTGGTGTGTGGCGGACGGGGGTTTGAATCCCCTTGAGAGGTATTTACATTTTTGCCTTTAATAATTTTATTAGCCCTAAATTTTGGAGTTATAAGGTATTTAATGCAATTAAATTTTATCATTAGGGTTGTGATTATTATTGGAAAAGCATATTTGATTTATTTTTTATTTTGATGGAAATGGAGAATTTGTTTTAGGAGAAATAAGGAGTTATTGTTAAAGTGATATTGGGATATTTATTGTGGGTTATTTTTAATAAGGGTTTTTATTAAAATAGACTTTGGTGGATGTGTTTATGAAGTTGGAGTGAAAAAGGTGTAAATTAAGTTATGCTTTTATTGTGATTATTTAAAAGACCACTAACCCTTATTAATATTGAAAAGGAAATTTGTGATTAAGTGTGGCAGATTTTGTGGATAACTTATTGGCATCAAAAAGGTATGGGCACATTCTCCTATTGATTTTTTGTGGTGGTTGATTTCTGAAATATCATTGGAGTGAAAAGGATTAATTGAAGTTTCCTTTGTGAATATGGTTGGTTGAATGCTTCAAGGTTTTCTGATTTGTGAGTTGTATTTAAACCTTGTTTCATTAGCATTGTTGTTGAAGCCCATTGATGATGAAATGAACTTGAACATGAGCTAGAAAATAACATGACTATAATTTTTATGTGAGACTTGAGATAAAGCATTGTTGGAAACATTTTGAGTTGGTTGATACATGCTTGAACTAGGGTTTGTGATAAAGGGTTGTTCCTTGATGTGATTGGTTGAGTTGAGTTGGTTAAGCCTAGTCAAGTGGATGTGTGAAATGGTTTTTCAAGTTCCATAAAACAAAATATTCTATATTTTGATTTGATTTGAGATTGAGATTGAAGAATAGGACATATTGAGTCTCTAACAATTCTCTTTATGCTTATATTTAGTTGAGATTGGGATTTGAGTATAGAACATATAGAGTCTCCAACAATTATCTTTATGCTTCTATGAGATTGACTTGAGTTGAGATTGAGATTTAAGAATAGGACATATTGAGTCTCTAACAATTCTCTTTATGCTTCTATTAAGTTGAGATTGGGATTTGAGTATAGAACATATAGAGTCTCTAACAATTCTCTTTATGCTTCTATGAGATTGAATTGATATATTGATTGTACTTTGAGTATAGAACATATTGAGTCTCTAACAATTCTCTTTATGATTCTATGAGATTGAACAAGTTCTGTGTGAGCTTGTTAAGTAGAGTTGAGACAAGTCTTTGATAAAACTTGTGGACTATTTTGAGTTAAGCTTTTGTGAAAGATTTCTAAACAGATTTGAGCAAGTCCAAGAGAGGACTTATTGAGAAGATTTGAGCAAGTCCAAGAGAGGACTTATTGAACAGATTTGAGCAAGTCCAAGAGAGGACTTATTGAGCAGATTTGAGCAAGTCCAAGATAGGACTTATTGAGCATATTTGAGCAAGTCCAAGAGAGGACTTGTTGAGAATATTTGAGCAAGTCCAAGAGAGGACTTATTGAGCAGTTTGAGCAAGTCTTAAAGAGTATTTGTTGAGAAAATTTAGACAGGTTTTGTGTGAACCTGTTGAGTAGATTTAGATAGGTTTTTGGGTGAACTATTGAACATATTTGAGCAGGTTCTGAATGAACCTATTGAGAAAAATTGTACTAGATCAACTGTACTATGTTTAGTGTAAGAGATTGAGTAGAACTGTGCTAGACCGACAGAACTATGTTTGGTACAGTATTGAAATAGAGCTTTGGAGGTGACAAAGTATAGAGGACAGAGTCTCAATGGATAGAGATCTAGCAGCCAGGACAATTGAAGACAGATCTGAGTGAGAAGTCTTCAAGTGGAGAGAGATCCACTAGTTAGAGTAGCATAGAGATAGAGTCTTCTAGAATATCACTAGCCAGAGTAGAAGGGGAAAGAGTTCTCCTATGGAAGAGATCCATGAACTTGAGATTAGGGGATCAACATCTCCTTTGGACCAAGGTCCATAAACATTGTAATTTGGGAAGGATTCCCAAGAGATCATTTGAGAAATATTTAGAAGAAATATTTTCTCTATGGAGGTAGCCCACATTGGGTGAACCACGTTAAATCTATGTCTCTATTGTGTGTGGTATTTTATGCATTGCTTTGATTACTGCTATTGATACTGCTATCTATACACTACATAATATTGATTTGAGAAAAAAAGTAAAAGGTGGTCTTATATTGTTCACCCCCTCTTAGTATAAGCTTGTGTTCTTTAGAGAACAATAGTTCAGACGTCGTTATTTTAGCTATGTTAGGAAGCATATACGGTAGCACAAAGCATGATATTATTACCTATAAGTGTGGGCCAGAGGTATCACATATGTGCAATAAATTGCACAAATAGGTGTAAATTTTGGGGTCTTTTATTTGCTTTGTATAATTTATCTTATGATTGAAATGCAAAAAAATAGGAAATTTAAATACAAAAACAACCACAAGTGCCCACAAATTTAAACACTTAGGTGTCGGTTTCCACCGAAAATGCACCTATTACAATGCCAACGTTGTTACAATGATGTTTGCAAAATATTTTGGTTTGCAAAAAAAATGATATTCAAAACCAAGTTTTCTCCCCCCCCCCTTTGTCTTAGAATTTTGCAAGAGAAAAATCTTGTATTCCCCCCTTGATGTTGCAAAATAAACTAGGAAGAAAAAATGTGAAATACCCTTTGAAATTGCAAAAGAAACCAAGTTTTCTTATCCCTCCATGGAAAAAAAATGAGTTCATTTTCTTTAGGTTTTAGTGGCAACAAAACAAAATATTTTCTTTGAAGGAAAACAAAAAAATGCCTTATCCCTCCAAAAAAAAACTTGTCTTGTTTTGTTTTAAAAAAATTTGCCACTATCGTGCTTTTGTTTTTAAATTGCAAATAATAAAATTGCAATAAAAAATAAGGTATGATAAAGAAATGTTTTAGAATAATCCACTTTCCAAAAGAGTTTGATTTGGAATTTGTGGGGTTTGAACCCCGATCGTGCACCACCAAGTGCTCAAAATCCTACAAGGTGTTCATCACATCTCTACAAGTGTCTAGTAGACAAGTTGTTTTTATTGAATTGATGAATTTACTTCAAAATGAGGAGGCAAATCATCTTTAGAGAGATGAAGTGCAAGATAATGCACTTTACTCCAAACAAGGGGGAAAGAATCAAGGTAACTTTTAGAAGGGAGGATCTTCATAAAAAGGAAAAGAGAAACAACCTCAACAGAAAGAGAAGAAATATTGCAAATTTTGTGATATGGATAACCATGACACGAATAGGTGTTGGTTCAAAAATAAACAACCCAATGACCAAGATCACAAGAAAAAGGGCAAGGGGAAATACAAACCACAAAATAATAATAAGCAACCCAAGGGAAATGTTGCTTATGAGGAATCAAACTTAGACTCTAAGAGAGCACACAAGGTGTTGATGACCCACACATCTTCTCATAAGAAGGATGTTGTGTGGTATATTAATTTTAGGGCTAGTTTACACATGATTGGTGATAGATCATGGTTTGAGACATTTGAGGCAAAGGAAGGTAAACCAGTGACAATCGCTGATGATAAGATCTACCAATTCCAGGATGAAGGAGATGTTTCTGTCACTCTCCCGATGGCAAATGTTATATTGAGAAGGTTATTTATGTTCCTAGATTGGTAAACAATTTATTGTTCGTACCTCAGATCTTGGATAGAAACATGGATGTTGTTTTCAGTGTTGAGGATGGTAGAAAGAGATGTTTCATCACCAGAAATGGAAAGCATGTAGCAATAGTTTCATACAAGCATGGCTTGATAATCTTAGATGTTGTATCTATGCCTCATGTTGCCATGGAAGAAAACATAGAGGAGGCTACTTCTCTTTGGCATAAGAGCTATGGGCATCTGAGTTCAGGATATTTGCTCGAGTTGAGAAAATATGAGATGGTGAAAGGCCTTCCCAACCTTTCATCCACATTACCAGTTTATTCAGATTGCTTAGTAGGGAAGCAACACCAGGTACCTTTTGAGGTCAGCTCTTCACGAGCTAAGAAATCTTTGGAGTTGGTACACACCAATCTCTGTGGTCCTATGTCAAATAGTTATTGTGAAAAGAGGTATTTTTAGTTGTTTATTGATGATTACTCATGGAATATGTGGGTTTTATTTCTACAATTGAAGTCAAAGGTATTTTTATCCTTTTAGCAGTTCAAGAAGCATGTTGAGGAGTCAGGATGTTCCATAAAGACCCTCCATTGAGATTGAGGTGGGGAATATATCTCCAAAGAATTTTCATCATTTTAGAATGCACATGGGATTAAGAGACAACTGACAACAGCATATACTCCATAGAAAAATGGAGTTGCTGAGATGAGGAATTGTTTCATCATGGAAATGGTTTATTGTATGCTTAAGGGGGCACATCTTGAGCATGATTATTGGGTAGAAGCAGTAAATACAACATCGTACCTCTTGAATAGAGCACCCACAAAAGCTCTACAAGGCATGACTCCACAAGAAGCATGGAGTGGTAGGAAACCCTCCATTTCTCATCTAAGGGTTTTTGGATGTAAGGAATTCATGCACATTATAAAATAGAAGAGAAAGAAGCTAGATGAGAAAACCTTGCAATGTATTTTTCTTGGTTACGATGAGCATTCAAGGGGATATTGGTTGATAATCCTATGACCAAGAAAACACACACTAGTAGAGACATGGTATTTGATGAAGCTTTCACATCAAATAACACATCTACAACTGGATACCTGGATTAAGAGGAGCCTAATAAATAGACTCTACCCCCATAGAATAAGGTTTTGAAATGGTATACTAGCACTTTGAGAGATTCAAAGTTGACTTCACTATCAGATCTAACTCTAGATCAACCTTGTACTCGCAGCATGACTCAGTATATGAGAGTAGAGGTATCTGTAGATGCAGAGGAAGATATAGAAGCATAAATATATGATGAAAGGGTTTATATGTATGCATTGGATGATAATGAACTCACAATAGTTCAATATACACTTAGTGAGCCTCATTGGAAGGCTGCTATGGATGTTGAACATACATCTCTCATGAAAAATAACACATGGAAGCTAGTTAATCTGCCTTCAGGAAAGAAGCCCATTGGCTGAAAATGGGTATTCAAAGTGAAGTATAAGGCATATGGTACTATTGATAAGCATAAGGCCCATATTGTTGCAAAGGGCTATGCTCATAAATAAGACATAGATTATGAAGAGACTTTTTCCCCCACTACAAAAATGACTACCATTCGATTACTTTGTGCCATGGCAGCTCAGTTTGGATGGAAGTTACATCATATGGATGTAAAAAGTGCTTTCTTGAATGGTGACTTGCAAGAAGAAGTGTACATGACCCAACCAGAAGGATTTGTGGTTGAGGTCCAAGAATAGAAAGTTTGCAAGATGATAAAATATTTGTATGGGTTAAAACAAGATCCACGAGCTTGGTACATCAAAATTGATAGTCATTTATTTCAGCATGGATTCAAAAGAAGTCCTTAAGATGTATATATCTATATCAAGAACAAAGGTTCTGACATAGTGATTTTGGTACTCAATGTGGATTATATGATCATCTCTGGTAGTTTAGAGAACATGATTTATGCAGTGAAAGATGATTTGAAATAATCTTTTGAAATGATAGATCTAGGACTTCTTCACTATTGTCTTGGTTTAGAAGTGACTCAAAAAAAGAATCATATCAAAGTAACACAAAATAAGTATACCAAGATATTGGTTGAAAAATATCACATGACTGATTGCAAGTCTAAAGCGACTCTAATGGAGCCAGGACTTAATATATCATGATATGATAAATCTCCATAGGTAGATGGTACTCTCTATCACCAGTTGATTGGGAGCCTCATATATCTGACAAACACCAGGTCAGATCTTAATTTTGTTGTGGGTTATCTTTCACAGTTTATTCAGGAACTTGAGGTGAGTCATTGGAAAACAGCAAAGAGAGTTCTTCATTATGTCTGTGGTAGTACATATTATGGCCTGGAGTACAAGAAGAATGACCATTTATTTTTATAGGAATACACAATCTCAGACTATGTCAAATCCATTGATGATCAAAAATCAACTTTTAGATATATTTTCCATCTTGGATCTGGACCTGTCTCTTGGCATAGTAAGAAGCAGCAAGTGGTTGCTTTATCTTATACAAATATATAATATCACGCAGCAAGTGGAGCAATCTACAAGATAATATGGTTAAGTCACATTCTTACAAACATGGGTCTTCCAAAGAATCTTCCACTTCATTTATTTTGTGACAATCAAGGTGTTTTGAATCTTGTCAAGAATCTAGTATTTCATGAGTGTACCAAACACATTGACACTCAATGTCATTTCATTCAATATGAAGTTCCAAAGCACCACATACAGCTCCAGTACATTCCCACTAATGAGCAAGTTGTAGATATTTTCACTAAGGTACTTGCACATGTCAAATTTGAATTGTTTTGCAATGCTCTTTGTATTTCCAACTAATGTAATAATGGGGTATGTTAGCATAGGTAACATATTTATTACATTATTTCATAGGTTTAGCGCATTCATAACACATTCTATTATGAGTGCTCATTTGGGAGGTTACATAGTGGTTAAGGTGGTTGAGCACCTACCCAAACTACCTTATGTAATATTTGATCCCTCATAAATTCAATGCTAATACTAATACGTGCATTCTGCAATATTGGTCACATTTCAATTCAAAAGCCTCCAAAGGAACCAAACTCCTTTGGTCACATACACATCACATCATCAACAAGTCAATTACTAAGTTCAAAAGGTTGCATCCTTTTGTTAAAGGTTGAGCCCTTTTCCTCACATACACACATCAAATTCAAAAGGCTCCAAAGGAACCAAACTCCTTTGGTCACAATCACATCACATCATCAACAAGTTAATTACTAGGTTCAAAATATTGCATCCTTTTGTCAAAGGTTGAGCCCTTTGCCTTGCAAACACACATCAAAGTCAAAAATCTCCAAAGGGCCTAATCCCTTTGGTCACATTTCAATCCAAAAGGCTCCAAAGGAACCAAACTCCTTTGGTCATATACACATCACATCATCATACACATATCAAAAACCCCTTCATCTGTTGGGGCAAAAACAGACTCAATCACTTGCATTTTCAAAAATCCCTATTTTATTAGGGCAAAAAAAAATCAATCATCTGCATTTTCAAAAACCCCTTTTCTATTAGGGCAAAAACATAATCAATCATTTACATTACCAAAAACCCTTCATCTGTTGGGGCAAAAATAGACTCAATCACTTGCATTTTAAAAAACCCCTTTTTTTGTTAGAGAAAAATAGAATCAATCATATACATGTTAAAAACCCCTTCATATATTGGGGAAAAAATAGACTCAAACACTTATATTTTCACAAACCCCTTCTCTGTTAGGGTAAAAATAGACTCAATCACTTACATTTTCACAAACCCTTCATCTATTGGGGCAAAAATAGAATCAACCATTGTACTTTTCATAGTCATTACATTTTCCCATGTAAAAAACCCCTTCATCTATTAGGGTAAAAATAGAATCATTCATTGCATTATCCATACATCCAAATTCAACATCATTAATTTCATTCATCATTATACTTTCATTCAATATTTGCCAAATACATTTGCAAGTACAAGTGAACCTTGTATTTAGTGGTTTATCCTAGTCACCTGGTGATTGTAGCAACTAGTTATCCATGCAATTTGATAGGATGGGTAGATCACCATAAGAACACTTGCATTTTCAAAAATCCCTTTTTTTGTTAGAAAAAACCCTTCATCTATTGGGGCAAAAACAGAATCAATCATTACACTTTTCATAGTCATTGCATTTTCCATGTCAAAAATCCTTTTATTTGTTGGGACAAAAATATAATCATTCATTGCATTATCCATACATCCACATTCAACATCATCAATTTCATTCATCATTACACCTTCATTCAACATTTGCCAAGTACATTCACAAGTACAAGTGAACCTTGTATTTAGTGGTTTATCCTAGTCACCTGGCGATTGCAGTGACTAGTTATCCATGATAGGATGGGTAGATCACCATAAGGACACTTACATTTTCACAAACCCCTTTTCTATTAGGGTAAAAATAGAATCAATCATATACATGTCAAAATCTTCTTTTTCTGTTGGGGCAAATACAGAATCAATCATTTACATTTTCAAAACCCCTTTTCTATTAGGAAAAAATAGACTCAATCACTTACACTTTCAAAAACTTATTTTTTATTGAAGCAAAAATAGAATCAATCATCTTACATTTTCACAAACCTTTTTTTTTTAGGGGGGGGGGTAAAAACAGAATCAATCATTGCACTTTTCATAGTTATTGCATTTTCCCATGTCAAAAACCCCTTTATCTGTTGGAGCAAAAATAGAATCAACCACTTGTATTTTATAAAAATCAATTTACATCATTCATATCATCCACATTTAACATCATCCATTTCATTCATCATTACACCTTCATTCAACATTTACATTTCAACACCATCAAATCCATCAACAATTACATTCAATATTTTCCAAGTTCACCTACAATTTCAAGTGAACCTCGTATCTAGTGGTCTATTCTATCTCCTTGGTGATTGTAGTGATTGGTTGTCCATGCAATTCAGTAATATGGGTAAATCACCATAAGGACACTTGGCCATATTCATCATCCAATATCTCCTTGTTCGAAAACAAAAATACTTTTGGTCCCTCATATTTTGAGTGAGACTATGCCAAGACCAATTTGCTCAACAATTGTCATTGATGCCCTTTTCCATGGGGTTCCCAACATGGATAACTTTCATCATTTTATTTGCAATTACATCAATCTCCTAGGATGTAAGCCAATTAAAGTGATTGAGCAACCATTTAGGAATTTCGTGTGGGAATTAACTACAATCATGAGTGGCCTCGAGAACAGACTATTTTTTTCTTTTTTGCATTTGCATATTTTCATTTCAATGATGCCAAAAGGCACTTTCTTCAATAGCATGGAATCACACCAAACTTGGGGCAATCAAATTTGATTTTTATTTCCCACAATGGAATACATATTACATGATCATGGCATCTACACTTGGAAAAAAAAATCCTTTCTCTGTTGGGGCAAAAATGAAATCAATTTACATCATTCATATCATCTGCATCATTCATATCATCAGCATTTACATCATACACTTGCACTTACACCAATCAACTGCATTTTCACTAGCAATTCTATCAATTGGCTCATGATATTAATTCTTCACTCATATGCCAATTGAGGGGGTAAGCTACACCATCAAATTCATTGTCTTCAAATTCTTCTGTGCATTCCAAGGAAAGAAAGATACTTCTTCATCAGGCCAAACTAGGTGTCTCGTATTTTTGCATCGTATTGTGTTTCATGCAATGCGGTACAAAAAGGGGCATCTGTAGACACCAAAATCTAGCCACTTGTCATACATCCATGTCCTTCAATCACAACCGTCCATTATTTATATACATATATATATGTATATTTACTTAATATATATAAATATTAATATTTTAAATTATATTTAAATATATTTAATAATTTTTTTATATATTTATATGAATTACTCATATCCATCCACCACATTTTAATCTCAGCCATCCATCCATCTCAATCCATGCCACTTACCTAGATTTAATATCCACCCTTCTTCATGTTTTAATCTCGATCACCCATTTTGTGTCGTCGAAACCCTAACATGTTCAAGGGTATATTATAAAAAGTGATTCATTTTTATGAATCAAGGTCCCAAATTTGAATATGGTCATGAAACCCTAAACCTTTGCATCCTTATTCCCCCGCGCTATCACCATTTGTATCACCTATTTCTACCACCGCCCATCCTGCACGAACCAGATCTAGTTCTGCCTCACCTCCATAAACCCTTGAATACCCTCCAGAGTCCACATAACACCTTTGGTTATTTCTAGAACCTTTATGGTGCATCCACAACATATTTCTTGTAGTATATCTATAGTACTAACACCCTCGAGCACCGTTCGGGCATCCTTGTGAGCACCCACAACAAAAGGAGAAATTTAAAGTGACAAGGTAAAAGGTTTTATTTGCATTATTTATATTCATGTATTCTGTCTATAGTTTCAATCTATAGCATTTAGGATTTAGTAATTTTTATTCTTTTGAGGGTCTCATGTAGTGGAGCTCTCATAGGTATTACTGATCCTTTTTGTTGTTTACTATTTACAGGTATAAGGATCATCTTTTTGGAAGTTGTTAAAGCTAGGGTGGCCCTTTTAGGATACACAAGCCCACTAGCAACCTCATTTGGATCGAAGACAAGTGAAGAAGATATCAATAGTGTATTGACCTAGGGTTTTAGAGAACCCTAGAATTTGTAAAAATTGTATCACAAAAGCATTGTAAAACCCCACATTAGGGCACATTGATTGTATAATTTTGATATCCACCTGTATTAATAAAATTTTATCCCTATTGTGCAATATTGTGTTATTTATGTGCTTTTGATTATTTTATCTTGTGTATTTGTGTTGCTTGATTTCGGTTTACATATAGCATTAAAAGCTAATAAAGACATGGGACTTAGAGCCCCTTAAGTTTTATCTAAGAGGCTTCTTCCTTTCATAAGGCTAGACCTAGTTGACACCAAAAATAATATCACTTTCTTGTCTAAATCAATGGGTTAGCTTGCTTTTACAACATAGAGAGTTTTAGCTTGCTATGGAAATATCTTTCTACCAGTATTTGAAGCATCTTCATGACATCAACTACCTTTAAGGTAGAAGGGACTTCTAATCATTACCCCAAGATTTTATTCTTTTAGTTACGTGTAGGAAAACAAACATGGGAACAAAACTTTGCTAGAAAGGTCATTTTTGTTAGCTTTTGAGGATATATATAGTGGGAGAGATCTAACATAGGTCCTAATAAGATGCAAAAAATATGAAAGAAAGTAATTCTGCAATATGACTAAAATATACTATAAATAGAAATGATGAAAATACAATGCAGTATGGAGGTAATGGTCACTCCATTAATACAAGCTAAAGAGCTACATTGTACTCCATACAAGAGTTCTACTACTATCTACTACTCTCTACTATAATGCACTTGATATGTACTTGATATCTGATCTATCACTATGAGGCCCTTTATATAGGAAGAGAGATTCCTTGGCCAACACTCTACCTAGTTGTACAAGGGGACACCTTGCACATTAAAACTTGCACATTGAAACTTGTGCATTTATTACATTGCTTGAAGTAACTAGCTAACTTCCCCCTAAAGTAATATCCTACTCTAACTATGTACCAAAGGTGGTACATTTACATGACCCAAATGATGTAATATGCTCTAACTCTAACACCCCCATGTATTACATTATTTGGGTATTTGAAGATTTCAATATTCAATATGGATCTTTATCTTCAGATGTTCTTCAACTTGATCTGGTTCTTTCATCAGTTGGCTTTGCATTGTAATCCTTCCTTTATCTGGTTCATCTTCCTCTTCTTCTTTAGCTTTCCCTTTGAATCTGGTTTCTATGTTCTTATAAGTGGTAGTACTACTGCTTGATTTCTGCAAGGATGTTTCTCCTTCTCTGTCCTTACTCTGTACAGAGGCTTTAGAACAATTTCTCAAGGCATCAAGATAAGATCTTGGATTAGTAGAACTTGAAGTACCAATGCTACATGAGGATTGAAAAATCTTTTCTAAATATGATTCATTCAGCTCTATCTTCTTTTTGAGTAGTTCTATCAATCCTTTTTGTTCTTCATTTTCATCCTTGTAATGTTTGTATGTGAGTAATGCCATGTACAATATGCTCACAAAATCTAAAGAAAGTGAAATGTCACTTTTCTCATTATTGATTGCTTCATTGACACGAGCTTGAATATAGCATTCCATAGTATTAAAATTATCTCTTAAGGCTTCACTATGAATTACCTTTGAAGTTAGGTCTAATTTTCCTTCATATTTCATGAGTAGATTCATGATCTCGATTTTTTATGGCACTTGCTTTTTCCTTTCTGATAGTGTTGTTCATATTATTTTTTACTATATTGCTTGAGGTAGACATCCTTATAGCTTCCTGGATTAGAGTATAAAGTGATTTGATAGTGCCTTGAAATAGTATTTCTTGCAATTCCTTTGTAGAATCTTTGTAGTAGTCTACCTTATGACTCCCTAGTTTAGAGTATATGAGCTTGTTCTGATAAAACCTTTTGTAGCTTAGGTTTTGTAGGCTTCCTTATGTCTCCCTAGTTAAGAGATAAAATTCTTATAGAATTTAAGTTTTGTAGAGACCTTATGACTCCCAAATGGATTGAGTACTTGATAAATTTTGAATGAATGCTATTATTATCAAGTTTTGTAGAATGCCTTATGTCTCCCTAGTGATTTTGGATATGCTAAATGATAGATAAAGTGCTTTTGAGAATAGTAGTTCAATTTTGGGTTGATTTTGTAAAGTTTTGTAAATAGCAAAAATCAACTTTTATTACACCTTATTACTCCTATTGAACTTAAGCACTTTCTAATTTGATGAGGTTCTAATGGTTGGATTTCTTTTATCCCTTTAATGTAGTTTTGAGACAAGTATACCAATTAGTTTCCAACTCTTGATAATATTTAATGACCCTCCTTTTATAGCTTTTGATATTTGATATTTAATGTTTCTAAATTCCAATATCCTACTTTGGTGTAGTATTCCTTATAACTCCCTAATTTGGAATATTAGAAAAAAATAATATTTGCAATAATGGAATTTTAATTTTCTAGGTAGAAATCCTTATTTCTCCTAAGTTTAATTTGCAAATATTAAGCTATAATTCTCCTTTAATTTTTCTTTCAAATATGGTTGATTTCCCTATAATTTTCAACCTTATATTATACCCTTATAACTCCTATTAATGAAAGCAAATTAGAATAAGGTAAATTCTTACCTTTATGATGCTCCAAGCCTCTACGTATTTGGCGTTGAATTTTAGATGTAAATGACAACACCCTCTAGTGTTCCTTTTGATCGTTATCTCCAATGTATGGGCATAGGCTTTAATGTTTCTCTTGAACTCGGATGGCGGCTAGTTTTTTTATTCCTTTGACTACAATATTTGGATAGTGGATACCTCACGTCTGACCACTTTGACTAAGAGATTTAAATGCTCTATTTTTATTTCTATTGAATGTTTCTATGAATGTTGATGTTGCTACATAAATCTACCATGAACTCGACGTTGCTACGAACAATGCTACTATGAATTTAACTATGAATTGTTGTTGCTCCTTGGTCTTTGGCACCTCAAATAAGAGCTAAATATTGAAGTGAGTGACAAGTGTCATGGTAGTTTCACTTTAACACCTGGGAGAGAACCTTGTTGATGCTTGGACTCTTCTATAGAATGAGCATTACAAATTTGTGTGAACGCTCATATTCCTCCTCTTGTGTAATGACTTCTTGGCCTTTCCTTCAAGCGTGCAAAGGGTGAGCGCTCATGTGAGAAACATTAGGGTTTCCTTCAATGTGACAAGTGTCACCTTCCCTCTTTGCATGGACCTTTCCTTCTCAATATATTTCAATGTATACCTTGCAAGGTTCTTTTATCAACGTATTGTGGCCAGCTCCTCCTTTGTTGTATGCTTTCGATGGTGCTTGATTCAAACTATTTCCAGTTGTAGTAGTGAGCAACGCTTCGGTGGATTTGAGCTAGGATTGTGAGCAACTCCTTTGGTAGCTATGGGTAGTGCTTTGGTGGAGTTTTTGAGGTACTCCAATGGTGCCCTTGAGTGCTCCTTGTGGATGTACGTCTAGCTGGTATAGCCTTATTTTATTATGCTTTGTTTCATCATATTTCAACCTGCCTTTGTAGATAATATTTCTCCTTATGTTATGCTTGCAGGTAGGTTGATACGACTATTCAAAACCATGGAGGATATGAGCCCTTTGAGAGGCTCTTCTACCTTGCTTGGAGAATGCTCTTTACACAACCGCTTTGAGTTGATTTTCCCTTATGAGGAATGTGCCTTTGTGGCACTTAAAATTTGTCCTTTTTCCTATGTAGGATAGATTAGTCTAGTGCAAGATAATGTAAATAAACTTGTAAATAGAATACCTTCTTTTTGCACCTCCTTTTGCACTCTATTCTACTGGTTTTAATGGTAGCTTTCTTGTAGGTAAGGACTGATTTGACGTTGTCTCTTTTGCTAGACAACTCTCTCCTTTGCTTGGTTACTTTGGTAATAAACCCAAGCTAATAACCACATAGATAGAAGCTTTTTGTAGAAGTAATTTATGCACTATTTTTTCTTGTAAATAGCCTTTAGTGCACTTTGAATCTGAGACTCACCAAGTCTCGATTTGAAGCTTCTTTTGCTGATTTGATGGTGGCTTTCTTCTCCACTCCTTGGAGGAATTTGATCTAATTTTTGGTGGCTTCTTTGGGCCACAAAATGTTGCAGGTTCTATGCACCAAATAGTGTCTCTAGACACTTTGATAATCTGCTGGTTTTTGTGTCCTTGATCTTTAACAATCAACAAACACAAACTAATCCTTTTGAGAGTAACTAGTTAAAGATCAACTAGTATAGTGCTAATGGATTAATAATGCACTTTAATGGTAAAAATAATCTCTCCTTATTGCTCCAATAAACTCTCAAAATAATTTTTAAATGCACTTAATAATCTTCTACAACTTTTCAAGAGTAATTTGTAATGAACCCTTAATGAGTATTCTGTAAATTTTCACTACAATCAATATTGTAGGATGTAGTCTTCTTGCTTTCTAAATAGATAACAGATAGATGATAATTTTCTTTCTTTTAAAAATATCTAACTCCTATTAAATGTGCAAATATATCCTAAAATGAATTCTCCTTTTTGCACTTTCTTGAAGACTATAATATGGGTTCTTCTTCTTGCAACTTTTAATCCAAATATGGTGCCTTAATAGAATTTGATAATGAACCCTAATTTGAAGTTATCAATGAACTATATTGCACCCTAGTTGCTTACCTTTTAATGGCTTCTGAAGTAGATGTAGATCTTGGTGTTTTGATTCACCAAGTTGTTGCCTTGTAGTGGATGAATTCGTAGCTTCTTGTTGGCTATCCAAAATAGCTTTCATGCTTCACCAAATTGTGGTCTTGAACTTTTTATCTTGAGCCTGGAGTTTGGTGGCTTGATCCTTCCAATGATCTTCTATTTTCTATTATAGATTCAGAGAACTCTTTTCTCTAAACTGTACCTTCTTGTTGTGAGAGGTAATCTCCAAATCTCTTAGATTTGGTAGGCTTCTTCTATTTGAATCCTCCTTCAATATTCTTGTTGAATTCTATCTTCAAATAGGATCTTCTTCTTCTCAAGATTCTGAATATCTTGAGGTCTTCACTAGATTCTTCTTCTCTTGGGCTTGTTGTCGGATGGTGACAATTATCCCAAGTCCTTCACTATCAGGAGCTTTCTCCTTGGTAGTGGATTTCTCCAATGAGTTCTCCTAGGAACTCTTTTGATGATGCTTCTACAAGCTCTGCAACAAGGCTCTCCAAGCCTTCTTATTTTTCCTCCTTGAGACCTCTCCAAGGTCTTCTATCTTGCAACTTCTCTGGTCTTCCAACTAAGACCTTTTCTTCAACCTTCTGCTTTTGGAAGTGTTGGTGATGAGATCTTCTTCTTGGATCTCTGAAATCTATTGCTTTTGGATTCTAGAATGGGACCTTGTTGGTCCTTATTTTCTTCTACAATTTGCAGGATTTAATGGAGATCACCAATATCATTTTTTATGGACTCTTCTCTAGAGTCTTCTTTTGAATCAGGGAATTCTTCTTCTATATCAAGAATTTTTCTCTAGAATTTTCTTCTGAATCGAGAATTCTTCTTCTCAATCAAGAATTCTTCTCTGAAGTCTTCTTCAACAAATATTCTTTGGATTCTTTCTTCTGAATCAGGAATTTTTCTTCTAAATTAGGAATTTTTCTTTGAAGTCTTCTTTAGAATTAAGGCTTCTATGGCCTTTTCTACTTCTGCACTCTACAGGTATTGATCTTGAATGGAGATCACCAATCTCCTATCTCCTCCTTGAATCATCTTCTAGAGTCTCTTCTTCCTTGAGTCTACTATAAGGCTATTGTTGCCTTCTCTTTACTTTTGCAATCTGCAAGATTTGTAACTCTTGTAATGGGACTCCTTTTTTCAAGGTCTTTGAAATCTTTAGTCTTCTCCTTGTTGTTGCAAGTGTTAGAATGATTCTAAGAAGATATTCTTCCTAGCTCTCTTGTAGGAAGCTTCCCAACCTTTTTCTTGAATCTCCTTTTCCTACAACAAGTTGTTAGAAACTGGAACGAAAGAATTTATAATTTTGAACCAAGGCTTCTATGGCCTTTTTCTGGATCAAGGCTTCTATGGCCTTTCTTCTGGATCAAGGCTTCTATGGACTTTCTTCTGGATCAGGGCTTCTATGGCCTTTTTGCAATGTGAATTTTTTCAATCTAGCAATGGAGATCTCCAATCTCCAAACTTCACCAAGACTCTACTCTTGGAGTTTGTTCTGCAATGTCTATTTTTCTACAACAAAGAACTTTAGATAATAGTTAGCATGAAAAGATCTAGATCTCTTGAGATCAATAGTCTTCACTAGTTGATCCATCAAACTAGTGGAATGAATGTTGAGTCCTAGTCTTCATGAGTTTTCCTACAACTCTATGGAAAGACTCTAGCCAGATGTAATCTTAGAATTTTTGTAACTAAGATTTATTTTAGTCCTCACTTGTGACTCTCCCTATTCCTATCTCGATCCACCATGGATCTGATACCACTGTTAGATTTTGAGGATATATGCAATGGGAGAGATCTAACATAGGTCCTAATAAGATGCAAAAAATATGAAAGAAAGTAATTCTACAATATGACTAAAATATACTATAAATAGAAATGATAAAAATACAATGTAGTATGGAGGTAATGGTCACTCCATTAATACAAGCTAAAGAGCTACATTGTACTCCATATAGGAGTTCTACTACTCTCTACTACAATGCACTTGATATGTACTTGATATCTAATCTATCACTATGAGGCCCTTTATATAGGAAGAGAGATTCCTTGGCCAACACTCTACCTAGTTGTACAAGTGGAAACCTTGCACATTACAACTTGCACATTGATACTTGTGCATTTATTACATTGCTTGAAGTAACTAGCTAACTTCCCCCTAAAGTAATATCCTACTCTAACTATGTACCAAAGGTGGTACATTTACATGACCCAAATGATGTAATATGCTCTAACTCTAACAATTTTGAGGGTTGGTGGGATGTCTAGAGGTGAGCATCCTTATATAGACTTCCCAATTTGGGCAAGTTATCATTATTTTCTACCCTAGCTCCTTTCATGGTGATCTTCGTAATGAGAAAATCAACAACAATATTGGTATTGTTGATGCTCCAGCCTATATAGTCTATGCAACTTCCTCTCATGTGAACTCCTTCAGTACACCTCCCAAGATTTCTCCATATGTTTTCCTTAACCAACTTCTCCTTTCTACATGTCGTTGCTTGGTTGTACCAATATCTAAGTGATACTCAACATCGCCAACTTTATTTGTAGAGGCTAAATATCTACATTATGGTACACAAAACTTAGCACCCTTTCAGGCATCGAGTATATCACGTGTTATTCTTTCATCAAAATTTACAGTATCTAGACCAAAGTGATATAAAATTTTGCTTCTCCTATGTGTTCATCCTCTTAAACATGTGACTTGTTGTTTCCCAAGGGCTCATATCGGTTTTCCATATCATAGAATAATTTCATAGGCTCATGCCAAATATTACATTCAAAATTAACACTAGTAGCTCATCCTATTATAGACTGGGGTCTTCACTACCATTCTTAGATGTATGCAGGTTGTATTCCTTAGTCCACTGGTATCTAGTTTTGGCGTGTAATTAGAACTAAATTGCCCCCCAAGGTGGATGCAATCATTGAATCAATTTCTTCTAAGGGTAGATCCAACTAGATCTCTAGTTTTTTTGGTTCCATGCTTTGCACCAGAGGAGGTGGTCTCATTTTGGGAAGGTGTCAACATTTTTGATTGGTCCTGACTTTCTTTGGTGGTTGCCTCCTTTATGAACCTATCCATGATGATATTATCCAATTGGTTCCAGTTAGTGATAGAATGGGGTGGGAGGGATTCAAAACCTTAATGGGCCTTCCATCAAAGAGAGGTTACCAAAATATTGAGTGCAACATCCTGTCAAGTGATGTAGTGTATCCGGTACATGAATATCATATCTTGCAAGTGCTCTAATGGAGATATTGGGCCTTCACCATTATATTCTAGCAGGACCTCAAGCATTGATGTTGGTAGCTCTCCCCATTCAATTGGTGGCTCAACGGGTTTCAATGATATTTTATCATTATTTTAGATCAAAATGCTAAGGTAACCATATTGGACTCCTTGGTTATAGCAAAGGTGAAAGTGCTTCAATCTCTCATAATAATATGGATCAAGATCTTCATCAAAACCTTGACCTTGGGTTCTTTTTGGTGGCTACTTCAAGTTCTTTTTGTAGTACAGTCATCAGGTGGGTGAGAGTGTTGGCTAGACAGAGGTTACCACCATAACCTTGTCGAGGATGATGGCTTCTCTTATTTTTGGTTCTTCTTTAGCAATGGAGTCACTAGGTAAATCTACAAAGTGCTGCAAAAAGTAGATGACCATAGCCTTCACTAAAACTACGATTTGACTTTTGGGTTAGGGGATGGATGGTATCAAGTTTGGGTCACATTGGGCATCCCAGTCTAAATTATTTTGGGTTTAAAAGTGACCTTCTTATTCTCCCTAGGCACTGCAACCCCCCATGGTCATGGTCTTGGTTTGTATCATCACCTCACCCAAGTGGGTGCATTCGATGCTCTACATCTCTTGTAGGGGTGCTAATCTTGGGAAGTCTAGGGAAGCATAAAATATGCTTCCTACCAGATAAACTTTAGGTTTTTTTATCCAAGGTCAGTTTCTTGCTTTTGGATTTATTCTTTGACAATTGTCATTCTTCTCTCACTATGCTACTCTACTCCTAGCCTAGGCTACCTCAAAGGGGTAAAATGGAAAAAGGAAACATAAAGCAAATTGTAAAAAGTGATAAAATGTAGGAAAAGTAAAGGAAAGTAGTAAAGTGTAGGAAATGTAAACCTATCTAGCCTAGCCTAAGGGGTGGCAATGCACCAAATAAAAATAAAAACACTCCTCCAACACCTTGACGGGCTTGAATGAACACATACATGATAGCCAATAGTGCACGAGGAACACAAGACCCTTCAAGAGCATGTAGTAAAAATAGAACACCCACATTAGAACTAGGACAAAGATAAGGAATTAGTCACAAATTCTTTATTAACATAGACCTAAAATTACATACATATAGAGGGAAGAGGTTCAAAAACTACTCAGCATATCATTCAAGGCTTAGGCTAGGTTGAGACACAGAGGAGAATGAAGGAAAGCAACTCTTAGAAGAATGGAGGGCTTTTGATACCTACAATGAGAAGAAGAATACATTTTTATAGAGAATATATTGGGTATTTCCCAATTCAAATTCAAAATCCCTCCCCATTTTTATAATTTTTCTCATAGTACTTCTACAATTATGGTGTGCAATCTTGATGTTGCTTGATCTTGGAGTTGTTGTAGGTGATATTGTGTTGTCCATGCTAGAGATTTACTACAGAGATCTCCTGCCATTAATGTTCGCAAATCCATGGTTGCTCTTTTGGAGATCTAATGATGGTGTTATAAATGCGGTACCTCATTTTAGAGAAGGATTGTACATACATTTGAGATATTATACATCTTTGCATAGCCTATGGGATCCAAGGCAGTGGTAGCAGCTTTAGCTAGGGGTACGAGGGGCCTGCGGTCCTTCATGAAAGGGTTCAGAGGTAAAAGCCCCCGAAGAAAAGTTATCCCTCCTAATATTTGATGTTTACACAATGACACTGAGAGGGGGGGTGAATCAGTGTAGCTATTAAATTTTTATATCTACAACATTTAATATGAAATAAAGAGAACTTAACCAAAAAAAAACAACTTGAACAAGAGAGCACACCACAACACTCAATATACCGAGGTTCACCAATTTGGCTACTCCTCAAAAATGACTGCTTGGACTCCAATCCAAATCCAGTCTTTGCAAAATCAATTTTACAAATACTTTACCAGCACCAACTGGAAGGAGCACCAACCCCTGTAATTTTCTGCACCATGAGATGGAGCACCAACTCCTAGTACCAAGCACCAACTTGGACCGCAATTCGATCAATTTAGAATGACATAAAAATGTCTTCACTTCATGCACGACCACTGATTGGTCTGCAATTAACCCAACTCTGCACACTCTCACGGCTCTGCTTATTTTTCTCTTGATTCTTTTCTAACTCTCCTTTTACAACAATTTCTCTCTAACAATAGCAACGTCTTCTCTGTACGATTATTCTTTTATAACCTTTCAATCCTGCATGCAATCGAATCACATACTCTGATTGTTCGAATCCATGCAATACGATTGTTCGGTTCCATGCAATTCGATTGTTCGAAACCACGCAATACGTCTTTTGAAACCATGCAATACAATTTTGTTTCATGTACTTCTACTTTTCAATTTCTTCAATACGCTTTTAATGCTTTTTCAAAATTCCATATGTGATTCTTTGAAAGCTTTTCGATTCTTCATATTCGACTTTTCGAATGCTTCAAATACGTCTTTAGAATGCTCTCAAATTCGACCTTTCGAATGCTTTTATTATCCTTCAAATTCGCTTTTCGAATGCGTTTAAATTATGCATGTTTGTCTGTTGCAATGCATGTCCAACACCTGTCAACAATTAATCGTATATCGACATCGATTACATTTTACGAATCAGTTGCATGATTTTCCTGTCGCTTTTTCGACACGTGTCACCTTGCATGTTCCTACGGGTTTTACCGCGATATTACTGTCACGATATCGCGACACTTTTAACTTAAGCCGACGTCATGCCCAAGGTTGTCACGAAATCGTGACCATTTTGGCTTTGAAAGCTTTCCTCGCATCATGTCGCGATATCGCGACACTTAGAACTTTTTTCGACGTCATCCTTAATCATGTCGTGAAATCATGACCGCTTTGGCTTCAGGAACTTTCCTTGCATCCTGTCGTGATATCGTGACACTTTTCAACTTTGTCGACGTCATCATCAATTCTTGTCGCGAAATCATGACGCTTCGGCTTCACCTTTCCTTTCATCCTATCGTGAAATCGTGACACTTTTCAACTTTTCTGACGTCATCATCCTTCTTGTCGCGAAATCGTGACACTTTCGGCTTCCGTACACTCTTCTTTGCCACAGAAAAAGGAACATGTCACGAAATCGTGACACTTTGTTCTTCCGTACAACTCTTCTTGCCAACTCAGCGAAAATGGAACATGTCACGAAATCGCGACACTTTGCTCTTCTTCACCACTTGTCGCAAATCGCGACTTACAGCTTCCGTACACTCTTTGCTCCATGCGATGCGAAATCGCTACAACTTTGTGCCTTGTGCTTTTTTTCATGAAATTTTGACTTGTAATATCATTCTTTGCATCTTTCAGATCTACACTTTTGACTAGTAGCGAAATCGCTACACCTTAGTTTCTTTAAAACACTACACCTTATTTCTCTTTTTCAACATGTAGCGAAATCGCTACACCTTAGTTTCTCCTTGTTTCAACATGTAGCGAAATCGCTACACCTTAGTTCCATGTATTTTCATCATGTAGCGATATCGCTACACCTTTGTTTCCATTCATTTCAACATGTAGCGATATCGCTACACCTTTGTTTCCTTCTCTGCCAGCATGTCACGAAATCGTGACAGTTTTGCTCGCATCTTCTCTCTCCTCGACCATGTCGCGAAATCGTGACAATTTGGCGTGCATTTTCTCTCTCCTACTTTTTGTCGTGAAATCGTGACACATTTTCTCTCTCCTCAATGAAAACTTGACATGTCGCGAAATCGCGACAGTTTTGCTTGCATCTTCTCTCTCCTCGACCATGTCGCGAAATCGCGACAGAAAACATGTCGCGATATCGCGACAGTTTTCTTCCTTGTCTCTTTTTGCCATTTTTTGAATCTGGGTCACTTCTGTTTTCCTTGAAACTTTCTGCACTTGATCTGACTGACCTCTGAACTGCATCAACTGCATCAATCTGACTGTGTTGACAACAATGACAATACTTTTGCAATTCTTTTGCTGCACCTTGCTCAACAATCTCCCCCTTTGGAATTGTTGGCAACACACTGCAACCTTGCTTAATTTCTTCTCCCCCTTTGCCAATAATACCAAAGGGCTGTTGTAGACTCCCCCTGAGTCTATGCACAACATTCTCAGACTTAAAAAGTTTGAATGCTCCCCTTGAGAATGTGTTTCCCATAGCTAGTCAGTGCTTGGGTGGTGTGACTACTCCCAACTTCTTCCGAAGGTATTCAAATACTTCCTTAGGCAAAGGTTTTGTGAATATATCAGCTACTTGCTCTGTAGTTGGAACAAAATCCAATTTAACCTCTCCTTCTGCAACTTTATCCTTCAAGAAATGATATCGGATTGCAATATGTTTGGTTCTTGAATGCATTAATGGATTCTTGGATATGTTGATAGCACTAGTGTTATCACATTTAATTGAAATTGGCTCTTTGAAATGAATACCAAGATCTTTCAACGTTTGTCTCATCCATAATATCTGAGTACGGCATGTTGTTGCTGCAATGTATTCCGCCTCTGCGAGTGGATAGAGATACTGATTCTTGTTTCTTGTTGTGCCATGCTACCAGCCTGTCACCAAGATAAAATGCTCCTCCACTTGTGCTCTTTCTGTCATCAATACATCCTGCCCAATCTGCATCAGAATATGCAATCAAAGTGAAATATTTACCTTTTGGGTACCACAACCCATAATCCATAGTGCCCTTGAGATATCTGAAGATCCTCTTTACAGCTGTTACATGAGTTTCTTTGGGACTGGCCTGAAATCTTGCAACCATACATACTGCTTGTAATATATCTGGTCTAGTGGCTGTTAAATACAACGAGGCTTCCAATCATAGACACTGTACATTGTTTGATCTACATCCGGGGATTTATCATCCTTGCTCAACTTGCGACTGTTGTCATGGGAGTCTTGACCGGTTCTTGTCTTCCATTGTGAACTTTTTCAGCATTTCTTTTACATATTTAACTTGAGAAATAAAAATGCCTTTTTCATTTTGATTGACCTGCAATCCTAAGAAATAAGAAAGTTCACCAATCATTGACATCTCAAATTCTTTTTTCATTTTAATTGATATGTCTTTGCAATATTCATCCATGCTGTTGCCAAATATTATGTCATCTACATAAACAACAAGAACAATAAGATGACCCTTCTCTGTTTTGACATATAAGTTGCTATCCACCAAACCTTTCTTAAACCCTTGTTTAATTAGATAATTATCCAACCTTGCATACCATGCTCGGGTGCCTGTTTTAATCCATATAAAGCTTTCTTTAACTCTGCAAACAAAATCTGGATTTTCACCAAGTTGGAAGCCATCGGGTTGTTCAATGTAAACCTCTTCTTCCAGTTTTCCATTCAAAAATGCTGATTTTACATCCATTTGATATACTTTGAAGTTTTTATGAACTGCTAATGCAAGAAACATTCTGATTGCCTCTAGTCTGGCTACCGGTGCAAAAGTTTCTTCAAAATCAATGCCTTCAACCTGAGCATAGCCTTTACATACCAATCTTGCCTTATTTATGACAACCTGCCCATCTTCATTCAATTTATTTCTAAAAACCCATTTAGTGCCAATTATGTTTTTATTTGTTGGTCTAGGTACTAATTCCCAGGTATTGTTTTTCTCTATCTGATCTAGTTCTTCATTGATTGCCTTCATCCAACTTTCATCAATGCTTGCTTCAACAACATTTTTAGGTTCAATACTAGATAACGAGAGAATAGTTCCTCACTGTTGTTCTTCTTGTTTGAATACCATCCGTGGGATCCCCAATAATCTGTTCACTTGGATGATTTTTCTGCTAGTTCCTGTTTTAAATTTCCTGTTTTCTTCTTCTTCGATTCAGTTTTTACACCATCTGGATCAATTTTCTGATTCTTCTCTGTTTCTTTTTCATCATCACCTTCAATGACTTCTTCATACATAGGGTAGTTTTCTTGATAAGTAGTTTCTTGTTCTCTACCTTCATCAACTTTCACATCAGCACTTTCAACAATTTTCTTCAACCTCTTGTTGTAACATGTGTATGCCTTGCTTTTTGTTGAGTAACCAAGAAAGATACCTTCATCGACTCTATCTTCAAATTTACCGAGGTTATCTTCAGTCCGTTTTATGTAGCACTTGCTGCCAAATACTTTGAAATGTCTTGTTGTTGCCTTTCTGCCAAACCACAACTCATAAGGTGTTTTGCTTTCATGTGGTCTCAGCATGCACCTGTTTTGAATGTAAACTGCAGTATGAACTGCCTCTTTCCAAAATCTATCAGCTATTTTGTTTTCTGCCAGCATTGTCCTTGCCATTTCCTGCACTGTTCTATTCTTCCTTTCTACAACACCATTCTGGTTGAGGTGTCCTAGCTGCTGAAAACTGTCTTCTTATCCCATGTTTTTGACGGTATTCTGCAAATTCTTCGGAGATAAACTCTCCTCCCCTTTTTGATCTTAGGCATTTAATTCTTTTTCCTGATTGATTCTCAACAAGATTTTTGAAGGTTTTAAACATCTCAAAGGCTTCTGACTTGAGTTTCAGAAATAGTACCCATGTCATTCTTGAGTAGTCATCTATACACAGCATAAAATATTTGTGTCCATTTATGCTTTCAGTTCTCATGGGTCCACATAGATCAGTGTGAATTAGTTCTAATGGCTTGCTAGTGAAGTATTCTTTTGCTTTGAAAGTGGCTCTGGTTTGTTTTCCCTTTTGGCATGACTCACAGATGCTATTTACAGGTTTGCCAATGTTTGGTATATCTCTAACTGCTCTTTTTGAACTGATTTTTGCCAGATTGTCAAAACTAATATGCCCAAGCCTCTTGTGCCATAGCCAGTTTTCATCTTCCTGTCCAATCAAGCATGTTCCTTCTGTAGTTTTTGAAAGTGTATACAGATTTCCAGAAGTTCTCAGTCCAGTGGCTATTAACTTTCCATTTTTTGTCTTTCTTACTTCATAGCCCTCCTTCTTGAAGATTACATCATGACCTCTGTCACATATTTGACTTACACTTAGCAAGTTATGCTTCAGGCCAATTACAAACAAGACTTCTTTTGATTTTATATTGCCATCACTGATCTTGACTGATCCCTTTCCAACAATCTTTGCTCCATCATTATTTCCAAATTTCACAGAACCACCTTCATAATTCTGTAAATTCTCAAACTTTTGCTTGTCACCTGTCATGTGGCTGGAACAACCACTGTCAAGTATCCAAGGTGCTGATTTGTTCTGAGCTTTAAAAGCGGTCTGGACAATCAAAGATTCCTTTTCTTTCCATTCCGGTTTGATAGCAGATTTTGCTACTTGTTTTGCCTTTGTCCTTTCATTAGCATGTGCCTGTTTTTCAGGAAATTTCTGGTTTTGTTTCAACCCACTTGGCTGAGATTTTCTACCCTGATAATTATTTGATGCAAAAGTGCTTCATGAGTTTCTAGCAATATGTCCAAAATTATGACAATTATAACATTCAACTGCATAATTCATTAAAGGAGAAAAAACATTTCTCTTTGGTAAAATTCCTTTGAGATACATTATGCCTGCAATCTGAAATCTTATGGCCATAAGCATTGCATTTAAAACAATAACCAGAAAATGCATGATTAAACCTGGGTGCCGGTCTTTGCCAGTTTGAAGTAGGAGCCATGACTCTTCTCCTCCTCGGATGTGTGACTTTTGTGAATCCATCTTTGTCAGTATTCTTCTTGAATCTGGCATTATTGTTTTCTTTTGCATGATTTTGTTTTTCTGGTTCAACCCTGATCTTTTCTTCTTTCTTTATGGGTTCTATATTCAAGTTCTTTGAATCCTTTGAAGATTCTCCTTCATCAAAGCCTAAACCAAATTTGATGCCAGAAGGCCTTTGGTTATTTAACATTTTATCCAGCTTTATAGTACTTTCTTCAAACTTATGAAAATAGTTCAATTTTCTATTCATCTCCTCTAACTGCATCCTTAACTTAACAATGTCTTCCTCTAGCTTGCTGCATTCAACTGTCTTTACAGTTAATTGTTCATCAAGAACTTCAGACATTTTCTTGAATTCCTCTGTCTCGTATTTTCAGATTGTTTATTATGTCCGTGGCATTCTCTAATTTCTTTGAAAATTTTTATTCTTCTTCATTTCGCACTCAACTCTTCAAGTGCAGCAACCAATTCTCCTTCCAAATACACTTCGGCTTCATCCTTGGAATTTTCATCACCTTCCTGATTTTCCTCTGTTCTTTCTTCTTCAAGTGCCATGAACAGAGCTTCACCTCCTTCTTCTTCAGACTCCTCATCCGTGCTTTCTTCAGAGCTGCTGACATTCTTGGTTATGAAGCTTTTCTTCTTGAAGTTGTTCTTTCTAAAATTTTGTTTCTTCTTCCAGTCACCTTTTTCTTGGTGTGAACCTTCACCATTTTTGGTTCTCTCCTGCATTGGACATTTGGCTGCAAAATGACCGACTCCTCCACAATTGAAGCATTTAAAAGGTAGCTTCCCTCTATATTTTCCTTTTCCTTTTGTGAGTTTCCGAACAAAATTGGCTTCTGTTTCATCCAGTGTTCCTTCATCCTCAGATTCATGTTCAGCTTTTACATTCTTGTGTGCTTTAAAAGTTGCTTCTCTGTCTGTAGACTTGGTTTGTCCTATTCTCATTTCATATGCTTTGTCAGGGAACCATGCAACTCATCCATGCTTGAAGTTGTTTAGATCTTTTGCCTCTTCTATTGCAGAGACTTTGGAGTTAAATCTTTTGTGAAGTGTTATGAGAACCTTTTTCACAACAACTGCATCATCAATTTCTTCACCGAGTCCTCTGATTGCATTAATAATTCCGTTGACTCTCAGCATATAAGTCTCTATGTTTTCATCTTCATTCATTTGCAGTGCTTCGAACTGTGCTCGATGAGTTTGCAGTTTTGCTTCCTTAATCTTATTGTCTCCTTCATGGATGCTCTTCAATTTATCCCACATGTCTTTTGCTGATTTACAACTCATGACTCTTATCGGTTCACTGTCAACAAGCCCACACATTATGGCATTCTTAGCTTTGGAGTTGTTTTCAAATTTCTTTTTCTCAGAGATATCTGTTGGAGGGGTAGTGGGTGCTGTGTATCCACTATCTACAGAATCCCAAATATCATATCCCAATGCACTCAGATATGTTTGCATTCTGAGTTTCCAGAAGGTGTAATTTGTTCCATCAAATAAGGGAGCTTTGTTGGATGAAAATCCTTCACCACCTGCCATTGTTTCTTCCAAGATCTCCTTAGCTGATTAAGCTTGTACAAGGAACCTTGCTCTGATACCAATTGATGTTTACACAATGACACTGAGAGGGGGGTGAATCAGTGTAGCTATTAATTTTTATATCTACAACATTTAATATGAAATAAAGAGAACTTAAAAAAAAAACTTGAACAAGAGAGCACACCACAACACTCAATATACCGAGGTTCACCAATTTGGCTACTCCTCAAAAATGACTGCTTGGACTCCAATCCAAATCCAGTCTTTGCAAAATCAATTTTACAAATACTTTACCAGCACCAACTGGAAGGAGCACCAACCCCTGTAATTTTCTGCTGCAACAGATGGAGCACCAACTCCTAGTACCAAGCACCAACTTGGACTGCAATTCTGATCAATTTAGAATGACATAAAAATGTCTTCACTTCATGCACGACCATGACTGGTCTGCAATTAACTCAACTCTGCACACTCTCACGGCTCTGCTTATTTTTCTCTTGATTCTTTTCTAACCCTCCTTTTACAACAATTTCTCTCTAACAGAAGCAACATCTTCTCTGTACGATTATTCTTTTATAACCTTTCAATCCTGCATGCAATCGAATCACATACTTGTTCGAATCCATGCAATATTTCGTTCCATGCACTACTGTTCGAAACCCGCAATACGCTTTTGAAACCATGCAATCCAATTTGTTTCATGTACTTTTTCAATTTCTTCAATACGCTTTTGAATCTTTTGAAACTCCATTATGATTTCGAAAGCTTTTCTGATTCTTCATATTCGACTTTTTGTATGCTTCAAATACGTCTTTTAAATCTCAAATGACCTTTCGAATGCTTTTATTATCCTTCAAATTCGCTTTCGAATGCTTTCAATTATGCATGTTTGGCTGTTGCATTGCATGTCCAACACCTGTCAACGATTAAGCTGTCTATCGACTTCGATTACTTTTTACGTAACTGGCTGCATGATTTTCCTGTCTGCTTTTTCGACACGTGTC
The DNA here is from genome assembly GCA_028583015.1 of Wollemia nobilis. Classification (NCBI taxonomy): domain Eukaryota; kingdom Viridiplantae; phylum Streptophyta; class Pinopsida; order Araucariales; family Araucariaceae; genus Wollemia; species Wollemia nobilis. The sequence continues at coordinate 2,142,425 of JAQPPZ010000741.1, forward strand.
ACCTTGCATGTTCCTACGGGTTTTACCCTATGTTACCTGTCGCGATATCGCGACACTTTTAACTTATCTGACGTCATGCCTAAGTTGTCACGAAATCGTGACCATTTTGGCTCTTGAAAGCTTTCCCTCTCATGTCGCGATATCGTGACACTTTAGAACTTTTGTTGACGTCATCCTCAATCATGTCGTGAAATCATGCCTTTCGGTCTTCAAACTTTCCTTTCATCCTGTCGCGATATCGTGACACTTTTCAACTTTGACGTCATCATCATCTTGTCCTGAAATCGCGACCTTACTTTCCTTTCATCCTTCTGAAATCCTGTACACACTTTCAACTTTGTCGACGTCATCATCCTTCTTGTCGCGAAATCGTGACACTTTCTCGTACACTCTTCTTTGCCACGACGAAAATGAACATGTCACGAAATCGTGACACTTTGTTCTTCCGTACAACTCTTCTTGCCAACTCACAAAATGGAACATGTCACGAAATCGCGACACTTCTTTCTTTCTCCATGCAATAGCGAAATCGCTACAACTTCTGTGCCTTGCTCCCTTTTCATAAATTTTACTTGTAATATCATTGCCCATCTTTCCTACACTTTTGACTAGTAGCGAAATCGCTACACCTTTACTAAAAACCATCCAACCATCGCTACACCTTAGTTTTCCATTCATTTCAACATGTAGCGAAATCGCTACACCTTATTTCCTTCTCTCAACATGTCACGAAATCACGACCAGTTTGCATCGCATCTTCTCTCTCCTCCGACATGTCGCGAAATCGCGACAATTTGGCATGCATTTTCTCTCTCCTACTTTTTGTCGCGAAATCGCGACACATTTTCTCTCTCCTCAACGAAACTCGACATGTCACGAAATCGTGACATTTTGCGTGCCTTCTCTCTCCTCGACCATTTCGCGAAATCGCGACAGAAAACATGTCGCGATATCGCGACAATTTTCTTCCTTGTCTCTTTTTGCCAGTTTTTGAATCTGGGTCACCTCTGTTTTCCTTGAAACTTTCTGCACTTGATCTGACTGACCTCTGAACTGCATCAATCTGACTGTGTTGACAACAATGACAATACTTTTGCAATTCTTTTGCTGCACCTTGCTCAACAATCTCCCCCTTTGGAATTGTTGGCAACACACTGCAACCTTGCTTAATTTCTTCTCCCCCTTTGCCAATAATACCAAAGGGTTCTGTGAGACTCCCCCTGAGTCTATGCACAACATTCTCAGGCTTAAAAAGTTTGAATGCTCCCCCTGAGAATGTGTTTCCCATAGCTAGTCAGTGCTTGGGTGGTGTGACTACTCCCAACTTCTTTCGAAGGTATTCAAATACTTCCTTTGGCAAAGGTTTTGTGAATATATCGGCTACTTGCTCTGTAGTTGGAACAAAATCCAATTTAACCTCTCCTTCTGCAACTTTATCCTTCAAGAAATGATATCGGATTGCAATATGTTTGGTTCTTGAATGCATTCATTGGATTCTTGGATATGTTGATAGCACTAGTGTTATCACATTTAATTGAAATTGGCTCTTTGAAATGAATACCAAGATCTTTCAACGTTTGTCTCATCCATAATATCCGAGTACGACATGTTGTTGCTTGCAATGTATTCTCGCCTCTGCAGGTGGATAGAGATACTCGATTCTTGTTTCTTGCTTGTGCCATGCTACCGACTGTCTCCAAGATAAAATGCTCCTCCACTTGTGCTCTTTCTGTCATCAATACATCCTGCCCAATCTGCATCGAAATATGCAATCAAAGTGAAATCTTTACCTTTTGGGTACCACAACCCATAATCCATAGTGCCCTTGAGATATCTGAAGATCCTCTTTACAGCTGTTACATGAGTTTCTTTGGGACTGGCCTGAAATCTTGCAACCATACATACTGCTTGTAATATATCTGGTCTAGTGGCTGTTAAATACAGCAGGCTTCCAATCATAGACCTGTACATTGTTTGATCTACATCTGGGGATTTATCATCCTTGCTCAACTTGCGACCTGTTGTCATGGGAGTGCTGACCGGTTTATTGTCTTCCATTGTGAACTTTTTCAGCATTTCTTTTACATATTTAACTTGAGAAATAAAAATGCCTTTTTCATTTTGATTGACCTGCAGTCCTAAGAAATAAGAAAGTTCACCAATCATTGACATCTCAAATTCTTTTTTCATTTTAATTGATATGTCTTTGCAATATTCATCCATGCTGCTGCCAAATATTATGTCATCTACATAAACAACAAGAACAATAAGATGACCCTTCTCTGTTTTGACATATAAGTTGCTATCCACCAAACCTTTCTTAAACCCTTGTTTAATTAGATAATTATCCAGCCTTGCATACCATGCTCTGGGTGCCTGTTTTAATCCATATAAAGCTTTCTTTAACATGCAAACAAAATCTGGATTGTCACCAAGTTGGAAGCCATCGGGTTGTTCAATGTAAACCTCTTCTTCCAGTTTTCCATTCAAAAATGCTGATTTTACATCCATTTGATATACTTTGAAGTTTTTATGAACTCCTAATGCCAGAAACATTCTGATTGCCTCTAGTCCGCTACCGGTGCAAAAGTTTCTTCAAAATCAATGCCTTCAACCTCGAGCATAGCCTTTACATACCAATCTTGCCTTATTTATGACAACCTTGCCCATCTTCATTCAATTTATTTCTAAAAACCCATTTAGTGCCAATTATGTTTTTATTTGTTGGTCTAGGTACTAATTCCCAGGTATTGTTTTTCTCTATCTGATCTAGTTCTTCATTGATTGCCTTCATCCAACTTTCATCAGTGCTTGCTTCAGCAACATTTTTAGGTTCAATACTAGATAACAGAGAATAGTTCCTCACTGTTGTTCTTCTTGTTTGAATACCATCTGTGGGATCCCCAATAATCTGTTCACTTGGATGATTTTTCTGCCAATTGCCTGTTTTAAATTTCCTGTTTTCTTCTTCTTCAGATTCAGTTTTTACACCATCTGGATCAATTTTCTGATTCTTCTCTGTTTCTTTTTCATCATCACCTTCAATGACTTCTTCATACATAGGGTAGTTTTCTTGATAAGTAGTTTCTTGTTCTCTACCTTCATCAACTTTCACATCAAGCACTTTCAACAATTTTCTTCAACCTCTTGTTGTAACATGTGTATGCCTTGATTTTTGTTGAGTAACCGAGAAAGATACCTTCATCAGCTCTATCTTCAAATTTACCGAGGTTATCTTCGATCCGCTTTTATGTAGCACTTGCTGCCAAATACTTTGAAATGTCTTGTTGTTGCCTTTCTGCCAAACCACAACTCATAAGGTGTTTTGCTTTCATGTGGTCTCAGCATGCACCTGTTTTGAATGTAAACTACAGTATGAATCGCCTCTTTCCAAAATCATGTCGGCTATTTTGTTTTCTCACGACATTGTCCTTGCCATTTCCTGCACTTGTTCTATTCTTCCTTTCTACAACACCATTCTGCTTGAGGTGTCCTAGCTGCTGAAAACTGTCTTCTTATCCCATGTTTTTGACAGTATTCTGCAAATTCTTCGGAGATAAACTCTCCTCCCCTGTCTGATCTTAGGCATTTAATTCTTTTTCTTGATTGATTCTCAACAAGATTTTTGAAGGTTTTAAACATCTCAAAGGCTTCTGACTTGAGTTTCAGAAATAGTACCCATGTCATTCTTGAGTAGTCATCTATACACAACATAAAATATTTGTGTCCATTTATGCTTTCGGTTCTCATGGGTCCACATAGATCGGTGTGAATTAGTTCTAATGGCTTGCTAGTGAAGTATTCTTTTGCTTTGAAAGTGGCTCTGGTTTGTTTTCCCTTTTGGCATGACTCACAGATGCTATTTACAAGTTTGCCAATGTTTGGTATATCTCTAATTGCTCTTTTTGAACTGATTTTTGCCAGATTGTCAAAACTAATATGCCCAAGCCTCTTGTGCCATAGCCAGTTTTCATCTTCCTGTCCAATCAAGCATGTTCCTTCTGCAGTTTCTGAAAGTGTATACAGATTTCCTGAAGTTCTCAATCCGAATGGCTATTAACTTTCCATTTTTTGTCTTTCTTACTTCATGACCCTCCTTCTTGAAGATTACATCATGACCTCTGTCACATATTTGACTTACACTTAGCAAGTTATGCTTCAGGCCAATTACAAACAAGACTTCTTTTGATTTTATATTGCCATCACTGATCTTGACTGATCCCTTTCCAACAATCTTTGCTCCATCATTATTTCCAAATTTCACAGAACCACCTTCATAATTCGTAAATTCTCAAACTTTTGCTTGTCACCTCGTCATGTGACTTGGAACAACCACTGTCAAGTATCCAAGGTGCTGATTTGTTCTGAGCTTTAAAAGCGGTCTGGACAATCAAAGATTCCTTTTCTTTCCATTCTGGTTTGATAGCAGATTTTGCTACTTGTTTTGCCTTTGTCCTTTCATTAGCATGTGCCTGTTTTTCAAGAAATTTCTGGTTTTGTTTCAACCCACTTGGCTGAGATTTTCTCCTACCGATAATTATTTGATGCAAAAGTGCTTCTGCAGTTTCTAGCAATATGTCCAAAATTATGACAATTATAACATTCAACTGCATAATTCATTAAAGGAGAAAAAACATTTCTGCTGGTAAAATTCCTTTGAGATACATTATGCTTGCAATCTGAAATCTTATGGCCATAAGCATTGCATTTAAAACAATAACCAGAAAATGCATGATTAAACCTGGGTGCCGGTCTTTGCCAGTTTGAAGTAGGAGCCATGACTCTTCTCCTCCTTGGATGTGTGACTTTTGTGAATCCATCTTTGTCGGTATTCTTCTTGAATCCGGCATTATTGTTTTCTTTTGCATGATTTTGTTTTTCCGGTTCAACCACTGATCTTTTCTTCTTTCTTTATGGGTTCTATATTCAAGTTCTTTGAATCCTTTGAAGATTCTCCTTCATCAAAGCCTAAACCAAATTTGATGCCGGAAGGCCTTTGGTTATTTAACATTTTATCCAGCTTTACGGTACTTTCTTCAAACTTATGAAAACTAGTTCAATTTTCTATTCATCTCCTCTAACTGCATCCTTAACTTAACAATGTCTTCCTCTAGCTTGCTGCATTCAATCTGTCTTTACGGTTAATTGTTCATCAAGAACTTCAGACATTTTCTTGAATTCCTCTCGTCCTGTATTTTTAGATTGTTTATTATGTCTGTGGCATTCTCTAATTTCTTTGAAAAATTTTTATTCTTCTTCCTTTCTCGCACTCAACTCTTCAAGTGCGGCAACCAATTCTCCTTCCAAATACACTTCGGCTTCATCCTTGGAATTTTCATCACCTTCCTGATTTTCCTCTGTTCTTTCTTCTTCAAGTGCCATGAACAGAGCTTCACCTCCTTCTTCTTCGGACTCCTCATCCGTGCTTTCTTCGAGCTAGCGACATTCTTGGTTATGAAGCTTTTCTTCTTGAAGTTGTTCTTTCTGAAATTTTGTTTCTTCTTCCAGTCACCTTTTTCTTGGTGTGAACCTTCACCATTTTTGGTTCTCTCCTGCATTGGACATTTGGCTGCAAAATGACCGACTCCTCCATAATTGAAGCATTTAAAAGGTAGCTTCCCTCTATATTTTCCTTTTCCTTTTGTGAGTTTCCGAACAAAATTGGCTTCTGTTTCATCCAAGTGTTCCTTCATCCTCAGATTCATGTTCAGATTTTACATTCTTGTGTGCTTTAAAAGTTGCTTCTCTGTCTGTAGACTTGGTTTGTCCTATTCTCATTTCATATCTCTGTCGAGGAACCATGCAACTCATCCATGCTTGAAGTTGTTTAGATCTTTTGCCTCTTCTATTGCTAGAGACTTTGGAGTTAAATCTTTTGTGAAGTGTTCTGAGAACCTTTTTCACAACAACTGCATCATCAATTTCTTCACCGAGTCCTCTGATTGCATTAATAATTCCGTTGACTCTCAGCATATAAGTCTCTATGTTTTCATCTTCATTCATTTGCAGTGCTTCGAACTGTGCTCGATGAGTTTGCAGTTTTGCTTCCTTAATCTTCCTGTCTCCTTCATGGATGCTCTTCGGTTTATCCCACATGTCTTTTGCTGATTTACAACTCATGACTCTTATCAGTTCACTTGTCAACAAGACCACACATTATGGCATTCTTAGCTTTGGAGTTGTTCTCAAATTTCTTTTTCTCAGAGATATCTGTTGGAGGGGTAGTGGGTCTTGTGTATCCACTATCTATCGTAATCCCAAATATCATATCCCAATGCACTCGGATATGTTTGCATTCCGAGTTTCCAGAAGGTGTAATTTGTTCCATCAAATAAGGGAGCTTTGTTGGATGAAAATCCTTCACCACCTGCCATTGTTTCTTCCAAGATCTCCTTAGCTGATTAAGCTTGTACAAGGAACCTGTGCTCTGATACCAATTGATGTTTACACAATGACACTGAGAGGGGGGGGTGAATCAGTGTAGCTATTAAATTTTTATATCTACAACATTTAATATGAAATAAAGAGAACTTAACCAAAAAAAAACAACTTGAACAAGAGAGCACACCACAACACTCAATATACCGAGGTTCACCAATTTGGCTACTCCTCAAAAATGACTGCTTGGACTCCAATCCAAATCCAGTCTTTGCAAAATTCAATTTTACAAATACTTTACCAGCACCAACTGGAAGGAGCACCAACCCCTGTAATTTTCTGCTGCAATAGATGGAGCACCAACTCCTAGTACCAAGCACCAACTTGGACTGCAATTCTGATCAATTTAGAATGACATAAAAATGTCTTCACTTTATGCACGACCCTGACTGGTCTGCAATTAACTCAACTCTGCACACTCTCACGGCTCTGCTTATTTTTCTCTTGATTCTTTTCTAACTCTCCTTTTACAACAATTTCTCTCTAACAGCAGCAACATCTTCTCTGTACGATTATTCTTTTATAACCTTTCAATCCTGCATGCAATCGAATCACATACTCACTGTTCGAATCCATGCAATCCTTTTCGATTCCATGCACTTTATTGTTCGAAACCCTGCAATACGTCTTTTGAAACCATGCAATACGCAATTTTGTTTCATGTACTTTTGTTCAATTTCTTCGAATACGCTTTTGAATTCTTTTAAACTCCATATATATTCTTCAAAGCTTTTCTGATTCTTCATATTCGGATTTTCGAATGCTTCAAATACGTCTTTAGAATGCCTCAATTTGACCTTTCGAATGCTTTTATTATCCTTCAAATTCGCTTTTCGAATGCGTTTCAATTATGCATGTTTGTTGTTGCAATGCATGACCAACACCTGTCAACAATTAACTGTCTGTCTGACTTCAGTTACATTTTACGTAACTGGCTGCATGATTTTCCTGTCTACTTTTTCGACACGTGTCACCTTGCATGTTCCTGCGGGTTTTACCCCGCTATTACTGTCGCGATATCGCGACACTTTTAACTTATCTGACGTCATCCCTAAGCATGTCATGAAATCATGACCATTTTGGCTCTTGGAAGCTTTTCCTCTGCTCTTGTCGCGATATCGCGACACTTTCAACATTTTGACGTCATCCTCAAGCATGTCGCGAAATCACGACAGTTTTGGCTCTTGCAAGCTTTCCTTTCATCCTGTCGTAAAATCGTGACACTTTTCAACTTTTCTGACGTCATCATCAATGTTGTCACAAAATCACGACGCTTCGCTCTTTCCTTCATGAATCACCTTTCACTGACGTCATCATCCTCTGTCACGAAATCGTGACACTTTCACTTCGTACACTCTTCTTTGCCACAAAAATGGAACATGTCACGAAATCGTGACACTTTGCTCTTTCGTACAACTCTCCTTGCCAACTCCAAAAATGGAACATGTCACGAAATCGCGACTTCCTTTCTTTCTCCATGCAATAGCAAAATCGCTACAACTTTGTGCCTTGTTTCCTTCCTTTTATGAAATTTTGACTTGTAATATCTTTTTACATCTTTCGATCTACACTTTTGACTAGTAGCGAAATCGCTACACCTTAAATTTCCCTTTTTCAACAAAATCGCCACACCTTCCATATTCATCATATCGCTACACCTTTGTTTCCATTCATTTCAACATGTAGCGCGAATATCGCTACACCTTTTTTCCTTCTCTCCACATGTCACGAAATCGACGACATTTGCTCGCATCTTCTCTCTCCTCGACATGTCGCGAAATCGTGACAATTTGGCATGCATTTTCTCTCTCCTACTTTTTGTCGCGATATCGCGACACATTTTCTCTCTCCTCAACGAAAACTTGACATGTCGCGAAATCGTGACATTTTCGACTGTGCCTTCTCTCTCCTCGACCATGTCGCGAAATCGCGATAGAAAACATGTCGCGATATCGCGACGATTTTCTTCCTTGTCTCTTTTTGCCATTTTTGAATCTGGGTCACTTCTGTTTTCCTTGAAACTTTTTGCACTTGATCCGATGACCTCTGCATCAGCTGCATCAATCGATCTGTGTTGACAACAATGACAATACTTTTGCAATTCTTTTGCTGCACCTTGCTCAACAATCTCCCCCTTTGGAATTGTTGGCAACACACTTGCAACCTTGCTTAATTTCTTCTCCCCCTTTGCCAATAATACCAAAGGGCTACTGTAGACTCCCCCGAGTCTATGCACAACATTCTCAGACTTAAAAAGTTTGAATGCTCCCCCTGAGAATGTGTTTCCCATAGCTAGTCAGTGCTTGGGTGGTGTGACTACTCCCAACTTCTTTCGAAGGTATTCAAATACTTCCTTAGGCAAAGGTTTTGTGAATATATCAGCTACTTGCTCTGTAGTTGGAACAAAATCCAATTTAACCTCTCCTTCTGCAACTTTATCCTTCAAGAAATGATATCGGATTGCAATATGTTTGGTTCTTGAATGCATTATTGGATTCTTGGATATGTTGATAGCACTAGTGTTATCACATTTAATTGAAATTGGCTCTTTGAAATGAATACCAAGATCTTTCAACGTTTGTCTCATCCATAATATCTGAGTACAACATGTTGTTGCCTGCAATGTATTCTGCCTCTGCAGTGGATAGAGATATTGATTCTTGTTTCTTGCTGTGCCATGCTACCAGCCTGTCACCAAGATAAAATGCTCCTCCACTTGTGCTCTTTCTGTCATCAATACATCCTGCCCAATCTGCATCAGAATATGCAATCAAAGTGAAATCTTTACCTTTTGGGTACCACAACCCATAATCCATAGTGCCCTTGAGATATCCGAAGATCCTCTTTACAAGTTGTTACATGAGTTTCTTTGGGACTGGCACTGAAATCTTGCAACCATACATACCGCTTGTAATATATCTGGTCTAGTGGTCGTTAAATACAACGAGGCTTCCAATCATAGACACTGTACATTGTTTGATCTACATCCGGGGATTTATCATCCTTGCTCAACTTGCGACTGTTGTCATGGGAGTGCTTGACCGGTTTCTTGTCTTCCATTGTGAAAATTTTCAGCATTTCTTTTACATATTTAACTTGAGAAATAAAAATGCCTTTTTCATTTTGATTGACCTGCGGTCCTAAGAAATAAGAAAGTTCACCAATCATTGACATCTCAAATTCTTTTTTCATTTTAATTGATATGTCTTTGCAGTATTCATCCATGCTATTGCCAAATATTATGTCATCTACATAAACAACAAGAACAATAAGATGACCCTTCTCTGTTTTGACATATAAGTTGCTATCCACCAAACCTTTCTTAAACCCTTGTTTAATTAGATAATTATCCAGCCTTGCATACCATGCTCTGGGTGCCTGTTTTAATCCATATAAAGCTTTCTTTAACCTGCAAACAAAATCTGGATTTTCACCAAGTTGGAAGCCATCGGGTTGTTCAATGTAAACCTCTTCTTCCAGTTTTCCATTCAAAAATGCTGATTTTACATCCATTTGATATACTTTGAAGTTTTTATGAACTGCTAATGCCAGAAACATCTCGATTGCCTCTAGTATGGCTACCGGTGCAAAAGTTTCTTCAAAATCAATGCCTTCAACCTGAGCATAGCCTTTACATACCAATCTTGCCTTATTTATGACAACCTGCCCATCTTCATTCAATTTATTTCTAAAAACCCATTTAGTGCCAATTATGTTTTTATTTGTTGGTCTAGGTACTAATTCCCAGGTATTGTTTTTCTCTATCTGATCTAGTTCTTCATTGATTGCCTTCATCCAACTTTCATCAGTGCTTGCTTCAACAACATTTTTAGGTTCAATACTAGATAACAGAGAATAGTTCCTCACTGTTGTTCTTCTTGTTTGAATACCATCTGTGGGATCCCCAATAATCTGTTCACTTGGATGATTTTTCTGCCGATTTCCTGTTTTAAATTTCCTGTTTTCTTCTTCTTCAGATTCAGTTTTTACACCATCTGGATCAATTTTCCGATTCTTCTCTGTTTCTTTTTCATCATCACCTTCAATGACTTCTTCATACATAGGGTAGTTTTCTTGATAAGTAGTTTCTTGTTCTCTACCTTCATCAACTTTCACATCAGCACTTTCAACAATTTTCTTCAACCTCTTGTTGTAACATGTGTATGCCTTGCTTTTTGTTGAGTAACCAAGAAAGATACCTTCATCGACTCTATCTTCAAATTTACCGAGGTTATCTTCAGCCCGTTTTATGTAGCACTTGCTGCCAAATACTTTGAAATGTCTTGCTGTTGCCTTTCTGCCAAACCACAACTCATAAGGTGTTTTGCTTTCATGTGGTCTCAGCATGCACTTGTTTTGAATGTAAACTGCAGTATGGACTGCCTCTTTCCAAAATACGTCGGCTATTTTGTTTTACTCGACATTGTCCTTGCCATTTCCTGCACTTGTTCTATTCTTCCTTTCTACAACACCATTCTGCTGAGGTGTCCTAGCTGCTGAAAACTGTCTTCTTATCCCATGTTTTTGACAATATTCTGCAAATTCTTCGGAGATAAACTCTCCTCCCCTGTCTGATCTTAGGCATTTAATTCTTTTTCCTGATTGATTCTCAACAAGATTTTTGAAGGTTTTAAACATCTCAAAGGCTTCTGACTTGAGTTTCAGAAATAGTACCCATGTCATTCTTGAGTAGTCATCTATACACAGCATAAAATATTTGTGTCCATTTATGCTTTCAGTTCTCATGGGTCCACATAGATCAGTGTGAATTAGTTCTAATGGCTTGCTAGTGAAGTATTCTTTTGCTTTGAAAGTGGCTCTGGTTTGTTTTCCCTTTTGGCATGACTCACAGATGCTATTTATAGGTTTGCCAATGTTTGGTATATCTCTAACTGCTCTTTTTGAACTGATTTTTGCCGGATTGTCAAAACTAATATGCCCAAGCCTCTTGTGCCATAGCCAGTTTTCATCTTCCTGTCCCATCAAGCATGTTCCTTCGCAGTTTCTGAAAGTGTATACAGATTTCCTGAAGTTCTCGGTCCAGTGGCTATTAACTTTCCATTTTTTGTCTTTCTTACTTCACAGCCCTCCTTCTTGAAGATTACATCATGACCTCTGTCACATATTTGACTTACACTTAGCAAGTTATGCTTCGGGCCAATTACAAACAAGACTTCTTTTGATTTTATATTGCCATCACCGATCTTGACTGATCCCTTTCCAACAATCTTTGCTCCATCATTATTTCCAAATTTCACAGAACCACCTTCATAATTCTGTAAATTCTCAAACTTTTGCTTGTCACCTGTCATGTGACTGGAACAACCACTGTCAAGTATCCAAGGTGCTGATTTGTTATGAGCTTTAAAAGCAGTCTGGACAATCAAAGATTCCTTTTCTTTCCATTCTGGTTTGATAGCAGATTTTGCTACTTGTTTTGCCTTTGTCCTTTCATTAGCATGTGCCTGTTTTTCAAGAAATTTCTGGTTTTGTTTCAACCCACTTGGCTGAGATTTTCTACCTCGATAATTATTTGATGCAAAAGTGCTTATGTAGTTTCTAGCAATATGTCCAAAATTATGACAATTATAACATTCAACTGCATAATTCATTAAAGGAGAAAAAACATTTCTGCTGGTAAAATTCCTTTGAGATACATTATGCCTGCAATCTGAAATCTTATGGCCATAAGCATTGCATTTAAAACAATAACCAGAAAATGCATGATTAAACCTGGGTGCCGGTCTTTGCCAGTTTGAAGTAGGAGCCATGACTCTTCTCCTCCTCGGATGTGTGACTTTTGTGAATCCATCTTTGTCGGTATTCTTCTTGAATCTGGCATTATTGTTTTCTTTTGCATGATTTTGTTTTTCCGGTTCAACCCCGATCTTTTCTTCTTTCTTTATGGGTTCTATATTCAAGTTCTTTGAATCCTTTGAAGATTCTCCTTCATCAAATCCTAAACCAAATTTGATGCCAGAAGGCCTTTGGTTATTTAACATTTTATCCAGCTTTACAGTACTTTCTTCAAACTTATGAAAACAGTTCAATTTTCTATTCATCTCCTCTAACTGCATCCTTAACTTAACAATGTCTTCCTCTAGCTTGTTGCATTCAACTGTCTTTACAGTTAATTGTTCATCAAGAACTTCAGACATTTTCTTGAATTCCTCTGTCTGTATTTTTAGATTGTTTATTATGTCTGTGGCATTCTCTAATTTCTTTGAAAAATTTTTATTCTTCTTCCTTTCTGCACTCAACTCTTCAAGTGCAGCAACCAATTCTCCTTCCAAATACACTTCAGCTTCATCCTTGGAATTTTCATCACCTTCCTGATTTTCCTCTGTTCTTTCTTCTTCAAGTGCCATGAACAGAGCTTCACCTCCTTCTTCTTCAGACTCCTCATCTGTGCTTTCTTCAGAACTGCTGACATTCTTGGTTATGAAGCTTTTCTTCTTGAAGTTGTTCTTTCCGAAATTTTGTTTCTTCTTCCAGTCACCTTTTTCTTGGTGTGAACCTTCACCATTTTTGGTTCTCTCCTGCATTGGACATTTGGCTGCAAAATGACCGACTCCTCCACAATTGAAGCATTTAAAAGGTAGCTTCCCTCTATATTTTCCTTTTCCTTTTGTGAGTTTTCGAACAAAATTGGCTTCTGTTTCATCCAGGTGTTCCTTCATCCTCGGATTCATGTTCAGCTTTTACATTCTTGTGTGCTTTAAAAGCTGCTTCTCTGTCTGTAGACTTGGTTTGTCCTATTCTCATTTCATATGCTTTCAAGGAACCATGCAACTCATCCATGTTGAAGTTGTTTAGATCTTTTGCCTCTTCTATTGCAGAGACTTTGGAGTTAAATCTTTTGTGAAGTGTTCTGAGAACCTTTTTCACAACAACTGCATCATCAATTTCTTCACCGAGTCCTCTGATTGCATTAATAATTTCGTTGACTCTCAGCATATAAGTCTCTATGTTTTCATCTTCATTCATTTGCAGTGCTTCGAACTGTGCTCGATGAGTTTGCAGTTTTGCTTCCTTAATCTTATTGTCTCCTTCATGGATGCTCTTCGATTTATCCCACATGTCCTTTGCTGATTTACAACTCATGACTCTTATCAGTTCACTGTCAACAAGCCCACACATTATGGCATTCTTAGCTTTGGAGTTGTTTTCAAATTTCTTTTTCTCAGCGGTATCTGTTGGAGGGGTAGTGGGTGTTGTGTATCCACTATCTACAGAATCCCAAATATCGTATCCCAATGCACTCGGATATGTTTGCATTCTGAGTTTCAGAAGGTGTAATTTGTTCCATCAAATAAGGGAGCTTTGTTGGATGAAAATCCTTCACCACCTGCCATTGTTTCTTCCAAGATCTCCTTAGCTGATTAAGCTTGTACAAGGAACCTGTGCTCTGATACCAATTGATGTTTACACAATGACACTGAGAGGGGGTGAATCAGTGTAGCTATTAAATTTTTATATCTACAACATTTAATATGAAATAAAGAGAACTTAAAAAAAAAAAAAAACATGAACAAGAGAGCACACCACAACACTCAATATATCGAGGTTCACCAATTTGGCTACTCCTCAAAAATGACTGCTTGGACTCCAATCCAAATCCGAGTCTTTGCAAAATCAATTTTACAAACACTTTACCAAGCACCAACTGGAAGGAGCACCAACCCCTATAATTTTCTACTGCAACAGATGGAGCACCAACTCCTAGTACCAAGCACCAACTTGGACTGCAATTCTGATCAATTTAGAATGACATAAAAATGTCTTCACTTCATGCACGACCCTGACTGGTCTGCAATTAACCCAACTCTGCACACTCTCACGGCTCTGCTTATTTTTCTCTTGATTCTTTTCTAACTCTCCTTTTACAACAATTTCTCTCTAACAGCAGCAACATCTTCTCTGTACGATTATTCTTTTATAACCTTTCAATCCTGCATGCAATCGAATCACATACTCAGACTGTTCGAATCCATGCAATACGGCTATTCGGTTCCATGCACTTCGACTGTTCGAAACCCTGCAATACGTCTTTTGGAAACCATGCAATACGACAATTTTGTTTCATGTACTTTGACTATTCAATTTCTTCGAATACGGCTTTTCGAATGCTTTTTCGAAACTCCATATATGATTCTTCGAAAGCTTTTCGATTCTTCATGTTCGACTTTTCTGTATGCTTCAAATACGTCTGTTAGAATGCCTACAAATTCGACCTTTCGAATGCTTTTATTATCCTTCAAATTCGGCTTTTCGAATGCGTTTCAATTATGCATGTTTGTCTGTTGCAATGCATGTCCAACACCTGTCAACGATTAACTGTATGTCGACATCGATTACTTTTACGTAAGCGTTGCATGATTTTCTGTCGCTTTTTCGACACGTGTCACCTTGCATGTTCCTACGGGTTTTACCGCGATTATTACTGTCGCGATATCGTGACACTTTTGACTTATGCTTGACGTCATCCCTAAGGTTGTCACGAAATCGTGACCATTTTGGCCTTGAAAGCTTTCCCTCATCATGTCGCGATATCGCGACACTTAGAACTTTTCGACGTCATCCTCAAGCATGTCGCGAAATCGCGACCGCTTTGCTTCAACTTTCCTTTCATCCTGTGCTGAAATCGTGACACTTTTCAACTTTCTGACGTCATCATACAATTGTCCTGAAATCGCGACGCTTTCGCTTACTTTCCTTTCATCCTTGTCATGAAATCGTGACACTTTTCAACTTTGCTGACGTCATCATCCTTCTTGTCACGAAATCGTGACACTTTCGCTTTCCGTACACTCTTCTTTGCCAGCAGCAGCAAAAAAGGAACATGTCACGAAATCGTGACACTTTGTTCTTCCGTACAACTCTCCTTGCCAACTCCAGCGAAAATGGAACATGTCACGAAATCGCGACACTTTGCTCTTCTCATCATCCTCGCTCGAAATCCTACGCTCTTTCTCCATGCGATAGCGAAATCGCTACAACTTTGTGCCTTGTACCTTCCTCACCTCCTTTTCATGAAATTTTGACTTGTAATATCAATGCTGCATCTTTCAGTTCTACACTTTTGACTAGTAGCGAAATCGCTACACCTTAGTTTCCCTTTGTTTCAACATGTAGCGCCATCGCTACACCTTAGTTTCTCTTTGTTTCAACATGTAGCGAAATCGCTACACCTTAGTTTCTTCTTTTTCAACATGTAGCAAATCGCTACACCTTAGTTTCTTCTTGTTTCAACATGTAGCGAAATCGCTACACCTTAGTTTCTTCTTGTTTCAACATGTAGCGAAATCGCTACACCTTAGTTTCCTTTATTTTCATCATGCAGCGATATCGCTACACCTTTGTTTCCTTTCATTTCAACATGTAGCGATATCGCTACACCTTTGTTTCCTTCTCTGCCAGCATGTCGCGAAATCGCGACAGTTTTGCTCGCATCTTCTCTCTCCTCGACCATGTCGCGAAATCGCGACAATTTGGCGTGCATTTTCTCTCTCCTACTTTTTGTCGTGATATCGCGACACATTTTCTCTCTCCTCAATGAAAACTTGACATGTCGCGAAATCGTGACATTTTCGGCTGCGCCTTCTCTCTCCTCGACCATGTCGCGAAATCGCGACAGAAAACATGTCGCGATATCGCGACAGTTTTCTTCCTTGTCTCTTTTTGCCAGTTTTTGAATCTGGGTCACTTTCGTTTTCCTTGAAACTTTCTGCACTTGATCGGTCGACCTCCGAACTGCATCAACTGCATCAATCTGACTGTGTTGACAACAATGACAATACTTTTGCAATTCTTTTGCTGCACCTTGCTCAACAATATTTTGAAGCATGATTGGAGGTAGTTTTGCCAAAAGCAATCATCTTTTTTTCTAGTGGCGTTCCTCATGGTAGTCCTCCCCTCTTGATTTATTCAAATGTTCCAATTTCCATCATCAGCTAGATGGGTCTGGTTGCTTGATTTAGTTATGCATCCTTGAGCTAAAATTTTGATCTAGTCCTAATGCAATGTGGATCTTTGTGGTTGGAATTTCGGTTGTGCCTTTCATCGAGGGAGGTCTTATCCTTGGAGCTTTTGTTTCTACTCTCTCTGATGATTCGATTTGTTTGGTTCTACCTAAGTCTTCATCCGATCCTTGGGTTATTTGGTCTCTCATCATGTCTAGACTTCAAAAAGGGGTTGAATGGCCTTACTTAACCCAAGTGTAGTGAGAAATCACTACACTCCCAAATGGTGGCCTCAACGGACTAGGGAAGCTCTCTTTTCCATTCTTACGATTGATAATAGTATTTCTTATTGTATATAAATTTATATATCCTTGCTTTACATGGTTACTCTTTTTTTGTATAGATAGTTGTAGTAGATTAGATGTGAGGGAGAATAGTCCTACATCCTTTGTTAAAAATTGGCTTAAAATCCTTAAATCTTGGAAATGCAAGAGATGTAATTTGATTTTCAACTAATTTAATTTTTTACTCCTTTTTATTGAAAAATAAAATAAAACAAAATAAAAATTAAATGATGATTTAATATTTGAATAAGGATATTAAATTGAAGATTGAATGAACAAAATTTTGAAGAAAGAAATTGAGAAATCAATTGAAGGAAGCATAAGAAGATTAGAAGAAAATTAACTTGGGAGCAATAAGGAATTCTACAACAAAGGAATTAAAGAAAAATATTTGAAATTTGAAGGAAAATTTACAAAATTATTTGAAGAAAGACATCATGGCAGTTAAAAAAATAATGTAAAGAAAAACAAACATTCAGCATGTAGAGGATAATACAATTAAATAAAAACCTTCAAAAAGTGATGGGTTAGTAAAATAAATGGGGCATCTACAATCCATTCAAAAAGAAGCTAAAAGTATAGTTTTGTTGATACTTCAGCATTGCATACATGTTTTTTTAAGGATGCTAATGACTGCTATATATGGAAAATAGTATACATTGCAACAATCACTCTAAATACTCTTAAGACAAAAATACAAGTTTCAAAAAACAAACATATGATGAAAGATGCATGTTGTGATACAAATGATCTTTACGAGAATTGTTATTTAAAAACCATACAAAATTTGAAAAAGGAGATAATATTCACAATATGAACAAATGTATGCATTGCAACATATATGGACACAGGGCAAAAAAAAATTGGGATCTTCATCATTGTAAAATTGTGGAAGTAGTAATCCTTCTCAAAACTATTATGGAGAAGTGTAAAGTGAATAGTGATGATAGCACTAGATGGACTACTTCAGAAAATCATTTCCAAGGCAACTTTAGAATTGGTCAGAGTTACTATCAATACTAGAGATAAAGTAGAAAAATTAAAATGAAAATAAGTACCAGCATCAAAACAAGCTAGATGAAAATCAAAGAGTGAGAATACATGAAGGAAAAAGGTCTTCATACTAAATAATGTAATAGGGGGTGTTGGGGGTATTACATTATTTGGTACCTTGTAAATTTGTTAGACATGTAAATATCTTAGAGTGCGTATTTAATATTTGAGTCTATAATAGGTGTCATGTTATTAGGTGTGAGTTATATGTCATGTAAATAAATTTGGAGTTATGTGTGTAAGGTGTCAACTTAATAAGTGTGAGTTATTTGAGTGAAGTGGCATGTTTAGAAGTGAGAAGTTATGAGCAATCATGGGAGACCGTGTCTTTGTGTATTATGTGATATTTAATATGTAAGAGGAAAATATGAATAGTTGGATCTCCCATGAGTTTGAGGAGATGAAGAGTTAATGTATGTCAAGAGTCAAGTGCATAAGAAGAGTCTCATATATGTATATAGTAAATGCAAAGCTATGTAAATGTATCGAAAAAGCATTATTTATAGTAGATTTTTCAATAAAGATTTCAAATAAGTTTGTTGTTCATTATTTAGTATTGATTTATGCATGTTATTGAGGTATTGTTTGATTCTACAGTTAATCCTATGAGCATAGTGAATATTTCTAACAAGATTAATAAAATTAAACTACATCGTGAAGTTTTGTTGCACTAAATGATCCCTTTCGAGTGTACATGTCATTACCTCCACCCTCATAGCATCTATCTCTTAGTTAAACCTTGTCACCCCTGCCTATAAGCTAGCCACATGTCTAGCTAGCATATCCCACTCTAAAATAGTTGGTGTTAGGTTGACTGGCTTGGCCCAACCATGACTACAACCACAATCACTGAATACCCTATCCTTGATGGTGTGGTTGTATTTGGTGTTGCATATTGCCTCCTCCAATGAAATCCTATCATTATTTAATTGAAGGTGATATTTCTCTTTGATCTCCCTAAGACCTCCTAATAGGTTGAATCCTTTGACATGTTTGCAACCCTATCACTATGATCCACTAGGGAGAAATGGTCTAAAACCACTCCTAGTACTAACCATTAACCCTAGGGTCATTCCACTAAGGTTAGGGAACATAGGATCATAAATATCTTGCTCTAGATATGAATTTGGATCAGGTAATCCTTTCAATCCTTGCTCTTAGGAGGTCCTTCTATACTAGATTGGATCAGGAAGGATGTTCTATTTTTGTATAAATTGTTAAACCACGTGCTTAAAATAGAAAAGATCATGATTTCCCTGTGGTACCATGAACTATCATCATTTTACCCTTGCCAATTGATATAAATCCTCTACCCAACCTAGATGGCCCCTATAGGGTTGTCTCCTCAACTATATTGGAAAATCCTAGAGGTTATATTATCACTATGTGCTCTTATGCATATACTTGAAATAATGTGCATTAGGTGTTGCTATTGTTTCCCTATAGGTGATATGATGCAACATGTGATACAAATGTGCCAAAGTCACCATCCCCTAGCCAAAAACTATCTAAAACTCTAGTATATATCCAACCACCTCTCTTAGCCCCCACTGAAATACGTGTCTCTAGGTGTTAGAAAGCAAAAATCTAAAGATCAAGGAGACCAACAGTGTAGTTTGTCTATCAATCTACTCACATGCATGCATAGCATAAATATTAATGCCTGAACATATGAGTCTAAAATCAAGAGCTTTGTCATCCATTCTAGACTATGCCTTCTCAACTAGCTAATATAGATAGGATGACCCTTGATAGATACCCTCAAGTTGCATCAGACATCCTCTAAGGTCATTATGATCTCTCCAATGGTGACTAGAATGAATTCATCTCCAAATGCCACCACTCTACTAATATTTTTAGCAGTGCTTGACCAAACTCAAGCTTAGGTATCAAGACCACATAAGACAATCTTAATGTTGTAAGGAGAGAAAAGTGCTCCACATACAACAATGCCTAGAGTGTATTAAGAGCATGAGATTGTCACTCTTATAAAATTGATGTCTACAACCTCACCTAAATACATAAAATCAAATAATCATTACATTAGCATTTAAAATTAATCTTAAAACCCTAAAATTGCATCGTAAACCTTTCAATTTCAGCCAAAACCTAAAAAAGTAAAAGTGCCATGTTTTGGAAAATATACCATCATGAAGAAAGTGTTGCACTTTGGCAAAACCTTCATTGGCACAATAGCACCATCATTGTACAATAGCATTATGCAAAAGCACCACTGTTGTGAAATAGCATTGTGCAATAGTGTCAACATAGCGCAAAACCATTGCTTTTCCTTTTTGGGGCTCAATTTGGACAAAAGTTTGAACAAATTTACCAATTTTTTTGGTGATATACTTAAGGATGCCCCCTCCCCCAATTCTTGTTGGTCATATGTGGTTGCTACAATGTACCAATCTCCTCTGTTATGCCATAAAAATTAGTGCCTATTTTCACAAATTCAATAGTAAAAATAGTTTTATTTTTGCCCAACATATCCATTTTACCCCTATCCTTTAGGCTAATTTTATCTCCTCATAAATTCAACTATGTATCATGGTCAGGTTGAGTTTCCTCATTCAAACTTGAATTTCCTTCTAAAATGCGAGGGGTCACATAGGGGAATGACAACATTTAATGGTGTTGCAAAGACACATTTTTGCATCATCAACAATCAACTTATCATAAGCAACAACTATCTTGAATCTTGAATCTAAATCAACATAAAATTGTTTGTCTTAAAATTATGGCATGCAAGCTAGTTTTTGTCACATTCCTCATTTGATGAATCCATCAAAAAATGGATAAATGTAGACAACAATTTTGAACATCTCATCAAATCATATGAACATAACATCTACCTCATCAAACATGACAACATCCTGATCAACTAACAAAGTTAAAGTCCCATACAAGGGGCATTTGATTCCCTAAATTAAAAACATTGTATCCAATGCAATAGCACAAATGATGCTTCTAAATAAGGGGTCGCACTTTTGCCAAATTTTCAATTTTTTTCCTAGTCAATCCATCAATAGCCATTTTGGTATTTACATCAAGATCATCAATGCCAATAGCACTTCTAACTCCAATGCTATTGACTATCATAAAGATAAAGAATAAATATAGACAACTAACTTGTATCAATTTCCCATCAAATTGGAAACCTATCCTACCAACCTCACTTAACCTTCCCAACACCCATTACCTAATGTGATTTGCAATCAAACCTCCTAGATTCTCTCGACCCTCCCAATCCACTCATCTACCAAATCCTCCAAATCCCCTTACACATCCTCCATCCTCAATCACCTCTAATCAAGTTGATCACCCTCCATATAGTATGCTACCTGTCATCCTTTCTAAATTAGTTGTATCCTCTCATGGATCCTCCAAGGGGGTAAGACTATAAATTCAACCCTTGGGGTATCCTAAATCACCTAGATTCTAGGTATCAAAACTTTGCCAAATTTTGCATTCAAATTTGCTAACAAAACATTGTAGAAATTTTTGGTGCATATTGGGGAATTATTTCCCATTTGGCTATTGATAATTGAACACAAACCTCATCAGATCATGATCGAAGGAACTTATACAAAGGCCATTAGAGTTGGTATTGGTTTTTGAATATTTGGCATGTTCGTAGGCCATCTTTGGATATTTCCCATAGCTACATTTGCATAAGCATTAGAAAAGAACTTCTCAAAATTTCTAGATTTTCTCCCTAAACCTCTTCCATATTTTAATCATGTTTCTTGTCTTTTAGTCATTACCTCTTGTCTTAATCACTTTAAAAATTAGGCATTTGATATTTTAGTTGTTATTATCTCATTTACATATTATCGAGTCAATACTTCATCATATTTGGATCCCTGTAACTGTACTGGTTAGGATTCCATATTCTCATTATCTATTATAGGTTTTGCAAGTCCCACAACCTATTTTACTACATCTGCAAGCTAAAGCACTGCTATATTATAGTCTCCATAGTGCTACTACTTTATTGTTTCTTGTCACAAAGGCTATAAATATTGTAGTCTATCGGACTATGTCCTCAAGCAAAAGCGGCGTCCCTTAGTAGCGTTGTCATTAGTGTTGCTAATGCTTTCACCACCGTTGGATCCCCATAGTGTGTCTATTATCTAGTCAAGGATCTAGCATTCATTCATCCTTTTTGTCTTTTCTATCTTTCTCACTTTCTTAGAACAAGGGTCTAACGGTGGGAAACCCCTTAAAAGTTAGATAATCTTGTGTTTATCTATCTACAAGCTCTATAAGGAGCAACATACAAATCAAAATTCCATTATCCACATGTATAGACAAAAGTGCCACTAATTTAATAACATCGCCAATGTTTCTTCCAGGATGGAAGCAAAAACAAGTTCTCCATATATTTTTCTATCCTTTTAGATTAGAATAATTTTGGCAAATTTATTTGTTTTAATTGCAATTTATTCCAAAATAAAAAAGGAAATGCACATGTAATCCAAGGGAAATCATCTTTTATTACCTTATCATTTGAAGTGAACATTTATAATAGAATCTTGCATTTGCAAGGAATGCTAAATCACATGTTGGTAAAATCCTATTTTTTGTATTAAAACCACTCCTGCATCCTTGTCTAAAAATAAAAGAGTCTTTTTATCTTTGTCATCAAAACAAAAAATCATGTAACGATAGAATTTGTTTGTCTACATTTTATCTTTTATATTGTAGCTTAAAATAGTCATTATTTTCAAATTTAAGTTGTTTCTAGATTCTTTCTAGGAAAAAGGAGGTTAATTAGAATCTTCCATGGATATAGATATTTTCAAATTAAAACAAAATTAGACATTACAAAACTTCCCCATATCCCTTATAAGTGACAAAGTAGATCCAATACTACATAGGGCATAGGAGCCAACATGCCTCTCCTTGTATGTATGCAATACCCTCTGCATTGCCACAATGTTGACGAATCATGAAAAAGTTACAAATTGTGCATCCAAAGCCTAGTATAACTTAGATAGAGAACAAGGGGAGCTATCTTTCACTTTGTAATGCCTCAATGGCCAATAAGGAAGAAGTATATGAAAATGAATTTCATGGGGAAAGCAAGCAGAGCAATGGAAATATGTTTGGAAGAGGAAAAGAAGTTGCAACAACAAAGTGATGTTCATCACCATATGAAGTCATGAATGAGAATGGCTTGGGGTTGATTCAATTTGGTGTTTTCAAAGGTTGCAGTTCGACAAATTGGTTCAAGTCTATTCAATTCGAGGCTCTAATGGCTACATGATAGGAAGTGTTGTGAGGTGAAGTATTAGGAATATAGTAGCGAAGCTATAGCAATGGAGGTTCTAGATGCAATGACACAAGCCCTTCAAGAGGAGCACAACTTATTATTGTGCATCCATGATATGCTCACCTACATGTACACAAGTTGCAAAGGTCTTTACAAAAGGTCAAACTAAACTATCATTCCCTATCGACTACATCAAATCTTCGGTGGTGCCTATGTGTGGTACAGTGTTTGTCAAATTTACCTGCTAGGCACAAACAGAAAGTCCAGTTGGACATTTTTGTGATGTTTGTTTTAAGTTAGTATCCATTATGTACATGCAACTTGGAGCATATTTTTGTATGGTTATATTGACCTAGTAGTATGGATGTCATGTTTGTTTAAGTTTTATATGCATTAGGTTCTATACAGTCTAGGAGGTATTTTGTATAGTTATATTGGTCTAATAGCATGGATACAATGATGACCATTTTGTTTTCATGGGAAGAAGCCAATGGAACAAGAAGGTAAATGTAATGTAAACTTTTTACTTTTACTAATAGAGAGAGAGAGAGAGAGAGATAGAGAGAGAGAGAGAATGTGCTAAATAGATCTCAAGTATAATATTTTTATGCAACAACACAATCAAAAGGGAAAAATGTTCCCACAACAAAATTTAGAAGTTACCTTATCCTTAGATGGTTGTCAACCATCATCTAAAGTAATAGTTGATAAGCATACTCATAATATTTGACTAACTAAATTTGTCTGCCACAAACTAAGCATGCACTAAATATCAACATGGTGAACAAAACAAAAAAACCACTAAAATGAAAAACATTGAAAAGGTAGAAGGGACAAATGTTTAGACAACCTAACCAAGTCACATCGTTCCACCTCATCTCATGAAAATGTGTAGTGGCATGTTTATGATGTTACATTGTATATCTTGTTTCATCGTTATTAGGTCAAGTTAAATGTCACTTCAAACCAACATTATAGGAAATCTCAATCTTGCATGTAAAATATAGTTGGACCATTTCTTGACGCATGAATCGTTTGTAAATTCTATACTTTACATTGAAACCTATATAACGCCATATAGGTACCATGTTGGAAAGCCAAAATCTTCCTGCAATTAGAGGAACATATAACAATGTCAAACTACTTATGGATGATCCCTTAATATATGTACCATGTAAAATGAAAAACAATTCTTACAATAACATGCTAAACTATAGAAATAACATACTTTGTTGATTTATTAGTGTTTTTTCTTTTTGAATGATAACCAAAAAGTGTTTGAATACAAGGGTTTATTGCCCCAACCTTCATTACATAAACCATCTAGAAAATCGTCGAATCCCAATTTTTTCCAAGTCTACCAGAAATCTAAGACAATTCGGTGTGGAATCAAATTTTTTTGAATTTTTTGTGATTTTTGGTCATTTTTTTGAAAACAAACCTAGAATCATGTTTTTTTCATAAAATTGTGATTCCCAATAGGAAAAATCAGCCGTAATTGCACATGTAGAGGAAAAGATATAAACTTATTTTTTTCACTTTCCTTCATTTTCACCTATTGCAAACTGGAGAAAGGGGTCTACCTACCTACTACTACACCAAACCAAATACACTAGAGCATCCTAATAGAGGATTTTTTGCAATTTGAAGGAATCTAGAAGCCACCAACAATGGCCCAAAGAATTCATCCGAGGTAACAAAAACTTTTGCAAACTCTTTTATTTTTCCTTTTTCTTTTTCAAGCATGTTTTTGTTTCTTTTAAGACTAAAACCAAATGCAACAGCCACCCAATTGTTGTATTTTGAGCTAAAAATTTTAAAAAGCAGGTCTAGGGTTTAGGGTTAGTTTTTTTCTCCTTTTAAGTAAATATTGATCGTGATAACTATGAATGAAAGCCCATTTTTCAGTTGTCAATGTTTCAAGTTTAAAACCTAAATCCTAGTCTAGGGTTTAGGGTTTAGGGATTTTTTTCTCCTTTTAAGTAAATAGTGTTGGTTGATAACTATGTATGCAAGCCCATTTTTCAATTGTAAATGTTTCAAGTGTAAAACCTAAACCCTAGTTTAGGGTTTAGGGTTTTTTTCCTCCTTTTAAATAAATATTATTATCTGATAACTATGTATGCAAACCCATTTTTTAGTTGGCAATGTTTAAAGTTTAAACCCTAAAACCTAGGGTTTAGGGTTTTTATTTTTAAGTAATTGTTTGTAACTTTGTTGTTACTTGTTTCCATATGCAAGCATAAAAAAATTGTCGACGAAAAGAAATCTAGGATGGCAATATGCATAGGAAGGGAAAAATTATTGCAATTTTTGTGCGTCTCTTATTCATGGAGGCATTTACCACCTCAAATTCCATTTGGCAAAGAAAACTTGCAAAGATGTCAGGCCATGCAAAAAGGTGTCGAATGAATTTAGAAATGTTGTAGATGTCGTGCTATCTAGCTAATAAGAAAAAAAGGCCATCTCATCCCCCCTTCTCGAATTCCTTCTAGAATGAAGACAAACCAAGATCATCTCATCCCTCCTCGAATTCCTTGCATCGGAAACAACTTTAGCTAGTTTCAACATGAGAGTTTGAGTCCAACTGCACACATAGGGAGTGGGACAGATGAGTCCCATACTGTAGAACATTCAATGTCAGGGGTAACCCATGCTTGAGGGTATGGCCACATGGAACTAGCAGAGGCACAACGTAACGAGGACAACCCTTCCCACTTTTTGGTATTTTTTCGACCTTCCCTTAAATGTGGTAAGGTCTTCATACTGACAACGCATGATAGATGTCATGCAAGTTGTGGCATAGGATTTAAGGTGCCAACTTTTGATGACCTTATGGGCCCTCTCCTTCGACAATTTGTGGACAACATTCAGGTTGTGCTTATATTTATACACATGAATGATTAAATTATGTTTTTAAAAAGCAAACTTCAAACAAATCAAAAGGGGATTAAATTTATACACATGCACAATTAAATTATTTGTGTATACTTTAGGTTGTGCTTGAAGACCAACGTAGGGTATGGAGGATGAAGGGTTGCAATATCATGTTTGATGGTTGGACGAATGGGATAAGAACCTTGATTAATTTTTTGGTTACATCTTCAGGAGGAATTGCATTCCTCAAGTCAATAGATGCATTGGTGCAAGTGAAAAGTGTCGAAATACTTGCAGGGTTCTTGGGGGAGGTTGTGTTGGAGGTTAGGGAGGATAATGTTGTCCAAATCATCATGAAAAATGCAACAGCGTATAAAACCACCGATAAGATTTTGGAGGAGAGATTCTCCACTATTTTTTGGACCCCATGTGCAACCCATTGTCTCGATTTGCTCCTCAAAGACATTGGGAAATTACCTTGGGTGGCAGAGGTTGTATAGAAGTCCAAGACTATCACAAAATTCATCTACAACCATGCATGGGTCCTCTAGCTCATGAGGCAATTTACTAGTGGGAGGGAGCTAGTGCGACCTAGAGTTACACGCTTTGCCACAAACTTCGTGACATTGCAAAGCATCTATAATGCAAGAGGGTAATTGAAGCAGATGTTTGTGAGAGATGACTAGAATTCCGAAGAAGCTACTCAATATCAATTCTCCAAGGAGGGGCATAATGTATTTGTCTATTTGTTTTAGAAGCCCTTCTAGATAGTCATGGATGAGGCCATCATGGTACAAGACAAAGTTTAATAATTTGTTTTATTATTTTTTTTAATTCAAAACATTTTTCCATTTGGGAATCTTGTATTGTAATTTGTAATTTTTTTGTTGTAAAATATTTTGATTTAAATTAATTTTTCTTTTTTTTAGGTGTTAGTGCCTTTGGTGAAGGTTCTCCATCTTGTTGAGGGAGAACAACCTGCAATGGCATATGTATATGAGGCTATGGACAAGGCAAAAGAGTTAATTGAGGCATTTTATGGATATGTCCATAGCAAATACAATCTCATTTGAATAATCATTGATACACGATGGACATCTCATATCCATAGCCCTCTTCATGCAACGAGGTACTACTTGAACACCCAAATATTTTTTCTACTACATTTCATGTCGATTATGAGGTAATGCATGGCCTTGAGCTTGCATTGAGCGCATGTTCCCTGATAGGAAATTGTGCAATAAGGTATGTGAAGAGATGCAAGCTTATAAGGAATGTCAAGGCCTCCTTTTCCCATCCGAGCAATGCATTCGAATGAGGTCAAAATTGAGGCCAAGTAACCCTCATCGAATTATTATTTATTTTGTCTTTTGATTTTGTTTTAAAAAATAATCTCAATTTACTATTTTACATATGAATTATTAAAAAAAATATTGTTGTTTCTAGATTTATGGTGGGAGGATTATGGTGCATTTGCGTCCAATCTACAGCACTTGGCCATCAAAACCTTATCTCAACCATGCAACGCTTCAGGTTGTGAGATCTTGGAGTATGTTTGAGCACATACACTCCAAGAAGTGGAATAGGCTTACACAAGAAAAGTTGAATGATCTTGTGTTTTCTCATTACAACATTCGCTTCCACCATAAAATAATTACACAAACAAGTATCGAGGCCATTGGCCTAAGTGACATTGATCCATCATCTCAATGAATCATAGATCCAGAGCAAGAGCAGCAATAAAAGCCTCTGTTCTCCCCAGATGAATTACGGAAATTCTAAGACCTAGCGGAGGAGATGATAGCCAAGGCACAAAAAGAGGCACAAGCACAAGAGGCACAGGCACATCAACAAAGAGAGACTAGAGCTAATGCTAGGGCAAAGGGCAAAGGCATTCAAAGACATTGAAGCATTGTATTTGACAATTTGTCATGACTAATGACATATTTTGTAATTTGTACCTTTTCATATTATAAGCAATACAAGATGTGTTGTCACTTTCATGTGTAGTTTAAGCTTACAGTATTACATCATTAATATTTGATTTGCATAATGTTAATTCATTGTGATATGCATTAAAAAAAAAAAACTTTTTTCAATGAAAATTTGTATTTTCTTCATTTTTGTTTTGGGCCAATTTTTTCCCAATTCTTTTTCCAACCCGATTCTGAGTCAATTCTGATTTTCTCTGCTATGGCATCAACTACTAGACCCTCCTCAACTTCTAGACCCTCTCCCCTAATTGGACTGTACTATGAATGTTATATCCAACAATTACAATGTTTCAACTTGTTGGTATTCATAAAACAAAATTTTCATATAAGAATGTTTATGGCATTATATGTTTCTTGGGAATGAAAATAACCTTGTTTTCTTGCACTTCTGCACTATTGTTTTACTGTAGTTTTGCTTTAATATATTTTTCTTTCTCATTCATCTCTTTTCAGAATGTGGTCTAAAAGTAATTAATTACTATGTCCGATGAGAATTTAATTTATAAAATACTTTTAATTGTGCATACATATAGGAGCATTCTGGTAAAACATCAAAACACTGATCAAGAAGGCCTCTATCCTGTTCCTTATACAACCACAAAACAGAACAACCCTCACACATCTGAAAGATTAAAGAACATACTCACTGTTAGTAGGTATTCATATATAATTATTGCTTTGTAACTTAAAGGTGATGTATTA
This sequence comes from Wollemia nobilis, assembly GCA_028583015.1. Classification (NCBI taxonomy): domain Eukaryota; kingdom Viridiplantae; phylum Streptophyta; class Pinopsida; order Araucariales; family Araucariaceae; genus Wollemia; species Wollemia nobilis. The sequence continues at coordinate 2,171,073 of JAQPPZ010000741.1, forward strand.
CTAATTTTATCTAGTGTGATGTGCCTTTCTTAAGTTTTCATCAAGTTTATGTGCATGTGCATTTTGTCAAACAGTTTGTAACACATTCATAGTTCATTGGCATTGAGACAAACAGTTTGCATTTCATTCACATAGCATTGACATTACTTCAAACACTTTGCAAGAACCCATACGAGAATAGAAATCAAATAGCAAATACAATACTGTGCAAAGAGGGTTTGATATTCGTTATTTTAGCAAATAGAGCAAATACATATGGAGTTGAAACTCACAGTTCACAAGTAGAATTCTGCTATACATATTTCTTATGGCTGGCAGGGATTGTTCGTTGTGACTGGAATGTCTCAAAACTGTGACTGAGTGTCAATACTGACTGAAAGATCTTAAATCTGTGACTGAATGTCAATATTGGCTGGCTGTAGATGGAAGTGTGAGAGATGCCAACGGCAACACTGAGGATATATGAATCTGTTGTGTATGGCGGCAGCCCCTAAGAATGTTAAACTTCACACCAAACCCTTGTGATGGCTGACGGCAGGCTTGTTGGGTATATTGTGCTTCCAATGCTAACGGCAGGCCATAAACTGAGTATAATGTGCAATAGAACAGCAATGCTCTCCCTAGACTTCTTCACAATGAACTTCAACCTGTGTGATAAGCCTTAGTTCTCCATAGTCTCCATGAAACTGATCCAATAAGCACAATTGTAAATCTTGGGTAGATTTACCACTGAAAGACTTAAGGGGTTTCGTCCTTAGCCTCCAATCCAAAAGGGTTTTCGTCCTCTAGATGATCTCTTGCAAGGTTTCATCCACAAGAGGGTTTTGTTTCAGCTTGCCAAATACAAGTAGAGAAGAAAAATGAGTTCAATCCCCTGCAAATGAGCCCCCAAGTCCCCTTTTATAGATAAAATCTTATAATTCTTCGTTAAGGGGAGAAACCCTAAAATGACTTAAAACACCCATTAGATATTAAATTATATCCTTATGTCTCATAGCACTTTATTTTAATATTTAAAACACCCCTAAGTCACATTACCCTTATATCTCCCCCTTTATTATTTTATTTTATTTTATTTTACTTTATTCCCCTATCAAAAGCCACACTCAATGAAAATAACATCACACTTAATGAAAATAACACCAAACTCACAAATTACACAACGCACATCACACCACACTTATATACAAGGTAAAATCCAAAAATGGGTCATTTCATCTAGATTGATAATCTTTTGTTACTTTATATGAGGCTAAAATAGACTCGTCAAAATAATTATAACTCAGAGCTGGCAGAAAAAGAATATGCCATGATATCTTAATATGAACTAGTGCAAGTACAGTCCATTAATATATGCAATAATTCACTCTGCAATCAAACGTTTTTAAGATAAAAGTAATCGTGTTCATAATGTCATTACTAGATATAATGAATAGACATAAATTCAGTTATGAGCCATGGGATATCTAAAATTAATAATAACATGCTAAACTTTCTTTTATGAAAATACCAGAAATTTCATTTTTTGAAATGTAGATATGTTAAACAATTCTATGGCAATAAACCTGAGCCCAATGATGGTGTTATGACTCCTACTAAATAATGCATAAAGAATAAAAATAACAAGAGCTTGCAGCTACAGCACAACTTTGTATATTTGAGCTGTACCTTCCTTTACAAGTGGAAATTGACTCTGTAAGACTTTGGACAGCACAGTCCAGCATGGTTGTCACAGAAAAGCATATACAGAAATGTGAAAAAAGAAAAGGAACTTTTGAACTACAAATATGAAGAAATCATTGTTGTTAATATATCCTTCAAGAATGATTAAAAAGAACTGTTATACTTGGCTTTCAGTTCTTGGACTGCTGGTACCTTCATATTGGGAAGAAAATAGTGTCATCAAAGCTACAACAACTGTTCGCATGCTAGGCCTTAACTCAGGATTCTCCTCAGTACATGCTCCAGCAAGTTGTGCCATCTAAAAGATTATGGATTGATTAGAAAAAGTTGAAGAATCTTAGAACTCGTGCTAGGCAGCTTATTGCTATCCAATTCCATTCATTTATTTTGGAAACAAGAGGCTTGCACATTCTACACAAAGCAAAATTCCAAACAAAAATGAAGTTGAAACAAAATTCGTTGAGGTGAAGAAGAGTTTAACATGGAAGAGACAAGAGCATACCTTCCAGACTGCCTCAACTGGATAATCATTGCCTAATGCTGGATCAACAAGCCTATGAAGATTCTCTTTTCCATCAGGCTCTTTTAAAATCTTATCAAACTGAAAGATGCAATAAATTATTAAAAATGAGGAGCATCATTGTAATGTAAATTTAAATAGACTTGCAAGGAACAAAGAACGTACATTCAGCCTTAGTACCTACTGTCCTGCTTTTCATAAGTGAAGGTGAAACTAATGCATATTGGCCAAACAAGAATTATGTGATGAAATGATATGCCTTGAGGCTTTAAATTTAATAAATAGTAAGATTAATTTCTATTAGCAAAATCAAGAGCGCACATATTATAGGCAAGAAAATTACAATGTCCTTTTCACTTAATGTATCATGAAAAAATTTTCTTGAAACCTTACACAAATTCTTTGTAATTAGATATTAATGAAAGAAAAATGACTGGAAAAACATAGTCAGAGATGCACTTCTGGACAAGGAACATCCTGAGCACCACAAATAGATGCTAGATTTTCAACTGGTGCAAGGTAAGGAGAGAGAATATGATGAGTGGTTACATTAATATTTAATTGAAAAGTTTAACTGAATCTTGCCATTAGAGTAACAGGAGAGGCAACCAAAGTCCACAAACCGTTTTCTCCCAAATATTAAATGATAAAGGTGGATTTGTAGGTCCCAGATTGACCAATATGCCTAGTTGTTGAATGCAAACGCTTTGTAATTGCAAGAGAAGTTTTTTCTTTGTATATGGTTTGAATTTTGTGCTTCTTCAAATTTTCACCCTTTGACCAAGCCCATGGTAAACTGGACCTTGCCAATCTGTTGAAGCTAGAGGTATTTAACAACCATTTTAAAATTAATCACTACAATACATGTTACCTTAAAAAGCCTGGCTTAAGAAGTAAAATAATTCTAAAAATGTCTGACTGATCTGACAGGTTCTAGTTCAATGCTGTATTTTTTCTATTTCTATTAGAAACATATGGCATTCATGATATTTTACCCATAAGAGCTACATGAGAAAAGGAAAAAGATAAAGTAACCTGTCTGAAGAAAAACTCCAATCATGCTAACAGATAGGCAAGATAGTAATGTCTATAACCCTTCATGTGCTCCTCTTAGAACTTGCATACAGTTATCTACCCTAAATGGCATAGCCTTGAAAGGGAATAATCGCAAGTTACATCACCAAATTATCGAGTTTGTGTTTTGAGTTGAGTATCCAACAAAGTCACTGCATATAGTCAATCCTAACGGTCATAAGCTCTCACTAATGAGCTTCTGACATAGGATAATCTTGCAAGCACTCATTGTCTTCTTTAAAAATTCTTAGAAAAAGCTAAAATTTTCTCTTTGTGAATGCCCAAGGTGTTGACACAGTCTATGTGGCATGATCTGACAATAACTCGTGACTTGCAAATGACACTAGGAAGTTTAATACATGAACTGAACTAAGGTCTCCAAGACATTGTGGAAATAGGTTATTTACAAGAGTCATTGTCCCCATTAACAAAGTTTTGTTCCAGAGGTCCCATCCTTTATCATTCTTCTAATGTTTTTAGCCTCTGGATATGGGTGTCCAAATATTTCTTCTTGCGTTTTTGTAATAGAAGAGAGAACTTAAAAATTTACACACAAAATATTCTGTACAGTAAATTTAGGAGTGAAAATTTAGATAACAATGTTACCATAAAAGATATAAAAGATGGTAGGCAAAAATTTTTATACCAATGTGACGAGGCCCACTGGTTCACTCCCATGAGATAAGAAACTAGACATGCTAGTGCTTCGAACTATAGCTTCTTTGGCAGAAATAATTTCGAAGAGGACAACTCCAAACGAATACACATCAACTTTTGGTGACACGTCCCCAAAACGGGCATATCTGTAAGAGAATATCAAAGTCCATAAATGGTTAGTGCTAAAAAAGTCCAGGACTCCAGATTATACAAATAAACAGTTTATTGACAGGTATCCTAAGTCTATGGCATTCTTAATGATTTCAAAGCAATTTTAAAATGCATATGGCAATATTTACAGACTCATACTCCAAAATTCTTTGCATTTTATATGAGTTATTAGAAATAGATTTTTTTTTTTGTTAAATCACTTTTTCTATTGTGATTCAACACAGTTCAAAGTTATTCAAAGTTTGTAGCAGTAAAAATACAGTTTTGAAAATGGCATTAATACCCCTAAGAACAGTTCGAGGAATACTTGGGACCACTTATAGGAAGAATGTCATACCATCAAATGATGGAAAACAACTGAAGAAGGAGCATCAGAAACACTTGTCAAAATAACAAAAGTATAAACTCGTAGATAATTTACAAATATTCATAGCCTGAAAAGGAAAAACATAAGAAAAATAAAGTATGATGGCTTTGAGATTTTCAGCAGTAAAATCCAACTTGTTCATGGCGTTAGTTTTCTGGGAAATAGCACACAAATTTTGAGGGATTCTTGGACAAATTATAAGAGAGAATACCATGTCATTACATTTTGAAAATTTGCATCCAAACAAGAAACATCAAAGGCTGATTTCAATATAACTAAAGTACAAATTCTAGGTGGCATTCAAATCTTGATAGCATATAAAGAAGCAGCATCACAGAAATAACCGTGTAAAATATATACTTTGCATACAAATCACAGCAGTTCCTTCATCAAACATTATGTTTTTTTCCTTCTTAAATAGACAATAAGAGAATTTCATCCAAAGGACCACCCATAACTGGCAAAGGAGGAAAACTAACTGTAAGAATGGAAAAAATATATGTTTATGTTGTGCAGTTGTTATTTTACCTTTGAATGAAATATATATTTTATGGCTTCACCAAATGAAAATCATAAATGAGCTTAAAATCAATTAACATAAAATCTCTTCCTATGTAAGAAAGGAAAGCAAGCAACTCAGTCTTTGTCCCAGTGGCCAAAGGATCAATATCTTTACATATATCAACGAATGGAGATTTGACGAGAAGGGCCAGCTCCTCAATAAAAATATGCATTGTGTCTAAATTCATTGGGGTTGAGCCTTTTTGAAATGCTGCATCACAATACATCTTTCACAAGAACAAACCTACTAACCATATCATGTGCCAATTTGTTTTACAATAAGAGAGTCAGAGAGCATCATGCTAGGACAGTGAATTCTACTTGTATCCCTGACCAAAAGGTCCTAGCAGCCAAGCATCTCTAGAACACATGTTTTACAGATTCCTCTCTTCCACACAGAATACTCAAGGAATCTAAGAATCTAATTTTGTGCAGATGTGCCTTGACTTTTAATCCATGATGTATAATAACCAGCTCTTAAATTTGTGCTTTAAAAAGGATCTTACTTTTCAAATTGATTGGTGACATCATTGCCAATAAACTTCAGAAGTAGTAGTTCCCCAATGTTTGTTCAAATGTGAGGCAACTCATTAGTTGTGCCTCCCTTGCTTTTACAAATCTGTGGACACATTATTGAAGAAACATTTTCTATTGTTTCATTTCCACTCCCTCCAATATGGGCCTGATCCTTGTAGTTGCAGTTTGAAGAAAAAATATTTCAAGGATCATGTTGCAAAGGTCTTGGAAAGTTGATTTGTCTATTGGACTTAGTCTTTCAGTTGTGTTTAGATTAAACCAAATATGTGATTTGTCTAAAGATCACAACTGGAAAAATATTTTCTTACCAATGGAAATGTCATTTCTTACCAATATCTTTCCCAGAAATGCAAAGATTCTCCAGACTCATCTGAAGATGCCAACTCTTCGCTGACAGACTGATTATTCAAGTTAATGATGTATTTGTGTTGGCCCTTCTTGAGCAACAAACAGTCCTCCCGATTGTGGTTGACCTTCGTCATGTGTAACCAACCATGTCCCAACAATGTGTCATATATTGGTTTTTGCATGGTAATCGCCATAATAAAGTCCACAATTAATGTTTGTTCTTCAATTTTCACTTTTTAGGAAGTCAAGACTCCTTTTATCTTAGTCACGTATTGATCTGCACCATACAGTATAAAACTAGGCAACCATAGAAATGGTGTACCCAACTCTTTTAATGTTCATTTAGACAAAACGTTCACATTGGATCCCCCGTCTACAATCACTTGTATCAACATGTGCCGAGCAACTCAATGTGGATCAGCACAAGCCTCTTCCTGACATCAATTACTAGGACTGTTAGGTCCATGTATTTATCCTTAGGTGCTCGTCTTGCAGCAACTTATCATTGTACACCAACTCTCCAACAGTCGTGTGAAGCTCTAGTGTCATGCAAAATAGGATGGACACTTTAACAAACATGCTTAAGTCTAGTATTTGCAACATCAACTCTTTCATTGATGAGTACTCCTCCTCCATGATGGGCTCCTTCTGCTTGTTGCTACACTTCCTCACCATCACTTCCTCAATTGTGTGTGGGCCTCCTACCACTTCTCCTTCTCCTCAATAGGGTCTGGGTATTCTGCCTTCTTTGCTTGTGCACAAGTGATGGCAAGTACATGTTTTTTTGAAGGTACTACTTCAATGTCAATCAAGTTGGCATTGCTAGTACTGGCTTTCTTTGAACAATTCGTCTTTTTGTGGTAGCCAAGTTTGCACCATTAGCACATCATTTCCCAATTGCCACCATTCCCAACTAGTGAATTTGTGCAAATTCACGCAAAGTCTCCCCATTCTTGACATCTTTGCACTATACAAATGGTTTTCCATCATAATTGTACTGTAATCTACTTTCATCGCCAAACTTGTTACAGGATTTATTTTATGTGCCAGGTCTCCTCCCTTGGCAATTGTTCCTATATCTGTCACTCATTGCACCCTATCCACTCTTCAAGGTTTCTAGTCAGCTTGTTCTTTGTGCACCTTCAAAATTTGATGTCATCTACTTTTCAAATTGAACAGACAAACCACCATCAAATGGCTATTTAATTCACAAATACTACAATACAATTTCTTTGCATAGTTGGCATTCGTGTGATCCTCCATTTTATAATATTAACAACATATCTCCATCTCCTTGTTCTTCTTTTTATCTTTCACATCATCGATCATGTGCTTCAAATCCTTCTGCAATGCTTGGATGATTGCATTCAAATCCTTCTTTTCGTTGTTTGCATTGCTATCATCTTTGCTCTGACGTGTGCTTCCTCCTACCGATGTGGTTTTCATTTCACTTTCAAGGTTCTTAGTACATTGTCGATGGCACCACCACCCTCATCTTCGTCTTATATTGTGGAAGGAGCTCCGTTGGAGTCCATGTACTGGTTTCTTTCTCTATTTTATCAATAAGTTAATTCAAGCAACAATTATATGACTTGATATCTTCATCATTCTTATGGCTTGTCGCATATATTTCACCAATGATTTATGTGTCATCACGAAGCAGATTGAACTCAAATTCTTTTTTGAAGTCTTTCTAGGTGGTGAATGGTTGTTCTTGCCTCAAGTGTCAATCCATCGCTATTTTGTGTAGTGTGGCTGGGAACAAATGCAACCTTGCATCTTCGTTCAAGACTCCATTGGACTTCCATATCGTTACACATGTACCAATATATCTCTCTAGATCTTCTTTTCCATATCCCATAAACTTTGGCTATTTTTGATTTCCCATAACAATACCCATTGTTGGTTGTGATGAAGTCTGCCCTTGAATCGAATTTGGTACTTGTAGTTGTTAGCTAGATTCTTCTATATTTGATGAATTTAATTTTGATGGTAGGTCTTTGATCTGTGCAAACAAACATCGGCCTCATTCCACTGCACTACTACTATGCAACCTCCTTCGCATATATATGACTGTCGGCTTTGGTTTCCCAAACACACTCCCTTGTGGTTCCCTCTATGCTTAAATCCTATCCTCCGCACCTCTAGGCACTCTCCTTCACATTTGTATCATTGTCAAAGTTACGACTTGCTCAAACTCATACTCTTCTAGGTGACCCTCCTTGTCATGCTCCACATTTGTGCGTCCCGCATTGTTGCCACAACGTCTACAATGGCCTGTGTTACCTCTACTTTGATTGCAATCACTCGTATGTCCCCCTTGTGTGTGAGAACTAGTATGTCCCCTTCGTGTGCAAGCACTGGTACATCTCCATGCACAAATGGTCGTTTGTCTCCTTCATGTGCAAATGCTTGTATGTCTTCTTCGCGTGCATCTACCACTTCTTCTATCGTCAAGAATGTCTCCCATCAATCATGTTCTCTTCTTCCCTCTATTGTTTGAGGGATTTTCTCCTAAAAGGTCCACATGCACTACAACCTTGGTGATGAAACTCCTCTCATATCATTATTTTCGTCTATGCATCTTTATTGTATCTGTGTGGTCTATGGGTTTTGCAAGAAAGAGGGACAAAAAGCTCTATTTTGTCCCTGCATAACTTCGACAACTTGAGGATATAGCTAAGAATTCAAGGTACAACAAAGCACTTCTTAAAACTTCACAAGATAGCAATATCTCATATAGGGTATATGTGGTTGTACATTCAACTTATTGTATGTCCACATCTTCAGAGCAATGGATCGCTGATTCTAGTGCACCATGGCATATGATGAAGCATCATCATCTATTGATTGACTACAATAGAAAAAAGTGTGGTGTGTGGTCATTTGTGATCATTCTTCCTTATAGGTTTCTATTTGTGGTGATGTCACTCTTGGTTCCTCATCCTTTGGGTAATTTCTTCATGTTCCAAGTGTTGGTCCTAGCCTTCTTTCCATTTATTGCATGATTGACACTAACAAAAAGGTGAAATTTTGGCCTAATAGTTGGGTGACCAAGGATATTGATGATGTCTTTAATATAGTGCCTTTAGGATACTGTGATGAATCTAATCCAATGCATAAGTATGGTGTGTCCCCCTCCTCCTCTTCCTCTTCTTCCAAGTGGAAAGGGTTTGTTGCTATGATTGCTAAGAAAAATGTCATCACTAAGGGTTGGCTTGTTGGATTGGACACACCAACTATGGTTCCCTATGGCACATGAGTTGTCTTCATATGGTTGATGGCCTTCCATCCATTACTCCACTTAGTGGAATTTGTGAGGGATGAATCTTGGGGAAGCACCACAGGAAATCATTCCTGAAAGGGAAATCTAGTCATGCCTCCCACCCTTTGTAGCTCATTCATAGTGATATTTATGGTCCTATGGCTAATCATTCTCTCTCTGGGAACAAGTATTTTCTCACTTTCATTGATATATGCACACTTTAGTACAACATTACCAACACACATACATGAGATGTGAAAAATACACAAACACTGACTATCAAGATACCCAATAGATGCAGATATCCCACAATGAATGTAAGGGGTCTATAAGTAACAAAAATTGATAGGGGAGGTAGTTACATAACTACACAACCAACCTTGTATCTATCCTTTAACAAATATCCCATACATGATGTAGAAATGAAATTTAACATGCTTACACACTATTCCATTTCTACTTAAATAATTCTATAGATCTGCAGTCATTAGCAATAAAAATATACCAATAGCAACAACAGCAATAGCAACAGCAGCAGCAATGGCAGATGACAAATAAATATGCAGATTTATATTAACAATGACATTATACAGTTTCAGCATTATATTCTGCAACCCTTGTGCAGAATCCTCTTCATGATTGCATCCATTGTAGACAGGCTTATTGAGATATCCTTAATTGCTGAACCAGTTTTGATATTATGTGTTTTATTGTGAATGCACGCAAAGTGTTTGACGAAACGCACATGCATATATTTTAATGTTGTAAGTGCAATTTAATATTGTACGTAAAGAATAAAGTCATGTAAATTCATATTAAATCATGTAAGTCAGCTAAATAAGCTATTTCGTCCTGTAGTGCAAATGAAATGTAAATGCAAAGCAAATGCACATAAAATGTAATTTGAGGGTAGTTGCAAGGTAGTTGGAGAAAGTAACTACTTGGTGGGTGTATAAATAAACCCCCCTCATTCATTAGAGTTGCTCCAGATTGGTACGTGTGAGGATTGAAGTCTATGGGCAGAATGCAGTCTAGCATGATGTGCAGCCATGAGGGATGTTCAGCCTAGGGTTGAATGATGGATACCTAGAGGAGATATTGCAGGGCATTCATGCAGATTGATGGAAAAGTGCAGTCCAGTCCTGTGTACAGCCATGGATATGCTGGCTGTAGATTGTATTGATGAAACTGTAATGCTGTATCACATATACCATTATTAATATAGAACTGCTGTAATTACTGTTAACTGTCATTGCTGTATTTTCTGCCATTACTGTTGTTATTAATGTTGTTGCAGGATTTTCTGTGCACTATTATTGCTATACTACAATGCTTGCAGATCTGTAATTTATTACGTGGAAAGGGAACTTTTGGGAATATGTAAAAACCCCTTTCTACATCCATAGCCTGACTGCATCATGCCCTACCCACATATGCAATAGCATTCTCTCTCAAGTCCCAATGCTTCTCAAACAATCAATGCCATCAATCCACCAACATGCTATCCCTCCCTAAATGAATGAGGGGAGGGCTTATTTATACACCTAAGAATTAGTTACACCCTCCAACTACCTAACACCTCATCATTTCCCTAAATTACATTTCATATGCATTTAATCTTTGCATTTACATGACATTTCCCACTACAAGACAAACTAACTTATGACTTATGACTTTACTGACATACATGACTTAACATTACGTTATTACGTACAATATTAAATTGCCACTTTATAACATTATTAAATATATGTACGCACATTTCATCAAACACTTTGCGTACAATTACAAAATAACATAGAATACCAAAACTTATTCACCAAATGCAGACATATCAATTTGCCTATCTACAATCCATTGCGATTCCACGCAATGTCACCGAAAATAATCTTAACCATGATTGCTCATCTTCAACTCCGTTTGCTCGCCATATGGTTACACATGTTCCAATATGGCATTTTGGGTCTTCTTTCCTATCACCCAAAAATGGTGGGCACTTCTGCTTACCCACAACTACTACAACTTGTGCCATATTTGCCATAGGTGGCTGCTTTTCTTCACGTTGTTCTTCTTCACTTGGTGCTTCCTCACCTCATGCACTATCACCAACACACAATCTTCGACCGATCTCAGTACTTCACGACCTCCTTCGTGAATATACATGCATTGGTTCTGGTCTATTCACCCAAGCACTCTCTTGTGGTTGCTCTGGTGCCTGACTCCCATCCTCTGAACCTCTTGGCAAACTCCCTCGCTCTTGTGCTGACATTACCAGCCAATCAATGTTGTCTCAACATTGGTGTTTCCACTTGCGCGAATGTTCTCCACGGTCTCTACTTTGTTTTCTCACATGTTCCCCAAAACTTCCTCTGTTGTTAACAACAACGTTTGCCACCTCTCATGTGCTTTGCTTGGATTCTCCTCCTGAGGACTGCACACACATTCAACTACTAGCTCCTCAAGTTCGGTTTCTCTAGATTGCAGTATTTGGTTGCCAATATTTTGCTCTACACCTCATTGCTGAGAGATCCTTGTACTCCTTAAAAATATCTAACTATCTCCATGACCATGTCTTCCATGTCCTCGCAATAATGAATCTGTCATGCACCTCCTCACACTTCACGCATGTTGATTGTTCTTCAACTGGACCCAATTCCAATTCAATAATGGCAACATCGCCAAATATAGCATGGTGGTAAGCTTTCCAAGGATGGAGGAATAGGATGACAAATTAGAGGCCAATCAAGACTGTAATCAATGCAGTTTTGCTCAACATTCTACTCTAGAACAACATCAACACTTGAATAGTACGACAAAGAAACTTGTACAACATGGTGCTTAAACGGAAATCACTAGAACGACACTTGCACTAGATCAGCAAACACTAGAATGGCATGCACCAGAACAACATGATCAATTTTACTAGCACAACAAGTGCTTCACACTACTGGAACAACACTTGCACTGGAACGGCTATAATCAATCTACTAGAATGGCATGATCTTCACCACTGGAACAACAACCTTGGCAGTTCCACTTGTATGATGTTCTAGACTGCAACTCCCCTATTCCACACTCAAATTGCAACAATGATCCTTGCACACAGAACCCAAAACACACAACAAACTTCCAATGGCAATCATACTATACATAAAGTATACATCATGGATAGAAGATGAGTCATTTACATTACTCATTATTAATGCATTATAGAGTCTTGTACAATGCATACACAATCTTTCTCCTATGCTCTACACACATTTGCATACATGTTGCATAGCCTGCACATATGGTTTTCCAATAGAAGGCTCTAGTCTCTACATAGATAACTTGATAGTCTCATCCTATGCTCTCCCAGATAGTCTTGAATGGAGGAGGGGGGGTCTATTTATGCTTGTCTCTTGGTTGTTGGCAACTACAGCTTCCAGGACAGAGCACCACCCAACCGTCTCCCCATTCGGACGTTCACATAGCACCCTTAATACATACTATAGTCTATTGCAATTTATCAAACTCATGATTAAATTGCATTACATTATCATTTCATCTACATTTGCATTTCATCTCATATGCTTTAACTCATATTTACATTTCATTACAATTTATTTACACTTAGTGCATTTTGCACTTATTCCTACTATGTTCACTACTTCTTGTGAGGTCCAGAACCAATGCCTACAAATACATTGTCCAAATAATTCTCTATCTTAACCTCAACATTTTAGATGTATGTTTCTGCTAATCATGTGGATTAGAAAGAACTCAAATATTGAATTTTAGATTCATAGACCCTGCTTTGGTTTTCATAGGAGTGGGGTGAGGATGAAAGAATCCATCTATGTCACTTCATAAAAAGCAGGAAGGTTGCATACATAAGATAATTGTATTAATGTCCACAGATGGCCAAAGTAAGCTAATGGGACTCATTGAAATAGCTGTTACAAACTACAATGCATTGAAGAAACCAACAAGTACTACGGAAATAAGCTAAACTAGAGTAAAAAAATCTAGTGTAAACTACTCTACAGTGGAACAGCTATGTGGAATAAAATTACAGGCTTGAGGGTTACCAAAAATGGATAATCCCTAACATACTAAAGGTAATGATTAAGAGAGGGCTAGAAGTCGAGGTACAACAGAGATAGAAAGAAGCCCCAGTGGATCCAAGGCTAATGACATTCCATCATGAGTTCAGAAATTGCTTTAAGCTACTTTGTTATTGGATTAAATCAGAAACATTATGAGCATGCCAAATTTCTTTTTATTCGCCTATACAAATCTGACCAATCATATCAGATTCTTTTCAATCTTTTTTAATATATATATATATATATATATATATATATATATATATATTATCAGGATAAGAACTATAAGGATAATGTAGGCTTCATTTGTTGCACATGATAGTGAAACTTGTTACTTGTGATCAAGAAACAAAGGTTACGCTTTTGCATATGGTTTCAAATATTGTGCATAATAATATATTAAGATGTTCATATTAGTGCTCATGAATATTTAAATAGAAAATCTTTAAAAAAAAATAGGACATACTCTGGTGGCATATAACCAAATGTCCCAACCAGTTTTGTTGGAAATGTCAATGAAATGCTTCCTACTCCAGATTCTGTAAGCTTTGTCAATCCAAAGTCGGCAACCTGCATTAAGAGAAATTGAATGCTTACATGTCAAATTCAGAGTATTATGCATTTAAGTGAGATTTATACTTAAATACCATAAAAAACAAAGAAAGTGCTTCTATATATTTATGAACTCCATGAAATCATGTAAACGGATGACGTCCACTCGCGGTTAATTGCTTATCTTTCTAATGTTCTTCAAGCATGCCACCATTAAAACTTAAAATCAGAACTATTGGCTTTATTAGTGTGCATAAGTTTTACACTCTTGAAATCCTTTACCACATTCAAATCTTACAATATAATGATAGTCATAGGGACCAGAATATGTTACAAACTGTACCATTACATAACTACATCCAATAGAAAATCCAAAGCCACAAGCTAAATACTGCACACATTCCACATGAGTCAATAACCAAAACAGTGTTTGCTATGAATGAGCACCATCATGAAACCATATCATGTAAATTAACATTCTTTGCATTCTTACCAAAAGGCATCAGTAATTTTGGACTCCAACCAACTCTGTCTGAATCACTTATTATAAAACAAGATTGCAATGTTCAAATAATTACTCGAAGTACATCTCATTTATTGACAACATGTTTGTATTCCATTCTTGTCACATCCTTTGATGAGATTCTTAGCACATTATACGCAATGAAACTGCTAGCTATATCTCAATTACGACAACATCCAAAAGAATGCTAGTGCATGTATCAATCATGCTACCATCCACAAGACAATTGAAAAATGTTTAACCATATCATCATCCATAGGATCGTGGCTCATATATCTATCATTTTATTCTTCATGGGACTGCTAGCTCATATTTAATCATGCCACCATGCGAGTGTTAGTTCATACAATTTATTTATTCTCACTATTATCCCTCACAAGATAATTGAACATTTAAGACTGAAGTTTTTAATCCTTCAATTAGTTAGCCACCACAAGCAATAGATTGTCACAATTCCACGCTAGAATTGCACAACAGCTGACTGTTACAAATGCAACTAATTGGCAGAAGCATACTTTTATGCTGAGGGATATTGTCAATAAGGTTTTTTATATTTTCCAAAACAAATCAAGATAAAAACTTTAAACCTTACTAGCCCAACAACAGGCATTGGGGCATATTTGTCTTAACAAAGATCAAAGGAGATTAATTAATAGAAAAGAATGTGCAAGATAAATATTTACAAATAACAATAAATCAACTTGTGTATCTATGGAGAGCCCTAA
Organism: Wollemia nobilis; assembly: GCA_028583015.1. Classification (NCBI taxonomy): domain Eukaryota; kingdom Viridiplantae; phylum Streptophyta; class Pinopsida; order Araucariales; family Araucariaceae; genus Wollemia; species Wollemia nobilis. Next base: position 2,186,144 of record JAQPPZ010000741.1, read on the forward strand.
AGCCAATCTATATATCAGCTAAAATTCATAAAGATGTCAAAGATGAATATTCCAATGATATTTTAATATGGTTTGCACTTTGCAGATTGCAAACACAGGAAAAGCTCACTTACCAGGTGGAGATGGGCTACAATTAATGTTGCAGGCAGGTTCACTTGAAGCAAAAGGATAAAAGATTACAAAGCAAGATTACTCAACTAAAGAACAGAGTATTAGAGATATAGGATCAGGTGACATGGCATAAAAAGCAGTATGAAACAAGTTTAAATGAACGGAGAGAAAAAGTAGCAGGTTTACTTGAAGTAAAAAGATAAAAGATTACAAGACAATATTCCTCAGCTAAGGAATAGAGTATTAGAGATATAGGATTAGATGACACAGCATAAAAGGCAGAATGGAACAATTTAAATGAATGGAGGGATGAAGTATTTACCATGGAACTACATCTTGACAAGTAAGAATTGAAATGACATAAATGGCAAAGGAACTACATGAAGTTTAAAGATGTGGAGAAAGAAAATTAATCTTGGAATCAAAGTTTTTCATCTCCTAGTTGATTGTAAGGCCAAGATCAAGACCTCTATCAGAAAATTCATCAAGTTCCCTCTAGTTCTCACGATCAAACTAGGTTGTCGAGTAACTCATGCATTGTGCTGAGTTTTGGCGACTACTCATCAAGAAAATTTGCTTGTACTTGTGGGAAATTTGTAAGGATTCAACCAACAACCTAGACCCAATACGGCACAAAAAAGGAAAAATAAGACTGTTTGTTTCACTTTTTTCATCTCTTTCTTGCTAAGTACTGCTGGCTGAACATAGAATGGACCCTATCCACCATATTTGACAAGAATTTTGAGGGATTTCTTTGCGTTTGTAGTCAAGTTCATTTTTTGGAGAAAAACAAATTAGAGTTAGAATTTGTGATTCTTAAGCAAATGCTAGGTTTTTTCTTCTTATTTTTTTCTTTTCTTTTCCTAATGCCTTTTATCATTTTGTAGTATGGCTTCATCAGGCAAGAGAAAGGATTGAACTTCGAAACACGGCAAAAGGAGGACTCTTCCCTCTCAAGTGTTGTGCAATCACTATGGAAAACCTATAAGGGAGGGCATCAATCAGCTCAAGTATCATCTTGCTGGGATCCTGGTTGTGATGTAGAGTTGTTTCCTACTGTGCATCCTGAGATAACACCTAGGATGGACTCCCTCTTGACTGGCTTTGAGGAGAACAAAACCAAAGCCATAGTTGGAGTGGAACTCATGGACATTGACTATGAAGAGAGCCTTGGTGAATCAAAGTCTATTTGTGGCTCATGTATTCACCATTCATCAAGGGAGAGCACAATAAGCCGAAGGGAGGGGGTTTCTATGTCCCTTGCAGCAAGGCATAGCCTTCCCTCAAAGATACAACTTGGGTGAGGGATAAGAAAAAGAAGCCCAAAATGTTTGATTTGATTGAAACTGGTGTCATGCAAGTCCCTAGAAAGCATTATTCTATAGACATATCAAATTGTAGACCTTGGAACCCATTGTGGACTTTTCACTAGTTAGGCTAATGCCATTATGACCTATGGCATTAGGCTCAACCATGGCACCAACACCACTTTTGGCATCATCTCTACAATGGCACCAAAATTCTTTGTCACAACCAATGCTAGAATTCATAGAAGGCATCTTACCAAAACTAGTTGCTAGAGAAAAAGGTGCAACTCCAAAAGAGGCAGTTGAACATTTTGTAATTATTATTGAAAATGCTTCTTGATTAGTTGGTAGCCAAATTGTTTTCACTTTGAACTACTATGTAACTAATGTACACCATGCATATAGCTTGGGAATTTAGAAGATCGCTTCTTCCTCTATCTTTTGTTCCCTCATCTCTTTCTCTCCTTCCCCTCTATAGATTCTTGTTGTCCATGCAGTCCTTAAGCTTTTGCTCTACTACTTCTTTCACTGCATACAAACAAAGTGTACATGTGCTTTGTGCACAACACACATCATGTTGTAAGCTTTTCTACTATTGATGATTCTATTACATGAGCCTTTGTAGATAGCAGTTCGAAGAAGAAATAATATACCGAAGACGAACTGTCTACTAAAGAACTACAATTTTGACTATGTACAACAATTTTGATAATGTATTTTGATAAATATACGGATTTGCAATGTAAAATCAGTCTTCATAATGTTTTACGGACTGATTAATAGGAATGCACAAAAGGACAAAACTAGTCGTCAATTGTTAAGACATCTAAGATTAGTTAGACATCTAGACTGGTTGAGTTAGACATCTAAGACTGGTTGTTACGCTTTATATAGCAGTTGTTAAGTGTTAACATAGGGAAGTTGGGACGGTTGAGCCAGGTTGGTTGCAGTAACCACCTGGACTTGCCTATAAGTATCCCCCCTATTCATTTTTGTAAGATATCCATACTTGTCCATAAATGCAGATCTATTGTGCAGCAAGAGTTATTCTGGAATGCATGTGTCATGTGTGATTGCTTCATGAGCATATTGTTGTGTTGCAGGTATTGATCAATGCTTGGTACGTGATAGAGTATCGCAAGTTGTGTTGTACTTGTGTTGTGCAATTGCAGGGAACAACGAGGAGAAGTTAGTTGCAGGTTGAAGAATGAACGTGCGAACAGTTGACGTCTAGGCCTACCTGTCTAAGCCTAACTATTAGACGTCTAGGCCTATCCGTCTAGACTTGCTGGTGAACTAGTCCTAGACGTCTACTGCCCTAGACGTCTACACGCCTATGACGTTTGTACTAGACGTCTACTGCCCTCTTTAAAGAAAGCGTACAGCCAGCCTTCGCCTCGAGGCTCCAGTACGACCCTGATGCCATCGTCAAAAAAATTAATTTGGAAGAGCAGGCGGGCAGATTCAGTCAGATCAGAAGGATGAGGGAATTTCTCAATTCAAAGCTGAAGTGTCCACTACTAGCTGGACAATGGCCATCAGGTCCCATACCCCTGGAAAGGTTCGAAAACAGATATATTTATATTATCCTTGCATGGGTCCTTGGCTACGGCACGGACAAGGTGGTGCACCCGTATCAGCTAGCACTCGCAGAGTGTATTTTGCATGGAGAATTTTATGACCCCACTGTGCAGAGAAGCGGAAGGCGCCCAATATTTTTTGATTGGGCAGACTGGGTGGCGTACGCCATACATTCAAACCTGGTTAGGATACAGCAGAAGCAGACAACTGAATTCCGGCACTGCTCATTCCTCACATGGTTGTGCCTTTACCATACGCATTACCGAATAAGGGTGCCCGATCTTAAGAGAGTAGATGAGAAGGGCGCACCGCTGCCGGTATACGAGTGGATGGAGGCGCTGTATAGAAGGGGGTCTTATTATGATTTTAATTTCAAATTCTTGGGTATGACCTTGGCACTATTCAACGGCAAGGCATCTCGCCCTCCCCTGGCCATGACGAAGTACCTGAGGAAATACAAATACGGGGATACTTTCCGGTTGACACAGGGCATTGTTATCAAAATCTACGGATTCAAAGGGAAGTCGTTCTTGCTGCCCTATTTTTGCACTGAGCACCAATTCGGCATGGAGGCAGTGCGGCAGATGGACTACGTCGAGGAGGAATTCGGCCAGGGAAAAAAGAAGGGCCATATTTTCAAATATCCTTTTACCTGGGCGAACATTGAAGTCCATGAAATTGGGCAACACATCTACCTGGAGCAAACACTCCTCAACATAGGCCTGATACAATTATCGCAGCACTGGAAATACGACCCAATTGGGGTCAGAGGAAAATTTGTACATGTTTGCCCTTGAGCAGAAATCATGGAGGAGAGGTGCAACAAGACAGGGGCAGACCTAGAGTGGCACATTGAGCGAATGCAGTCATGGCCACCATGGCATGACTTCTACTGTGTGGAGGTGGATTACGATCCAGAGCATAATCCATATCACAAGCTAGACTCGGCCGGTTTCAGAAAGTTTCTCACGAAGGTGGCGCCCCTCGGCTGGGAAAAGGACAAATTATTGAATGCTGGAAGATGAGGTGTCACACGCAACACGATAAATTGAATAAAAATACATTGGCCATAGATGATGATTTTTCGGCCTTGTATGATAAATACGCCGGCAAATGGGAGTCGTTCACATTTCGAGATTGCATTCCCCTAGGCACCAGGAAAATATATAAAAGGAAACCCCCACCACAGCATTTGTCCATTCGAAAGCCATCTAGCAGCAAGGTGCCAAAAAGCAGTCAGGTGGGCCCAATGTTGTCTCCAGCTCCCGAAAAGTTGCCTCAAATGGAGAAGGAGCCAGAAGGGTCAACCGACGAGGCAGCAGTAGCAGGCATCCCTCCGACAAAGCCCAAGTACAAGTTTACCATGGGCGACTCGTTACCCGCCGTATCAACCGTCTCTGCCTCCACCGAACAAACTATCGCTCCAGGAGAAAAGAAAAGAAAAAGGGACGAGAAGACCAAGATAAAGCGGCCGAAAAAGGAGACTGCGCAGCAGATAGTAGCGGCCCCACGGGCAAGAGCTGTTGCACCTAAAATAATCTCTCTGGATAGTCCAGAAAAGGAAGTAGAGGTCTGGGCAGCAGGCATCATCCAAGCACCGCCTCAGGCGGAGCACGCAGGTACGTCCTCTTCCCCTATTTCACAAACCCTAGTTAGCCCTGCTATAACACCTTCCTCCTCTGCATCAGGGCACGCCTTAGTCACCTCACCTATATCGCCTATCACCCAGTCCCTCCGCAGCCCCCATTCCTTTGGACGTTTTGCCCAGGACCCTAACGTTTTCCAAACCCTGGGTCAAACCCTAAACCTCTCACCCACGGCCAACGCTGAAGGTGTATCTACATTGCCGCACCGCTCACCAGCCGCATTCAAACCCCATCTCCACTTCCTACGCAGCCGCCCGTTTTCCCTAGGACCTGGTCGCCTTCAAAAGCAGCCTTATCTTTTGGAATATCGCCTACTTCATTGTTTTCAGGAAGGATGCCACAATAGGATCTGGCTTCGACATACCCTATGCTGGCAGAGTTGGACCTAATGGGAGAGCAACTGCAAGTTACAGATGACTAGCCTCTAGCCACGAAGGCCGTAGGGCATTCTGCTTCTTTCCTCCAGGGTGTGAAGAAGAGAAGAGCCGAGGAAATAGCCACCCCTATGAAGCGCACCAAGTTTGACTTGGACAGGAGGGTGCTACGAACAGAGAAGTTAATCCCGAAATTTAAGAAGCCTCTCCGGGAGATGACTGAGGTAGATTATGAGCACCGAACCAAGGAGAAGAGTTTCAACGATATAAGCGAAGAATACAAAATCAATGGTATTCGTCGGAGGACTGATAATCTCCTTGTTAAGCGGCTCGAGAATCAAGAGAAGCTGTTTCAGCTTCAAAACAATTCAAGGCAGCTGGAAGAGGACCTGGCCAAGGCCACCACGCAGTTGGAATCTGCTCAGAAAGAGATTAAAGATTTGAAAGATCAGCTTGCTACGTCCCAGCAGGAGGCGGCAACATAGAGGAAGACAACCGAACAGCTGTAAGAAGAGAAAAGGGCAACACTGGAGCATGTTGCCCAGTTGCAAGATTTGCTGAAGCAGACCCAATCACAGCAGAAGGAGAAAGCGTCCCAGGCGGCTGTATTTTCGAAGGGCAAGATCAAGGAGATGCAGGATAGTTTGCTGCAGGACTGGAGGACTAATGTGGTCAGGTCCCTGTCTGTCCTGGATTTAGCATCCGAAATTCAAGAAGTATATGCCCAGGGAAAACCTACGGTAGAGGAGGTTGAACGCCAAGTGAGGCCGTGGCTGGACTTGGCAATAAAACTTGAGGAATTTGCGCGCAAGGGTCTCCGATTTCCACCTATGTCCCGAATTGCCCTAGACTGGGCAGATGCGAGGGTAACCTTGCAAAACTATTTTGAAAAAACTGAGAATATCAGGGCTCCCAGGAAGATGCTGGATGTATTGAACCATGAAATGAATATCTGCCTGGCCCCCTTCAACACTCTTTCTGCGCTTGGATTTCCGAGCTTTGTCAAGGATGGGGAATTTCTGCCCCTAGAGCAGGTAAAGCAAGACTGGTTGTTTTTTGAGGTAGATACATCAGAGATTGATGGCTGGACTGATCCAGTCCAAGAGGCACAGGTGACCCAAATGGTGTCAAAATTTTGCAAAATTAACACATGCCTTCAGGCGCTGGGAGAGAGGTATGACACCATTGACGTGCATATGGTCGCTGCATTCAAAGGAGCGCTGAAGGATATCAGCAATTTAGAGCCCTTTCAGGCAGCAGCTTGGGATCAGGCCAAGACTGCCTACGAGCACGTCCGCGAGTGGGATCAGCCTGCCGAACAAGAGGGCGATGGTGGTGCTGAGCAGTCAGGCTCAGAAAGAGAAGAAGAGGAAGGATCAGAAGAAGAGACTGCTGAAAGTGAGCCCGACGAAGAACAGTTGCCCAAGAAGGGAGCTCAGCAGCAGCAGTAGGAGCAGCAGGATGCAAGGGAAGGGAGTTCCTCTGCGCCCAAAGGATAAAGGCCTGGTTCTTTGCATCAAGGCGAGCTCAACACCCCGCGGGCCGCCAGGAATGTTGCCATATTTTGCACGGGGTGCCATGTCTTCGAATTTTTTGTAAGGATGCTGCTTTCCCTTCCCTCTTTCTTCTCTCCCCTTCTCCACTATCCCCTTTCTTTTCTGCCATCAGTTTCATTCTCTCCATCTCCTCCCCCATATTTTTGACTGTTTCTTTGAGTGGGCAAATCTGCCCAAAAATATTCTAAGTGTTGTTGTTCGCCCGATTGCACAGCACAGTCGGGCTACGCTTGCCTATCTGTGCGCACCTGGGCAGAATTTTCAAAGCGAGCCCGAAAAAATGTTGTCTTGAGCCGCTCGACTTCGCAGCGAAGTCGGACTACGCTCCTAATTTCATGCGCACCTGGGCGACGTCAATGAGAAGAATATCCAAAAAATGGTTAAGTGTTGGGACCGCCCGACTTCGCAGCGAAGTCGGGCGGCGCCCTCAGGTTTGTGCGCAGTAGGGCGGCTTGCTTGAAGACATCAGAAATTTTCCTAAGTGTTGAGCCGCCCGACTTCGCAGCGAAGTCGGGCTGCGCTCGCTGACTTGTGCGCACTCGGGCGAAGAACGTTAAAACCTGCCCAGAAAATTTCTAAGGCACGAAGGCCTTCCCGACTGCGCTGTTTCCACCCTGCGTTGCCCGGTTGCGCTCCAATTTTGGGCGAAGTCTGGCAGGAGAGAAAGTATGAGCTTCAAAGGCAAATTTTTCCCCTTATCAGATTTCGACAAGTGTCCAACCTCGAGATTCGAGTCAGAGATGTGACAGAAGGTGTGCAAACGTGAACTGACATATTGTACCGCAACTACCCTCATTCAAGCTAACTCAAGGTTTCATCTATCGCATTGCCACGTAGCTGCTAGGTTTTCAGGTGGACCTTGCTGCAAGTACATTCCATACCCGCAGAGGTCGACATCAGCCACTTTTTGCCGCTTTTGTCAGCTATTGTCAGGTCTGGGATTCTGTGCCCAAAGTTGTAATTGGGGAGAAAATTGCGCTATAAATAGCTGTGCCATATCATTGTAAAGTGGTGGAAGGGGGATATATTGCTAGGGAACTGCTGTAACTATGCGTTTGCTTCTGAATATAAAATATACTTGGCTCTATTGATTGTCTTTGTCTTGTATGCTACCTTTACTGAGTATTTCTGCCTCATGTTGCTTATGTTATTGCTTACTGTTATTCTGCTTTTCTGGATATCGGTATTTGATAGCTAAGTATTTCTGGAATGCGAAAGCGAAGGATACATAGGATGAATGGTGTTGATAGTTTCTGCAACATATTTTGTGTTTAATTGTTGTTAGTAGTGGTGATTGGCTATTGTCGTGCTGCTTATCTTCCCCACCCAGAAAAATCATATTTGTATTTCTTTTTGCATCTTTAATTTCTTTCCTGCACCCTGAGCTAAACGATTGGACCAAGCAAGCAGAACGATTGGAAACATCGGGAAGAGAAGACACCTTGGGGAGAACCTGACGCAACCGGTCAATGTAGGTAAAGGAATAATAATAGTCAAAGTCTATAATGACTCGAGGGGCTGAAGGGGAGGGAGGAGGGGGAGGAGTTATAGGAAGGGAAATAGTGGATAACATAAGAGAAAGAACTGAATGATCGGTAAAGGGGGGAGGGTGATCAGAGACGTTGAATCGGGAAATGAATGGAATGAGGGTGGTAGACGAAATAGCATAGTCGACGACACTGGCTCCACCACTATGAGGAAACCAAATAAACCTATTGGAATCCGGAAAACAAGATATACCATTGAGAAGAACTAGCCTGTTGGATTCACCCAACTCAATAAGATGCTTACCGTAAGCAGTCACCTGTGTGTCATTGGAGGTTTGAGCAAAATCAAGGTCCTCAAAATCCAATTACTGAGTCTGCATCTCATCGGTTGTGAGGTCATTAATAGAAACCTGCATAGGTCCGGTCCGAGCATTGAAATCTCCCAACAGAAGTATCTCCCTGAAGTCGAGTATCTAGTAATGTCCTCAGAGAGATCCTGGAAAGGATCCCCATCTGTGTGAATAACAAAATTGGACGTGGTGGGCGGAAAGTAACAGGTGGCAATGTAGATATCCCAAAGAGGTGGGTGACGATGGATTTTAATCCATAAAAACCTAGAGTGGGGGTCAGTCGAAACTAGGGTTACCGAACCCTGGAGCCTATCCCTGATAAGAGCAGCAACACCTTCTGATCCTCGAACCCCCCCAGAGCGTCGAGTGAGTTGCCGACAACTGGACCACCAAAAGCAATCAAACATAACTGGAAGGGCCCACTCAGGACTCTCGAGTGTCTCACAGATAAGAATGATGCCATGTCTGCCAATCACATCAAGAAAGGACCCTGGGGAAGACCATATCATACCATTGCAATTCCAGCAAGCTATAGCTAGCTTATCTGCCACTCCCCTTCAATGTCGATGGAGTCATTTGTTAAGCAAGGGCTTGGACCACCCAGGTGGGGGAGAGCCCCTAATCACTGCACGCAAATTACGAATAACTGCCCATTTTTTGGCTTTCTTGGCTACGGCTACTTGTTCCCTGGATTTCTTCAATTCTTCAACCTGGAGTCACGTAAGGTCCTCATCAAGGTAGATCTTGTCCTGAAGAGTAAATAATTTCCGTTTGGCCCTCAATGCCTTCATACACTCTTCCGCATTTTTGAAGCGTATGATCAATGTGGAGTCGGGAGAGAACCATGCTCTCTCGAGAGTAACGTCTGTTAACTCAAGAGTGTTGTGAATGAAGGCATTTCCAGCTTGAAGAAGATCAGTAGGTCTGGACACCCCACGAACCCTGAGATTAAGCGCTTTTGCATTACGAATCCTTTCTTCTTCAAATTTAGCTTGGACAGCCAACTCAACTATGGGGGGGTTCTTTCCGGCTACAACCTGAACCCAAAGATTGTTGGTCGGCTAATTTTTGGCTTTGTGCAGTTGACGCTTCCTTGAGACGTTCCTGCTCTGCAAGAAAACAACCTGTTCATCTCGAATTTTTAAAATTTCAGAGTGTAAATTCACAGAACTCTGAGGAGGTTGTTCTGTATGTGCAGTCTGCAATTCAGTAATGATGGCTTGCTGATCTTGAAGTTTAATTTGGAGATCCGTGATAATGTGGCTGCCGTATTTCACTTGGTCTTGCAAGGAGTGTATAATACTAGCTTGCATGTCTAGCTGTTTCTGGAGAGAATTAATTTTTTTACACAAACGCTGATATGAAACTGTTGTGTGAAGGTGTTGGACAGATTTAAGAGGAGAAGCCCACGTCTCCTCCATTCCTCCTCCTTCAAGTATCCCCATAACACCAAGAACACCGGGCTGCTAAATTATTCACAATGAGGACAACCGGGACATGCTAGGGCACGGCCGGGGCTGTGCTAGGGCACATGCAGAAATCCACCTTGAGCGCAGCAAAAATCCACCCGAGCGCAGCAGAAATCCACCCGAAGCGCAGCAGAAATCCACCCGAGCACAGCAGAAATCCACCTCAACGTAGCAGAAATCCACCTCCAATGCAGCAGAAATCCACCTCCCGAGCGCAGCAGAAATCCCCCTCAACGCAGCAAAAATCCCCCTTGAGCGCAGCAGAAATCCACCTTAGCATAGCAAAAATCCACCTCTCGAGCGCAGCAGAAATCCCCCTCCCAAGTGCAGCAGAAATCCCTCAAGCGCAGCAGAAATCCACCTCAAGCGCAGCAAAAAACCACCTCAGTGCAGCAGAAAACCACCTCCCGAACACAGCAGAAATTCCCTCCCGAGCGTAGCAGAAATCCCCTGAGCTTGTAGATGTCCACAAAAGCAACAATGGGAGCTAGAGACTGGCAATGTGAGAAGCATGATTGGAATAGAAGAATTTCTAGAAGAAACTCAAATGATCTATAGGCAGCCAACAAGGATATACATTGATGAGGTGAATATGGCACCATGTCCACCAGATGAAGCAGGTGTAAAATATGTGAAGCTTGGACCTGAGCTAGTTAAGAGGTATGCTTGAATTAACTTTTTGGCATTCTTGATTGAGTGGCTAGCTAAAGGTGTCGAGAAGCTTTGTGTGTCGAAGGAAGAATTGGCTAATGTAGACAGGGGTGAGTACATTCCCGATACAGGTGATGACAGTTAATATCAGGGTGGGCAAGGTATAACTAAGTCCAGGTGATAGGCTAACTCTGGCTGACAGGGTCCAGTCGATGTAGGGGACAGGTATAGACGTCTAGAACTGAATTAGACGTCTGGTTCAGACGTCTGGGGTCAGACGTCAGGTTTAGGGCTGGACGTCTAGTGTGAGGGCTAACGGCTAGCCGTCTGGTGGTGACCGGACGTCCGGCTAGACGTCGGGCCTCGAGTGACGCTCAACCGCCATAACCGCTTCGCTCCAAGCACCTGTCCGTCAATACGATTAACAACAAAATCTACAACAATAATTCACCAGTCAAAAACCTGCAACATAGCCATCAATGCTTCAAACTTGCAACAACTCCATTAATGGCAGCAACCTGTAACTCAACTCAACACTCAATGCATACACAGAATATGGATCAGAATAACAATCTTTGTATTATGTTTCAATCACGATTACAACATACAATGGTGATCTCAGACAAAGTCTGTGCTCTCTCTGCCTGTCTCTCTGATTCTCTACAAATGTTTGAAAAGGGGGTATTTATAGGGCTGGAAGTTGGTTATCCCAACCAACTTCCCCCAACTTCCCCAACCACTTCTACAACCGAATCTGCTAACTAATTGCTAATTAGACGTCTAACCTCCGCTAACTAGCCGTCAGGCCACTAGCCCGAACGCTCGGCTGTCGACTAGACGTCGCAAAGACCAGACGTCTGACGGCCGATCCAGACGTCTAACTGCCAGCCAGACGTCTGACAAAACTGGACGTCTGGTGACTGGCAACACTGGACGTCTGACTTACAGACTGGACGTCTGATGCCAACACTTAGACAAAATTGCTCAATTACATTCAAAATTGTTCGATTACATTCAAAATTGTTGGAGGATGTGCCAGTCAGTCCTAGGGCTTAGAACTGTTGTCTACATCTATCCTCCCCTTCGAAGAAGTCGATGTCCTCAACGACCTTCTCTGCTCCGTTGCTGAAGTTCCAACCTCAGTTTGTTGTACTATTGTTGGTGTAGCAACTGCTGTGATTGTTCATAGTCCTGAAGCCTTTGACGATATTGGTCCCGTTCCTCCTTGAGTCTTTTGGCATAGTTATAATATTTTGCCCATTCAACTTCAAAGGTATTTGCTCGCTCTTCAGTCTTCTTCAGGTTCGTCAGTAGTTCTGTTTCTTGGCTACGGAACATATCCTTCAACAATTCCTCTGAAAGAGAAGTTGTTGGTGCACCTGATTGTTGTTTTGCCCTCCGCAGTTCTTCCTCCAAAGCTGCATTTCTGTTCAGCAGTTCTTCTTTTTCTTGAGCCCAAGTGCGCTCCTGCTGGCTTCTACTGACTGCAAATGCGGCTGCCTGCTTAACCAACAGTTCTTTTTGGTTCTTGAGTTGGTCTATCTCTTCTGCTGCTGCTTGCAATTTCAGATTCTTGTCTACCAACTCAGCTTGTAAACTTGCATTGACCTCCTTCATCCCTTCGTGGACTTTTCATGTTCCATGCCCTCAGCTAAGAGTTTATCCTTTTCCAACAGAGCCTGTGTAACTTCTTGCTCCATGATGTCCTTAGCTGTACTAATGTGTTTGATTCCCTCACCCAGCCACTGCAACAAGTGTGCGAGGAAATTCAACTGTGTATACATTGGCAATAGTTCTGGCACCACTTCCACCTGTGTGCCGTGCTCCGTAGCCCGTGGTGGATTCTTGCCTTGGCCGCAAACATAAATCTGTTCAGTCTCACAATAAAGACTTGGTGTTCTGTCTGGTAATTCGGCTATATCTTCCATTGTTTGCACTCGGCCTGTAGGTAGTGACCAGGGTTGCCTTGCGTAAATTTTGGAAATATCTCTTCGCCAAGGTCCCTGAACTGCCCACTGAACCAATCGGTCAAGTTCTTCTTCCACCATGCCTTGCCATTTCTTCCATTGGCCCATACAGGCGCTGCTGAATTGTAAACTCAGACTCTGCATCACTTGTGCCAATTTCTCGAAACAACGTGCTGCATTCTCATCCATTTCATCTGAGGGATCCATAAAATTTGGTAACTTAAGGAGAATCTCCTGGGACCAAGCATCGATCTGTTCGGTCTCCTGTGCCTTTGCTTTGCCTTTATCTTGCTGGCGAACAGATGGGCTTCCTGTAGCCTGTCCCACGGTTCCACTATCCTCTTCGTCCTGTTCTTCGTTTTTCTCTAGGTCTACCCATTCCGGTGACTGTTCTTTTCCATCCTTAGTGCTACCTATACCCGGAATCTCTGTTGGTGTTTCCTTTGTGGGCTCTTTTGTTCCTTTCTCCCATTGTTCTGTAACTGCTGGCTGAAGTTCCACTCCAGAACTACTACTTATTCCTGCAGCTTTCCTGGCTGCTGCTATCTTTTCCGCTGTAGCGAACATCTCCTCAATGGAAAATGTGCTCAACGTATCTGCCAATGTTGTCGGTCTTGCCACTGGTCTCTCAGATACATCAGGTGAACCCATACGCACTATGTGCTCTTCTGCAACAATCCTCTCCTCTGTTCCTACTGGATTAGCTGAACTTGTTCCAGCTGCCGGATCCTGCCTTGTAGCTGCTGTGGAAAACTCAGGTTCTTCTGTTGGCTGCAGTTCCCGAGTACGAGCTACTTCCAGATTCTTTGCTATCTTCCGTAATGCTTCCTGCGAGAGATTCTGTGGAGGCACATCGAATCGCCCCTTCTTCTTTTGTCTGGGTTCATCTGGAGATTGAGCCTGTTTTTGTTTTTGTACCTCCGACTCCCGAGTCTGTGTGGCTCCCTTATCCTCCCCTTCTAACGCGGCCACCAGCTTCTCCTGACGCGGTTTGTGGGAAGTCTGCTTTACCCTTGCCTTCTTTGCTGGCGTCTTCCTAGCTGGCGATTCTATCCACCTACAGATGGATGGTGCTCTTGGTGGCACGTCCCTGGAAGCCTTAAAGTCTGGGATAGAAATTTCTGCTCTTGCTGCCGCATCCAGAATCAGTCCAATTGCATGGAACGTCATCGAGAAATTCTTTGTTGTTCTTAGCAGAAATGTCTGTATCCGGTTGGACAGATATGTTGCCCAATCATACTGTTCTCCCCGTTCTACTCCTTGTAGATACGGAATCAGCCAAATTGGCAGATCTGAACTTCGTTGCTCTCCCGACAGCCTAGACATGATCACGTTCATTATCACTTCATATCCTTCATTCCGGAGTTGTGGCTGCTTGACTCCTCTTCCGCCGTGAACGCTGAGCATCGTCTCTACTTCTTCCTTTGTGAGATTTGTCACACTCATAATCAGCTCTGTCGTCTTCTTCGGATCCCTTTCGTTCAACACTGGTTGTCCTCTCAAAGGAAGCCCGAAAGTTTGTTGGAAAGCTTTGGGAGTAAATTCAATTTCTAGTGTTGTACCCTCTATCTCCACCAGACTATTGTGCCTTCTCTCATCATAGGTCTCCAGCATCTGCACTAGATACTCCTTAAAGATCTCCCGGTCAAAGTGAGGAGCCTGCAAAATAAAATGTACCCCCGCTTCCTTAATCTTGGATTTCACCGGATGATCCTTGGGTACATCTGCCCACCACTACCGGCAAAATTCTCCTGTCGGACAGACCCAGGTCATCTCCTCTACTGGAATTGGTGCTTTTCCACTTGGGTGGATCTCCTTCCCTCGGCGGGTTGCCATTTCCGGTACTTCTCTTCTCCCCCTCGACTGTCCAGCTTTCGTATTTTTCAGCTGACTTCTCATTGCAACCTCTTGCTGGTGCCGTAACCGCTTGGCTACCACTGATTCCGGTTCAGGTTCACTCCGGGCAGAAGTCTTTCCGCCTTTATGCTGTGATGACCTCATATTCCCCTTGGATGGCCCTAGGCGTCAGGTATCCGAGCTGTTTGGTTCAGCAGCCGTCGAATGCTATGCCCGTCTCTTCCCTGCAGACGTCTGGCTCGGTAGCCGTCTGCCCTGTCCAGCCGTCAAGTCTAGCTGGACGTCTGGTACAGCCGTCCGCAATCCAACCCGTCGCGCTAGCTCCTCTCCATCCTCGCTAGACGTCTCGTGCAGCCTCGCCTAGCTACCTACTCTGGTGTAGCCGTCGGGTAGTCTAGCCGTCAAGCTGGCTAGACGTCTGGTGCAGCCGTCTGCTCCTCTTCCTACTCCACCTGTCGTCAGCCGTCAACTAGCCGCCGTCCGCTGCCCTAGCCGTCTGCAACACTGTCTGCAACTCCTGCTTCCCCTGCCGCGCACTCTGCTTCTTCTCGTCCACCTCCTTGCTACTTGAGAGCGATGTGAGAAGAATGAGGCTTCTCCTCCTTATATAGTTTTTCTCCCAACCGCTCCAACTACCTGGTTGCATGCATGCGCGACACGTCGGCCTTCCTAGACGTCTAGGTGTCCTTATTCCGTCTTCTTCCCTATTTCGTCTTTTTCCTGCTTTTTGACTTTTTATGTTGACTTTTGAATTTTTATAATTTTTATTTTATTTTATTTTTTTATTTTTATATTTTTTCAAAATTGTCTTCGACGTCTATAACTTAACGTCGACGGGTGAACCGCATGGTCAAGCCAATGCGCAGTTCCCATGCATCTGAGGTCGAATTCTGCTGATGACGGCTATTTTCTCCGAAATTACTAAAGTCGTCATCACTATCAGTGTTTATCTCTTCCGTCGCTTGTCGTCTTCGGCGATTGTTTCGTCTTGGGGAAGTTCCCGAGTGTGACTGTGGTTGTTGTCTTATTCTTTCTCGTGGTATAATGCGCCAGTCTTGTTCTTTTGTTTCATTTTGTCTTCTTTTATTTACTATCCCATATTATTATTTTGTTATTTCTCTAACTGTTCCCATCTTCTTGCCATCCATTTCTTCCCATCGGATAATTTATGTTTACCTGTTTCTTTGGTCTTCGGATAATGCATGATTTTTTCCTTCCATCATTATTCATATTATCTATCCAAATAAGTATATATTATCATTTTGTGATCAATTTTTGTGTCTCATTTATGGGTCGTCTAGATCTCGATCGTCTCGACCTCGATCATTACCTGCAATTGCCCGTGCTTGATTCCTTTGCTCTAGATTGGGATTACGGTCCCAATCTCTCCTTCCGCGGACCTGGTTACCGCGTCCTCGGCCTCTATCCGATCGAATCTCCCTAATGTTGGGCTGTCGTACTCCCAACTGCCCGAGATTCGGTCGGTCCCTCAGTCGTTCCTGACGACGTCTCCGGTTCCTACGAGCTCGCTGAGATGGACCTCTCGGTCTATTCTCAGGAGCACGAAGTGATGGGTTGACTTGGACTAAGTTCTCAGATGGGCCTCGCGGTCCAAACTGAGAACCAGTCGACCTATTGGTAGCGAGAGGGGAATTTCTTCCTCTCAAGCTACCGGGACGGAGGTCAACCACGCTCCTCCCTTGGTCAGGTACTCTCGGGGTTCCTTGCGGTCTCCCGAAGGTACCTAAATTATCTCTACTACGGGTCTCGTTTATAGGTTGTGATCCTGGCTCGGGTGTTAGTTGTTGCAAGATCCTCGGTCTCCTATCGGCTCTCATCGGTCTTCGTCTCCATCTCGCTTTGCTCAAATTGTCATTGCATTGTACAATGAGCTAAATTCTCCCGATACTCTTCGGAAAAGTCCGGGTCGGTACTTGAGTCATTTCCATCTCCTACCGTATTGAGTGGCTAGACTAAAGTTTCTTGAACCCTCTACTGCAATCTCCGTACTTCTCTTCTATGCTGTCGCAAATCTAGTGCAGCCATCCGATACCTAGCTACCTCTTCCCGTTCAGTTGGGCGTCTCATGGCTCCAACATAAGGTGTTCTCCATGCACGAGTCGGTGGTATTTCGGGTATGCCATCCCCATTCAATCCTCCATTGTATTCATCTTGTGAACTTAGTGAAGTATCGTCTTCAATTATCTACGCAGTTTCTAGGAATCTGACACCCGCTTGCCGACTGCGATCTTCCTCCCTTTGCCTTCTATTGTCTGGGTTAGGGCTGGCAACTGGGATATCTGGGTCCCGCGGTAGATTATCGTTGCTGCTGGAGTCTTCCAACCACCCTCCAGTTCTTGCTTTTTCAGGTACCGTTTCTATATCCTTCCATATTATTGCTGCCACTTCCCCCCTACTTATGTGATATTTAGCAGTCGAGCTTTGTCCTGCTTCCCATCTCCTGGGTCTTTCTGGAGAATCTCTTGTTTCCTGAAAGTTTGCTACTTCTCTACTTGAGGATTCTTCTGGATTTAATACAATTTTTAGCGAGGCTGAAGAAGAACTCCTAGAAAGTGCAGCAGTTACTTTTGCTTTTCCCCGTCTATGTTCCCTTGGACTTGTCACGACTTCCTGTTCTTCTTCCAAGGAGAATAAACTGCTTTCCGAAGGGTTCCCTGTTGCACTGTTTCTCGGTTCCCCTTGATTCAGCTCTGCCCACTCTGCTAGGCGAGCTTCATGCCTTTCATTTACCCTGTGCATGGTTGTGTCCAACTCCTGGATCACCTGTTCCCGTAGCTGATTGTTGTACTGTCTCAGAGTTTCATATTCCTCTTGCAGCCGATGTGTTTCCATTCTCATTCGCTGCATCAATCTAACTTTGTCTTCTTCATCTTCTTCCAAAACCTCCTGTTGAGCGACCTCCGTCATGACTTGGAGTCGGTCCCCTTCACTGTTACTTGAGAGTTCCATTGATTGCTCTTCCTCACTCCCAAACAACCAATCCAGGTTATGCGTTTCCTCCCCTCGAACAACGCTACCCTGCTCGTTATTTCTGGAAGGTTGTGTGCCTGAATCTTCTTCTTCTGTTCGGAAGTTCCCGTTTGTTCCGAGTTAATCATGTTGACTTCCGCACGTGGCTTGTATACCTTCAACTTGGAACCATTGATTACCTCGGGGCATAATGTTCCATCCAATTTCCTTAGTCTAATTGCCCCGTTTTCTAGTATTTCATCCACCTGGAAGGGTCCAAGCCACAGGGTTTTTAATTTCCCTGGCTTGAGTTCTCTCTTACCGTTGTATTTGAGAACTAGTCCACCAACCTTCAAGTCCATCTTCCGAAGGTGTTTATCATGCCGGAACTTCCTTCTCTTCAGCGCTATCTCCGTTGCCCATTGAGCCATCACCCGTTTCTCATCTAATTGTACCAAGGTTGTCAATCGCTCTCGGACGCTTTCTTCTTCACTCAACCGGTTGTCGACTGCTACTCTCAAACTTGGTATAAGGAATTCAACCGGTACCACCGCTTCTCGCCCGTACATCAATTGAAAAGGTGTGTTATTTGTGGTTGGCTTAAAAGTTGTTCTATATGCCCATAGAACTGCTGGTAGTCTTTCCTCCCAGTCGGCTCCCTCTACTCCACATGTCTTGTACATGATGGACACCAGGACCTTATTCGTCGCCTCCGCCTGCCCGTTTGCTCTCGGGTAGTACGGACTTGATAGTGAGTGGAAGATCCTGAACTCCTCCGTTAGATTCTTTATAATTGCATTCACAAAATGGCCGCCTCTATCACTTGTCAGCTGTAGAGGTATCCCAAACCTTGTAATTACTTGTTCGTACAAAAAGCGAGTCGTGCTTCTTGCCGAGTTGTCTGGTAAAGCCCTTGCTTCGACCCATTTTGTGAGGTACTCCGTTGCAACTACGATGTATCGGCATCTCCTCCTTCGACTTGTCTTTAGAGGACCTACAAAGTCCAGCCCCCATATTTCGAACAGTTCTTGAGGCTGCGACGGATGTAGTGGCATGAAGTCTCTTTTCAACGGTTTCCCTGTTCTTTGGCACGTATCACATGCTGTCACAAACTGTTTAGCATCGTGAAAGAGGGTGGGCCACCACAGACCTGCCAACAACACTTTCCTTGTTGTCGCATCTGGTCCCATGTGTCCTCCTGCCAATCCCTCGTGTGTCTCCCTCAGGGTCTCGTTGTACTTCATCTTCCATTATACATCGTCGAAGTATCTGATCCTCCCCCATCTTATATAGCAATCCTGCAATCAAGGTGAAGGGTGCTGACTTTGTAATTACCTTCCGTTGTTCCGTTGTCGTCAACTCCTCTGGCAACTTCCCTGTCGACAGATATTCCCCGATATGCTTATACCACCTAGGTATAGCATTAATCATGAACAGTTGTGCATCGGGAAATTCATCCGGTATTCCTCCCTCTGCAGGTTCGCCTGAGCGAATCCTTGACAACTGATCCGCTATTACGTGTTTCTTCCCTGGCCTTACTACCACTCTAAACACGAATTCCTGCAGAGTGACGAGCCATCGACTTACTCGTCCATAGATCGTTGGTTTATTGATCAAGTATAACAGAGCCTGGTGATCTACGTAGAAAGCAAAAGGGTTCGCCAATAAATAGTGTCTGAACTTCTGTACCGAGTACACCATTCCCAATGCTTCTCGCTCTGTTGTACTATAATTCTTTTCGGCTCTTGACAATAGCCTACTTGCAAAGTATATGGGCTGATCCAATCCAAATTGGCCTTCCTGTGCTAATGCGCATCCAATCGCAAAGTTTGAGGCGTCCACATGGACATGGAATTCTCTCTCCCAGTTAGGGTAAACCAGGATAGGTGCTTTTACCAGGTGTTCCTTCAATCCTTCAAACGCCACCTGGTGTTCCTCTGTCCATCTGAATGGGGCATTCTTCCGTGTAAGTGCGTCTAGTGGGTGAGACGTCAATGCATAATTTCGGATAAACCTCCTGTAGTATCCGACGGTTCCCAGAAAAGTTTTAACTGAGCTCACGTCATGTGGCTCCTCCATTAGTAACACTACCCGTATCTTGTCCGGGTCGGGTTTTAATCCTTCTTGGCAGACTATGTGTCCTAACAGCTTCCCGTATGGCACCAACAGGACACATTTATTTGGGTTAAGTGCGATTCGTGCCTTCCTGCATAAACCCATGCATTCTTCCAGAGCTTTTAGATGTTCCTGCGTCTTCCCATACAACGACCAATCATCTAAAAAAGCTTTAAAATTCCCTATGGACATTTTATCAAAGATATATAAGATGATCCTTTGAAAAGTAGCGGGTGCATTGCATAGGCCAAATGGCATACGATTGTATGCATATATTCCATTCTCTACCACAAAAGTAGTCTTCAACTTGTCTTCTTCTGCTATGCTGATCTGATTGTACCCCGAGAATCCATCCAAAAATGAATAGATCTCGTGGCCAGCTACTTCTTCGAGTATGGAGTCCGTGAATGGGATTGGGAAGGGATCTTTTATAGTTACGGCATTCAAACTTCTAAAATCCACACAGATTCGGATTTTATCTACTTCTCGTTTTAGAGTGATCACGATTGGTGAAACCCACTCGCTTGTCGTAACCTTGAATATAATGCCTGCATCTAGCATCTTCTCGATTTCGGCATTCACCTTTGTTGCATATTTGGGATTCATCCTGTAAGGACGCCTTTTGACTGGTTGTGCGCCCTCTATCAGAGAAATCTTGTGTACGCAAAGCTCGGGTGGTACTCCCTTCAAGTCTCTATACGTCCAAGCAAAAACATCCTTGTAGTCCATAAAAATCTTAATTGTTGCTGCTTTGAGGACTGGGATCCCAATCGTCTCCACATTTGATCATCTTCTCTTCACCTTCCTCTCCCAAGTTTACTCGAATCATCTTCGGGCCTTCATATTTTATTGATTCAGGCTCATCTGCTGCTTTTAGTGTCGCGATGGGGTGGGCTGGTTTCTCCTCGATGACTGCTTCCCCCATCGTGAATTCTGCAAAATTCTTGGGAAATGTCCACTTCTCCCGGTCTTTGTCCTTATCCGTTGCTGTCATTCTTTTGTTACTAATTTCTTTTCTAGGTTCTTGCGCCTCATCCCTTTTGGTCTCTATTTTTGCTTCTATGCACAGACATTGGGGAGGGAATACTTCGTAATCTTCCATCTGCCAGTGTAGTAGACCCTTGTCTTGGTCATAGTCGTCCTCCGTGCAGTTATCAAGTTCCAACACTCCTTCCTCGTCGGGTTCATATCCTGCCTCACCATCTGATGAAGAGGACCCCGAATCATCTGAAGTTGCTATATCCCGACTCACCGTATGATTCTTCGGATTAATAATATACTTGTGTTGCCCTTGTTTGAAAGATAATCTTTCCTTCTCCCAATTATGGTTAACTTTGGCTGCTCTCAGCCATCCTCGTCCTAGAAGTGCATCGTATTCGGACTTCTCGCATAGCAATAATGACAAAATCTACCACAAAGTCTTGATCTCGCTATGCGTATCTTCCGGTTCATTAAAACGCCCAATGTCTCGATGCCATACCGATCAGCTCCATATAGCTTAAAGGTTGGAGATCATAAGGCGGGTTGCCCAATTATCCGCCAAGTCTTTTCCGGCATTACGTTCACACTCGATCCTCCGTCCACAATTACCTGAGTCAGCTTATGGTTCAAAACTTCTATTTGGACGATAGCTGGCTTCTTCCCTGCTTCAATCATCAGGATTGTTGGATCGATGAACTGGTCATGCTTGATAGTTGCTACCTGCCGAGGTTCATCCTTCTTCTTGATGACTTCTCCGATTGTAGCATACAACTCCGGTACGATGCTAAACAAGTTGGCGACTTTCATTTCCACCTTCGTGTTTAGTACCTCCGTTACCAAGCCTTCCATTGTTGCCTTCTGCACGATCTCCGGTCGTTGCAACACTTTCTCCAGAATTAGTTGATCTCCTTTTTCCTTGGCTAATTCTGTATTTATCATCTCTTGGGCTTCCTGCCATCGTGCCTTCTCCTTGGCAGGGTTCGGGTATTCCTCCCTCTTCCTGGCCTGTGCCCTTGTTACAGCCAAGACTTCATTCTTTGGTTCCTCCACCTCTCCTATGCCAATCAGGTTTATATTCTGTGTCCCACTGTACTGGCCTTGTTCGAGCAATTAGCTTCTGCGTGGTTGCTTGGACCACCATTTGCACATCTGTGTGGTATTATTTCCATGATTGTTGTTTCCTACATTCTGTGGCTTGGGGCAATTCTTTGCGAAATGGCCCCATTCTTGATAGTTTCGACATTGAATAACTGGTCGGCCCTCAGCGTCATATTGCAATCGGCTCTGGCCTCCTTGTCTTCCTCCTCGTCGGTTATTCCTGTATCCTCCGCTTGTTGCAGCTTGTCCATTCCTTCCTGGGTTTGGCTGTTCTTCTTGTTGAATGGCCAAAGTTTGATGTCGTTTGTTCTTAAGATTGAATGGACACTCGACCACTGGATGACCTGCAATTTCACATATGTTACAGTAAGCTTTCTTCGGACAGTCAATATTGGAATGCCCTTCCTTCTTGCAATCCGAGCACCAAATTTCCTTCCGGTCTTTTCGATTTTCATTTTTGGCTTCTTTCAATATCTTCTCCATTTCTTTCCGAAAGGTGTGGATCGTGCTCTGCACCTTGTCTTCATCATCACTATCCGATTCTTCGGTATGTTTTAAGTGACCTCCAATTCCGGCGGTTGTCTGCTTCCCTTCACTTTCGAAGTTCTTCGCTTTCTCCAGTGCTTCTTCATATGTTGAGGATGGTACTGCCTTCATCTTCTTCCTCCATCTTGGAAGTAGTCCATCCAGAAACCACCGCTTAATCATACCGTCGGCAGGTGTCATTTCCATTTTGTCCGTCAGTTGTTTCGGTCTTCTATTGAAGCTCTTAACATCTTCATCTGTTCTCTGCTTCGTGCAGCAAATTTCTGTGATTATGTCAGTGTCATCCCGCATTGGTCGGAATTCTTCTATGAATGCGTTCTTCAGGTCTTCCCATTGTGCAAATGCTTGTCTACTCTGTCTTTTCAAGTACCAGTCTATCGCCATGCCTCGCAATGTTGCTGGAAACAATTGCAACCATTGTGTGTCTTGATTCACCCCATTTGCTCCCCAAATGGTAGTGCAAGTTCCCACATGTCGGGCTGGGTCTTCTTTCCCTTCACCTGAGAAAGGTGGGCATTTTTGCTGTATAGTTCTATTAGCCTGATTTCCTGCCATGGTATTCTGGTATACAGGTACTGTTGTGTGTTGAGTTCTTTGCGGTTGTCTATCAACTGTTGGTGGTGCAAAATTTTCCCCAAATAGCCTTGTCTGCGTTCCCCCTTCGTCTCTGCTTCGCGACCTTCTTCGCGAATATACCAAACGTGGCTCCGGTCTTCCTCCCCACGAACCTCCGCGGTGATGCCTTGATACCAGGTTCTCTCCTACAGTATCCTCTGGCCACTCCTCTCCCGTCGGTTGGGGTGTTACCGTCCAATCGTCAACTATGGGTGCTCTTTCTGCTATTTGTTCTTCCTCGTTTTCTGCAGTCACCAACAAGGTTTCTATGTGTGCATTTTCATCGTCTTCAGCGTTCCATACTTGTTCTATCTCTGGGTGAGACACCTCTGGGGCCTCGTTTGCTCGTAGGTTCGCCAGTCGTGCGCTTCGTCTTACCCCTTTGCTTTGTTCCCTGAAATCAGTCATGCACCTAACTCCCTCAATCACTTTGCCTAGACTCTCCGGGTTTTTTGATTAGGCAACGACGCCAAATGTAGACAGGGGTGAGTACATTCCCGATACAGGTGATGACAGTTAATATCAGGGTGGGGCAAGGTATAACTAATGGTCTAATTGATAGGCTAACTCTGGATCGACAGGGTCCGATCGTTGTAGGGGACAGTGCAGACGTCTAGGACTATGTCAGACGTCTGGGAGTCAGACGTCAGGTTATGGTTGGACGTCGGGTGAGAGGGCTGACGGCTAGCCGTCTGGTGGTGACCAGACGTCCGGCTAGACGTCAAGCCTCAGTGAACGCTCAACCGCCATAACCGCTTCGCTCCAAACACTTGTCCACCAACTTAACAACACACCGCAATAATAATTTCACCATTCGAAAACTCTGCAACATAGCCATTCAATGCTTCAAACCTGCAACAACTCCATTAATGGCAGCAACTCTGTAACTCAACTCAACACTCAATACATACGCAGAATATGGATCAGAATAACAATCTTTGTATTATATTTGCAATCACGATTACAACATACAATAGTGATCTCAGACAAAGTCCGTGCTCTCTCTCTTTCTCTCTAATGCTATACAAATGTTTGAAAAGGGGGTATTTATAGGGCTGGAAGTTGGTTATCCCAACCAACTTCCCCAACCACTTCTACAACCGAATCTGCTAACTAATTGCTAATTAGACGTCTAACTCTGCTAACTAGCCGTCAGGCCACTAGCCCAGACGTCCTCTGACACGTCACCCACTAGGTGTCGACAACACTGGACGTCGACTTGCATACTGGACGTATGATGCCAACACTTAGACAAAATTGCTCAATTACATTCAAAATTGTTCGGTTACATTCAAAATTGTTGGAGGATGTGCCAGTCAGTCCTAGGGCTTAGAACTGTTGTCTACAGCTAACCAAGTGGAGGAGAAACTTCGGTTGATGGAGAGTGCAAAAACAAAACTGGCAGTGCTCTAGAAAGAGGTTGAGGAGAAGGAAATGTTGATTGGTGTTAGGATCCCATCCTAACATTATTTTGTAATTCCCATTAGTATGTAATGACCCACTTCCAACGTGGGGGATCCCATATATAATGTTATTTTGTAATGTACGTGGTATGTTATGCTCCTAGCCAAGTGGGGCCATTTGATGTAACCGTTATCAAGATTGTAACCGACATTTGGTAGAAGATTCTAGCTCGAGTGGCATTTTGCATGTAAGCCAACTCTTGAGCCTAGGGTTAGGGTTTGCATGAAGTCTTTCTTTAAAAAGCTATGAAGCCATGTACGAAGCATCTTTTTGCAAGTTAATGAAATATTGAAGGAGGTTGCCCCCTCGAAGAGGCCTGCGATTCTGAGTTATTTGTGAGATTGTTTCAATTTCGTAATTACTTTCTGCATAGTATTATTCTGTTATTGCATGTATTTCAGTTATCTTTCAGTATTTTGTGTGTGTGAGCTTTATTTCAATAGTAGGTTCCTAACAAGTGGTATCAGAGCGCTTTCCAGGGCCGAGTTCTGCTGCAACTGAGATGATTCTTGCCATCCATTCCGCCTATTAGGTATAAATTTCCATGTGTTTTTCATTTCTGTTTTTCCTTTATTAAAAAATCCAAAAAAATACAGTTCATTTTTTTACCAGCAAATCCAAAAAACACAAAAAAATACAGTTTCTATTTTAGTAGTTGTGTAGGTTAGAAACCCTGTGCTAGGGGTTTTAAAATATCGTGAAGGAGCTGTCATTATTGGCTAAGCTAGATAGCCCATAAAGCATCTAGTGAAGTGAGGGGCGATCAGGCTCCAATACCCAGGCCTCAGACAACACTCGCGCACGGAATCGAGCTCCCACGCATCTTCGGGTGTATCGAGAGACCATTCTAGGGTTAACAAAATTTTATCCAGTAGGAAGCTTTTCGGCCTTGTATCATCCATAGTCCACGGGACACAACATCCCGGACGATTACCCTCCCGTACTATCAGAGAGGCAGATAGTGTGCTCAAGGGTATGTGTGGAATCCTCCTTGGGTAGTGGCCTAAAATATTGGTCCGAGCACTATTGTTCATCACTACGGTATAACAGAGGGCCTATGGGTGTTACATACTCCTTTACCTAGAATACCTTGGTTCTATTAAACACTTCAACCTACAAAAACACACATCTTCCTATTCTACTAAACCTGCATTCACAATCCCAAAAAGTGAGCATACGAAGGACTTCCCTATCACAGAAGAACACACCTTGCATGCACCAGCAGTTAGGACAGAGTTCGCAAGTGTCTCTAACAATATGCAATATTCCAGTACCATTCAAGTCAATAATAGTAATAGTCAGGTTAGTGGCAATAATGATCCGGTCGATGACGATAACAATCGAAACGATAATAGTCAACTGTAATAGTCAAAAAATATAGGTGGTCAAGGTCAGAAACAAAACTATCAGTGTCTGTAACTGCAGTACAGGTGATAGGACAGTGATAGGGTGATCAGTTGATAGATCCGAGATAGTTGATTCAGTTTTCCCACTTGTGACCTAGAGCCCAAAAAAAAAATTGAAATTTTATTAAAACAGGGATATCTCTTCACACAGATCTCAGATTGACTCAAAAATTTAGCAGATAATTCTACACTCTATTCCAGACAAAATTGTCCTTGGCAGCCCCTAGTCAAATTTTGCATCGATTTTCCAAAAATAGCAATTTTTTATTTTTCTTGCTAAGGCCATAACTTTTCAACGGTCAATCAGATTGATCCAAATTTTTGGGAATAGAAGCTACTTGTTATTCTGCACCAAAGACCCTCAAGGACTCACTGGTGAAATTTTAAGTCCAAGTGGAGGAAATTACCTTGACATCGCCTTGCAACCAACAAGAGATCACAAAAAGTCAAGAAATTCAGTATATCTCCTCATTGAGCACTCAGATCAAACAGCCACCGAAGTGGACCCTATCCTAAAATCAGTGTTGCAATCCATTTCCCAAATTAAATTTTGGACCTTTACTAAAAATAGTAACTCCTGAAATCCCACATCTATTTTTAGTAACTGAGTAAAAAAAGTTCAAGGCTATCTCAAATGGCAAGTGGCACTCGTGGACATCAAAAAGAGGTAGAACAAAACATTGCTTCAGCATTGGATACCCTAGTAAGTGTTGTTATTGGCTTGCAAAAAACAACTGAACACTTGATGACAAAATTTCAAACTTTTAGAGTTGACCAAGATACCTCCAGAATTCGCATAGAAGAACACCTAGCAGATGTTGAGTCTAAAATACAAGGTGGTCCAAGCAAGTCTGAGTATCATCACGAAATGGGAACAGATGACTCTCACCTTCGCTTTGATCATGATACTCCCTTCAAGATGCCAAAACTAGACTTTCCTAAGTTCAATGGGAAGGATGTTGATGGATGGTTATGTCGTGTTGCTCAATTCTTTAGACTCCATGATGTCCCCATTTATCACCGAGTTCAAATGGCTTCTTTCAATTTGGAATATGAAGCCTTACAGTGGTACCAATGGTTGCAGAAAACTATCCCTGATCCTTCTTGGGCAGAATTTGAGTCCCAATTACTCACTCGCTTTGGCTCTAGTGAGTATGATGATTTTACAGGACAGTTGACAAAGCTGAAACAAACTTCGACAGTTCGAGATTACCAAATACAATTTGAGAGATTGGCCAACAAAACTACAGGAATGAATGAAGGGTTCTTTATGAGTTGTTTTGTTAGTGGGTTGCGGGAAGATCTCCAAGCCGAGGTCACAATGTTTAGACCACAATCCATGATGCAGGCTATCCAGTTGGCTCGTTTGGTCGAGTCCAAATTTTTAGCTCAGAGGCGGTTATCTAAATTTCCACAAGCTAAACCCTCTTTTCCTCCTAGATTCCACAATCAACATGAACAAAAACCTGTTGCGCCCACTGCTGCACCCAAACGTTTAACCACTGCTGAAATGGATGCGCGATGCGCCCAAGGGTTGTGCTACAATTGTGATGAAAAGTTTTCTCGAGGGCATAGGTGCACCCAAAAGAAATTGTTCCTCATCGATGTTGATGAGCCTGACACCAGCGACCATAGTGATGATGACACTGAATCAACAGAGGAACCACCTAAACCAGAGGAAGAAAACCCAGATGAATCACAGGCTGAAATTTTTGTTCATGCTCTTGTTGGCATTACTACGCCCCAAACCATGAAAGTTGTGGGTTATTTCAAGGGCCTGCGACTTACCATCTTGATTGATTCTAGAAGTACACACAATTTTATTGATCCCCGCATCGCCAAGCAGGCAAATTGTTATGTACACACATGTAATTCCTTTGAGGTTATGGTAGAAAATGGTGGGACTTTACCTTGCAAGGGAAAATATCGTAATGTTAAGGTCAAGATTGGGGACTATGAGCTCAAACAAGATATGTTTGCACTTCAATTAGGGGGATGTGATATTGTGTTGGGATCTCAATGGTTGGGCACATTGGGAGTCATCTCTTGGCACTTTGGTGAGCTTTGGATGCAATTCTCATAGAATGGACAGTCCTACACTCTCCATGGCTTAAAAGCAGGGTCATCATAGATTATCAGTTCCAACCGAATGGAGAAGTTGTTAAAAAAATCATCTCGGGGTGTCATAGCTCAGATTTTTGTGATCCAACCACATTCTTCAGAGGAGGATTCTATTCCTAAATATTTGCAACTTATTTTGACCAAGCACAACTCTGTTTTCATTGAGCCAACAGAATTACCACCTCGTCGCTCTCATGACCATGCTATTCCCTTGTTACCTGGTAATGCACCACCCAACATTAGACCATACAAGTATCCTCATGCTCTTAAGTCAGAAATTGAGAAGTTAGTACAGGAATTGTTAAAATCTAGTGTCATTCGGCCAAGCAACAATCCTTACTCTTCTCCGGTTTTACTGGTATGCAAGAAATATGGGTCCTGGCGGTTGTGTATCGATTATCGAGAGCTCAATAAACTCACCATCAAGGATAAGTTTCCTATTCCGGTGGTGGATGAATTACTGGATGAACTTCATGGGACTATGTATTTTTCCAAACTTGACCTTCGCTCGAGGTACCATCAAATCCGGCTCAAAGAGGAGGATATTCCCAAGACTGCCTTTCGTACTCATGAAGGTCACTATGAGTTTTTGGTAATGCCATTCGGCTTGACTAATGCCCCTTCCACCTTCTAGAGCCTCATGAACAACATTTTTTGTCCATTCCTTCGAAAGTTCATTCTAGTCTTCTTTGATGACATTCTGGTGTATAGTCGCTCATGGGAAGAGCATCTTATTCATGTGAATCAGACTCTCCAGTTGTTGGTACAACATCAACTCTATGCTAAGCATTCCAAGTGTTCTTTTGGGTTGACAGAAGTAGAATATTTGGGACACATTGTCACTAAGGAGGGCATTAAAGTTGATCCCAAGAAGATCCAAGTTGTTCAAGAATGGCCAAAACCTCACACTCTCAAAGGTCTTCGAGGATTTCTAGGGCTTACAGGTTATTACCATAAATTTATTCGTAACTACGGTAAAATCGTAGCTCCCCTCACTTCCATGCTAAAGAAGGACTCTTTTACTTGGACAGGACCCGCTGAACAGGCTTTCCAAGAATTGAAGCATGCCATGACCACTACGCCTATCTTGGCCATGCCAAATTTCTCCAAACCATTTGTTATTGAAAGTGATGCTTCAGGTCGTGGTATTGGGGCAGTGTTGATGCAAGAAGGGAGACCCTTGGCCTTCACTAGTAAAGCTCTCTCCAGCCATAATTTGGGAAAATCCACTTATGCCAAGGAGATGATGGCAATTCTGCATGTCATAACCCATTGGTGACCGTATCTCATTGGGCATCATTTCTCCATTAAAACAGATCATCAGAGTCTTAAATACTTTTTGGAGCAATGGGTTGCCACCCTTGAACAACAAAAATGGGTCTCTAAACTCATGGGCTATGATTATGATATCACCTATAAGAAGGGTAAGGAGAATGTTGTGGTTGATGCTCTCTCTCACCAATTTGAAGCTCTCAGTATGTTGTGTGCCATTTCATTGCCGATCCCCCAATGGATCGATTCTTTACGCCAGGAGGTACTTCAAGATTCTGAATTGCAGACTTTGGTTGCTTCCCTATCCACTGAGCCTACTTCATGTCCAGGATACACTTGGGATGGCCAGGATTTGCGTTACCACCAACGCCTTGTTGTTCCCCACAAGTCCTCACTACGGGAACTTCTCATGACAGAACTGCATGCTACTCCATCTGCTGGCCATTCAGGATTTCTCAAAACATATGAACGGCTTAAGCGCACTTTTTTTTGGAAGGGTATGAAAAAGGATATTCATGATTTTGTGGTAGCTTGTGATACCTATCAATGGATGAAAGGTGAAACAGTGCATTCTCCAGGCACTCTTCAACCCTTGCCCATTCCTGACCAGGTCTGGACAGATATTTCTATGGATTTTATTGAAGGCTTACCTAAGTCTGGCGGAAAATCTGTTATCTTCATGGTAGTGGATCGTCTTTCGAAGTATGCTCACTTTTGTCCCCTCTCCCATCCTTACACAACCTCCACCATTGCCCAAATTTTCCTTGATTCTATCTTTCGCCTTCATGGTCTACCCTCCTCCATCGTATCCGATCATGATCCAACCTTTACTAGTCACTTCTGGCAAGAATTGTTTAAGTTGCAGGGGACTCAACTCAAGATGAGTTCAGCGTATCATCCGCAAACGGATGGCCAGACGAAGATTGTCAATAAATGTTTGGAAACCTACCTTCGTTGCTTTTCCTCAGATCATCCTACGCATTGGGCGAGATGGCTTCCTTTGGCCGAGTGGTGGTACAACACTTCCTATCACACAACCACCAAGGTTACCCCTTTTGAGGCGGTTTATGGGTACCCTCCACCGACGTCTTCCTCCTACATTCCAGGTAGCTCCAAGGTCCATGCAGTCGACACTACTCTCAGTCAAGCATGTTGATGTCCTCCATCAACTGAAGCTGAATTTGGAGGTAGCCCAGAATCGGATGCGCCAATAGGCTGATCAACACCGTTCTGAGCATAGTTTTGATGTGGGTGATATGGTTTTCCTTCGCTTGCAACCGTACAAATAGTTGTCCCTCCAGCTTCGTAGATGCCAGAAGCTTGTTGCAAAGTACTATGGGCCCTATCAGGTGTTACAACGGATTGGTGCCACAGCCTACAAATTGGCTCTTCCACCTACATCCAAGCTCCATCCTATTTTTCATGTTTCTGCTCTCAAAAAGGTGGTGGGAAATCAGGTACAAGTTCAATCTGCACTCCCAGAGTTAGATGAAGAAGGTTCTATCTTGCTTGAACCCGAACAACTATTGGATCATCGGACTCGCACTCTTCGCAATCGCACCATTACTGAAGTCCTTGTTCAGTGGCGTGGACTCCAGCCGGAAGATGCTACATGGGAATCTCTCCATCAGCTCCAGCACCAGTTTCCTCACCTTTAGCTTTGAGGACAAAGCTTTTTGAAGGGGAAGGACATGTTAGGATCCCATCCTAACGTTATTTTGTAATTCCCATTATTATGTAATGACCCACTTCCAACGTGGGGGATCCCATATATAATGTTATTTTGTAATGTACGTGGTATGTTATGCTCCTAGCCAAGTGGGGCCATTTGATGTAACCGTTATCAAGATTGTAACCGACATTTGGTAGAAGATTCTAGCTCGAGTGGCATTTTGCATGTAAGCCAACTCTTGAGCCTAGGGTTAGGGTTTGCATGAAGTCTTTCTTTAAAAAGCTATGAAGCCATGTACGAAGCATCTTTTTGCAAGTTAATGAAATATTGAAGGAGGTTGCCCCCTCGAAGAGGCCTGCGATTCTGAGTTATTTGTGAGATTGTTTCAATTTCGTAATTACTTTCTGCATAGTATTATTCTGTTATTGCATGTATTTCAGTTATCTTTTAGTATTTTGTGTGTGTGAGCTTTATTTCAATAGTAGGTTCCTAACAATTGGATAGCTGAAATCCGAGTGTTCATTAAGGGAACAGTTGTTGGAGAAGAAGAACAAGGCAGTGAAAGATTGAAATCAACTACTTGCAAAAGAAGACAAACAACTAGAAATTGCAGCTAGGCGTGAAGCAAAAATTACATGGAAAGCTGCTAAGGTAGCCAGGAAAGAGATGGAAGTTGCATTTTCCAAGAGGGAGGAGGAAATGTTGGCTAAGTTAGCAAAGACCAAGCAGAGAAAAAATAACTATGGGATACAATAGGATTGATATCTGAACTATGCCAAGAGACTCAAGTGAGAGACTGATGCCCTCAAGTTGTATATCAAAGAAATGGAAGGTATACCTACTCTGACTCCTCAGCGTCACCAAAATCCCAGCCCATAGGATCAGAGACAACCATCAATGAGGATGTTGATGAAGCTAATGGGGAGGGCAAATGTAGGCACTAGTTCTAGACAATAGCTAAAGTAGACAATGTATATAGGAGTTACAAATGCACTAAGTTTTGTAATGTAAATAAAATGTAAAGTCATGAAAGTCAAATGTAAATGAAGTTAAATAAAATGAAATGTAATGTCATGCAAAGAAAATGCCATTTTGATTAGATGAGGTTAGCGAGGGTGACGTCATGAGATTAATATATTGATTTATAATGTATGTATAGCTAATGTTGCATTCGCATAATGGGATTTGGGTAGTTATGTGGTGAGGTATCCTGGGAGGTAGTTGCTTCCAACTGCCTACCCCCAAGCATAAAAGGACCCCCCCATTCATTGTTGATCATCGGATGCATAGGTAATCGTTGGGAATAGTACAAGAGAAAGGATAGCACAAGGATTCCAAGATCGTCCTATGAGAGAGAGCATTATGTGTGTTGCAAGTGCGGTCATATGTGTAATGCCAATGACGTACAAGCAATGAGATAATGCAAGAAACATTCCATTTCCATCATTGTGTGTGAACATGTCTATGTGATGACAAGTAGGTTGTAGGTTGTGTGTATCAAGTTTTGTGTGTGCAGGTTGTAGATAGGAGTTGCAGTCCAAAATAATTGTAAGAGATTCGTCGTCAGATAGCTGTAGTAGAAGTGTCGCATGAGGGTCATGACAAGAAGGAAGGTTGTTGTATGAGGAAGGTGATGTAGTTGTCGTACAAGGACATTGTTGACAGGAGTGAAACTGTGAGGAGATTGCCATCAGATTGAATTGCAATAGTGTCATACAAGTATATGCTGATTGTGTGTTCAATTGAATGTGTTGTACAATTGGATTTGTCATACAAGTTTGAGGATGTGTGATGGTGTACCAGCAATGAATGCAGTCTTAGCCCCTAAAATTTATCATTCCAATTGTTCCTCCAATCGTCACTACTCATTGTCATGCTACATGCCCCTTGGCAATTATTTCTATATCAGCTGCTTGTCATTGTTTGCCACTTTTTGACGTACTTGGTTTCTCTTCTTTGTCTTCTTTCTACATCGACAATGTTTGGTGCCTGGAATTTTTCAAATTAAATAGGCAATCTCCAACCACATGCCATGATACTTCACGTATATTATAGAAGGCATTCTTCGGACAAGTGATATTTCTATGACCTTTGGTCTTACAGTCCAAACACTAAATATCTTCTCTCTTTCTTCTTTTCATCCTTTATGTCTCGTACCATTCTCTCCAAGTTATTTTACATGGCTTGGATCACTACATGTAAATCATCACGGTCACTATCGAAATTTGAATCCCTATAGTGACGTAAGCCTATTGTCGTTTGTTTTGCCTCACTTTCCAAAGTAATTGCTCTATTATATGCCTCCTCGTAGGTAGTTGTTCGCACTACCTTCAACTTCTTGTACCTCAGCAACAGCCCATCTAGGAACCATCATCCCTGCAGACCATTTGCTCATACTTCCATCTTATCGATCAACTCCTTCAATCTTTTGTTATAAAATTTGACATTCTCCTCCATTTGTTTCATGGCGTAGATCTCTCCAATGATATCAATATCATCCCGAAAGTAGTCTAAACTCCTTGATGAATTCCTTTGTCATCTATTCCCATGTATTCAAAGGATTTGTACTTTGTCTTTTCAATCGCCAGTCCATTGCGATCCCTCACAATGTTGCCAAAAATAATCTCAACTAGGATTGTTCGCCGTCCACTCCATTTGCCCACTAGATGATCACACATCCCAATATGGCGTTTTGGGTCTTCCTTCCGTCACCCATACTCAGTGGGCACTTTTGCTTGCTTGTTGTTGCTGCAATTTGCGCCATATTTTCCGTTGGTGTCTTTTGTTTTTTTTCACGTGTCTCTTCTTCACTTGGCACTTCTTCGCCTCACAAAAAGCATCCATGTTTCGCAACCTCCTTCACAAGTATATGAACATTGATTTTGGTCTCCTTGCCCAAGAACTCTCTCGCGGTTGTCTTCGTGCCTGACTCTCATCCTCCACACCTCTTGGCAAACTCCCTTGATCTTGTACCGCCATTACCAATTGTTCAACGTCATCTCTACATGTACTCTTCACATTGGCGCTTCCACTTGCATGAACATTCTCCACTATCTTTATTTCATATGCTTGTGCGTCACCTTGAGCTTCTTCTATTGTTAAAAATGTTTGCCACCTCTTCTATGATTCACTTGGATTTTCCTCCTCTTGAGGATTCCACACACGTTCCACTACTAGCTTTTCAAGTTCTATCTCCCAAGACTATAGTACTTGATTAGCAAGATTTGAATCTTCACTTGGCTCAACACCAGGTTGTTGAGCAATTCTCCTA
Organism: Wollemia nobilis; assembly: GCA_028583015.1. Classification (NCBI taxonomy): domain Eukaryota; kingdom Viridiplantae; phylum Streptophyta; class Pinopsida; order Araucariales; family Araucariaceae; genus Wollemia; species Wollemia nobilis. The sequence goes on from JAQPPZ010000741.1 coordinate 2,220,031, forward strand.
ATCCTCACAAGAATTTGGCTCATTTTTTGACCTCGTGTCCCACGTCCTTGCGGTAAGTTATCTATCATTCACCTCTCCACACCGCACACATACTAGTTCGACTTCAACAATGACAATAACACTAAATGTAGGGCCTGTCGCTGCTTCAAACTTCAACCAAAAAAATTTAACCCAACTTTAATCTGGCAACGACACCAAATGTAGCATGGTTGTGATTTTACCAACGGTGGAGGAACAAAATGACAGACTTAGAGGCTAAGCAAGACAGTGGTCAACGCAATTCTACAACACATCATGCACTTGTACAACAAAGAACAATTGCTTACTCATATGGCAAGTATTTGTATGGAAAATACTTGTACGACAAATTGGATTCCACTTGAACGACAAGCGCTTATATGGCAAGCATTACAACATATCAGATAAACACTTGTATGGTGTTCTTCCACTGAAATGACACAAAACAATCCACTAGAACAACAACAACTCACAACTCCACTTGTACAACAATGTTCTTACAGTGTCTTGGACTGCAACCTTCTATCATACTACGATCTGACTGCAACAGTTCCACACTTGCACATAGAACTCAATGCACATACACTACCAACCAACAACAATAACAATATCATGAACAAAACACACACATCACATGAATGGAAGATGAATCATCATTGCACTACTCAATTGTACAGCACAGAGTCTACCACACAGCAATACAATGCACAATGGATATACCAAATAGACACAATCTATCCTTTACTAGCACACAGCAAACGATCTCTCTGATATTCCTAGTGATCTCCTGAATGATACCCGAACAATTGAATGGGGGTCTTATTTATCATTGGGCCCTAACCGTTGGCAACAACAGTTTTCCAGGCCACCTCAACCAATAACTAATTCCCCTTTTGGACGTACATTAGACACCTTAATCTCACATTACATTATATTGCAATATATCAATGATGACGTCACCATTTCTTGATGTCTTATATAAAGTTGTATTACATCTACATTTCCTTTACATTAACATTACATTTCGTTGACATTTGCACTTACATTACATGTTCATTGACACTTATTAGTACTACTATGTACACTAAGTTTTTGACTTATCAGAACTGGCTCTTACATTGAGGAGTTGGAGAAGTATGCAATAAAAGGGGCATCATTGGAGTAGGACATATGTGAGGATCCTCTAGTTCCACCATCCAATTCAAGATCAAGAAGGAAGGGAAAGCAAAATAAAATCTAAAACTGCTAACGTGTGTTGTGGTTGTATGTTTATTACTTTATGATAATCATTTGACTATCATGAACTGTGGTTATATTCTTTTTTTAATGAAAGTCCAATAGAAAATTGATTTTGAAGCTCTTTAATTTTGTTTTTGTCTTTTTAATGAACTTATATATCTTTTTTCTAGTTTTTTTTCCCCAAGTTTTTGCAAGTCTTGAATCTGAGCCAGAATTTTGGGTTGAAGAGTAATTGTCGGTAATTGTCGAGTCCAACTTTTCCAGATATGGTCAAGATCCATAGGAATATTACAAAGAAAGTAATTGAAATTTTTAAAAAGGTACATACGATGTAGAGTGGAACTGCAGCAGGGGTCGCTTTTCCATCTTTGTCAGCTTCAAATTCCTTGGGGTGGGCCATGTTAGCATCACATTTTGTGTCCATAGAATCTGATCCCTAAGCTCCATCTAAGCTGACTACCTCATTGGATCCAATATTGCTACTGTATAGACATAGGCAGGTACACCAACTAACATAGAGATATTTTGTTACTGCATTTTGTTACAAGTTATGCATACACCTAATCATGAATGAGACATGTTTAAGAGAGGAATAGTATACAATATGTAAAGTACATAGGATGTTCAAAAGGTTGGAGTATGAAGACAGACAGCTGCAAGGAACTGCAGCAAAGAATTCCTTGACTATCTTTATCAGATTTGCATTTGTTTGCAAGTTAGCATCACATTTTGTGTTTGTATCAACTGATTCCTAAGCTCCATCCAAGCTGACTACATCATTTGGATCCAACACTGCCACTGCATGGACATCGGCAGGTACACTGACTAATTTGGAGAGGAGAACAAATGTAGAGTGCAAGTTTGGTATTGTATTTTGTTATGACTTGTGCATATGCCTAATCATGAATGAAAAGATGTTCAATAGAGGAATAAGTATACAAGATATATTTATTTGCATCATGCAATACCTCTTTTAGTTATTGGAAAATTTGATGGTTGTGGTAAGGTTGCATGCACTGTCACATTGTTCAGGTTCGAGTTTGAATTTGGCAAAGGTTGAAATTTGAAAGATATTTGACAAAGGAGAAAAATCAAAATGAAATTTAACATAAAAGTTGATACATAAAAATGCATATAAATTTATAATTTCATAAAGATATTGTTGGAAATGTTTGATAAATTCCCCAATTTAAAGCTTTATGATTTTAAATGTGTATATGTGCAGGTGTGGAAGTTGCAGGAAGACATTTGAAAAAAAAATTAGGGTTTCATGTGGGACTTTGGATTATCTCCCGAATTTCAATGAATTTATCCAAATCTCCATCAAAATCGACAATGTTCAAACTTCATCCTTAAAATATGGTGAATCCTGTAACACAGGTTACATGTATATCAGTGCGGTCAATCAATGTTTCTTCCCATATGCACTAGTTGGGTCAACATATCCTAAGTTATCTACAGAATTCTCCATTGAAATTTCTATCAGTATCAGTCAGGCATAAGCATGTTGGAAACTTTTTGTATCACAGATATGATTAATGAAGGCATTCTTATACATATGATATTGTTTTGTGTTCACTTTTGTATACAACTGCTCAAATTCTTCCATAGAAACTAATATTTGAAATATGTGATGAATATAAAGTTTTCTATCCAAATTTTTAATGTACAATTAAGTAGGTATATATATTTTGTGAGTAACGCATAAGAAAAGCAAATCTTGTTGATGCATACCTTGGCATGATACTGCTTGTCTATAAGAATATTGCTTGTCTTTACATCACGATGAATATATGTGGGTTTTGTGTTTTCATGAATATATTCTAATCCTCTTGCAGCATCAAGAACTATTTGAACTCTTACTGGCCATGATAAAGGTGGAAAGCCTATATTTTGTTACAAATACAAGACATAGAATTAAATGCTTGAACTTGATAAGGGTAAAAACTAAGAAGATTAACTTTCTATCTTAATGGTTGAATGGAAATTACATGAAAAGAGAAATATGGAATTAGTTATGAAACTAACCTAAACATTTTAACATGCAAATTTATGTAATATTTATCCCAATATTTAATGTCCGTTACTTGAAGGCTATGAAATTTGACGATCATATCTCACCTGATCCATGCAGATGTTGACTCAACGTCCCCCTCTCGACAAACTCATAGATGAGAAAAAGTGAATCTACAGTGCAAAATCCAATCAGCTGTACCTGCACATGACATGACACAAGTGAAATTTTCAGCAACTGAATGCCATGCAGCATCTGTTAGATCCATAATAATACAGAAACAGTCTCAGGCAGATATGATGGAAGTGAACTTTTCGGCAAATGAATGTCATTCAGCTTCTGTCAGATCATTAATTATAAAGAAACATAGTCTCTGGATTTTTTCTATTTGGACTGTCAAAAGTCGGTGCTTGAGGACAATCTATAAAGTGCTATTATAATATTTAAAATGTAGAATATGTTATGTAGCTGTCTAGAATTGGCATTACAGAGCTTCTGTGGAAATGCAGAAAATGCCGTATAATTGTGTTTGACACCTACATTACCTCACACTATAGTATTTGCAACATTCACAGATCAACACAAGTATATTTGCTGGAAACGACAGTAGATGTGTATGCCACCTTGATTACATGAAAAAGAATTTTGAAAGTCTATCTTTTATCTCTTCTTTTTGACTCTTTATTAATCTTCGTTGTACTCTCAGGGTTTGGAGCTCTTTTCGTGGCTTCCTCTTGCTTCTTAGTTACAAGTTCTACATTCAAATCCCATTGAGCTACTTTGGTCAATTATGGACATTAATATAATTTCTTTCTTTCAAAGGTCTTTATGTTACTATTCTTGAGACCAGCACCGAGTTTCAGCAAATAGTGGAGTCTACCCTGACCGTTGAAAAATCATCCTACAGGTCCCACGTTCAGTGTTGCTAGTTCCTCAAATCAACACAAAAAAAGTTATTTACTTGACTCTTGTTGTAGTTTTATTAACATTCTATCCTCATGCTTTCTAAAACAAGTTTTAAACATAGAACTTTCCTTGTGTTGAGATAAAAGGCTACAGGGCAACCTCCATCACATTTTAGCGTAGGATCAATCACCCTGATTCATATGCTGTTCTCTTCAACCTTATTTGGGTCAATTGAAGGAAGAACCAACTGCTTGGGTTTTGTTGCCACAGTCCTGGAAGTTTGGGAGACTGGCTCAATGTCGGTTGTATACCTGGCAGAAGGGTTTGCTCTTCCCATATGGGCATCTTTTCCAAAGTTATGAGGAAATGTCTTTTTCGCATGCCAACATTTATACTTCAAAGGAAAATGCATGCAATATGTTTTGCTTTATGGATTGTTTAGCCATATTTAACGATCTCGCCATTGCCATGAGAACTTGGCCACACCAACTCACTATCTGAGATATGTATTGTCAATATTTTGTTTTATTATGCCATCAATTACATTATCTGGTATCCTTAACTTTTTCAGCAAGTGCAAAGTAGCTCTAGTATATTCAATCGTGCATCCATTGTTCTAGACTTGATAGGAGACACCAGACATATTTTGTCTTCCTTAAGGCTCTGGATTGGAAGACCCTGAGTTATAAGAAACTGCATCTTGGGGATTCTGTGAAATCAAGTGCCAAGCTTGTTATCCTATTTATGTCACTTGATCATTGATAGACTGAACATAAGAATTCCAAAACTGACTATCAAGCTTGTTCTGCTGTTCATACCCCTAATCATTGATAAAGTGAATCTGAGAGAAACAAGGGACTGTAAAATTACAACTCAGAAATTTAAATTGAATCCAAAAGTGTAAGAGATTTTTCTTCTACAGATATCCAGGGAACAAATAGCTATTCTGATATCCTTATATAGTTTTTTACTTTATTCCGCTGGCATTTTGTTTTACAAAGAAAGAAATCCAAATATCTTTTCACTCTTCAATTTAGAAGTTCCTATTGCAAGAAGAGGCCTCTTGTAGGCATATTCAGATCCTTGATTGCCTGGATATACAAAATAAACATCACTCAATAGAGCAGTTATCCTAATAAATCCACTCAACCCTATTTGTATTTTTTATCACTTCATGTTTAAAAATAATAATTTAAATTTTAAAAATGGATGACATTTGATAAGGATATTATGTAGCTGACACCTGACATTTAAACAAAGTCCAATTTCAATAAGCAACAAAAAAAGGATAATGTCATTTCCAGACATTTAATCATAATATTGATAACGCTGCAGAAAATCTAAAAACTTTAAAACCGTGATTAATACTGGCAATAATATGTTAAGGATATTTTTCACTTTAATCAGGATGAATGCATCACAAGCACATATTTGTTATGGAATAAAATAGTAAATAATAGGAATATTGCCAATGGACCACATGAGATTTACATAAGATTTATGGCAGATATCAATTATACTGGAATAATCAGTATTTTCAGAAGAATGCCATTAAGGTAAGATAACACCATACAATACTCCTTGAGGAAGGAATAACTACAGAATATCTTTCAATAGAAACCGAACTCAACTACAATATCTAAATATCTTACAACTCACCACAACAAAATGCCATGAATGCCATACTATCTCACCTAATATCAATGGAGTAGGACAAAATATTGCTCCAAACCATAACTATTTCTCCCAGAATAACTTAACTGCTACAATGCAGGCAACTCTTCACTAGCTTATTTTCCTTAGTGTGTACAAAAATAAACTTACCAAGTTTGTGTGATGGACACGTGTCAATATCTTCAACTCAGCAAGAAACTCCTTGGTCCCCTGTAAATTCATCTTCTTGATTGCAACCTTCTGTTAAAAAGAAAAAATAGGTATTCCAGATTGTCCCAAAATCAGTCAACTAACAAGTAAAACAAATATTGAAGCTTCTACTTGTGTTTATAAGATTCGTTGCCGCATTCTCAGTTTCACATTTTCAAGCCTGTCCTTTTATGCCTTTACAACAAAGCCTTCAAAACTTGTCAAGGACATGCTAAAAGTAGTAAAGAAATACAGGGTGTTAATTATGCATGAAGACATAAAGTTAAGCCATATAAAATAACTAATGAAATAAAGTGTTTGTAAATGACAATTCAGTTCCCTTACTGGTAAAAATAAAAATGCTTCGACTATTGGGCTATATATCACATATCATAAGACAAATTTCATGGAAATGTCAAAGGAAGAGTATCCTCCTAGATACATTTTAACATCAAAAGGATTTACAACATTAGAACACTAAAAATATGAATACAAGGCTGACTCACTGACAAACAAACATGGGAGCCATATACAATCAAGTTATTATTCAATGATGCATAGTGTCAATTTAAGAGCTATCACAGCATCTAAAGCTTCCTCGACTCTTTAGCTTTTCCCGATTAGAATGTACAGTTGATCATTTTTCTTTCAAAATAAGAAAAAATTATTAGACAGCCAGGAACTGAGATAATTGAAATATGCTAATAATTCAACAACTAAAATCAATGAAACATGATCATACTTTGGAATTAACATTAAGAGAACACTCCAGTTCATTTATACAACATATAAAATTAGCTTCACACTGAAAAAAGATATACTAGTTCGACCAGTCAACAAAAATAATGAAGATTAGCATAAAATCTTTCATATATGGAGAAGTTAAACACTTTCTAGGCTTCGTTATTTGCATTCATGAGCTGAGTCACAGTAATCTGAGGTGAGCAAATGACCTGGTCATGAAGAACACCATAATAAACAGATCCATAACCACCTTCACCAATCTTATGATCCAAGCTGAAATTATCAGTAGCTGATGCAAGTTCATTATATGAGAATTCAACAGATTTTTCCACTGTAAAATCTGAAAGTACAGATGGAAAGCTTCCACCAGACAAGACAGAATTTGGGCTACCACCAGTTGATTCCTTTGACATCCCTGCATAGATATTGAAGCGTGTGAGCTATGATATATTAACTTTGTCAACAAACTAGAATAGATATGATATAACTTTGTCAACAAACTGAGGATAAATCCTTACTTTTTTTTTTCACTTGATTCTTTTTAATTTTATGTAAGTAAAACTTCTAATTTCATTGCACCTTTTGAACAAAGTAGATGATGTAAGATGCTTTGGCTTAAAAAAGGATTATAGCACAAAAATTCTTCTTAGGAACCTATTGCCAAATTAGATGAAAGCAAAATCAAGTATAAAAGGAACAGCTCAGTATTTCCTTCCAATAAAATTTGAATACAAGGGCAGGCCTGCCTTTATAAGAAAATTTGAATTCCAATTAGAAAACTTATCAACATGACTTAATACAAAACATGCAAAAACTCTAATTCATTGGCTAACAAATGTTAGGTAAGTTTTGATTTGAAAGGTATGCATTTAATCTACATGCAGAGACATGGTTTATCTGAAGTGAAAGATTGTCGGCTTGCTTAATATCATTAGAATAAAATCGCATGCTCATTTAAATTTTCCTTTAATGGAACTTTGATTGTCCTAATACGAGTATTTTCCCAGTATAGATATTACAGAGTTCGTTGGAGCCATGCAGTAGTTCGAATAATTTTGAGAAGTATATGAGCAATGAACATTAGACAGGGGATGTCAAGGATTGTTATGACCCTTTTGTGAAGGCCATGCTTCAATTCACACCCACAGCTCCACAGAGATACTACCATCCCCTTTTGCTTGATGCTTAAGTGGTATTGCATTGTGCTCTACCTATACGGATAGTAATCTCTTGCTTCCATGTGTGCATGCATGTATAAAGAAGGTAGTCTGTAATAGCATTGGTGTCTGCTGATGTTGTTCATGAGACCCTATTTTGCAAGAGCATTGTCTTTTTATCTTTCCTGAGGGGTTTAGACAGTGTGAAGTCCTATAGAGGGGTGTTTAAATAGAGTTAATTTCTATGTATTAGTTCACTGATTCCTAATCATAAGGTGGTCATGTACTTTCATGTCATTGTTTGTGAATTTTTATTGTCTGTCACACAAGTGGATTATAGGTAGTTTTTTTCTTGATTGATATTTGTATCTTTCTTCCAAGATGTCAATTGATTAGTGTTTATTAGTACAATCCTTTTCTGAAGATGGAAATTTTAAGGCATAGTGTGAGGGTGGGCTTTTTTTGGGCTTGGTTTGTCATTCATCATCAAAAATGTCTCATGTGATTGCTTTATAACATACTAACAAACAATTCTTCTGCTGTTCAATATTCTTGTTTGATCACTAAAATTTTGAATTTTCTAGCCATATTTGCTACCTATACCAATTGTATCTAGGTTGCTGGTCATCTTTCTCCAAGTCTTCTAGCAGATAGATTGTTCTTGACTATTGTCATCATGGTTGAAGGAGAATTTTCCACCACTTCAGTTGGAAATTCAAGAATGATTAATGTTCAGTTTTGGTCTTGCTCCTGTCTTTTTATATGGTTAGAGGATGTTGTTTATACTTATGGTGGATTGAATCCATATTAGATGCATTTGATTTCAATAATTTGATTGATTAAGGAGTGTTGCAAAATTTCAGTTTGAAGTTTGCTTGAAACATAAGATTATTGTTGTTATATGTTGCAATTTTACCTATATATTATAAACATTATTTTATTTGGAAGAGGTGGTGGGATTTATCAATGCTTTCTTATTAAAGTATCTTATAGACATTTCTTTGACGAAGGTGACTATTTCTTTTCCTATCAGTTTTTTTTCATAGACAATTAGGTTTTCTTGTGTTTTAGGAGGGTTATATGAGTCTTTGTTCATTTTAATATGGGTTAACTCTACTTGTTTTGTTTATGATAATCATATCTTGCTCTCATGTAGGATGAACCTAAATATTATTTAATTTACACTCAATTGCTCATGTCACAAATATGGAGTGTTGAGAGAAAAACCCCAGAAATGATAAGTTCAAGGTTCAGGCCTTATGCATCCCAATTTGGTTCATACTAGTGTATTAGAATTAAGTACTAGTATATCAAAAGGGAACCAAAGGAGGAATTTTGCAAACACCACAACAGATGAGTTGAAGAGGAAAAAGAAGAACTAAGCATGGAACAGGAAGAGGAGGAGACACTTCAAGTGCCAGGGAAGCATTTCATTATTGAAGTGCCTAGTTTTGGGTTAACTACTACAAAAGGAGCCCAAATTGAAGATTAGGTGATGCAGGTTTTTGATTCTACACAACTACAGTTTAGGATGGGCTATGTAGGACAGCTAAGGTAATGGTAGTCCATGGTTTATAATGAAATGGAGAAAGCAGTATAATGGGCTCAAGAGGATGAAGAATCTCTTTGACATCTATAAAAAAGAGTCATGGGAATTATAGGCTGAAAGAATGACAAATATGATTGGAGTAAAGGAGCTACTAGAAGATATGCAAACCAATTACAAGGTACCACGGAGAGTGTACATAGATGCAGGCACCCTAGAACGTTGTCCAATAGATACAGCTAAAGTGGAATATAGGAAGATTCCACCAAAAGTGGCACCATTGTATAGACAGATAAAGCTTTTGACACATTGGATTGATTGGTTAACAGTTGGGTTGGAGAAGATACACCAATCCAAAGAGGAAGAGGTTAACCAGTACAGAGAAGAGCTGCAAATAATGAAAAGGTAAGCAAAAAAAATGAAGAGAGGCTGAAATGGAAGTTGCTCACCTTAAACAGAGTTTTGAGAAACAACTAAAAGCCAAGGATGATGAACTTGCTGTGACAGAGAAGGATATGGAAAAGTGCAATGAGATCATTGTACAATTGAGAACAGAATTGGCAGTAAGATCACAGGTACATGAAGCTCAGGAAAAGGAGTTAGAATATAAAGATCAGCTCATTGCCGAAAGAGATGAAAAGTTGGCTATTCTAGCCAGGACTAAGGCTGAGCTGAAACAGAAAATACAAAAAGGAGCTACTGAACGGGAAAAGGAGTTGGTGGTAAAATTGGCAAATATGGAGAAGAAAGCAAACCACTATGGGCTATAGTTTCTTCATTTTAGTAAATTGTGGAGAGACTGAAAAACAAACAAGCAGCCTTACAACTCCAAATAATAGATATAGGTGGAGCACCTATTGCCGGTTCTCAGCAGAAATAGTCAAGTACGGAAGAACAACAGTAGCAAACATTGATGAGGACGTCGATTGATTTAAAGGGGAGGGCAAATGTAGGCAGCAAATCTGCTTCCCAAAAGAAGAAAAAGTGAAAAATGTACAGAGTTTTGTTAGACATTTTGTAAAGCGAAATTCATATGAAATGAACATGAAATTAATGTAAATGGCACAAAATGAAATGTAAAATTAGAGCAAAATTAGAATGTAAGGAAATTTAATAAATTGTACTTAGGACTTTATGAAAAGTTGATAACTTTATCATTTCATGAACGTCCAATGCAGGTTGGCATTTGTAATTGATGCGGTGTCTTGGGAACCACTTGGAACAGCCAAAGCAAGCATTAAAAGGCCCCCCCTCTTTCATTTTTCAGCATAGAATATGATAGAATGAGCATGTGTGTGGATGCCTACGGTGAGCATTAGAGAGATAAGGAGGATTAGCATTGCTATGGCCATTGTGCTATGAATGTGCAGTGAGAGATTGGTAAGGTATTGTGCAGGCTGGTATACAAACCTGCCATTGTAATTGCAGCATTGTACTGTTGTTTACAGCAGTCTTTGATCCTCAATATAAAGTATGACATTTGTTGATTGTTGTCATTGCTTATGAATGTTAGGACATTTCATGTAACATTTTCTTATAATTGCAGATTGCATATTATTGTCCTAGTTGCAGGTTTTGTCAGCAATTGCATTGCAGTAGCATTATAGGTATTTGCAGGTTGTAGGGAAGACTGCAAGAAGTGCAACAGTTAGGAATTAGTCGCAGGCAGTACTACAAGTAGGCCGTATGAGGGTTGATTGTACGTCAAAAAGCGTACAAGCTAAGTGCAGTTATTAGGATTACTTGTTGTGATCTTGTACATGTGATTACTATACAAATCACTGTCAAAGGACTGAGTTGTACAAAAGACTGAGTCATACGAGGGATTGAGTCGTACAAGGGACTATGTCATATGACAGTGTGTCAATCATACAATTGAGACCATACCATCTCAATCCATGGTGTCGTACGACTATGATGACAATCTTATGACCACAACCTTGATTAGTTTCTAACCTATCATTCCACCATTCCATTGTTGGGAATATCACAACTCGTGCTACAGGTGGTACACGTTCTTATGTGACGCTTGGGATCTTCTTTTCCATCTCCAAAAAAAGGTGGACACTCCTGTTTTCCTGCCATATTCACAATGTTTGCCACATTGGGAATCGATTCTCTTCTCCTGATTCTTCCCCACTTGATGATTGCTCGGATAGCAATTCTTCTCTTTGTGCCTCTATTCTCGGCATTTCTTCACTTGGTGCCTCTGTTATCGACACTTCTTTGACTCTTGATGCTTCCTCGGCTTTTGTGTTGTTGCTCGTAAACAATCTTTGACCAATTTTTGGTGCACCTTCACTTCGTGATCCCCTTTGCGAAAACATGTATGTTGGATATGGTCTACTCGCCCAAGCACTTACATGCGGTTGCTCTGGTGCTTGACTCCTGTTGGTCACAAATCTGCCACAGGAAAGGATTTTGTATGCATACGCGCCCTAGACCTGGACCAACATTGAAAGGCCGGAGGGAAGAGATGCCCTCCGTGCCAATCTCCGGAGAAGGCCGGCTCCTATACTACGCTACTGGGGTTTTAAGATAAGAGTGCAGGAAAGAAATAAAAGGATAAGAGTGTTGGAAAGAGATTAAAAGAGTGAGGGTGCAGGAAAGAGATAAACAATGCAGAAAGGGATAGAAATAACTGAATATTGTAGTGGGAAAGAACACACAGCACAATAACTCATCTATATCTAAACCAACAACAAATAATACAGAAGATGTAATAGAAACTAAAACTGCATATGCTTCTCTATGTATCCTCTAACCAAAATTCCAGACACATTTATCTCCCAATGCTAAAATCCAGATATCAGAATTACAGCAATCAGAAAAATAAATGAAAGCAGAAATACTTGCCAGAGGCAGCATAAAAAGAAAGCACAGATTTAGAGCCAAGGATCTTCTATATTGATGCAGAATGTCTAGCTACAACAGCTTCTTTAGCAAAATGTCCCCCCCCCCTTTTTCATTACAATGCGTGGGTTTTTATAGAGGACCCAGCCCTCTGTGTCATTAATGAACCCGATTTACAAGACTGCTAGGGTGGATTTGATAATGATGCTAGCCTACTTTTTACACTTGAGCTTTCTTATCCAATTTCCATTACTAGATACAGGGCCGCGCTAAGCGGGGAAATTCACATTTATGAGCCGCAGGCCTGTCCTAGGTTACTCCGCAGAATACTCAAGTGGCTCCCAAAAGTTACGCTGGCCATCTTCTGCAATCGATACTTTCCATCCTGTTACCACAACTGGATACCGGGTCTTTCGAGCAAGGAAGACTGCATTTATGTGACACTCAAATGCTTTGGACAAATACCCAGCCTCGGAATGTGTGCATCTCGGGAGGAGCACTGTCGTCAGACTTGCCCTGGGTAAAGCTTCGCTGGATTTCCGGCTGAAGCATAGCTTCGCAATGAAATTGTGCCGAAGCTGAGGTCAGGGTGGTAGGCAGGTATTAGTGGTTCGCTGAAAGACTGCCTCGAAGATAGCTTCGCAGCTCAAACGACCCGAAGTAGCTAGTTTACTTATGAAAGACATGATTAGTTTCTAGCTACGTTACTTCGCCAGGGGTGAGGCCAAAATACTGCTTCGGCAAGGAAATTGCCCGAAGCGGCTGACGACATGTTGTAGAATCTTCTTCCTTTCATCCTGACTGGGCGCTTCGCAGCGATCTACCTGCAAGGTGTTGGTTCGGGGGAAGCATCGCCCGAAGTTGATCCCATGCCTTGAACATTTTTTCACCCTTCTTTTAGCGCTTCGGCAAAATTATGGCCTAAGTGGGAGGTTCGCTGAGAAAATGGCCGAAGTGCTTGCTTTGCCATATTGAGGCCCGAAGTGGCGCTTGCCCTTCAGATGGTTCGCAGGAAAGATGGGCCGAAGCAACACTTCGGCAAAGATTTTTGCGAAGTGACTTCCGCTGACTTGGGGCATTTTCTATTAACTCGAAATGGCAGCTTCGCAACTTTTCCGCCCGAAGTGGATGCTTCGGCAGCTTCGCTAGCGAAGCGTCTCCCGTGCCTTAGAAATTTTCAGGCCAAAACTGGACTTTTTCTGATTTCCCTTTTGCGAAGCTACTCCTCTTTTCCTGCCTTCAGCGAAGCTTTCTGTTCTTTTCTGATTTTTGCTGGCAAAGCTTTTTATATACAGGGGGTTCAAAAATGGGAACCAAAATTGCTGTAGTGATACAAAATACAAGAAAAAGCAAGGGAACAAATTCATGAAAAACAAGAAAATACTTTACAAAATCATCTTATATCTCAAATTTACCACCCCTCCAAGCAATGTGACAAAATTGTCAACAACTCTCGTCTTCTGCACCCTTTTGCAAACTCCTTCACTCTTTCTCTGGCATCAACATCATCTCGTTGTCTCCTTGTGCACCCTCCATGTTGGCATCTTGACTTACACGAACATCCTCTTCGTTTGTTTGTTGCAACTCACTTCGTATTTCGTCCTCCATTGTTAATAAGAACATGTTCCACCTTTCATTCTCATCACAAGAGCTATCCTCCTCTTGAGAATTCCACATTGTTTCAACCTTTGGTTGCTCAAGTTCCATTCTTCTTGATTGCAATCGTCGGTTGGCAATTTATAGACTTCTTCTCACAGGTTGCTCTTGATCTCTCCTACGGTTTCGTCTTCTACGACCTTGCAACAAGGAATCTGTCATTCACCTCTCCAATCTTCATGCGTGCTAGGTTCAAACTTTCAAACAACAACGATGCCAAAGGTAGCACAGTAGTGAGTAATTCAACAATTGGAGGAACAATTGGAAGCAAGTCCTAGAAGCCAATAGGAAATGCAGTCATTACCAAAGCAAACAAGATCATTCCTTAGACAAGAATGACACCTAACTTGTATAGTATTAGTATGATCATTTGAATGGTAGTTTGTTCTACACTTGAATGGTCAGGTGCTTGTATGGAAAGTAGTAGAACAACATTTAGAAGAACGACAAGGATTAGTCAACAAATCCACTAGAACGGTCTTCACTGGAACGACATTGCACTTCTTCCTCTCATATGGTAAAATTTGTCTCACGTTCTGGATTACAACCTCTGTCTCTATTCTAATTGCACACTTCTTGTTTGCATATGAATACAACAATTCTACCTGCATACTAAACTAAACATATACACTAGCAATCTACCAACACATTCACCAATCATACACAAAGCATAGAAAAAGTAATAACCATCATATGTACGGTGTTACAAGGTTTCACCATACAATCTTGCTCATTTATAGAATACACAATGCATATATATCATGTCTCTCTCCTAATTTACCAAAGGTGTCTATGCATATCCATATATGTCTCGAACAAATGAAGAGGGGCCTATTTAAGGTTGAGTCCAAGTCATTGCCAACAATGGTTTGCCGGCCACCGTACTCATAACTGCCTTTTTCCTTCTACACATACATGACATAAGACTTTAGACTATTACAAAATATTCATGCCACCTTTCTTGGTCGTTCTAATTAATATTACATTTCATGCAGATTTACATCTCATTGACTTTCATTTCATTGCATTTACATTTCATGTGCATTAGACTTATTATTCTAACTATGTCTTGTTGCCACATTTTGCACGGGGTGCCATGTTTTCAAAAATCTGTAAGTGTGCTGCTCTTCCTTCCCTCCTCCTCTTTCTCCCTTTCTCCATCTTTCCTTTTCCCCTTTCCTGCAGTTTCATTCCTCCCTTTTTCCCCTTGTACTTCCCCCACCAAGTTCCCAAAACTGAGCAAGTGTCCCCTGAAAAATTCTAAGTGTCAGGGCGCAACCCGACTTCGCAGCGAAGTCGGGGTGCGCCCTCAAGTCTGAGCGCAGTAGGGGATGCGAAGTGCGAAGGCAGGCTGAAACGGAGCAAAATTTGACTAAGTGTGGGGGCGCAACCCGACTTCGCAGCGAAGTCGGGGTGCGCCCTTCTTCCTGTGCGCACTTGGGAAAGCAGTGTGCAGAAAATCAGCTAAGTGCTGGAGCGCAACCCGACTTCGCAACGAAGTCGGGGTGCGCTCCCCTTTTGGTGCGCAGTCCGAACAGCGGGAAAATCAGCTAAGTACCGGTGCGCAACCCGACTTCGCAGCGAAGTCGGGGTGCGCCCTTTGACCGGTGCGCAGTTGGGCAAGATTCATCAAGCAAGCCAGAAATTGGCTAAGGCACGGAGGCCCTCCCCAACTGCGCTGTTTCCCACCTGCGCCACCCGACAGCGCTCTGATCCCGGGCGAAGTTGGACAAACTGCCTTTCAAGGCAGACATGTGTCACTCATCAGAATCCGACAAGTGTCCAGCCTCGGGATCCGAGCCGAGATATGACGGGATAAAGGACAAGCATGGGCCGCATTGCCTACGCCTACTGTCCCCATTTAAGCTGATGTAAAGTTCCATCTACCGCCAGCTACCCGCATTCCTGCTGACCAGAGGTTTGACCCGACGCACCGCCACGTAGCCGTACAGACTTTCAGGGAGAC
This sequence comes from Wollemia nobilis, assembly GCA_028583015.1. Lineage (NCBI taxonomy): Eukaryota > Viridiplantae > Streptophyta > Pinopsida > Araucariales > Araucariaceae > Wollemia > Wollemia nobilis. The sequence continues at coordinate 2,235,993 of JAQPPZ010000741.1, forward strand.
CTTGTCGCAAGTACGGTCTCCGCCGACAGAGTCAGCATCGCAGCCTCTTCAGCCGCTTTTGTCGCCTATTGTCCTGTCCTGGGACTTTGTGCCCGTAATTGTAATCAGGGGGAACTTGGGCTATAAATAGCCAGATCATTTCATTGTAAAGGGGTGGAAGGGGAATATACTGCTAGGGAACCATTGTAGCTGTGCGTTTGCTTCTAAATACAAGATACATACTTGGCTCGCTTACTGTCTTCATTTTGTATGCTACCTCTCCTTGTCATTTCTGCCTCATGTTTCTTATTTCATTGCTTACTGTTGTACTGAACTCTGGACTCCAGTATTTGGTGATTAAGTATTCCTGGAATGCATAGATAGAGGATACATAGGATGAATGATAGCTGTAGTTTCTATGGTGTGTTTTGTGTTTAATTGTTGTTAGTAGTGGTGATTGATCGTTGTCGTGCTGCTTATTCCCCCCACCCAACTCCAATCACATTTGGATTCTCTTTCCGCATTTGTATCTCTTTCCCTGCACTCTTAGCTTAAAACACTAAAAACCCACAGAAGCCGGCCTTCTCCGGAGATTGGCACGGAAGGCATTCCTTCCTTCCGGCCTTTCAATCTGGTGGGCGAATCTGGGGCGCATTATACCAAATCCTTTCCTCATGGCAGATTCGTAACCAACAGTTTCTCTGGCACGCCCGGTGGGACATGGAAGTTTCCCACCCCAAGACAGAATCGAAGCACTGGTGTTCGCTTCATTGCTGTTAAAAATCGTAGCACCCGGCGACTCGCAAGTACCCGAATACTCTCTGAGTCCGTGAAGACCGGTCCGAACGCCTTCATGCAAACGAGAAGGTGGCGAGCAAGGAATCCGGGAGACCAGCCCGACCTTTACGAAATCGACATTGCCGCTCCAGGAGAGCGCGTCAGGCTGGCCGATCACCAAGCTCGCATAGAAGAGCCTGAAACCGAAATCGAAGAGGCTGAGGGTGAAGAGCAATCTACATCCTCGGACGGTACCGATACCGAGTACACTACCGGAGGAGAAGAAGACATGGCTGCCCAGCAGAACGATGATGATCTCTTCCCGACGGTAGACTCTACGGGGCCCTTGGCCCTAGTCGGACAGCAAGCTGTGCCCCCCGCTGCCTTAAAGTCTATCCCTACATATGACGGCTACGGCAAGACGGCGTACGAACACATCCAGGACATTCTCGGCCCCGGGCCGCGCTACATTCCATCATCGATGAAGGTATGAAGACCCGTATAATGGCCCTTTCCCTAAGGGGAAAGCTTATCTACTGGTGGATATCACCGCCGGAGGGATCTATTACGGGGTGGCGCCGCCTGGCCGGCAAAGCTCGTGAAAGGATGCAACGAGTCCGCCGATCCCTCTTCCTTGTTGCATCAATTCCAAAGCATCCAACGACACCCCCAAGAGGAGGTGTCGGACTTCAACATACGGTTTGCGAGGTCTTGGAAACGAGTACCTCGCGAACTGCGACCTTCAACAGGTCAGGCTGCGCACTACTACCTGAGGTCTTTCAACTTAGACATTTGCCTGCTGCCGAAGATAGCCCGAATCGACTCATTCCCTGCTCTGTACGAGGCTGCCCAACAAGCTGAAATGGATATCATCTCCATAGGCAGACTCCCGCATAGGGTACAGCCACCCATTTACCCTGACTTTCCTCAATCCCAGTACCCATCAGCCTTCGGTATGATGTCGTCCACTTCAGGACAGCAACCCCAGCAGCAATGGAATCCGACGCCGGTCGTAAACCCTTACGGCCCGCCACAAATTCACTATCCGCCTCCTCCTCCTCCGCATTATCCAACACTCCCAGCTCCCCCGCAATATGCGCAGTATTCTACACCTCCTCCATTGGCTGCATTACCTCCGCCAGCTCAGTTGCCGCCTCCGGACAATGATATTCAGAACAAAATCCTCCAGGAGGTACGGGCTTTGGCCTCTGGATATCACACCATGTCCAACGACATGACTATACTCAAGAAGAAACAGGCCCAGATGGACCTTGTTCCAAGGAGGCGGCCCCTTGCAAGAAATGCTGCCATAGAGGACCAACCTGGTACTTCTGACCAGGTCAACTGGTGCACCACGTGCAACGACCCGCATTCGGAAGAAGATTGCACACTGCACCAGCATTACCTCCAGACCCTGGCAGGCAGCGCCATAGAGGACGAAGAACTCTACATGATCCTGGATGATGAAGGCAACTCTGCCGTCCCGGAGGAAGATCCGGTGTTGCCCCTCGCCAAAGAAGACAAAAGCCCGCCGAAGCCGCCGCAAAGCCCTTGAAGGTATACGCCAGAAGAGACAAGGCGCAACCTGCCGGGCTGCCACCTGACAAGAGGCTGTGGCCTTACACAGCCAAGGAAAAAGCTCCCGCAGCCAAGCCTCCCGCAGCAAAACCAGCTCCTTCTCCAGCCAAAGCTCCCGCTGCTCAGCCTCCAGCTGAAACAAAAGAACAAGCTCAGGAGAAGCTGAGGTACCCGTCTCTGACAAAGAGACAGAGAGTAGAGGCCACGCAGCAATACCGCACCAAGTATGAGCCTGCGAAGGAAGCGGAGGGAGCTAGCACCTCAAGCTACAGCATAGTGGATGAGCTGAAGAGGACCCCCGCAAGGATAAGCATGTATGATGCTCTCTCGCTCCCGGGGCAAGTTGATCCGTCGCAGGAGTCTCTCGAAGAGCATAAAGTGTGGCAAGCAGATACAGCCTGTTGTTCTGGTTCAACCCCTGACAGTCTCTGCCACTAGGAAGAACAGACCACCTCCCTTCTATCTGTCATTACGGATGCAAGGGTACATAGTACACAACTGTATGGTGGATTCTCGGTGCCTCCACGACCGTAATGCCGAGAGCCGTCTCGCGACGAAATCGGGATGGAGTATACAAGGAGCAGCCAAGGTGTGCTGCAACTAGACGGCACCCCTGTCAAGACAATCGGTGTCATCAAAGACATCCCGATCCGGCTGCACAAAGCTCTCGACATAGTGGTCATTCAAGAAGTCGTGGTTGTCGACTTGGAACCCTACTTCGGCATGTGTCTCTCCAGGGAGTTCATTGCGAAGCTGGGAGGGTATCTGTCTCTGGATTACTCGCATATGGAAGTGCCCTTCAAAGGAAGGAGACTGAAGATCTACAACGAGAAGCCTTCCACATTTCTAGTGGAGAAGATACCCGGAGAAGAGTTGCAGGACTGCATGGTTCAGCTGACGGAGGAGGAACTGGTGGTGGTAGACATGACGGAGCAAGCTCTTGAGCTGCTGCAAGTAGAAGATGAGTTCTCCTTGCGGGACTTCAACGCCGTGATCGAGACTGAGCAAGGCTGCTACACCGTCATTCAGCCTGAGAGGCTTGACAAGTCAGCCAAGAAAGAAGTAGGACCTGCACCAGAAAAGCTATGGCAGCTTTTCTTTGATGGCGCCCGATGCAAAAATGGCGCCGGTGCAGGTGTGCTCTTGGTTTCCCCGACCGGGATCCAAAAGGACTACACCTACAGGCTGGCCTCGGAGCCGTACCAACAACGCGGCGGAGTACGAAGCCCTGTGCTTGGGTTTGAGAAAAGCGGAGAGGCTGGGGATTAAGCATCTGCAGATCTTTGGCGACTCAGAGCTGGTGTGCAACCAGATTACGAACAAGTGCGCCTCCAAGAAGCACTATCTCAAGGCGTACCGTAATCGGGTCTGGGACCTGATGGAGTCATTCGACTCATTGAATGTCAGAGCCATATCACGTGAGAAAAACAAGCACGCTGACATTCTGGCGTCCGTTGGAGCCAGTGCACGTTCCGGCCGATGACACCGTCCGTAAGCCGAAGCCGGTCCGTACCATCTACATGCCTTCTCGTGCTCGATAAAGACACCCACCGGCGTGTGTTTGACTGTGACGAGGAGATCGTCACATTTTTGGTTACCGAAGCGTGTTCAATCGAAGGTAGAGACCCTGATGACGAGCAATATGAGGGGTTGATACAGTTAAAAAATAATCATGTCCCGAAAGGACTGATTACACTAGAAAGTCTCTTTGATCAGAATGACAGAGCGATATCACACAGGATCAAAGTAGACCCCAAGCAGTACGTCGACCTGGAGCTTGAACCTGGAAAGACAATCAAGGTCGGAACGGACTGCACCAAAGAGGAACTCGAGCAGATCAAATCATTATGCCGAGAGTTCCCCGACATAGTAGCCTGGTGCTACCAGGACTTGAAGGGGTATGACAGACAGATAATCCAGCATACCATTGAGCTAGAAGATGGTGCAAAACCATTCCGGTAGAAGCAAAGGGCGCAGAATTCGAAGATCGAAGCCATGACGAAAGCCGAGCTCCTCGAAGATGCCGGAAGCCAAGATCATCTACCCCATCAAGCATTCATCCCGGGTTGCGAACTTGGTCCCCGTGAGGAAGAAGAACGGAGACATTCGTCTCTGTGTGGACTTCAGAAATCTGAATCGAGCCTCACTCAAGGACCATTATCCGCTTCCCCGAATCGATCAGATCCTCCATATAGTTGCTGGAGCGCAGAGATTCTCCCTCCTAGATGGCTTTTCTGGGTACAACCAGATCTGGGTCAAAGATGAGGACCAACATAAGACAGCGTTCACCACCAAATGGGGAACGTTCGCCTATCAACGCATGCCCTTCGGCTTATCCAATGCTGGCGCCACATTCCAGAGAGCCATGGACCTGGCCTTCCGAGAGCTGCTTAACAAGGTCATTGTCATCTATTTGGATGACATGACTGTATTCTCTCATAGGAGAGAGGACCATGTTTCCCACCTGCGGCAGATATTTGAGAGATGTCGTGAATTCGGCATTTCCATAAACCCGAAGAAATCAGTCTTCGCGGTAAGAGAAGGTAAGCTGCTGGGACATGTCATCTCCGAGAAAGGCCTTGCAGTGGACCCTGACAGAGCCGAAGCCCTCCTCCGCTTGCCCGCCCCAGTCGACAAGAAGGGGCTACAGTCCTTCTTCGGCCAAATCAACTTCGTAAGGAAGTTCATACCGGACTTCGCACAGGTGATCAAGCCCATGGCCGAACTGCTGAAAAAGAATGCTGAATTCTTATGGACTGATGAGAGGAGACAGGCCTTCGAGGAAATCAAGGCCCGAATTGCGCAAGCTCCGGTGTTGATAAACCCGGATTACTCCAAGGACTTCATCCTGTACGCGGTGGGAGAACCCGAGAGTTACGCCGCAGTCCTGACACAGAAGGGAGACGATGGCGAAGAGCGCCCCATAGCGTTCTTAAGCCAGGTGATCCAGCCGCACGAAGAGAAGTACAATTTTATTGAGCGGCAGGTTCACGCGGTCATGAAGTCTCTCCGAAAGTTCAGGCACTTCGTCTCCCAGAGCCGGACAACTGTCTTCGTGATACACCCGGACGTCCGAAACTTCATCATCCAAGGGGAGCCGGGTCACAAGAGAGCAGGATGGATTGCCAAGATCCAGGAGTTCGACATCGAGGTGCGGCCAACAAAGCTTATCAGAGGCCGAGCCTTGTGCCAGGAGCTGGCCCGAAGCGCTGCAGCCGAGATATCTGCCTGTGAGTGGGAAGATCCGACAGCAACTACCAACCTAGCCAACTCCTTACCAGAGGAGAGTGATTGGACAGATGACCTGGTGAGGTATTTCTGCACCGGGAGATGTCCAGACCACCTAAATGCCTCACAAAGAAGGAGGTTTCGGCTAGGTGCATTGAAATACACTCTTCGCCCCGAGGGGCTTTACTTCAAGAACATTGACGGCATCCTGTTGCGGTGCGTCAAGAAAACCGACCAACCCAGGATCCTCGGAGAATTTCACTCCGGGATGCCTGGGGGTCACCATTCCGCAAGGCCTACGGCCTTGAAAATAATCAAAGCTGGGTATTATTGGCCCACTCTCTTCACAGACGCACATGCGGTCTGTGCAAAATGTGACAAATGCCAGAGATTTGCTGGCAGAAACAGAAAAGCACCCCTGCCCCTCCAACCAATCCAAGCCGAGACTCCGTTTCAACAATGGGGTCTGGACTTCATCGGGGTCATTACGCCGAACTCTGCAGCAGGGCACAAGTTCATTCTTACCGCCACCGACTACTTTACGCGGTGGGCAGAGGCGATCCCCACCAAGAATGCGGACCAGGAGACGGTCATCGGGTTCCTCGAGAGCCTCATTACCCGCTTCGGGGTCCCCGAGTCAATAGTGACGGACAATGGTCCGGGGTTCGCAGGCGCCGTACTCACGGAGTACACCAGCAAGTACGGCATTTATCACAAAATGTCTTCTAATTACTACCCGCAGGGGAACGGCCTGGCCGAGTCTACTAACAAGAATCTACTGAAAATCATCAGAAGGACAATAGAGAAAAACAAGAGGACTTGGCACCTACTCCTGAACCGGGCGCTGTGGGCGGACAGAATAGCATTCAAAAAGTCTATCAAGACGTCCCCCTACGCGCTCGTGTACGGCAAGGAGGCAGTCCTACCAACCCACATCGAAATTCCCGCTCTCTGGATGTTGGATGAAGAGAGAGGCAGCGGGGATCCAGTGGACGACAGACTGTGCCAGCTGCTGCAGTTAGAGGAAGACAGAGAGAAAGCATACCAGGCCTTCACCAAACATGCTGAAGCAACCCAAGGCTGGTTTGCAAAAGGCACCACCGCCCGAGTTTTCAAAATCCGGGACCTGGTGCTGAAGTGGGACTCGCTGAAGGCAAAGCCGGGCAATCACGGCAAATTTGACGCCCTCTGGGAGGGTCCTTATCAGATTGCCCGGGTGAATCAGTTCAACGCATTCGTGCTCCGGGATATGGAGGGACAACTTCTCCCCATTCCCGTCAATGGGTTCCACCTCAAAATTTATCACCACTGAAGGCACCCAATGGGTCCTTCCTTGTACAGTTTTCCTTTCGGTATTTTTAGTTTTCAGAATGTACATATTCAGCATTCAGTTTTTTAGTTTTCAAGAGCCCAAGTAGAACTTAAAGCAAACCCGACTTCGCAGCGAAGTCGGGTGTCGCTCCTTGGATTGTGCGAAGTTCGAAAGAAAGCAGCTGACAAAAGGGGCAAAAATTTGACTAAGTCTGGGTGCGCAACCCGACTTCGCAGCGAAGTCGGGCTGCGCACCGTCTTGGGAGCGCAGTTGGGAAAGGCAAGGCTGAAAACGGCTAAGTGTCAAAATCAGACTGCGCAAGCAAATCTGAGCGAAGTCGGATTGCGCCCATTTTTGGGGCGAAGTCCGAGTGCGCTCCCATTCTCGGGCGCACCCTGGGTAATCTGTCACGGGAAGCAAAAATGGCTAAGTGTCAAATCAGACTGCGCAACTTTTGGGGCGAAGTCTGACTGCGCAGTCAAACATGGGCGAAGTCGGAGTGCGCTCATTTTTCGGGCGAAGTCCGAGTGCGCCTCCAATTTTGGGCGCAGCTTGAATGACCCATCACGGAAAACATGAAAAATTCTAAGTGTGGGCCCAGAGCGCAGTACGGCACGATGCGAAGTTGGGTCATGGGCCATAAATTCTCCCTTGAAAGGTGTGCCCGGACGGCGGCTATGACGTCATCAAAAGCACGAGGTCCAAAGAATGTTTAATGATTGCACGACTTTCAAGAACGATGTCATTAAGAAAGCAAGGCGCATTTGGACCAACTGCAACTTGGGTGCGCTTTTCAAGATTAAACCCATGCACGGCCACCAAAATATTATAACGCTTCCACCAACTTCGAGTTAACCGCCTTAACTTCCTCCCTAGCGCCATTAAAGCTGCAACCCTTGCCTAGAAAAAGGACCCTGGCATACTCAGAAAATTCAGATTGTCAAGCTGACTCCGAGACTGCAAAGCGCAGAACTGAGAAGCCAGAAGCCGTAATTTCCTGTCTCTGCCCATTCTAACAGAGAAAATGGACAAGGGGAAAGCGCCCGTACAGGCGCAATCCAGTGACGCAGAGCCCGAAGCTGAGGAGCAGACGGAATCCAGCGCTCATGAGAGCGAAGTGCCGCAGGAGCAGAAAAGGAGAACCCGGACGAAGAGGTGCGTAGTTGGGCAAATTCCGCCGCCGCCCGTTAATCACCTGGCCGGGTACAAGGACGGCTCTTTCTCCATCAGCCTCACCAAGCTGCGGCCGAATATTGCAAAGTGGGCAGACAAGGTTTCGCCCTCACACCATGTCGGGGCTGCGTATAAATCGAACCTATACTGGTTCTTGTGCCCTCCTACTCACCAGTGCCCGGAGCTGATTGAAGCAATTGTAGAATATTACAAGCCAGCCGCCCGGCAAGTCTGATGCGACAACAAGGGAAAAGTGCTGTTCACACTTTTTCGGGAGAGCGTCCAGCCAGCGTTCGCCCCGGGGCTTCAGTACGAACCCGGCGCAATTGTCAGAAGGGTTAATCTGGATGAGCAAACCGGCAGATTCACGCAGACCAAGCGGATGAGAGATTTCCTCAACTCAGAGCTGAAGACTCCGCTGGCAATCGGACAATGGCCGTCAGGCCCCATACCACTGGACAGATTTGAGAACAAGTACATTTATATCATCCCGGCGTGGGTCCTCGGCTGCGATTCTGACAGAGTGGTACGCCCGTACTCAGCTGGCGCTGGCAGAATGTATCCTGCACGGGGAGTTTTACGACTCCACAGCGCAAAAGAGTGGGAAGCGCCCCATTTTCTTCGACTCAGGAGACGTCGGGCGTACGCCATTCATTCTAGCCTAGCAGGCAGCAGCGAGTCAACGGAATTCCGGTTTTGCTCCTTCCTCGCATGGTTGTGCCTGTATCACATGCACTACCGGATGAACGTTCCTGACTTGAAGAGGGTAAATGAAAAAGGGGAGCCGCTGCCCGTGTACGAGTGGACCGAGATCCTGTACAGAAAAGGGTCATTCTATGAGTTTAATTTTAAATTTCTGTGCATGGTCATGGGGCTGTTCAATCGTAAGGCATCCCGCCCGCCGGAAGTCATGACAAGATACCTGAGGAAGCACGAGTACGGGGATACCTTCCGGCTGACGCAGGGCATCGTAGTTCGAATCTACGGATTCAAGGGGAAGCCGTTCCTACTGCCCTACTTCTGCACTGACCACCAGTTCGGGATGGAGATTGCGCGGTAGATGGACTATGTCGAAGAAGAGTTCGGCCAGGGCAAAAAGAGAGGCCATATCTTTCAGTATCCCATCACCTGGGCGAATACCCAAGTTTACGAGATCGGACAACACGTCTACCTCGAGCGGGAACTCATCGACATGGGTCTAATAATGCTGCCGCAGCGCTGGAAGTACGACCCAATTGGGGTCAGGGGTAAATTCACGCACATCTGCCCCCGAGCAGAGATTATGCAGGAAAGAGGCAACAGAACAGGCGCAGACCTGGAATGGCACATCGAGCAGATGCAATCATGGCCTCCATGGCATGATTTTTACTGCGAGGAGGTGGCATACGACCCAGAGCGGAACCCGGATCACCGGTTGGATTCTGCGGGTTTCAAAAGATTTCTCGCCAAGGTGGCGCCCCTCAACTGGCAACAGGACAAAGTCGTCGAATGCTGGAAGATGAGATGCCGCACGCAGCACGACAAATCCAACCGAAAAACGCTGGCCGTTGATGATGAGTTTTCGGCGCTATATGATCAATACGCTGACACGTGGCGGCCCTTCGAATTTCGAAATTGCGTTCCCCGGAGGAAGAAGAGGCCCCCGTCCCAGCAATCGTCAACTCCAGCAACTTCCAACGCAACTCCGACGAGCAGTCAAGTGGGCCCGATGCAGCCTGTAGCTTCTGAAGCAGTACCCGAAAGGGCGCAAGGGTCAGAGAGGTCAACCCCTGAGGTGGCCCCCCAACCAGAAAAAGCGCCTGCGCTACCAGCTAGCAAACCGGTCGCGGCAGGCATCCTTCCAGCTAGACCCAGGTACAAGTTTACCGTGGGGACATCACTGCCTGCCGCTCCAACCTCATCTCCTTCCCTCGAACCAGCCACAACGCCAGAAGAAAAGAAGAAGAAGAAGTGAAAAGGCCAAGCGGCCTAAAGAACCTGTGCATCAGCCAGCCGCGACGCAGACAGAGACAGCAGCGCCAGAAATTGTCTCACTGGACAGCCCTGAGGCTGAAGCAGAAACTCGGGCTGCAAGCGTCCCTCAAACAGTGGCTCAGGCGGAGCCCGCAGGTACGTCCACTTCCCCGCTCCCCAAAGTCTCAGTCGGCCCTGCCGTAACGCCGCTCCCCATATCATCAGGGCAAGCCGTAGCTGCATCCTCTTCTTCCCAAACGGCCCAACCATCCAGCAGCCCCCATTCTTTCGACCAGTTCGCTCAGGACCCTAACGCCTTCCAGTCCCTGAGCCAAACCCTGGAACCCTCGCCCGCGGCCAGTGTCGAAGCTGCACATATATCGCCGCGCCCCTCACCTCATCTGTTCAAAACCCCGCCAACACCGCCCACTCAGCCGCTCGCCTCCCCTAGGACCCGGTCGCCCTTAAAAGCGGCCACTCCTTCCGGAATCCCTCCTACTTCGCTGTTTGCAGGAAAGATGCCGCAACAGGACCAGATGCTGGAAGATCTCGACTTCATGCAGACCGCAGATGACCAGCCTCTGGCAGCAAGAGCCGCAGGAGGTTCCGCCTCTTTCCTTCAAGGCGTCAAACGGAGGAGAGCCGAGGAGATAGCTGCCCCGGTAAAGCGCACCAAGTACGACTTGGACAGGAGAGTGCTTACAACTGAGAAATTGATCCCAAAAGTGAAGAAGCCTCTCCGGGAAATGACCGAGGCGGACTATGAGCACCAAGTCAAGGAGAAGAGCTTCGATGACATAAACGAGGAGCAAGAAATCAACGGCATTCGCCGCAAAACCAATAATCTCCTTGTCAAGCGGCTTGAGACCCAGGAGGCGCTGTTTCAACTGCAGAATAGCGCAAGGCAGCTAGAGGAAGATCTGGCTAGGGCCACCGCGCAGCTGGGATCTGCACAGCAAGAGATAGATGAACTGAAAGCCCAGCTGGCCGCCTCGCAGCAGGAGGCCGCAGCGCAGAAACAGACAGCCGAGCAGCTGTCAGAAGAGAAAAAGGCAGCGCTGGAGCAGGTTTCTCAGCTCCAGGATTCGTTGAAACAGGCACAGTCGCAGCTTGAAGAGAAAACATCACAGACGACGGCCTTTTCAAAGAACAGAGTTAAGGAGATGCGGGCTGGTCTGCTGCAGGGTTGCAAGCCCAACCTTGTTAAGTCCATATCGGTCCTAGATTTCGCGTCCAGGATCGAAGAAGTATCTGCCCAGGGAAAGCCTGTGGTAGAGGAGGCCGAACACCAAGCGAGGCAATGGCTAGACCTGGCTATGAAACTTGAGGAGTTTGAGCGCAAAGGCCTCCAATTTCCCCCAATGTCCCAACTTGCCTCAGAGTGGGCAGATGCAAGGGTAACCTTGCATATTTATTTTGATAAGACAGAGAAGATAAGAACTGCCAGAAAAATGCTGGACGCATTAGAACATGAAATGAGCATTTGCCCGGCCCCCTTTCAAACTCGTCCGAACACGGGTGCCCGAGCTACGTCAAGGATGGCGAGTTTCGACCCTTGAGCAGGTAAAGCAGAACTGGTTGTCTTTCGAGGCAGACACCACAGAAATTGATAGCTGGGCAGAACCGATCCAAGAAGCTCAGGTCACCCAGATGGTGTCAAAATACTGCAAAATCAACTCCTCCCTTAAGGAGTTGGGAAAAAGATATAACACCATCGACCTGCATGCAGTTGCTGCATTCCACGCAGCACTAAGAGAGGTCGGCGACCTAGGGCCCTTCCAAGCAGCAGTCTGGGACCAAGCCAAGGCTGCATATGAACGCATCCGCGAGCGGGAAGCTGACAGCGAAGAACCTTCAGGTTCAGGAGGGAGAAACGGAAGAGGCAACTGCCGGAAGTGATCCTGAAGAAGAACGGTTGCCCGGGGAGAAGCCATCAGAGCAGCGGAAAGCAGGGGAAGGAAGTTCCTCTGCACCCAATGGATGAAGGCCTGGTTCTTTGCGTCGAGGCGAGCTCGACACCCCGCGAGCCGCCAGGAATGTTGCCACATTTTGCACGGGGTGCCATGTTTTCAAAAATTTGTAAGTGTGCTGCTCTTCCTTCCCTCCTCTTTCTTCCCTTTCTCCATCTTTCCTTTTCCCCTTTCCTGCAGCTTTCATTCCTCCCTTTTTCCCCTTGTACTTCCCCCCTCAAGTTCCCAAAACCGAGCAAGTGTCCCCTAAAAATTCTAAGTGTCGGAGAGCAACCCGACTTCGCAAGCGAAGTCGGGGTGCGCCTCAAGTCCGAGCGCAGGGGATGCGAAGTGCGAAGGTAGGCTGAAACGGAGCAGAATTTGACTAAGTGTCAGAGCGCAACCCGACTTCGCAACGAAGTCGGGGTGCGCCCTTCTTCCTGTGCGCACTTGGGAAAGCAATGTGCAGAAAATCAGCTAAGTGTCGGGCGCAACCCGACTTCGCAGTGAAGTCGGGGTGCGCTCCCCTTTTGGTGCGCAGTCCGAACAACGGGAAAATCAGCTAAGTACCGGTGCGCAACCCGACTTCGCAGCGAAGTCGGGGTGCGCCCTTTGACCGGTGCGCAGTTGGGCAAGATTCATCAAGCAAGCCAAATTTGGCTAAGGCACGGAGGCCCTCCCCAACTGCGCTGTTTCCCACCTGCGCCACCCGACAGCGCTCTGATCCTGGGCGAAGTTGGACAAACTGCCTTTCAAGGCAGACACGTGTCACTCATCAGAATCCGACAAGTGTCCAGCCTCGGGATCCGAGCCGAGATATGACGGGATAAAGGACAAGCATGGGCTGCATTGCCTACGCTCGCCTGCCCCCATTTAAGCTGATGTGAAGTTTCATCTACCACAGCCTACCCGCATTCCCCGCCGACCAGAGGTTTGACCCGACACACTGCCACGTAGCCGTACAGCTTTCAGGGAGACCTTGTCCGCAAGTACAGCCCCCGCCGACAGAGTCGCATCAGCAGCCTCTTCAGCCGCTTTTGTCAGCTATTGTCTGGTCTGGGACTTTGTGCCCGTAATTGTAATCGGGGGGAACTTGGGCTATAAATAGCCACATCATTTCATTGTAAAGGGGTGGAAGGGGAATATACTGCTAGGGAACCATTGTAGCTGTGCGTTTGCTTCTAAATACAAGATACATACTTGGCTCTGCTTACTGTCTTCATTTTGTATGCTGCCTCTCCTTGTCATTTCTGCCTCATGTTTCTTATTTCATTGCTTACTGTTGTACTGAACTCTGGACTCCAATATTTGGTGATTAAGTATTCCCCGGAATGCATAGATAGAGGATACATAGGATGAATGATAGCTGTAGTTTCTATGGTGTGTTTTGTGTTTAATTGTTGTTAGTAGTGGTGATTGATCGTTGTCGTGTTGCTTATTCCCCCCACCCAACTCCAATCACATTTGGATTCTCTTTCCGCATTTGTATCTCTTTCCCTGCACTCTTAGCTTAAAACACTAAAAACCCACAGAAGCCGGCCTTCTCCGGAGATTGGCACGGAAGGCATTCCTTCCTTCCGGCCTTTCAATCTGGTGGGCGAATCTGGGGCGCATTATACCAAATCCTTTCCTCATGGCAGATTCGTAACCAACATGTACACTCAGGCTGTCCAAAACTGGTGCCTACATTGTACGTGTGTGTTGATCCCTCTCTCTAGTATGTACAAAGTCTACCCAATGTATGTGTCGATCCGGTACCCACTCAAATGAATGAGGGGGTCTATTTAGTCTATGGGGTCAGTAGTTAGAAGCAACTACCACCCCGACTTCTCACCTCCTAACTAGGTGATAACTACCCTTGCTTGACTACATTCACACATAATTCAACTTAACTCAATATTACACACATTATTACAACGTATAGTTTTATTCAAATTATAAAACTTATTATATCAAAACTATATTGTGCGCATACTTGACTTCCAACACACTTATTTCCAACTAATGTATTTTTTCTATTGAGGTGGTATGTCAGAACTAGCACCTACATCTGTCATCAGCTCTAGATTGGTCAATGTCTTCATCAATAATTGATGCTGCTTTTGGGACTTTGGCTCTTTCGAGGTTGAGGCAACGGAACAGGTACCCCTCCAAGATCCTGAATCTGCAGCTTCAAGGCTTCAGTTTCTCCCTTCAACCTCTTTGCATAGGCCTAATAATGATCCCACTAAAAGCCATAATGATGTGACTTCTATGTAGAAATAAAATTTAACATGCTTACACACAATTCCATTTCTACTTAAATAATTCTACATATCTGCAATCATTAGCAATAATAATACACAAAAACAATGCACAGAACCAGCAACAGCAGCAGCAATAGAAGATGACAAATAAATATGCAGATTTATATCTTCTTTTTTTTTTGAGTATATGCAGATTTATATTAACAATGGCATATACAGTTTCAGCATTACAGTCTGCAACCCTTGTGCAGAATCCTCTTCATCACTGCATTCATAGCCTGACTGCATCATGCCCTATGCACATATGCACCAACATTCTCTCCTTACATACCTATGCCTATCCAACAATCATCTACCAACATCCTCTTGAATGAATGAGGGGAGGGCTTATTTATACACCCAAAAATTAGTTACACCCTCCAACTACCTAACACCTCATCATTTCCCTAAATTACATTTCATATGCATTTAATCTTTGCATTTACATGACATTTCCCACTACAGGACAAACTAACTTATAACTTATGACTTTACCGACATACATGACTTAATATCCTATTATTACGTACAATATTACATTGCCACTTTATAACATTATTAAATATATGTACACACATTTCGTCAAACACTTTGCGTACAACTACAAAATAACACAAAAATACCAAAACTTATTCACCAAATTCAGACATATCAATTTGTTTGTCTACATTCTACTTGAATTTAGCCAGGCTAGCCTGCCTTCAACTCTGCCTCCCTTCTTGCTGATTCAACTTCCTTCCTTGCAGCTATTGCTAGCTGCTCATCACACTCAACAATAAGTTGATCCAGGTGAGCAATCTCCTACATCTTTGCCTCAAGAGTATGCTCCCTCATCGCACACTCTGACATCAACTAACAAATCAACTAAACCTGTTGTTCCTGCACTTGCCTCATGCTGTCCATCCTTGTTCTCAACTAAACTAGTGTTGCTTTGGCATCCCACTGCACTTGTCGGTGTCGTCCTTTCACCATCTACACTTGGTTAGCCAACTCTTCTTCCTTCAGCTTCAGGCTATATACCATTTGCTGATACATCTCAAATCCTGCTACTAACCACTAAATGATATATGCCAAAAATTTCATCCCGCTATATGACTTTACCAACTTAGGTGCAAGCTTCACATACTTGACACTTGAAAGTTCAGGGTAGGGTGCCATATTTCCTTTGTTAGCATACACTCAAGGTGGATGTCAGTAGAGTATTTGAGATATTTTTGGCAGATTCTTGATTTCTAGCATCGAATTGATACCGCTATTGCCTACTCCTAGTTCCCATGACTGCATTTGATAAATTTTTGTAAACTTTTTCATACACTCATCATCATGAGCCCAATGCACCAGTTTGTTCAACTCACTCTCCATTCTCAACTACCATGGTTTCCAGTCTCCACATCCGACTCTGAACTCCTTCAAACTCTATGAAACAATCCACTCACCTTCTCAAAGAATGTGTCGACCTGTTCACTGATATTTTCTCCTAGAACTAGTGGTTTCCTCAAATTTGGCACTTCTATGATGAATGCTCACTTGTTTCCTTCGACAATTCCATGTCTGTGTCATCTTCAGTGGTAGTCTCTTCCACATCTTTCCTACCATGACTAGTCAGGTTGATCTTCTGTTTGGTTGCTTCCCCTTCCTAAATCTTTTCTCCTGCATCAATATTCTTCTTTGTCATATCCACCTTCGCCTTACCCATCTCGGGTTATTCCTCAAACAGTTGGCTACTATAGCCCTTTTGCCACCAATTGTATTCTGATGCAGTTTGTTTACAATTCTCTCTTCTCTCCTTTGGCATTGTTGAATCTGGTGTCATAACCTGTGTAGTTGTAGATATGAACTCCATTAGTGGTCCCTCATCCAACGGAGGAAATCTACAAGTTATGCATATAGTCTTAGTGGTGTGGTGTTGTAACTCTCTATGAAAGCAACATTATCCACTTGCACTGAAACATCACCAGCAAAATCTCCTCTTAGTGCTCCATCCAATGGTGGTGATGCTTCCACCACATCAACTGCATTTTGAACTTCCTCATCTACATATACAATTACTATTGTCTCCTATCTAGACTGTTGTGTAGTTCTACTATAAAACTGTTGCATTGTCTTTTTTGCACACTGCACATCTTGTGCAACAAGTTCCAACAGCTCTGGTTGTTGTCCACCCATGGAAGCCTTACTTGAAGTCACTCCTCTAGTACACACAATGGCACCTATAGTGCCTCCTTGCACAACCTGACTTGCTAGTGCTAGAGTTTCCCCTTACACTGCATCCTTCGACATTTCATGCTCTTGACTCTACTGACCTACCACCACCTTCTGAACACTGCCATCATCTGTCTTTTTGTTGTGGCCTACTGAAATGAAATGAAAATTACGTCTGCGAGACCCAAATATGGTCTATGGGACCTCAAATATGGAAGTACAATTACTCAAATCATATCATATGATCTTTAATATCTTTGAGAAGGTTGTTCCTTCTCCTGCTGATTTGTGTTAGCAATTCCCCAACTTTTTTTATTTTACTGTCTTCAAATAAATCTGCCATAAACTCGTTCCCAAGTGTTTCTTTGTATTTGTCACGGATATCCGAAAAACTCGGGCATTTATAGATGAAGTGTTCCTCTGTCTCTACTGCCCCTGTGCTGCATAGAGTATATATCCTTTCTTCCCATTGTTCTTTGGGCGTTGTCCATCTCCCTGTTTCACATCTAAGCCTATGAGAGCTAGTCGTTATCTAAGCAATGAGTATTTTTTCCTTCCACTTGATTTCAGCGCCTATATACGCTTTCTCCTTGTGGTCATACGTTGGGTTAAAATTTGCAATATAATATTGTCTTTTCCTGCTTGCATTTTTCCACATTCCACTTATGAACTTTTCATTCACATAATTTTTTATGTCTTTGTTGACATTTGGGCATTCATTTATGTTGATTTCCCAACGTTTCATTCATTTCTGATTTTGTTTCATCCATGTATTCTTTCGCCTATGCAACTCTTCGTCCCTAGCTGCCCTAGGCCATCTATCATTTGTCATGTTTTCTGTTTTTTTCAAGTAACATAACAGCTTGGTCATAGCAATTGCTTCTAAAGGGAACATTCCAGTTTCAGCTAGAATAATTTCATAAGGGGTTGTGGCCTTAATTTTGAGAAAGCTTGTGATTAGATATTTTTGAATCCTTTCTATTTGCCTCCATTTTGCATTTGTTGTGCCACTAGCCCATACCTCACAACCATACAACAGAACCGGTGTTACAAGTAGGCCAAATAAGACCTTGGTGGTCTTCCACTCCCACAACTCGGCATTCCTACACCTGTTTTGAAGTGCATATAGTGCTCTCCAACCACTTTGAGTTCTTTTCATCCTACATGTATTCCAATTAAGTTTGTCATGAAAGTCTATGCCCGGGTATTTGTATTCTACTACTACATCAAGCGGTTCTCCTGCAAACTGAAATTTGAGTTGTTGCTTCTTCTTTTTTGCTGAAAAAATCATAATTTTTGTTTTGCTCGTGTTCACTTGCATCCCAACTTCTTTACAAAAGAGTTCTAGAGCTTGAAGGTGATCTTCTAGATCTTTGGTTGTTTTGGCCACAAGAATTACATCATCTGCATACATGAGGAGTTTTACCACATATTTGGCTAAATGCACACCCTCTCCCCCAAATTTGTTTATCCATTCTTCTAACTTGTCAATGTAAAGCCCAAATAAGGTCGGAGATAGAGGGCAACCTTGTTTGACACCTATGTCACTACCAAAACATTCAGATAACCCTTCCTGTGTTCTGATTCTAGCCTTTACATGCTCATATAGTCTGTGAACTGCTGCCTTGTAGTGAATTGGAACCTCTAGCTCTGGGGGTCCTTGACTCACTAGTTTTTGTTGTTGTCGTTGATGTCAAGGTTGTTGTTGGTATAGTTGCACTCTCATTTGTTGCCACTGTTGCTCCAAATTTTTTCGCCTTTTCTTCTTTCTGAACAACTCCTCAGCATTTGGCAGTTGCTCCTTAGCTCCATCGAATTCCTCACTTCCTTCAGCTATAGCATCCATCTCACTAGTTGATGCTTCTTGTGCCTTCCTCTTCTTCGAGGCACTTTTCTTCTTTCCCGAAGTGGTAACCTTCATCAATGGTACCACATGTACCCATTTTAAAATTGTTGATGCATGCTCCGAAATAGTGTGAGAATCAGTCCTGGAAACTAAAGCTTCTTCTCCAACATTACATCCAAAATCAGAGCAATGGCATGGAAAACCATTGAAAATTTCTTTATATACCGCATCAAAAAACTATAAGGTCTGGCAGAAAAGTAGCCCAATCATGTTGTTCTTCGGCCATGATTCCTTCCTTATATGGTATGAGCTAAGTGGGCATCTTTGAGGCTCTTTGATCACTGGACAATCTAGACATAATCGTGTTCACCATACATCGCAGCTCATCAGACTTCAAATGTTGTATATTCAATCCGCAACACTCATGAATTGTTAACCAAATGTTGTATCATGAAGTTTATTAAAGGTGTCAGTCCATGACCTCAATCTTGACTCCATTACATGTTGTCTCATTCTCCCTTGCTCAATGTCCCTTCTGTGCTCTCTCTCTCTCTCTCTCTACCATGCACGTGGTCAACAAGGCCTCTCCTGAAGCCAAATTCAACGCTTCCCTCACAAGTGTGAGGTCTTGCCTACAACATAGCCTCTAGTGGAAACCTCCTTTGATGTTTCACCCCTTCAACTCGCTTCAAAATCCATGGCCTTCTCAACATCCCTTTTGCAGTCAATATCCTTTTGTCCTCCCTTTGCAACTCCTTGTGCAACGTTACTCTTCCTTGTTCTTTGTGCCTATACTCAATCTTTGTTGTACGACCTTGACCATTTGTACTCAAATTATAATGGCCTACCTCTAGGTGGGAAGGTCTCGGATGGCCTACTGCTAGACAACCTAGGCCCCATCAGCCCAAGTTTAGATGTCCTACTATCGTATGGCCTCCTGCTGTACAACCTCTTGCTATACAATCTCCTGCTATACAGCCTCCTGTTGTATGGCCTCCTACTTGCTTCTAACCACAATCTTCCTCTTCCTTCAACTATCCATACGACTTGAGAAAAATTATTTGTAGCAGTCTCCACTCTTTCTCCTTTGCACAATCTGGACACCGTATCTTCTCCTATCCTCCTTCATTGCAATCTCCCGTTGTAGTCTTTATACTTGCAAAAGAAAATTATTTGTTGCCATCACTAGGGAAAGATTTTTGCAAAACTCTCTTCAATGCTTCTTCCTGGTAGCTTCAAATTGCTTCAGTCTAGTTGTACACTTCTGTAATGCAGCCTTCTTCCTTAGGGCATCTCCTTGCACACTTCTACTTCGGTCTCGCACAACTGCTTTGAAAAACACTTCTTTTCGTACAGTTTGCAATTTCTCCTTCATTTGCTGGTTGGTTCAACACCTTAGTAGTCTCCCTCCAACACTTAGCGTTTGAGTGCTTATGGCCATCTTCCAATGCTTATTTATAATATGGAGGTGGTAGGGAGACAACTATCATGCATGTGGCAATTGCCTCTAAACTACCACTTTGCCACCTTTAACTGCCTTGCATGTAACTATACTTTTTGCCTTTTCTTCACCACCTTGCACATGTTTTTTTTTGGTCTTATTTCACCATCTTGTGCTTATGGCCCTAGCATCCAAACGGCTCGTCTTGCTGCCTTGTCGATACCTCCATTTGTTTCTCTCAACAGTTTCATGCCAGCGTTTGTCTAAACAGATTAATTCTCTCCAGAAACAGCTAGACACACAAGCTAGTATTATACTCTCCTTGCAAGACCAAGTGAAAAACGACAGCCGCATTATCGCAGATCTCGAAATTAAACTTCAAGATCAGCAAGCTATCATTACTCAATTGCAGACTGCACATACCGAACAACCTCCTCACAATTCCACAAATTTACACTCTAAAATCTTAAAAATTCGAGATGAACAGGTTGTTCTTCTTGCTGAGCAGGAACGTCTCAAAGAAGCATCAATTGCACAAAGCCAAAAATTAGCTGACCAACAATCTTGGGTTCAGGTTGTAGCCGAAAAGAAGAACCCCCCTCCCATAGTTGAGTTGGTTGTCCAAGCTAAATTTGAAGAAGAAAGAATCCGTAATGCGAAAGCGCTCAATCTTAGGGTTCGTGGGGTGCCCAAACCTATTGATCCATTTCAAGCTAGAAATGCCTTCATTCACAACACTCTTGAGTTAACAGATGTTACTCTCGAGAGAGCATGGTTCTCTCCCGACTCCACATTGGTCATACGCTTCAAAAATGCGGAAGAGCGTATGAAGGCGTTGAGGGCCAAACAGAAATTATTTACTCTTCAGGACAAGATCTATCTTGATGAGGACCTTACACGACTCCAGGTTGAAGAATTGAAGAAAGCTAGGGAACAAGTAGCCGAAGCCAGGAAAGCTAACAAATGGGCAGTTATTCGTAATTTGCGTGCAGTGATTAGGGACTCTCCCCCACCTGGGTGGTCCAAACCCTTTCCTAACAAATGACTCCATCGACACGGAAGGGGGGTGGCAGATAAACTAGCTATAGCTTGCTAGAACTGCAATGGTATGATGTGGTCTGCCCCAGGTTCCCTTCTTGATGTGATTGGTAGACATGACATCATTCTTATCTGTGAGACGCACGAGAGTCCCGAGCGGGCCCTTCCAGTTATCTCTAGTTACTTTTGGTGGTACAGTTGTAAACAACTCACTCGACGCTCTGGAGGGGTTAGAGGATCAGGAGGTGTTGCTGCTCTTATCAAGGATAAGTTCCGGGGTTCGGTTTCGTTGGTTTCGACTGACCCCCACTCTAGGTTTTTATGGATTAAAATCCATCGTCACCCACCTCTTTGGGATATCTACATTGCCACCAGTTACTTTCCCCCCACCACGTCCAATTTTGTTATTCACACGGAAGGGACCCTTTCCAGGATCTCTATGAGGACATTACTAGATACTCGGCTTCAGGGGAGATACTTCTGTTGGGAGATTTCAATGCTCGGACCGTACCTATGCAAGTTTCTCTTCATGACCTCACAACCGATGAGATGCAGACTCGGGAATTGGATCTTGAGGACCTTGGTTTTGCTCGAACCTCCGACGACACATAGGTGACTGCTTATGGTAAGCATCTTATTGAGTTGGGTGAATCCAACGAGCTAGTGCTTCTCAATGGTATATCTTGTTTTCCGGATTCTAGTGGGTTTACTTGCTTTCCTCATAGTGGCGGAGCCAGTGTCGTCGACTATGCTATTTCCTCTACCACCCTCATTCCATTCATTTCCCGTTTCAACGTCTCTGATCACCCTCCTCCCCTTACCGATCATTGAATTCTTTCTCTTACGTTATCCACTGTTTCGCTTCCTGTTACTCCTCCCCCTCCCCCCTCCCCTTCAGTCCCTCGAGTCACTATAGACTTCGACTATTATTATTCCTTTACCTACATGGACCGGTTGCGTCATGTTCTCCCCAAGGTGTCTTCTCTTTTCGATGTTTTCGATCATTCTGCTTGCTTGGTCCAAACTATTTGGAAGGCTGCTTTGGAATCATACCCCCACACTATTCGTCCTCCCCCTCATCCTCGTCCCCCTGGTCATTGCCCCATGAACATCTGGTATGATGAGGAATGTAAGTCTACCCATCGAAGGTTGAAATATGCCATTCGAAATCCTTCCCAGCCCCATGCCATTTCTCACAAAGACTATAGGATGCTTCTTCGAAAGAAGAAGCATCTCTTCCTCTCTTGACATAGACTTGATCTTATCCACTCCCTTCAACAATCTTCTAAATCCTTCTGGCACCTTATCCTCCCCCGTGATAGGATTACTCATGGGATTGATCTTCCCTCTTGGACCATCCATGCCTCTTCCCTTTATACCATCCCAAATCAGCCTCGTATTTTTGTTCCCTCCCCCCCTCTTCGTGCCACCTCTTTTCTACTGGTCTTGTCAGGCAGGCTATCTGGAAACTCTATACAAGCAAAGCAACAGATTTGGATGGGTTACAGGCGAAATTTTTGAAGCATGGTATTGACCCTCTTGTTGGGCCCCTTGCTGATCTCTTTAATCTTCTTTGTTTGTTCTGGGTTTCCTGAGTCCTGGACTCAGCATATCATTCACCCCATTCATAAGGCAGGTGATCCCCATGAACCCAATAACTATAGGACTATCATGATTGGGCATATCTTTGCCAAGCTTTATGCCACAACATTGGATGTGCTTCTCTCTCGGAGGTTGGAGGAGGGGGGTTTCAGGGCTCTTGGCCAAGCTGGTTTTCGGCAAGATCATCAGACCACAAATCACATTCTAGTCCTTAGAGCTATTATTGAGGAGGCGCGTTCCAGGTCCTCGAAGGTTTAATGTTGCTTTGTAGACTTCAAGAAAGTTTTTGACACGGTGCCTCGACATTTACTTCTTGAGAGGCTTCGATCAATTGGCATCTCTGGGCCGCTTTTGAGAGTGGTTACACGGTTATATGAGACTGTGAAAGGTCGGTTTCGCTCCCCTCAAGGGCTTTCATCCAATATTCTTAGCACCATAGGAGTGAAACAGGGGTGTCCCCTTTCGCCGACACTTTTTGGCATCTTTATCGACGAGCTTGAGACTTTTATCAGGGAGAACGCTCACCCAGAGTATGGTTGCCTTCTTCACCATGTGTTGATTTCTATTCTCCTCTTTGTTGATGATGTTGTTCTTTTGGCCTCATCCCCTGAGGGGCTTCAGCGTCATCTGGACACACTTGCCGCTTTTTGTGACTCGAGACAGTTGACGATGAATCTTTCTAAGACCGAGGTTATGGTATTCAATACTACCAAAGAGGCTCTATCCCATCTCCACTTCCTTTTTCGGGCCAGGAGGTCGAAATCACCACCTCTTATGTGTATTTGGGGGTTCTTTTCACTGGTCCCACTTTTGGTATGAAACCCACCACCCAGGTCCGGGTGTGTAAGGGGTATGCAGAGCTGTCTTTTCTAGAGGGGAATTGCTTCAAAGCACATTTTCAGGATATACCTGTGAAGATGAGGATCTTTGACGCTTTGGTCAAGACAACTATTACTTAGGGGGCAGCGGTTTGGGTCCCTAGTCTTGGCCCGACTGAGTGGTCATGGGTTGAACGAGTGTAGACACTCTTTCTTCGACGATTCATTCATTGCAAGGGAACAATCCCTCGTTCTATTATTCTGGCAGATTTTGAGGCTTCTCCTCTCTAGCTTGAGATTATCTTCCTGATTATCGGTTATCTTCACAGGATCCATACTTTTGGAGATACCCCTGAGAGTTGCAGGCAGTACCCTTACCTCGCCCTTCGCTCCTCGATGGAACTCTCTCCGAGTTCTCGGGGAGGCCGGAGGAGCTAGTATTTTTAAGTTTCTACTCTCCTAGCCAGCATTCAGATACAGATAGACAGGCTGCCCCCTTATTCTTTGGGGATTCTCCCCCCCTCTCGACTTACTAAGGAGAAGATGCTCCACGAGATTCGGAAGGATGTTAGCCTCCAGTACACTAGATGCACATGGATCTCTCTTGTTACCCCTCTTTCCCCCAAGCTGTCTTTCTACCATGAGCACTTCTTATAGATACAGGAGCGCAGAATAGTTCCTCCACAATACCTTCGGCAGCACACAATGCATAGTCTTCGGATCACTATTGGGCAACTCAGGGTGTGTTCTCACCAACTCCGGATTGAGTCAGATCACCATCTTCCGATGGAGGAGCGGATTTGCTTGTTTTGCTCCTTGGGTGAAGTTGAGACCCTGCATCACTTCATTTTTTGTTGTCCCATTTATTATGAGATCCGGGGTAGGTTCCATTGCCTTTTCAAGGAAAACTCTCGATGTGTTTCTACCTTATTCAGATACCCGGACCAGCGTTGTCTCACACTCTTTCTTAGGGAGATAACTTGGCTTCGACGACATAAAAGTTCTCCAAATGGATCTCACCCTCCTCAACATCGGCTCATCACAACATACTTCATCAACTCCAACGGACTAGGTGATTTCGACCGGAAACGCCCCACACCATCCAGTTTGAACAGAATCAGGGTCACTAGACAGCGCACCAACAGTTTGTTAGGGTTCCGAACTAGCAATGGGCAGAGACATATCATGGACTTCTTCAGCTCCGGTACTTCGGCCTCGACTGTTAGGAGAGATTAGTTTTTGGGGGATTCTCGGAGCTTGCCCCTCCTGGGCTGCTCCCTACACCCTCCTTCTCTCTCTTCGTTCTTCTTGTCATGCACTTCTCTTTGTTGGACTGCAGCCCTCCCCCCCTCTACTCTCCCTTTTCTTTTCTTTTCCCTTTCTCTTTGGCCCATTTGTCGGGTTTGATCTTGTATTTTTCTTAGTTCTTTTCTTTGTTGGTTTTTTTAGCCTGCTAGCTGGCACTCATTATTGTACTTCTTATAGTCCCTTGGGTCTTATTTTGGCCCACCACGGACATTAATAATATTTCATTTCATTTCTCAACGATTCCCTTATGCAGATGGCCTTGACTGTTGTCCTGGACAGCCTTGCCTCGAACAACCCTGTTTGTCCATTTTCAATCGAGGTCTAACACTTTGATTCATATGGCTTGGGTGGCTTGGCTGCTCACCACCCCTTCCTAACTACCTTCTTGGTCACCATCTTATTCATGATGATATTTTGAGCTTAAGTTCAACTCCTCTGTTCAGTCTGTCAGTTGACATCTCTTCCTTTAGACGGCTCGACGTTTCTTCCTTCCCTTTTATTTCTTCCAGATGGTCCTCGTCCTACTTGTTAGGACTCCCACCCCCATCCTAACATTGTAATGTAATAATCCCATTCTAACATTATCATGTAATACATTGTAACGTGTATGTGGCACTTGGGGCACCTAGACATATGGGCCCATATAATGTAACCATTATAAAAGATGTAACTAAATCTTTAGTAGAAATTTCTAGCTCGGGTCCTCACTTGCATGTGAAATCGACTCTTGATAACTGGGGTTAGGGATGATAGGAGTCTTTAAAATGGCAAGAGCATGAATGGAATGTATTAAGTATTTTCATATTGTATCAAAGTTCTGCTTCTAAGGAGGTTGCCCCTTGAAGAGGCCAGCGATTCTGCATTGTGATTTTGTTTTGCTCAATAAAGTTGTTGCATTTCCATTCATATTGCAATATTGTTATTTTTATTTCCATTAATTTTGTTATTTATTGCAATATTTATGTGGATGTGCTTATTTTAATTGGAAGGTTCCTAACAAGTGATATCAGAGCACTTTCCAGGGCCGGGTCCTACTGTAGTTGAAACAGTTCCTGTCCTGTCATTTCGTTCCTGTTAGGTATAATTTTCCTTCTTTTTGTTCTCTTCTACTAATACCCTGTGACAAAACCTAAGTCAATTTTTTTTTTTGTTTTAGTTTAATACGTTAGAAACCTTGTATTAGGGGTTTCAAAATATAACGGAGGAGTTGTCCTTATTGGCTAAGCTAGATTGCCCATAAAGAATCTAGTGAAGTGAGGGGTGATTAGATTCATATACCTAGGCCTCAAAAAACACCCATATACGGTGACGAGCTATCATGTACCCTCAGATATATAAGGAGACCCCCTAGGTTTAGGAGAGACATTTAGCCGTAGGAAGCTTTTTAGTCATTTATCTTCTATGGTGCACCGGTACACAACATACTGGGAAGTTACTCTCAAGGTATGCTTAGAAACAGATAGTGTGGCTACAGGTATGGTGGACCCCTCCACATTTAGTATTATGAGATATTGGGCCGAACACTTATCATGATCAAGGAAGTACATTGGAGAGCCTACAGTAGCAAGCACACCTTGGCCTTGAGTAATCTTGTTTCTGTCATCTGTCGACCCTAAAAATTTTAAACACAAACTGACAACCCTGAAAACCCTAAACATAGACTTGAGCATACTAAGGAGACTAGACTCATCATGGAATTGACGATACAAGAAACAGACCAACAATGAAACCGTTGATGTCAATATTAGTCGAGAATAGTAACAAAAGGGGCAGTTGTTAGAACAGACAGTTTTGAGGAAACAGAGCGATAGTGAGAAGAGACCTTGTATAACCGTGAGGACACTGAAAATGTAGAAAACATCCTGTGTTGTGAAGACTTAGGAAAAAAACAGTTGACTAAAAAAAGTCTATGTAGCACCAGTGGTGAAATTCCCAACAATGGAATGGTGGAATGACAAGTTAGAAACTAATCAATGCTTTAGTCATAGGACTGTCATCACAGTCGTATGGCATGATGGCTTAAGACGTTACCGTCTCAATTGTATGACACAATCCTTGTATGACACATTGTTGTACAATACTATCTTTCATACGACTCAATCCTTTGTACAGCTCAATTCTTTGTACGACGATGATTTGTACGGTAATCACACGTACTAGATCACGGCAAATAATCATAATGACTGCACTTGTACGCTTTCCGATGAATAGTCAACCCTTGTACAACCTACTTGTCCTATGGCCTACAACTAATTCCTAATTGTTGCACTCCTTGCAGTCTTCCTTGCAGCCTGCAAATACCTACAACTCTACTGCAATGCAATTGCTGACAAAACCTACAACTAAGACAATAATATGCAACCTGCAATTATAAGAAAATGTTAGATGCAAGGTCCTAAGTTCCTAACAAAATCATTCATAAGCAAGGACAACAATTTGCAATCAATTTGCAAATGTCAAACTTTATATTGAGGATTAAAGACTGCTACTGTAAACAACAGTACAATGCTGCAATTACAATGGCAGGTTTGTATACCAGCCTGCACAATATCTCATCAATCTCTCACTGCACATTCATAGCACAATGGCCATAGCAATGCTAACCCTCCTTATGCTCACTGTAGGCATCGACACACATACCCATGATATCCTATGCTATCCTACAAAATGAAAGAGAGGGGGACCTTTTAATGCTTGCCTGGGCCATTCCAAGCAGTTCTCAGGATAGCGCATCAATTACAACCACCACCCCACATCGGATGTTCATGAAATTATAAAATTATCAACTATTCCTCAAGTCCTAAGTGCAATTTATTAAATTTCCTTACATTCTAATTTTGCTCTAATTCCATGTAATTTCACTTTATATTTCAGTTCATACCATTTACATTAATTCATGTGCATTTAATATGAATTTCGGTTTACGAAATGTATAACAAAAATTTGTACATTTTTCACTTTTCTTCAGTTGGGAAGCAATTTTGCTGCCTACATTTGTCCTCCCCTTTAAATCAATCAACATCCTCGTCAACACTTGTTGTTGATGTTCCTTCGTTCTTAACTATTTCTGCTGAGAATCAATAACAGGTGCTCCACCCATATCTATTATTTGGAGTCGGAGGGCTGCTCGTTTGTCCTTCAGTCTCTCCACATATTTACTAAAATGAAGAAACTGTAACCCATAGTGGTTTGTTTTCTTCTCCATCTCTACCAAATTTACTAACCTTTTTGTATTTTTTGTTTCAGCTCAGCCTTTGTCCTAGTTGCAACAACCAATTGTTCATCTCTTTTGGCAATAAGTTGATATTTATGTTCTAACTCCTTTTTCTAAGCTTCATGTACATGTGATCCTACTACCAATTCTGTTCTCAAGTGTACAATGATCTCATTGCATTTTTCCATATCCTTCTTTGTCATAGCAAGTTCATCATCCTTGGCTTTCTGCTGTTCCTCAAAACTCTGATTAAGGCGAGCAACTTTCATTTCAGCTTCTTTCTTCATTGTTTCTGCTTCCCTTTTCATTATTTACAGCTCTTCTTTGTACTGGTTAACCTCTCCCTCTTTGCATTGGTACATCTTATCCAACCCTCTTTGGATTGGTATATCTTCTCCATCCCAACTATTAACCAATCAATCCAATGTGTCAAAAAATTAATTTGTCTGTAAAATGGTGCCACTCTGGTGGAATCTTCCTATATTCCACTTCAATTGAATCTGTTGAACAAGGTTCCAGGGTGCTTGCATCTATGTACACTCTCCGTGGTACCCTATAATTGGTTTGCATACCTTTTGGTAGCTCCTTCACTCTAATCATATTTGTCACTCCTTCAGCCTGTAATTCCCATGGTTCTTTTTCATAGTTGTTAGCGAGTTTCTTTGTCCTCTCATCCTCTTGAGTCCATTGTACTGCTTTCTCCATTTCATTATAAACCATGGACAGCCATTGCCTTCGCTATCCTACACAAGCCATCCTAAATTGTAGTCGTGCAAAATCAAAAACCCACATCATCTTCCTAAAAAATTCATCAACCTGTTCATCAGTTTCGGCTCCTTCTATAGTAGTACACTCAAAACTAGGCACTTCAATAATGAAATGCTTCCTTGATACTTGAAGTGTCTCCTCCTCTTCCTGTTCCATGCTTAGTTCTTCCCTATTTTCTTCTAGCTGATCAGGTTGTACTAAAGTTTGTCCTTGCAACTTTGGTAGATTTTCTACACTGGGTGACTTTTGGCTACCACCGCCTTTCCTAACAAATCTATATTTCTTCTTTTTTTGAGGCTCTTGTACAATTTCAACCTCCTTTCCCCTTAATGTATCTTCCATTTCTTTTGGCACCTCTATGTCTTCTAACAAGCCTTGAGCTACCATTGAAAGCTCAAACTATCTCATATTTGGCGTAGGTGGTGACACACTAAATCTCCTTGCTGCACTAAGTCAGCAAGTTTTGGCAATTCTTCCTCCATGTTGTCTATTACATTCAGCTCTTCTTCCACCACTTCAATTTATTGCATCGACTGTGCCAATACCTCTTCCTGTTGTTGCATAGTTTCCACTAAGGGTTGTTCCTACAACATCAATCTTTCATGTTCTCGTTGTCTTCTTGTTCTTACAGGACTTATTTGCTGTCCTTCTTCCTCCCTTCTTTCGTATTCTTGCTTCTCTTGAAGCAACTCTTCCCTTTGTTCTTCCTGGGTCACTTCGTCAATCTCCTACTATAACTCATCCTCTAATCTTCTTTGCCTCTTCTGTCAAGGTGCCAATTCCTCCTCTGACACATCACTATCTTCCAATGCAACCAGGTCCAATTTTCATAGTATTTTCTTAGTCCCCAATTTAACTAGAGTAGACTTTGTTACTAGCACTACATTCACCCATCTCAATACCATGGGTTCATCGTCTAACAACTTTCTTCGAGCAGTTAATCCTGGAAATTTCATTTTGGCAAATGATACTGCATTTAGCATTATTCCAATGGTGTGGAATGCCATCGAAAAATTCTTAGTCTGCTGCCTCAGGAAATTCCTAAATATGATATGACAAGTATGATGCCCAATTGTATTGTACTCCTTCCACAATGCCCTGTATGTATTGAGCTAGCCATACAGGCATTTCAGACAACCTTGTTTCTCGTGATAACTTGGACATCATGATGTTCATGGCACATCGCAGTTCGTTATTCTTCAATTGGATTTGCTTTATCACAAGACTTCCATGATCGAAAGTCTTACCGACTTCTACAACAGTAATAGTTGTGATCTTGTGGATTGTCTTATTACACTTATCTGCATCTAGGTGTTCCTTCCACACTGCTATTCCATGTTTTGACAATACAAATATCCACAAAAAATAATTTGATGAAAACATAACTTTGATGTCTCGATTTCCAATCTTCACTATGCTCACGTTCTCGTCTAAATCATAGGTCTTGAGCACCTGTAGCAAATAATCTTTAAAGAAATCCTTTTCTAATAGTGGAATCTGCGCAATGCAGCTCACTCCTACTTGTGTTAATGCAACTTTCAACTGATGATTTGGTGGGTTATCTTGCCACCACTTTTGGCAGAAATCCCCAATTGACTGAGTCAATGTTATCTCATTAAAGGGTATCCTCTTTTCCTTATCCTTCTCCAATGAATCTCCATGCCTTCTCTAAGACTGTGTTTCTTGCTCAATTTTGTGGTGTCTTCTTCCTCTTATATATTTTGTCGGTTATTGTCTTCCACCAAGTTTGGTCTCCTCTTCTATCGCTTGATGTTCTCTTCTATGTAGCGGGCTAGGTGAGTGTCTACTACTTTGTGCTTCTATCCTTGCTAGCCGACCACCAAATTTTATTGTCCTACTCATGCTTCCTTTTCTTTTCTACTACATAGTGACTATATCTGTAAGGCAACTCTGCCATCATCTATACGGCCTGTTATTTACACTTGTACAACAGTTCCTATGTTCGTACGATAGCCTTCTCCCATTGTACAACCTTCTTCCATCGTACGACATCCTTCTCCCGTCATACGACAACTTTCTTTTGTCGTACAACAACTTTCACAATAATCTTTTTGTGTTTGTATGACACTTTTTCCCTTCTTTTGCAGGCGTCTTCCTTGCAGTTCTTCCTTTGGCGCACTATACAACGACCTCTTCACTAAGTTGTCTTTCTCCTCAGCTCAGTCGTCCATACAACAACTTCCTTTGCCCTTTTCTTGTGCAAACTTTGAAACCCTAGACTGCAACTTTGCTTGAAGCTTTTCGGACAGCAGTTGCCCTTCTGTGCCAACACACTACAGGAGTTTTAGAAAATATTTTTAGCTGTCTTTTCCCACACTTTGTATGACATTCCCTTCATCCATCAAAGTTGTAAATCTTGTTCTCTCAGCATAAACTCATCTGCCCTAACTTCGTTTCTCTATTTTCCCTTCGGTTTTTGTACAGTTGTACGATTATCCGTACACCTGCAAATTTCAACAATTAGGGCACTTTTTGATACCCCACTGTAAATCCTCCTTGTGCTCGATAATCTACTATGATTTCTTCTCCAATATTTTGGTTGCTACTTCCTGCTTTCCTCAATGTCTTCTCCTTGACGACGTCTTCCCTTTCTGTTCACCCTTCCATTTAAATGTGGCTTACAAGGTTTTATTTTATGTTAACCCCTCCTACCTCTTTTCATAATTTCGAGTTTAGGCTAGAGCGATTATAACTGCCCCATGGACTACCACATAACCTACTTTTGCATGATCCTTTGCCCTTTTTTATTTTTTAACTTATCTTTATTTATTTATTTTGTTTTTATATTTACATACACTTTTTCCTGACGATGTCTCAAGGTCGGCATACAAGTCATACGGTCACATTGACTTGTACTTGTATGACGCCTTCTGCTAACATATCATCTTGTCATCTACATGGTTCCTTTGTCGTACGATTTGTATGGTCGACATCATCGACAAGTGGTTCAGTCGTACGATTCCCTGTCGTACCATCTTGTTGACTTGTATGATGCCCTGTCGCATGGTCATCCTCATCTAATTGACTTGTACGATGCCCTGATATACAATCCTCCTCTATCAGACTTGTATGATGCCCTATCATACGATCCCTTTCTTGCATTTGATTTGTACGACATCCTGTTGTACAATCTCTTTGTCTTGTACGACTATCTTTCGTACAACTCCTCATCGTTCCATTTCCTTCATAGTCAGTCGTACATTCTTCCGCATTTGTACAGTCTTCATTTGTACGACTTTTACTTGAGTTCCTTTGAACTAAGTCCCCTTCTAGACTTAGGGACCAAGTTTACCTTCTTCTTCCTTCGCAAACTTGCTAAACTCATCCTTGCCCTATGCGGACTTGTTCTTTCACATATCTCTATTGATGTCTTCCTCTATAATGCATAATTGTCATAGCCCTTCCCCTTACCATTGGGTGAATCTCTCTATTGTGGAACTGATTTCTCCCAACTCTAGGTTGTCCGAGATTCGTTTGGTTCCTCGGTTGTTCATAACAACATCTTTGGTTTTGTCGTGACCTTTGAGGTGGTTTTGATGGCCCAACCTGATGGTTCCTAACATGAGAAGAGTTGTACGATGTACTTGTGAAAGAATTTCAGTTGTTTGATAATGACGATGCAGTCATTGTCAAAATATAGAGTAAGAACGAGTTTGGTTTTTCATATAATTGGAAGTTGAGTGGGTTGTTTAACCATTTGGAGGGAGACCTGTTAGATGCATTAAAGAAGAGATGGTTCATAGACAAAATTCTTCCTACGCATTGGAAGAAGATCATGATGGTCCTTCCAAGATCATACCAAGAGGCTCTGGATTATGCCTTGATTTGAGAAGTGATGCAAAAACATCACTAAAGTATTGGCATCATGTTAATGCAAATGAGATTGATCCTGATGATGAAAGTGATTCTAATATTGACACTGAGAATGATGGTTTTGGGCAGGAGAGTAATTCATCGTTCAAGTGTTTGGGTCGAGTAGTCAAGGAAGAAAGCGACTCCCAAGAGACGTACGATGACTTTGAGGACGAGTGTGACTCAGAGAGTGCAAGATCATCGCTACAGGTATATGCAACACCAAGGGAGATTGTACGAAGGAGGGATGCCATTGGTGAAGCAGTCTATGACAACTATTAGAGAACTCATAGATGAAGAATTCAGTATAATACTGAAGGCAAAACTATTGTACAATGTTGGCAATGCCAATTGTGGGGGCACTTCTCCCGTGATTATCAAAGTGTTGCAAGTCAAGAGAAACTAGTGATGCATCAAGATTTCAAAGCACTGGAGAATAGTTACAGCCCTTGCCAAGAAGCATAGATGGTGAATCCAATTGCATTTGAGGAAGTGAACCTACTTGAAGAGGTGAACTTAATGAGCTTGATTCAAATTGAGCAAGTGAATTTGACCTCAATCGAAGAAGTTGAAGTCTCGCAAGTCATTGAAACAATGCAAGGAGTTTTAGAGTGTCCTCAAGTTGGTCTAATGGCAGAGTGTAGTTAGCAAGGTCACCAGACGGAAGAGTGTATTCAGGAAGAAGGCTAGACGGCAAGGCGAAGGTCTGACAAGTTAATATACTGATCCTTCCTTATTCGTGTTGCTTCCAGTTGGCATTGCAACTCCTCCACTCTTCTCATTTGCACCATCTCTCCTACCGCTACATATAGCTTTGGTACTGCACCAAGTAAACTAGATACTTTCACTTCAATACTTGTATTCTGTACTTGTGTATCCAACTGGTTTGTTGAGGTCTCATCGTCTTGACTCTTCTTCAATAGCAATGAGTTTCTTCAATTTCTTCTCCTAGAACAGTCTCTCTTGATTGGTCTTTCTTGTTTCTTCCTCAATATGAACACGTGCTTCCTGCCATCTCTCCTTTTCTCTAGCAAGGTTCAGGTACTAGTTTACTTTCTTTGCTTGTGCCCACGTTATTGGTAGCATGTGTTTTTCCTTCTCCTAGTCCTTTGAAAATTCCTCAATATCAATAAGATTGACATTTTGGGAACTATTGTACTTGCTTTCTTTAGGCAATTTACCTCCTTATGATTGCCCTATCCACACCATCAACACATCATTCTATTGTTCTTTACACCACCTCCTCCTATTGGGCCATTATGGCAATTGCGTGCAAAGTGTCCCCACTATTGACATGTTCGACATTGAATGATTGGCCTCCCGTTTGAATTATGCTGTAATCGACCATGTCCTCTTATGGATCGATTTCCTTGTTGTAGTTGCCTTTCCTTGGCAATTATTCTTGTATCCACCACTTGTTGCTCCTTGTCTACTTTTCAAAGTTGTACATTGTAATAATACATATAATAATAAGTTGAGTTGTCCACACAATATCTGCTTTTGTGTAG
Source organism: Wollemia nobilis (assembly GCA_028583015.1). NCBI lineage: Eukaryota > Viridiplantae > Streptophyta > Pinopsida > Araucariales > Araucariaceae > Wollemia > Wollemia nobilis. The sequence continues at coordinate 2,269,845 of JAQPPZ010000741.1, forward strand.
AATATCTCCGTCTAGCACAATGCAAGTATACCTCCTCTAGGTGTTGTACATTCCCTCTCTCTTGTACGTGTGTGTCTATCCCTCTCTAGCATGTACAAAGTCTACCCAATATATGTGTCAATATAGTACCCACTCAAATGAATGAGGGGGTCTATTTAATCTATGGGGTTAGTAGTTACAAGCAACTACCACCCCGACACCTCATCTCCTAACTGGGTGATAACTACCCTTGCATGACTACATTCGCACATAACTCAACTCATTATTACATGCATTATTACAACGTACAACTTTATTCAAATTACAAAACTTATTATATCAAAACTATTACATCAAAACTACATTGTGCATGTACTTGACTTCTAACGCACTTATTTCCAACTAGTCTATTGTTTCTACTGAGGTGGTATGTCAGAACTAGCACATACATGGGGTTAGACAACAACTTGTCAACACCGTCAAGCACATACAGTTTTGTTCACTTCTGCTTCATTTGGCTCACTTTCATTTAGATATAGAATTCACTTAGAACCAATATAAAGGTATCCTATTCCTATGACCATCATTCTTGAAACTATTGCACAAGAAGGCAATTACAATGTAATTTCCCCATCCTAGTCAGCTAACAGAGCGTAATATGGACTTGCCTATTCATAAGGTTTCGTAGGCAATGTCGAGTGTTTAGGAACCACTAGGTGTTATGGAGATATTGTTGGACGATCTGCATTCACAGTTGTCGGCTTTCAGGACCGTTTCTGGCAGTATTTTCAGAGACTTACTATTTTTAGTAAGTCGGTTAGGGTTGGATTCTCGGGAAACGGAAAGTACGACTGGCATCTTCGGCTTAATGGGTATCCGTTTCCGTAAGTTGTTTGGTGGTTGGATGTTGGGAGAGCAATAATTTTAATGCCCGAAGATTTATAATGTTATATTTAAATATAAAAGTTAAATATATTAATGTTGGGCATTAATTTAATCTTAAAAGGGGTCATGTAACCACTTGAATTAAAGGGGATTTTATAAAGTTCATATTTCTAATGTCATAAAAGTGGTATGGTCTCCTTGGAAAGTAATAAGTGAAATATATTACAATTTATGGTAAAAAGAATGCCTTCAAGGTGCAACGTAGCATTTGGAAAGACAAATTATCCCACATTCAAGAAGTGAATGGATCAACCAGCTTTGGGAAAGGATAAAAGTGGCATTGAAGAGTTGATTGTGACATCTTTGGCTATTATTCTTGAAGCTTATTGTGTGAGACTTGCAGGTTGCAAGATTTCAGTCATTCCAGGCTTGTATTGTGATGAAAACCACATACAAGGACACCATATCTTGAGGTTGAAAGATACCTTTAGATTGGTTAATGAGCATTCATACTCAGTGGATGCAATTGAGCTGATAAAGGTGATATTTTCAGATATTGTTGAGCAGATTGGAGAGGGTTTGTTCCATTTCATTTGCACTTCACTCCTTCAGCTGGCCGTACCATCTAGGGCCAAAATAGAGCGATTTGGATGCACACTCAGCAATGGTTTGTTGAAGTTTGAGATCTACTTGCAACTACAGACCTAGCCGCCACCTTTTCTGCAGGTTTTGGAGACTTTCATTGGATTTTTGTAGTGTTTATTAGCAGTCGTACCTGCTCCTGGCATGGCCGTACATTTCTTGGGGGACGAGTTGCTTGCCTAGGTCCAAACGCCTAGTCTTTGGAGGATTTCTTACATGCTTTGTTATTGTCTCCAAAAAGGGTATTCAAAAACATAAGTTGTATGTTGGAGAAGTTTGTAAATTGGATTTTATGATAAAAAAATGAAGATTTCTGTGTGCTGATGAACATTTCCAGATTTGTATCAGACCTTCACAATTCCGGGTATACTCCTTTTAATGCAATTTCCTTTATTGGGTTTGTTTATCTATATTGGAAGAAGCTAGTGTTCGAATTTGGTAGCATTTGGATTGATAGTTTTCAAGTTGTGATCCATTCTTGAGAGCTGCCCTGTTATTTCTGAGTATGCATGACAAATGTTTGTCAAAATGTCTTGTTGAAAATTCATGAGTTAATATGATATTTGAAAATTGGAGTTAGTACATTGAATGTTCATATGATCTCCAAACATACAAAACACTGAATAACCCAAATCAGCAAACAAGACACTCAAGTTTTCAGTTTGGAACCCAAGATCGAAACCTGGCTCTTTTGGTGGCAAATTTTTTTTGTCTTCGAAAGGGGTAGGACATTACAGTGGTATCAGAGCTCAGCTTATCCTGCCAGCCTGAGGGTTACAAAGTTGCAGTAGTGTGTTGGTAATGGCTACTATCCAGGAACTCATGATAGAGCTGATGCAAAAATTTCAAGAACAAAATGAGTTTTTTACAACAATAATAGAACATCATCCTAAGTGGTTGAAGCCTCCATTAGCGGTTGGAATAAAAACAGGGACAAAGGGAAACGACTCATTGCAGCCAAGCACAGTTGTGGACAGCGAAGAGGACAACAAGGAGGTTGAAAATTTAGAGAATGTTTCATGCATAACCGAGGTTCGGGTTGATTCTTGTATTGATGGGGAAAACAAAGCAGCAATAGTAATTGATGAGGATGAGGTCACTTCATCTTGTGTGTTGGATATTGGAGAGGTGTGTATTGATGAGCACGCTGATCTTGTGGTTGAGGATTCGGTTGTTGATGTAGTTGGTGATTCGGAGGATGAGCATAGTTCTGTCATCACTTCAGAGTATGGGGTTGGTGAGTGCAGTGCAGTGAAAGGGCCTAAGATTGATCATTGTGCATTGGAGGATACACATGAGAGTTTATTTTGTGTTGATGATTCCAGTTCATTGCGGGATCACATACGAGGTTACGAGATGAGCAGAGTTGTCCACACATTGACGCATTTGAATAACACACATGAGTTTGTTGAATGCCTTTATCGGACAGCCCGACTTGGAGAGAGACGACACCGGTTGACAGTTGGAGCTACTGCTACAGATTTGCAGGCCATCAAGCGAGCATTAGAGGTAATCAAATCAGATTACTTGAGGCTATTATCTGATAGGGATCGGGTTATGCGGTTTGCAGAGCAGACTTCCCGAGAGCTCACTCGGAAAGATGAGGAGATTGATGAGCTTTGTCTTGAGTTGAGTTTAGCTCATCACTCCCTTTTCACAGTGAAAAGTCAGTCATCTGTTGCATCCACTTCACATGATTCGGAGACTAATTCGGATACTATGGTGGTTAAGCAGTTGATTGAGGGGATACATGAGATTGGACGTGAGGAAGGATTGATTAGTAATAATGATTCCGCATTCACTCAAGTCGATCGGTATGAGCATAAGCGAAGTGATGATATGCTTTCTTTAATGGATGCTACTTCCTCATTTGGTGTAGTAGATGATGGTACATTACCTGATTCCGATCCTGAGGATGATGATGCGAGCCATACTTCAGGGGATTCTTTGGAGCTTCACAGGGGTTCAGTTGGTGAGGTTCATATGGATTGTATAGTGAGGTATGCTAGTCATTTTGATTTCAGCCCACATGTAGATGAGTGGACCTTTTTTCGGATGACACATAGTGGTGGGTTGAAAGATGGTTATAGCGGGTTGTATACTTCACTGGGGTATGAGATGCCTTCTTCATTAGAGGGTAAGGTGATTCATTGTTGGGATGATTGTTTGGTTCAACATGATGGATGTAGTGCAGAGACGAGTTATGGCTGAACAACTCTTCGCTTGTATGCGGTTATGATATTTCGGTCGTTGGATCTTGGATTTTTCCTTGGTTCGGGCGATATGGCAGGGGACCACATATGGATTTGGGATCCGGGTAGTTGTCGGTGGTTTAGTTGTTGTTTCATCGAGTTGGCGGTTGACATGACTGCTAGGATATTCTTTGGCCCATGGGATCCGGGAGGTGTGTGCCCATGGAGGTCAGTGATCTGTGGAGATCGTGCCTTGATGTCACTTCCGTTGGCTATTTGGTGGCGGGAGTTAGTTCAGACTCCCAGATGGGTCATTATTGTTCGGTTGTGGATTAGCAACCGATTAACTCCAATCTTATGTCAACAGAAAGATTGGAGAGATTTTTTGGTCAGGGATCGGTTACTTTGGTTGTTGGGAGTTGTTGGGGGGTTGATTCCAGCATCTCCTCAACTTACCGTCCTTGATTTACTTGTCCTCTCACACCGGTTTTTCAGTCTAGTTTGGGGTGTTGTCATTATGGGAATACAGATGAGGTGTGTGCGGTTGTGTTACTATGAGCTTCTGGTTTTGATCAGAGTGGCGCAGCGTCAGCATGTTAGTTCTGACAAGATGTTGATTTGGGACTTAGAGGATATGCTCGGTTTCAGTGTGGTGACAGAGCTTGACCGGGATTGTGGAGAGCAGTTTACTTGTGAGTTGGTTGAACTATTTCGAGAGCGATTGCACTTCTGGATAGAGGACTACACGAGATGACACTTGCGAGAGGGTCGGCGGTGCGGGATTTATCTCAGTTGGATATATGAAGCTCATCGGTTCATCTGGGATCCGGGGATTGCATGGCAATTATTTTTGAGATTGTCATGTTTTGAGATTGGATTGCTTGAGGACAAGCAATCTCGAGGAGGGAGGACTGTAATGTCCCCATCCTAGTCGGCTAACAGAGCGTAATATGGACTTGCCTATTCATAAGGTTTTGTAGGCAATGTCGAGTGTTTAGGAACCACTAGGTGTTATGGAGATATTGTTGGACGATCTGCATTCACAGTTGTCGACTTTCAGGACCGTTTATGGCGGTATTTTCAGAGACTTACTATTTTTAGTAAGTCAGTTAGGGTTGGATTCTCGGGAAACGGAAAGTACGATTGGCATCTTCGGCTTAATGGGTATCCGTTTCCGTAAGTTGTTTGGTGGTTGGATGTTGGGAGAGCAATAATTTTAATGCCCGAAGATTTATAATGTTATATTTAAATATAAAAGTTAAATATATTAATGTTGGGCATTAATTTAATCTTAAAAGGGGTCATGTAACCACTTGAATTAAAGGGGATTTTATAAAGTTCATATTTCTAATGTCATAAAAGTGGTATGGTCTCCTTGGAAAGTAATAAGTGAAATATATTACAATTTATGGTAAAAAGAATGCCTTCAAGGTGCAACGTAGCATTTGGAAAGACAAATTATCCCACATTCAAGAAGTGAATGGATCAACCAGCTTTGGGAAAGGATAAAAGTGGCATTGAAGAGTTGATTGTGACATCTTTGGCTATTATTCTTGAAGCTTATTGTGTGAGACTTGCGAGTTGCAATATTTCAGTTATTCCCAGGCTTGTATTGTGACGAAAACCACATACAAGGACACCATATCTTGAGGTTGAAAGATACCTTTAGATTGGTTAATGAGAATTCATACTCAGTGGATGCAATTGAGCTGATAAAGGTGATATTTTCAGATATTGTTGAGCAGATTGGAGAGGGTTTGTTCCATTTCATTTGCACTTCACTCCTTCAGCTGGCCGTACCATCTAGGGCCAAAATAGAGCGATTTGGATGCACACTCAGCAATGGTTTGTTGAAGTTTGAGATCTACTTGCAACTACAGACCTAGCCGCCACCTTTTCTGCAGGTTTTGGAGACTTTCATTGGATTTTTGTAGTGTTTATTAGCAGTCGTACCTGCTCCTGGCATGGCCGTACATTTCTTGGGGGACGAGTTGCTTGCCTAGGTCCAAACGCCTAGTCTTTGGAGGATTTCTTACATGCTTTGTTATTGTCTCCAAAAAGGGTATTCAAAAACATAAGTTGTATGCTGGAGAAGTTTGTAAATTGGATTTTATGATAAAAAAATGAAGATTTCTGTGTGCTGATGAACATTTCCAGATTTGTATCAGACCTTCACAATTCCGGGTATACTCCTTTTAATGCAATTTCCTTTATTGGGTTTGTTTATCTATATTGGAAGAAGCTAGTGTTCGAATTTGGTAGCATTTGGATTGATAGTTTTCAAGTTGTGATCCATTCTTGAGAGCTGCCCTGTTATTTCTGAGTATGCATGACAAATGTTTGTCAAAATGTCTTGTTGAAAATTCATGAGTTAATATGATATTTGAAAATTGGAGTTAGTACATTGAATGTTCATATGATCTCCAAACATACAAAACACTGAATAACCCAAATCAGCAAACAAGACACTCAAGTTTTCAGTTTGGAACCCAAGATCGAAACCTGGCTCTTTTGGTGGCAAATTTTTTTTGTCTTCGAAAGGGGTAGGACATTACATACAATTTTAAGGTAAAGCTCGCTCAATGGCAATGTTACAGTGCATGTTATTGATAAAATGATAAACATACCAGGCAGGCAAACTGTCAAATTTAAATCCTTCCTACAGTATGTTGGAGAATGGTCTACATAAGAAACCATAATAAGTGTTTCAAGCAGACATGGGGATAAAGTTCCATAGAGACTAAGACATAGAAGGTTGCAAGTAATGACACCTCCATTCCTAAATCTTTAGGATGTGATAATCAAGTCTCATAACCATTATATTCTTTAAAAAAGACAGAAAATGTTGTCAGTGAACTGTATCAATTTATTTTTCTTTCACCAAGATCTCTGGGTCATATATGGAATGCAACAGATATATCTAAGGCAGCATAAGTTGGATCAATGATTGATGTTAATACAACATGAAGAGAATTCGAAGGCTAAAATCTGATACAAGTCTTTAGAAGTATCATCTATTATATTGAAGTACAAAAAGCTAAAACTATGCAATTATGAATATCAAATATAAAATAATGAGACATATCAATACTGTACACTAGAAAATCCTCAAACAAACCACAATGAAACATCCATGAAGCCTTATAATTTCGACCATGAGATTCAGAATTATAGAAAACTTTGGCACTTGAGATGTAGAACCTTCGTTTTATTAAAGGTACAGAATTCTTCTTTTGAAAATTAGTTAAATGAACTGAGAAAAAATAATTGAGGTGAAAAGAAATACTTAAAATGAACTATATCTTATCATTGTCTTCATATTATAGAACAGACCTTTTGCAGTACTTTCAATTGAATCTGCATGAGCGCCTGACAAAGGACCCGATGTTCTTCTTATTGCAACAGCATCTTGTTTCCTCTTGGGGAGATAAATACGGAAGAAGAAAAAGGTAACCATTGCAACTAGGACTACTACAAGGCCTCCACCAACGGATACACCAATAATTACCATCTTCTTGTGCCCACGATTGTTCTCTGTCATGGCTATCAAAGTTCAGAAAGGCAACCCATCGAGACCAGAAAGTATGAAATTGCAGAAATCAAATCGCCACAATTGTAAGGTACCCATCATACTACAATAGCGCACAGAGGGCATACAATAATAAATTATAAGCAACAACTCGTAGATACTGACCATCTTGACTGTAGACAGGAAAACAATGCCAGAAAATTCAATATCAGTATGTGAAAGGAGACAACGCAATTGGAAATAACACAAACAAAGAAAACATAGGCAAGATGAGCCATCTAAAAAGAAAAATAACGTTCTTCCAACTGAACAGAAATCAACTACCTTGAATATGGGGGGAAGTAGGAACCATGGTAATCTGCAAAGAAGTAAAGAATACATGTGAGACCGATAAAGAAACAATATAGTTGTTTGTTAAAACAAAGAAAATGAGGAAACCGAAGCCTAAAATAAGTATTGAAGGTGATCTTGCTCCAAGCAGCTCGAGTTCCTAGTTGACCAATCCAGAATTAAGTAAAATAAGAAGCCAAAAATGAAGGAAAGCATATGTAGGCACATGAAGTTTAGAGAAAAGTCAAGGTACATTTCAGTTCTACCATCCACATGCTAGGAAGCTATGAATCATGCAAAGAACAGGCTAGCAAAACTTTGAGAATGCTTTAAACACTAGGAAACAGACCTGAAGAACCTACCTAAAGAACAACCTAACAGACGATGATAAATTCAATTACTATACTGCTGAACACAGAACATAGCATCCTATAAATGAAATCTGGCACGTGGACATTTACTGCTCCGATCACCATGTCAGTTGGAGCAAACCTGAGAAATTACTGGCCTGATAAGAACACTTGTATGTAAAACAGTATGTGCTTGAGGAAAAAGGAGACTTTGGAATCTAGATGGTAGTATCAAGTAACTGTCTTTCACATTATAAAACAAGGTAAACCCTCTGCTATGGAAATCATACCGTGCATGTTCATAGAGGGGCTTTAGATGCTAAGAAATAGCAACTATCCATCTCTGATAGTGATTTAACATTCCCTGGTGTCCTTCACATTATGAAACAACTTCAATCAGAACAAGATATGTGGATGGATGTGGCACTGGCAAAAACTGCACCTCTTTGACAATTGGAAGCCCAAGTCTAGGATTGTTACCCATTAAGTATGGAGAGCCTTCTTGTGGGGCACACAGAGTTTAAACTATTGGGCTTTTACTGATATATAAAATGTGCATTAACTATTTCAGGGGCATCTGGCTGCCCGATAGTAAACCCGCGTGCATTTTTATTTTATTTTGCTGACCAATCCATATTTTCCAAAAAAAAAAAATGGGAATCCTATGCGATTGGGAAGTCCTCCCTCAATCAACCAGTGTAGCTTCCCTGAGTGCATTCCCTGCTGGATAGTTTCTCTACAACCAACCTTAGATTTTGGGGTCCTATTTAAGCCCTTAGCCTTACCAGCTCATATTCAGAACTTTTTTACCCAACAAGACAATTTTGTTATTCTCACGTAAATGCTCAATGCATATGCTATTGTATAAAGGTCAGTTCTATTGAAGTACCTGGAAAATTGAAACATTTCCAAACCAGCGTTTCACGCAATAGACAAAATATGGAAGAAACATATTAGATGCTCAAAGCATACAAACCATTTTTATTTGTTATTAACTTCTAAAAAACATAGCATTTTTATCAAAGAAAGAAAAGAAGCAGAAATGATAAGCTTTACTTCACCTTTGTTAACAGGGAAAAAAACTGTTTCATGAAGTTTCAGATTAGTCCATTCGACCGTTGGATTTAAGCTTTGAATAACCTCACCCGACACTGAAAATTGCTTCTCGATCCCCTGAAGATTATCATTTTTCTCAGTGACATACGTGACAAAAGGGCCATATTCATTGCTGTCAGGATTTCCGCATGAACAATTTATTGGAACCGTGATGACAAAGCCAGCAAATAATGTCTTAGGGTCATTAATTGGCGTAGCTGCAACCATCCATTCTCTCTTGGACAGATTGTGGAACTTCACTACAATATCATCAAGTTCTGTGTAGACAAAATCCAGCTGATATTTCAAATCGTATCCAAGCTGATTTTTGTTGCACGTACAGGGTATCGGTATGTAAATATATATATCTGCCGCAATCACGTCTGGATTCGTAAAGCCATTCACTTCCTCTAATTTCTTAACTTTGATTTGGAAAAGTTTTGACAGATTAGATAAGGTATCTCCTGGCGCTATCTTATATGACACAAGAGCCAAATCACAACCCTGACGAGGAAAACAATCTGCATACACAAGTCCTGATTTTCCAATCCATGCGTCCATGCTACTTAAAAAAACTGCTACTACGAACCAGACGCAAAGGCGCCGCCCCAAAAAATCCATATTGTAAACAATTTCTGCAATTTCCAAGAAAACATTTGCATTTTAATTCATAATGGAACTCGTTAATGTTTGATTTTACCGAAAATTAGCCCTCTGCATTTCTAGATCCCGCCTAATTGCACGAACTTGCACCACAACCAATATAACAGTGTAGAGAAATATTAGTGCTGCCCGCCGCATGAAGATTATTACGTTATTTTTGTTCGTGATGTGGTGTTCATATCCGCTTCTTCTCCCGTTCAGACAGAGTTACCAGAGTCTGCTGCCATAGAGAACAGATGTAATCAGTTATAAAAATAGTTTTTGAGCTTGGACGGCCTAATCCTATAAGCCGATGGAAGCCAATATCTTATTTAAAATAATTCTGAGCCTAAATTTGTTATCAGTAGCTCAAATTTCCAGGTTTTCACCAGCTAGCTAAAATTTACCAAGACAGGGCGGTTCTTCAACGTCAGCTTTTCGGTTTCTTAAATGTTCAGATGCTTCGGTCGTTAAAATTAACCCGTTGAAATATGAAATGTGTAGAAATTTTGACAGAACTTACGTTTAACACCTCATTCTAAAGCTTGAGAAATGCTGTGGACGATTCTGGAACTGATTCACGCACTAGACCAAAAGAATTCAAGATCCAACGACGAATTTGTATCGGGATACCATTCTAAAGATGCGACTTTCAGTCGAAATTTGTTTTGTCAAGTTGAATTCCGTGCGAACATCTTAAACCGTTTAACGTTCTGGAAACAGGTGGTAAAAGGGCGGCAATCAGCTTCAGTAATAAGATTATTTTAATTTTTTTTTTGGTTTCGTTTACTTGCAAATTACACTATTATTATTATAATAATTAGTTACCATCAGCTGGTGGATGGGTTCCATTTATTTAAATAAAATATAAAAAGAAATTTTTTGTAATATGTACCGGCATTTCTAGGGAAATTTGACTAGCATATAAGGTCAATAAATTGGAGCTTATCCAATAGTTATTATTATTTTTTTTAACATAGGAGAATCACCGACCCGAATTTTTTTATAAGGAGTCGAATTGGTTTAATAAACCAATGGTTTAAACTTAAATTTTTTTAAAATTTAAATTTTAATTATTTTTATTCGTTAATATTAATTTTTTAGTTTATTCTAAAATTAAAAATTTAAAATCTATCATTCTGTTTGTCTTATAATTCAACGCATCTGGTTTATTTAAGCAATACAAACCTATCATTGTTGTTTGTCTTAAAGATATTTAAGGTTGTCTTGAGCGATGTCTCACGTCCGAATAATAGCAAATGTGTTGGTTTAAGCGTTGAAGTTTTTCTTTCTCTTTTTGTGGGGGGTCTGCTAAGGAGGAAAGGATTCCTACCAAAGAAATGTGTGATCTTTGTCAGGTAGTTTGTATATCTATCTTTATTTTTATAATTTCAAAGGTTTAAAAATAGTGAATATGAATTTTCAATGAATCAAATGAACTTTTTTTTTTTTTTTTTAAATTGAGTGTGTACATGTATTTTTTTTTATAGGAGGTTTGCATCAAAATTTAACGCCCATAGATTTTGAAACTAAAATATAACAATAATGATGTAAAAGAGTTAGATTTAGAAATTTAAGTGGAAAAAAAATAATGAGAGTTTTTAATAAACTATGTATTTAAATTTATTAAAATTAATTTGTGACGGGTTGAAGTAAGGGAATATTGTGAAAAAAAAAGATAAGGGTAATTGTGAATTAAGAGGGAGTGCAAGCTAGGAGTGAGTACAAGACAAGAGACAGTGCAAGCTGAAAGCAAGTGCGAGTCAAGAGGGAGTGTGAGCCATGATTCAGTCAAAGCAACGGGTTCATTCGAAGTGTATCAATGCTTCAAACCCTTACAGTGAATATATGAAACATTGTTTCCAAAAAATTGTTGCAGCAAAAGAACGTTGGGAAAAAGAAGAGACAGGGACAATTGTAAGCTAGGAGGGAGTGCAAGGCAAGAGCAAGAGCCAAGCGAGAGAGAGTGTAAGCCAAGAGTGAGTGCAAGTTGAGAGGGAGTGCAAACCAAGAGCAAGCCCCATTAGCTAGTATGAAAGGAAAGTCATATTTGAAATCCCTAATGTGAAGTCAAGATGCCCTGGTTGGAAGTATGGAGGCCCAAGCTGGAGATAAACAAAAGAGCGAATACATGGCAAGTTCGATCCAGGTAGCAGATGTTACACTAGAAGTAAGTATCAAGGATGAGATGATTGAGCATGATATAATGGTTCTTAAAAGTGGAGGGTTAATATGTAAGTTCCATAGATCATGGCTAGGGTTTTTGGAGATTCAAAATTGGATCAAGTGGAAGTGTGTTAGGATCCCATCCTAACGTTATTTTGTAATTCTCATTGCTTATGTAATGACCCACTTCCAACGTGGGGGATCCCATCTATAATGTTATTTTGCAATATTTTGTAATGTATGTGGCAAGTTAGGCACCTAGCCAAGTGGGGCCATTTCATGTAACCATTATCAAGATTGTAATTGACGTTTGGTAGAAGATTCTAGCTCGAGTGGCATTTTGCATGTAAGCCAACTCTTGAGCTTAGGGTTAGGGTTGCATGAAGTCTTTTCTTTAAAAGCTATGAAGCCATGTACGAATGTATCTTTTTGCAAGTGAATGAAATATTGAAGGAGGTTGCCCCCTCGAAGAGGCCTGCGATTCAGTGTTTATTGTGAGAGTGTTTATTTCTGCATTTACTTTTTGCATTGTGATATTGCATGAGTTTCTACTTAATTTTAGTATTTTGTGTGAGTTTTCTTAATTTTAATAGTAGGTTCCTAACAAGTGGTATCAGAGCGCTTTTCAAGGTCAATTTTTGCTACGACTATGACAATTCTTGCCCATCCATTTTGTTTGTTAGGTATAATTTTCCTGTGTTTTTCATTTCCATTTTTCTTTATTTAAAAAGCAAAAAAATCTACAAAAACAAGAAAAGCAAAAAAATACAGTTTTTTTATAGTAGTTGAGTAGGTTAGAAACCCTGTGCCGAGGGTTTTAAAATATCGTGAAGGAGCTATCGTTATTGGCTAAGCTAGATAGCCCATAAAGCATCTAGTGAAGTGAGGGACGATCAAGCTCCAATACCCAGGCCTCAGACAACACTCACGCATGGAATTGAGCTCCCACGCATCTTCGGGTGTATCGGGAGACCATTTAGGCTTAAACAAAATTTTATCCAATAGGAAGCTTTTTGGCCTTGTATTATCCATAGTCCATGGGACACAACATCCTGGACAATTACCCTCCCATACTATTAGAGAGGTAGATAGTGTGCTCAAGGGTATGTGTGGAATCCTCCTTGGGTAGTGGCCTAAAATATTGGTCCGAGCACTATTGTTCGTCACTGCGGTATAATAGAGGGCCTATGGGTATTACATACTCCTCTACCTAGCATACCCTGGTTCTGTCAAAACTTCATCTTGCAAAAAAAAACCCTCCTATTCTGCTAAACCTACATTTACGACCCACAAAAGTGAGCATACAGAGGACTTCCTTATCATCGAAGAACAAATTTTTACATGCATTGAATGGTCAGGATAGAGTCTGCAAGTGTCTGTGAGAGTTAGCAATATTTTAGTACCATCTGGGTCAATGATAGTAATAGTCGAGTTAATGATAGTAACAATCAGGTTGATAGTGGTAGTAATAGTCATTTGTACCGATCAGATACTACAGGTTGTCAGTGTTAGAAATAAAATTGTCAGTGTTAGTAACTACACAAAACAGAGAATCCCGAGGTTAGGGAAGTGAATAGTGTCAGTAACTATAGTACAAGTGATAGGGATAGGGATAAGATAGTGACACGAGGGTCAGTAGATAGAATGCATAAGTTAGAGACAGTTGATCCAGTACCCAACTTTTGAACCGTATCTCTAAATAAAAAACTGACCACACCAGTAGACTCATCAAAACAGAGGATAAAAAAAAGTTTGGGGTGCCCAAAATCCATGTTGTGGGATATAGCTCATTGTGACCATCTTTTCGAGCTGATCATTTTGATATATAACACCCAAGCACTTTTTCGGACTCCTTACTAAAAATAATAACTCCTAAAACCACACTTCTATTTTTAGTAATTCAGTAAAAGAGGTTCAAGACTATCCAAAATGGTTGCTGGCACTCGTGGACATCAAAAAGAGATAGATCAAACCACCTCATTGTTGGAATCCCTAAAAAGCACCATTGATAGCATGCACATAGCAAATCAAGCCATGATGGAAGAGCTTCAAAATTTTAGAGATGATTATGATACCTCTAGAACCCACCTAGAAGAACAACTTGCAGATGTTGAGTCCAAATTGCAAGGTGGTCCAAGCAAGTCTGAGTACCGTATTGAACAATCACATTCTGATCAAGGTAAAGGAAGGGCAACAAATGACTCTCACCCTCACTATGATCGTGATCCTACCTTTAAGATGCCTAAATTAGACTTTCCTAAGTTCAATGGGAAGGATGTAGATGGGTGGTTATGTCGTGTTGCTCAATTTTTTAAACTCCACAATGTCCCTAGATATTATCGAGTTCAAATGGCTTCCTTCAACTTGGAATTTGAAGCTTTACAATGGTACCAATGGTTGCAAAACACTACCCCTGATCCTTCTTGGGAAGACTTTGAGTCTCAATTACTCACTCGCTTTGGCCCTAGTGAGTATGATGATTTTATAGGAGCATTGACAAAGTTGAAACAAACTTTGACAGTTCGAGATTACCAAATACAATTTGAGAAATTGGCCAACAAAACTAAGGGATTGAATGAAGGGTTCTTTATGAGTTGTTTCGTTAGCGGTTTGAGGGAAGATCTCCAAGCTGAGGTCACGATGTTTAAACCATAATCCATGATGCAAGCTATCAAGTTGGCTTGTTTGATCGAATCCAAATTTTCAGCTCATAGGTAGATATCTAAATTTCCATAGGCTAGACCCTCCTTCCCTCCTAGATTCCAAAATTAGAATGAACAAAAAACTACTGCACCCAAACGTCTGACTACCACAGAAATGGATGCATGATGCACCCAAGGGTTGTGCTACAATTGTGATGAAAAGTTTACTCGTGGGCATAGGTGCACCCAAAAGAAGTTGTTCCTCATAGATGTTGATGAGCCTGACACCAACGACCAAAGTGATGATGACATGAAACCAGTAGAGGAACCACCCCAACCGGAGGAAGAAAGCCAAGAAGAACCATAGGCTAAAATTTCTGTTCATGCTCTTGCTGGCATTACTACTCCCCAAACCATGAAAGTTGTGGGTTATTTCAAAGGCCTACGTCTTACCATCTTGATTGATTCTGGTAGTACACACAACTTTATTGATCCCTACATTGCCAAGTAGACAAATTGTTACGTACATACATGTAATTCCTTTGAGGTTATGGTAGCCAATGGTGAGACCTTACCTTGCAAAGGTAAATGTCATAATGTTAAGGTAAAAATTGGGGACTATGAGCTCAAACAAGATATGTTTGCGCTTCAACTAGGGAGATGTGATATCGTGTTGGGAGCTCAATGGTTGGGCACATTGGGAACCATCTCATGGAACTTTGTCGAGCTCTGGATGCAATTTTCATAGAATGGACAATCCCACACTCTCCATGGCTCAAAAGCAGGGCCTTCATAGATTATCAGTTCAATTCGGATGGAGAAGTTGTTAAAAAAATCATCTCGAGGAGTCATAGCTCAGATATTTGTGATCCAACCTCACCCTTTCGAGGAGGATTCTATTCCTATAGATTTACAACTTATTTTGGCCAAGCACAATTCTGTTTTTGCTGAACCATCAAAATTACCACCTCGTCGCTCTCATGACCATGCTATTCCATTGTTACCTAGCAATGCACCGCCCAACATTAGACCGTACTGATATCCTCATGCTCTTAAGTCAGAAATCAAGAAGTTAGTACAAGAATTGTTAAAATCCAACGTCATTCAGCCAAGCAACAATCCTTACTCTTCTCCAATTTTACTAGTGCACAAGAAAGATGGGTCCTAGCGGTTGTGTATCGATTACCGTGAGCTCAATAAACTCACCATCAAGGATAAGTTTCCTATTTTGGTGGTGGATGAATTATTGGATGAACTACATGGGACTATGTACTTTTCCAAATTAGACCTTCGCTTTGGGTACCATCAAATCAGGCTCAAGGATGAGGATATTTCCAAGACTACTTTTCATACTCATGAAGGTCACTATGAGTTTTTGGTGATGCCATTTGGCTTGACTAATGCTCCTTCCACTTTTCAAAGCCTCATGAACAACATTTTTTACCCATTCCTTTGAAAATTCATCCTAGTTTTCTTTGATGACATTCTGGTGTATAGTCGCTCATGGGAAGAGCATCTTGTTCATGTGGATCAAACTCTACAATTGTTGGCACAACATCAACTCTATGCTAAGTGGTCCAAGTGTTCTTTTGGGTTGATAGAAGTGGAGTATTTGGGACACATTATCACCAAGGATGGCATCAAAGTTGACCCCAAGAAGATCTAGGTGGTTCAAGAATGGTCGAAACCTCACACTCTCAAGGGTCTTCGGGGATTTTTAGGGCTTATAGGTTATTACCGTAAATTTGTTCGTAACTATGGTAAAATTGCAGCTCCCCTCACTTCCATGTTAAAGGACTCTTTTACTTGGATGGGACTCGTTGAACAGGCTTTCCTAGAATTGAAGCATGCTATGACCACTACGCCAGTTTTAGCCATGTTGGATTTCTCCAAACCCTTTGTCATTGAAAGTGATGCTTCTAGTCGTGGTATTGGTGCAGTGTTGATGCAAGAAGGGAGACCCTTGGCTTTCACTAGTAAAGCACTCTCTAATCGTAATCTAGGAAAATCCACTTATGCTAAGGAAATGCTAGCAATTTTGCATGCAGTAACCCATTGGTGATCGTATCTCATTGGGCATCATTTCTCCATTAAAACTGACCATCAAAGTCTCAAATACTTTTTGGAGCAACGAGTTTCCACCCTCGAACAACAAAAATGGGTTTCTAAGCTCATGGGCTATGATTATGATATCACTTATAAGAAGGGCAAGGAGAACATTGTGGCTGATGCTCTCTCTCGCCAATTTGAGGCTCATAATATGCTATGCACCATTTCATCACCCATTCCATAATGGATCGATTCCTTATGATAGGAGGTACTTTAGGATTCAGGTTTGTAGACTTTGATTGCCTCTCTACACATTGAATCTACTTCATGTCCTGACTATGCTTGGGATGGCCATGCTTTACGTTACCACCAACGCCTTGTTGTTCCCCACATATCATCCCTTAGGGAACTACATGTTACCCCATCTGTCGATCATTTCAAATTATTCAAAACATATGAATGACTTAAACACACTATTTCTAGAAGAGCATGAAAAAGGATATTCAAAATTTTGTGGTAGCTTGTGATACCTGTCAATGGATGAAAGGAGAAATGGTGCATTCTCCAGGCACTCTCTAACCCTTGTCCATTCCTTACCAGGTTAGGATCAATATTTCCATGGATTTTATTGAAGGGTTACCTAAGTTTAGAGGTAAATCCATTATTTTTTGGTAATGGATCATCTTTCTAAGTATGCTCACCTTTGTTCCCTTTACCATACACAACTTCCACCGTTGCCCAATTTTTTCTCGATTATATTTTTTGCCTTCATGGTATACCCACCTCCATCATGTTTGATTGTGACCCAACCTTTACTAGTCACTTTTGACAAGAATTATTTTAGTTGTAGGGAACTTAGCTCAAAATAAGTTTAGCTTATCATCTGGAAACATATGGTCATATGAAGATTGTCAAAAAATATTTGGAGATCTAACTTCGTTGCTTTACCTATGATCATCCTACGCAATGGGCGAAGTGGTTTTCTTTAGCCAAGTGGTGGTACAACACTTCCTATCACACAACAACCAAGGTTACCCCTTTTGAGGCAGTTTATGGGTACCCTCCACTCATGCCTTCCTCCTACATTATAGGTAGCTCCAGGGTCCATGCAATTGATACTACTCTCAATACCAATGTCCTCCATAAACTGAAGATGAATTTGGATGCAATCCAAAAGTGGATGCACCAACAGGTTGACCAATATTGTTTCAAGTGTAGCTTTAATGTGGGTGATATGGTTTTCCTTTGCTTGTAGTCATACAAATAGTTATCCCTACAGCTTCGCAATTGTCAAATACTTGCTATGAAATACTATGGGCCCTACCAAATTTTATAGCGGATTGGTGCCACAACCTACAAACTGACCCTTCCACCTACATCCAAGCTCCATCATATTTTTCATATTTCCTCTCTCAAAAAGGTGGTGGGCACTTAGGTATAGGTTCAATCCACACTCCTAGAATTAGATGAAGAAGGTTCTATCTTGCTCAAGCTTGAATAGTTGTTGGATCATCGGACTTGCACTCTCCACAATCGCACCATTACTGAGATCCTTGTTCAATGGCATGGACTCTAGCTTGAAGATGCTACATGAGAGTCTCTCCATTAGCTCCAACACCAATTTTCTCATCTTCAACTTTGACGACATGTTAGGATACCATTAGCTTTTTGAAGAGAAAGAACATGTTTTTTTTTTTGTATTTACATGGTGGAATCGGTAGCCGCCATGAATCTGGGCAAGTTGTCCAATTTTTATGGCCGCCACAGTATTCTACGTTGTCCACCCCGAAAGCCGCCACACAGATCTTCGCGCAATCTACCCCTATAACCACCATGCCACAATCATTTTAAACCTTTTACACCGTTGAAAGCACCAGGAAAGGGACAAGCGTTCACTCTGATGAGGCCCAAGATTTGAACCTTGGACCTCCGCCCCTCCCTTGAAGGGAAAGGACATGTTAAGATCCCATACTAACATTATTTTGTAATTCTCATTGCTTATGTAATGATCCACATCCAACGTGGGGGATCCAATCTATAATGTTATTTTATAATATTTTGTAATGTATGTGGCAAGTTAGGCACCTAGCCAAGTGGGGCCATTTCATGTAATCGTTATCAAGATTGTAACCGACGTTTGGTAGAAGATTCTAGCTCGAGTGGCATTTTGCATGTAAACCAACTCTTGATCTTAGGGTTAGGGTTGCATGAAGTATTTTATTTAAAAGCTATGAAGCCATGTACGGATGTATCCTTTTGTAAGTGAATGAAATATTTCAGGAGGTTGCCCCCTCAAAGAAGCCTACAATTTAGTGTTTATTATGAAAGTGTTTATTTCTGCATTTACTTTCCGCATTGTGATATTGCATGAGTTTCTACTTAATTTTAGTATTTTGTGTGAGTTTTCTTAATTTTAATAGTAGGTTCCTAACAAAGTGGGGATTGAATTCAAATTATTCTGTGACTTTTCTTAAATATTTTTCCTCATCATCTTTTCCAATTTAGAAATTAGGGATAAACTAATGGTTGGTAGCCCATGGTTTAGGGGAAGAGATACACTTTATTTGAGACCATGGAATAAATTTTTTTCTATTGAGACAAAAAATATTAAGAAGCTTTTAGTGTGGGTTAGGATTTTTGGACTTCCATATCATCTTATAAATAAGTATGTTTTGAAGAATATTAGAAATACCCTAGAGGAATGCATCAAGAAGGACTAAGTACTAAGGAGAGAAAGCATGCTATATATACTCAAATATGTGTTGCTATGGATATTTTAAAATTTTTGCCACAACCCATTACGACTAAATCTGAATCAAGAGAATAAGATCAACAAGTAGATTAGGAATATATTGCATTTCGTTACCACAATTATTATGAGACTAGAAACATGGTAAGAGTTTGTAAAGTGAAAACTAACAAAATTCTAGCCATGAGATAAATTTCAAAATGAAGAAAGGAAATCATATAGTAATAGAAGCTAGATTAGATCAAGGATATTCCACTTCAAAATAAGAGATAAAGAAAGACTATCTATAGTATCATTTGGCAAGTTCAAAAGGAACTAAAGGTGTAAAAGAATATGTGGAGATAAATCCTGAAACAAATATGATAAAAGAGGTTAGGTTTATTCCATGTAAATAATATTCATTTTTCTCAAGTAGTATAAAATCCTCTCTAGGTGATAAAATTAAAAGTGGTGAAGATGTTATCCCTTGCACTTTAAGGTTTCGAGAGAAACATAATTAAGAAATGAGGTTGGAGGAAACCCATAACAATTTAGGGTTTTTAGGGTAAAACAAGAAGGTAATTGATATCAAACGTCTTCTTCAGCTTCTTGAGTTGAATTCTTCTACTCCAATCTATAATTTGTAGTCTTCAATCTTTCATGGAGATCACCAATATCCAATCTTCTCCTAGACTCTTCTGTAGAGTCTCTTCTTCCTCAATCTATAGTAAGGCTCCTCTGGCCTTTCTCTCTTCTGTAATTTATAGGTCTGCAATCTAATAGTGGGACCTTTTCTTTAAGGCCTCCTAATATTTAGTCTTCAAATTTTTGCTTCAGGTGTTGGATTGATTCTAAAGAATATATTCTTCCTAGCTTTCTTGTAGGAAGCTTTCCAAATTTCTTTGAATCTCCTTTTCCTGCAACAAAGTGTTAGAAACTAAAAAATGGTAAATATCTAAATCTAGAGATAATTAGTCTTCACTAGTTGATTTATCAATCTAGTGGAATAAATGTTGAGTCCAAGTCTTCACAAGTTTTTTTGCAACCCTGTGGAAAGACTCTAGCCAAATGCATTTTTCAAAAATTTTAAAAATGAGATTTTTGATCTCCTCTCAATCTCTCTTGTGGCTCTCCCTATTTTATATCAATATATTGTGGCTCTGATACCACTATTAGCTTTTGAGAATGTATATTGAAGGAAGTGCAACCACAGGAAGTGAAATAAGTAAGCTATGATAACTATATGATAATGGCACTATAATATGTAAGAAAATAATGAGATAAAATTTAGCAATAACTCATTATTATGCCATTATTGAAAGCTCAAAAAAATAGTACAATGATATATAATGGAGGACTTGAACACTCCATAATTTTAATGAATAACTACATTGTACCTACTCACTACTATAAACTGACTCTCTATAGTAACATTGTCTCTCTCTATCTCACTCTTCACCTTAAAGGTATATATAGGAAGATATGTGCCTTGGCCTTTACTCTACCCAAGACTCTACATCTAACTATATTACGACTCATGTACATGTGGACTACATGCACATTTATATTATTGCACATTCTAACACTTGTGTATTTATTACTTGCTTGAAGTAACTACTCAAACCTTAATCTATGATTAACTCCTAATCTAATAATGTACCCAAGGTGATACATTGACATGTACCTAATAATGTAATATACTCTAACACCAATAAATGTTAAACTAGTATATTATTGGTTTACTATAATACTATAAGGTTAACTTTGTAAGGTGAAAATTGGTGCATAGGGGAAATACAATAGTCATAATACAAAGTTGATTGTAGGCTTATACAAAGATTAACCACATATCAACAATTTTAAATATACCATAGATAATCTGTTAATTATGATGGGATGATTTATCTAGTTATGATGTAAAATATATGATGACGATGTTATTATCACCCTTCTTGCAACTACATCTCCTTCATATGAAGGACTTGTGTTAACTCTAGGGTCGAGGGATAAATTTTGAAGAAGCATAGTTAGCTTTATTGAAGGAAGAAGCATGTAAAAAAGATGTTGGATTATATGTGGATAATAGCTCCTCCTCAACATTATTTCCAATAACTGAAAAGGGTAAATTATATCAACATAAGTCATATTATTTAATGAACATTCCAAAAGCAAAAGGAAGGTAAAATTCTTGACATATGAAACATCATAAATTATTACCCAAAATTGATTGTTAATAGAATGAGGAAGATTGATCATGCTAAATTGCTAATGTCACTTTGGATAATTTATTTATAATAGTGGAGAAAAGAGTACCTTCGAAGTATTGATATTTAGAACCAATATCTGCTCAATACATGAGTTATAATTAAACTTATTTTTGTAGTATGACCTAGCTACCAAAGGAATCCAAAGGTTAATTTTTAAGTTTGATTTAAACATGAAAATAATAGGCATAGGAACTATTGTATATTTGAACACATATGTAATTATTTCATAATATTTCTTCATATTCTTACATTGAATGAAAACTTATTTCTATATCAAATTAAAATATTGGTTGATTGTAAAATTTGATGTAAAGAGTTGTAGAATTCATCAACATAGGATTTGGTAGTAGTAGGGAATGGGGTGGAAATTTGTGTACTTTTTCTACAAATAAGTCTAAAAATACTTTTAATAGTGTTATGTAATGTTATAATATAATGATTTATATCATAGAATTATACAATTTAATGTTGAAGCATTGAAAATGCTAAATATGGATTTGTTGGATGAAGATTGAAGCTAGAAATATCATGCAATATTGGAATTTATGAAGGTTGCATCTTCAAGAAGTAGCATTATTTTTCCTTCAAAAATAAAGATTTGCAAATATTCATGGATCATTGTGCATGCATAATCATATAATGGAGCCAAATATTTTCTAACATAAATGGTTTATCAAGAAAATAATTTTAATTTATAAAAATAGATTCCTAAAATAGTAGATGTTCTTAATATATTTTGATATTTATGGAAATTAATGCAAGTAGTCTTCTAAAACATAATATATGATAGTGGCAAGTAGTATATATCCAAGGTAGACAAAATATTTTTTGAACATGGCATCAAAGTTGAGTACAAGTGATCTAGCTACTTCTTTATGCATATGAGGCATGGGCTTCAAAGGCTTTCCCAGAGCGAATATTGGTGGGATTGAATGTTGATCTGATGTAGGTGATTGTCCCTTAGCTTAGCTCTGTAGTTTCTTTCAAGTATTTTGGAAGGGGACCTCATGCTTTCTCATTTTCTACAGTCATCGATCCCTATGGTTAGTCCCTGTGTTCAATTTTGTTTTAGTCATCGCTCATGGCCTATTTTTTCGAACATCTCTCCTTATATCTTGCATGTTTAGGCTCCTTCGTAGGAAGGTCTCATGGCTTGTCGAGATCTCTAGCTACTATTGACCCACTTTTCAGGCTTTGTTTTAGTTTCCAATTTTCCCGAAGGTGTGAGTGGAAGATGGTTTCTTTTTCAGTGGGAGTTCCAACTTCAAATTTGGGTGGGATAGGCATCTCACTTAAGTTTATATTCCCTGGCCATTTTGGGTAGTTTTGTGGTCTTCTCAAGCCTTCTAGACGAGTTTTTTTTAGTATGTGGTTTTTTTGTGCCTTTCTAGATGGGTTTCTCCTTTGCGGTAGTTGCTTTCAGATTTACAAGATGGTTTAATGTAGGTTTTATCTATTCTTTGCTATTTTTTTTGGGCTACCATTAGTTGGGTTTATCATTTTCAGGTGGATTATAGGATTATTGCAAGGCACGATTCTTGCTCGGTTTCCAATTTCCAAGAATTTTAAGTTGCAATTGGTTTTCGGTTTCCTGATTCTCTAGAGCGGGAAACAATATTTCAAATTTTAGTAAGATTCCCTAGTTTAAATTTTTGGACCGTTCCTTCTATTTAAGGCCTCTTTTGGGCAGGATTGGTTTTTTTTAATTTTTGTTATCAGAGTCAGCTCCCGTACCCGTTATGGGTAGGATTGTCCTTGTTTTTTTGTCCTAGGCTCCCCCAAGCTAAGTTTTTCAAATTAGCTTTTATTTTTTTCTACTTGTTTTAGCTCTCTCGTTCCCAATCTGGGTGAGATTGTTCTTCTATTTATTTTATCCTGGGCTCCCACAAGTCGGGTTTTCCTTTTATTAGGTTTTTTTGAATGGGATGATCCCATTTTTTCATTTTGATTAGCTTAGAGATAATTCTTTCGAGATTATCTCCTGTGGTTTTTTCATGTTGGAGATCATTTTCCTATGGAGATTTTCTCCCTAAATAATTTGTAAAAGGTTTGGGGACACTTTCAAAAACCTCCTTTACTACCAATCAAAAAAAAAATCTTGAATAAAATAGTGTTACAAAATTAATAAACAACACATTTATAAAAAGTGCAAGGGTGTTGAAGAATGTTTGTTTGTCGAACATATTTTAGATTGAAGTAGTTTCAATTGCAACATATATTCAAGGTAGGATACTCACAACAATATTGTAGTCAAGAAGTCCTATGAATAATAGAATGACAATAAACTAAATATTTTGCATTCAAATGTGTTTGAGTATCTTACCTATGTCCATTCACTACTATATTTCATGATCACAACATTATCCATTTGTAACGATAAAAATCACGATGTTTTTCTTTCTTTACCAAAACTTGTGGTACTATGATGGAGCTATTGTGCATTCTTTTATTGATGTAATACCAAAATAACATTGATATTTATCTAGGCATGTGGTCTCTTTGCAACATGTCTTTATGCTTGAAAATACCCAAAAATCTATTATTTGCTCCTAATTGCATTGTTGAGGAATAAGTTTGTTCTCGGGACTCATTTTTTATCCATTCAAGAAGCATTGGAAAGATTAGATAGAGAACAATAATTTTGTAAACAACTCTATCATAGGTAAAGTTGTTAATAACTTTATGAAAAAATGCTCTGGAGGCCCTAAAAAAAGCAAAACAAAATACTTACTAAAAATAATATTTTTATATTTTTAAATCCAAAATGCATCTCTAGCTAGGTTGAGACATTAGTAGAATATAAAACACAAAAGGACAAGCCATATCTATGTGATTTTTATTTATTATACACTTTGTAACTTATGGAAGGTGAATCACTACATTTTCATATGGGTGACCTTCAAACTCATGGAAGGTGAACCACCACATTTCCATATGGGTAACCTTCCATAATTAATACGGTGGATTTCCAACACACCAATTCTTGTATAAAAGAGATGCACCCCTAATTATAAAATGTTAGGACTCCATCCTAACACTATTATGTAATAACCCCTTTCTTAACGTGGGGACCCCATTATAATGTTTTGTAATGATATTATGTAATATTTTGTAATAGTTTGTGGCACTAGAGGCGCCTAGACAAGTGGCGCCATTTTATGTAACTGTTATCAAGAATGTAACTGTTTTGTTTGGTAGAAGATTCTAGCTCGGGTGGCATTTTGCATGTAAGCCAACCTTGAGCGTTAGGTAGGGTTATGAAGAGTCTTTAAAAATGCGAGGGGCAGGAATGGATGTATCTTTTTGCATAATTGAAATCAAAGTATTGAAGGAGGTTGCCCCTTTGAAGAGGCCCGCGATTCTGTATTGTGATTTGTGAGATTTCTGCATTTACATTTCGTATTGCAATATTATGTTCTTTCATGAATTTACTGCTTTCATTGCAATATTTATGTGAATGTGCTTATTTTTATTAGAAGGTTCCTAACAAGTGGTATCAGAGCACTTTCTAGGGTCGTGTTCCACTGTGACTGCGATAGTTCTTGCCCTGCCATTTCGATTGTTAGGTATAAATTTTCCGTGTTTTCATTTTTTCACCTATTTTCTTATTAAAAAAATATCCAACCTCTTTTTTTGTATTAGTTTATTAGGTTAGAAACCTTATGTCGGGGGTTTTAAAATATCATGGAGGAGTTGTCATTATTGGCTAAGCTAGATTGCCCGTAAAGCGTCTAGTGAAGTGAGGGGCGATCAAGCTCCAATACCCAAGCCTCAGACAACACCCATATACGGAATTGAGCTCCCACGTATCTTTGGGTATATCGGGAGACCCCTTAGGATTAGGAGAAACCTTTAGCCCTAGGAAGATTTTCGACCATGTATTTTCCATAGTACACTAGACACAACATCTGAGAAGATCACCCTCCCATACTATTAGAGAGGCGAGTAGTGTGCTCAAGGGTATGCGTGGAATCCTCCTTGAGTAGTGGCCTAAAATATTGGTCCGAGCACTATCGTTCATCATTGCGGTATAACAGAGGGCCTATGGGTAGTACACACACCCTAGCTTAGAGTACCCTATTTTTGTTGAATGTTAAACCTGAAACCAAAAATCCTACCACAGAAATTGAGCATACTGAGGAGACTGCACTATCCCAAAATTACTGCATGAAACAGATGAAAGAATTGGTGATGAACATAACAGTCAAGATAGGTTCTATCAAGAGGAGTAGTCAGTAATAGTCGGGTATGAATTCAGTCAAAGTCAGTAACAGTCAAGATAGAGTCTGCCAGCGTTAGTAACAATTGCTTGTGATAGTCGAGAATCATAACAGACAAGAAATTTGTCAATAATAGAGTCAACCCAAACAGTCCTTAGAGAAATCAATTACAAAAGGATGTCAGTGATAGAACAATGTTAGTAATAAACAATGTAGAGTCTAGTAAGGGGTTGTCGGACAAAAGTCAATTTTCTGAGTGAACCAAGACTCTAGGAGAAAAACCGACAACACTTGAAGACAACACTCCCCTAAAAAAAAGTCTAGGGTGCCAAAAAATAATGTTGTGGGATATAGCTCATTGCGATCGTCTCGTCGAGCTGATCATTTTGGTATATAGCCTCCATGCACTTTTTTAGGGGTGCCGAAAAACATCATTGTGGGACCTAGTCCATTACGATCGTCTTTTTGAGCTGATCATTTTGATATATAGCACCCAAACACTTTTTCTGGCTCATTACTAAAAATAGTAACTCCTAGAATCACACTTCTATTTTTAGTAAGTATCATCAGAAGGTCACAAATCATAGAGCATGGCTACAGGCACTAGGGAACAACAAAAGGCACAAGAATTAGATCAAAAAATTATCACTCATGTAGAGTCTTAGAGGAAGCATGTGGGGGATCAATTAAATGATAGTTTAAATCAGTTAAGGTTGGATATCAAATCTCTACATGAATCCTTGACCTATGTAGCAAGGGAACAGAAGGAAATGAAGGAGGAATTAAATGGAAAAATTGAAGACTTGGAAGGTCATATAGCTAATAATACCCACACATATGATCGATTTGGTTCTCATGACCGTAAGGATGAAGGAACTAGCAGTCAACAGTGGGAAGCCCCCAATAACAATGGATTTAAACTGCCCAAATTAGACTTTCCAAAGTTTGATGGAAAGGATCTAGAGGGATGGATATGTAAAGCAGAACAATATTTCAGTCTTCATAATGTTCCCCATTATATGCACCTGACAATTGCCTCTTTCAATTTTGAATCAGATGCATTACATTGGTTTCAATGGCTCAGGAAAGCAAACCTCAATCTTACTTGGCTTGAATTTGAGCAACAACTACTCACTCGATTTGGTCCTAGTGAGTTTGAAGATTTTATAGGAGCCCTTTCTAAACTCAAACAAACTTCAACCATTCGAGATTATCAAACTCAATTTGAAAAATTGGCCAACCATACCACTGGTTTGAGTCCCAAATTCTTCCAAAGTTGTTTTGTGAGTGGTTTGAAGGATGATATTAAAGCTGAAGTTAAAATGTTGAGGCCACAATCATTACAGCAAGAAATAGCCTTGGCTAGATTGGCAGA
Organism: Wollemia nobilis; assembly: GCA_028583015.1. Lineage (NCBI taxonomy): Eukaryota > Viridiplantae > Streptophyta > Pinopsida > Araucariales > Araucariaceae > Wollemia > Wollemia nobilis. The sequence goes on from JAQPPZ010000741.1 coordinate 2,296,936, forward strand.
AGAAAAATTTAAGGCTCAAGGATGCACCCCCAAATTTTCTCAATCTTGGCCACCTTTTTCATCCAAGCCAACACCAACTCCTACCAACAAATCTCCTACCATCAAAAAGTTGACATGAGAAGAGATGGAATCTAGAAGGGCCCAAGGGCTATGCTATAATTGTGATGAGAAGTATTCCCCAAGGCATAAGTGTGTACATCAAAAATTGTATTTGCTTGATGTGGATGAGGCAACAACCATAGAATCTTCGGAGGTGGAAGAGGATCATCAGGAGGAGGAACACACAGAATAGTCAAAAGTTCCAGATGAATCCCAACCAGAAATCTCGGTGCATGCCTTAGCAGGTATATCAACTCCTCAAACGATGAAAGTGATAGGACACTTCAAAGGACAATGAGTCATAATTCTTATTGACTCAAGAAGCACACATAACTTTATTGATCCACGTGTGGCCAAACAGGGGAATTGTTACATTAATACTTGTAATTCCTTTGAAGTCATGATTGCCAATGGAGGCACCCTACCATGTAAAGGGAAGTGTCGCAATGTCAAAATACAAATAGGGGAATATAATCTTAAGGTGGATATGTTTGCCTTACCACTAGGTGGGTGTGATGTCATTTTGGGAGCACAATGGCTGCGGATGTTAGGTCCAATCTTGTGGGATTTTTCTAAGTTATGGATGAAATTTAGCCAACAAGGAACAGAATACACCTTACGAGGCATGAAGGTTAGGGCTACTCAATTTATTTCAACCCATAAGATGGAAAAATTATTAAAAAAATCCTCCCATGGGGTTGTGGCTCAATTATTTGCTATAGAAGCTTCTGAGGAAAGGGATAAGGACCATCTAGAGGAATTATAGGTTTTATTGCAAAGACATGCCATAGTTTTTGAGGAACCCAAAGGACTACCCCCTCATCATACTCACGACCATGCGATTCAACTTATTCCTGGTAGTCTTCCCCCAAATGTTCACCCTTACAGGTATCCATATGCCCAAAAATCAAAAATTGAGAAAATGGTACAAGAACTTCGTGTTGTAGGGGTTATTCATCCCAGCGTTAGTCCCTATTCTTCTCTAGTGTTGTTGGTACGGAAGAAGGATGGGTCTTGGCGCTTGTGTGTGGATTTTAGGGAACTTAATAAAATCACTATTAAAGATAAATTCCCCATTCCAGTAATTGATGAATTGCTAGATGAGTTGCATGGGGCCCAATATTTTTCAAAATTGGATTTGCGGTCAGGATATCATCAAATTCGAATCAAGGATGAGGACATTCCTAAAATGACTTTTAGAACTCATGAAGGGCACTATGAATTCTTGGTTATGCCATTTGGGTTGACCAATGCACCTTCCACTTTTCAAAGTTTGATGAATTCCATTTTTTGACCTTTCCTTCACAAATTCATTCTAGTCTTCTTTGATGATATTTTGATTTACAATCATTCATGGGAGGAGCATCTCCAACATTTGGATCAAACACTACAACTTTTTCTAAGAATCAACTTTATGCCAAGAGGTCCAAGTGTTCTTTTGGGTTGCAAGAAGTTGAATATTTGGGTCACATTGTAACCAAAGATGGAGTTAAAGTGGACCCCAAAAGGTAGCCTCGAACCTTAAAGGGACTTCATGGATTTTTAGGACTCACTGGATATTATCATAAATTTGTGAAGAATTATGGAAAGATAGCAGCTCCCTTGACAACCATGTTGAGAAAGAATTCTTTTATGTGGTCAAAACCAGTAGAGAAGGCTTTCGAAGAGTTGAAGCAAGCTATGACCACCACCCCCATGTTAGCAATGCCTGATTTCTCTAAACCTTTTGTAATTGAAAGTGATGCTTCTGGCAATGGCATTGGGGCGGTTTTGATGCAAGAAGGAAGACCATTGGCCTTCACCAATAGAGCACTTTCTGGCCAGAATTTGGGCAAGTCTACTTATGAAAAGGAGATGCTTGCCATTTTACATGATGTTAATCATTGGAGGTCATATCTCATTGGGTGTCACTTTTCCATCAAGACTGATCATCAAAGTCTCAAATATTTCTTGGAACAAAGGGTGGCCACACCAAAACAACAAAGATGGGTTTCTAAATTATTAGGCTATGATTATGAAATCATGACAATATGAAGATCAGGGAATGTTACATGCTATATCTACACCACTTCCACAATGGATCCATCATCTCAAGGAAGAAATGACCAAGGATTCCAATTTGCAAACTTTGGTCAACAAAATCCAAGCAGAGCCTAACTCATGCCCTGGCTATACTTGGGATGGTCAAGACTTGAGATATCGTGACCGACTTGTCATTCCCCAAAATTCACAAATGCAGGAACTCATCTTGTAGGAAATGCATGCATCACCAACAACTGGGCATTCAGGGTTTCTAAAAACCTATGAAAGGACCAAGCGTACTTTTTTTGGAGGGGAATGAAAAGGGATATTCAAACTTTTGTGGTAGAATGTGATAGGTGCCAACGCATGAAAGGAGAAAATGTGTGTTCCCCTGGAACCCTTCAGCCCTTGCCAATTCTAGAACAAGTATGGACAAATATCTCTATGGATTTCATTGAAGGGTTACCTAAATCAAGAGGAAAATTAGTTATTCTGGTGGTAGTGGATCGTCTCACAAAGTATGCTCATTTATGTTCCTTGTCCCACCCCTACACTACCTCCGTCGTTGCCCAAATATTTTTAGACTCCATATTTCGTCTCCATGGAATGCCCAAATCAATTGTCTCAGATAGGGACCCTACTTTTACCAATCACTTTTGGTAGGAACTATTCAAGTTGTAGGGAACTCAACTCAAAATGAGTTTGGCTTATCACCCTCAAACTGATGGCCAAACTAAAATTGTCAATAAGTGCTTGGAAACATACCTCCATTGCTTTGCCTCAGAACATCCTACACAATGGGCTAAGTGGCTCCCTTTGGCTGAATGGTGGTATAATACTTCATATCATACCGCTACTAAGGTTAGCCCATTTGAAGCAATATATGGTCATCCTCCACCAACACCCTCCTCTTACATTCCAGGAAGCTCCAAGGTTCAAGTTGTGGATTCCACCCTCAGACAACGTGCTTCCCTTCTCCGACAACTTAAGGTCAATCTTGACTTGGCCCAGAACAAAATGCATCAACAAGTTGATCAACACCGCTCTGAGCATAGCTTTGAAGTCGGGGACATGGTTTTTCTCTACCTGCAGCCCTACAAACAGTCATCTCTCCAGCTTCTGTGGATGCCAAAACCAAATACTATGGTCCTTACCAGGTGTTACAACGGATTGGGTCAACAGCCTACAAACTGGCCCTTTCAGCCACTTCCAGAATTCACCCAATCTTTCATGTCTCCTCTCTCAAGAAGGTTGTTGGCAACAAGGTCTAGGTACAATCCACATTACCAGAGTTGGACGAAGAAGGATCCATCATTCTTGAGCCTGAACAAATTTTGGACAGGAGATCGTGCACCCTTCGCCACCATGTCATCACTGATGTTCTTGTTCAATGGCGAGGATTACAACCTGAAGATGCCACTTGGGAGTCCCTCTAGCAGCTTCAACAATAGTTTCCTCATCTTCAGCTTTGAGGACAAAGCTTTTTGAAGGGGAAGGGCATGTTAGGACTCCATCCTAACACTATTATGTAATAACCCCTTTCTTAACGTGGGGACCCCATTATAATGTTTTGTAATAGTTTGTGGCACTAGAGGCGCCTAGACAAGTGGCATCATTTTATGTAATTGTTATAAAGAATGTAATTATTTTGTTTGGTAGAAGATTCTAGCTCGGGTGGCATTTTGCATGTAAGCCAGCCTTGAGCATTAGGTAGGGTTATGAAGAGTCTTTAAAAATGCGAGGGGCAGGAATGGATGTATCTTTTTTGCATAATTGAAATCAAAGTATTGAAGGAGGTTGCCCCCTCGAAGAGGCCTATGATTCTGTGTTGTGATTTGTGAGATTAATATATTTTCTACATTTACATTTCATATTGCAATATTCTGTTCTTTCATGAAATTACTGCTTTTATTGCAATATTTATGTGGATGTGCTTATTTTAATTAGAAGGTTCCTAACATGAAAAGCATGAGTAATGGTTTCAATGTTATAGCCTCACATCTCTTCTCAGAGATTGCTTGCATTGTACTCTATTTTTTTAGTAATAAAATCATTATGTTATTTTGCTTATATATATCTATGTTTTGATTTTTTATACTCTATTATTTTTTAATTGCACTCTTTCATGATCCTCCTCAACTCAAAATTTTGAGTTTTGGATCAAATATTTTATTTCCACAACATTAAACACATATTAAAAACATGCATCAAAATAAATTTGGATTGGCATCAATAACAACTAAAGGTAGTATTAGTGTAGCACCCATTGACATGGATGACTTAACAAATTTTACATATTATAATGAAATTAATAATAAAAATGGTTGATTATCTATATATCTATCTATCTATCTATCTATCTATTGTGGCAACAAGACCCACCCATATTACATTATCATTATATTGTGGTATTACAACAATGTGGCTATTATTCATATACCACTTGGTATGTTTTGAATCTATGTCTCCTCTCAAGTTGAGGAATTTAACAGGTTTAGGTAATTCCATTTGATAAAATGATTGATCATAATATATATGTGTGTGTGTAAACATACACATACACACACACATATATATTTATATATTAATGGGTTATGTGGGATTGAAATGGGTCCCACCTATATTACATCATCACCATGTAGTGGTATTACAATAGATTGGTAATTTTTCATGTATTTATTGGTAAGAGTTGAACCTTGGTCTCCTCATTTGAAGTTAATGAATTTAACCACTTGAGCTAATACCAGTTGATTTGATTATTAAAAATGCTAATTGACTAATTATTCTTCAGTTGGTTAAATAATATTTGAATGACCTCATCCATATTACATTATGACTATGGTACCATTCAACAAACCACATAATGGTATTGCAATTAATATTTTTAAAATTATTCATATGTTGCCTAGTAATATTTGAACTTAGGCATCCACATTGAAAGTTCATAACTTTAACCACTTGAGATCATGTTATTTGATCAAAAGGGTCACTCATCATATTGGAACCATGGTTTACAATGTAAAAATATTGGATCCTCACTACTACCCCAAAAACCATATGATTTATTTGATTAATTACTATATATCATCCATTGATTTGAGAAAAGTAGAGGTTGCTCAAAGTCCCAAGGATGATGATGCCAAAGTGATTTAAAATTGTATGCCTTAGAATATTTTTGGACTCTTTTCCAAATAGGATAACAAAATTCTCTTTTATAACATCATATTTCATCATGGTATAAACTTGACTTATGGTGTTATAGCTAATATAGTACCAACCATTGACCTTAGTGGTGTCAATTATTATAGACAAACTAACCTATGATGCCAAATCCATATGTCACCACCCAACATAAAGATACATAGATGGAATATTTACCAATACCAGTTGTTGGGGACACATTTATGAAGAACACGAGCTTATATTGAGAGGGGGGGCGAATAGTATAGCGCCCACTTTTTACTTTCTTTCCAAACCAATATCAATTAGTGTCCTCAATTGCAATAACCAAATATAACAGTTGATGAGGCCCAAAAGTGCCTCATTATTGCACACTGTTTGACTACCATATGATAAGTTAATTGCCAAATAGTTGACTAAAATATACTATTTGTTAAGTGTTTGCATGATTTTATATTAGGAATACTATATCTCTATTTTTTACTATTTTAAGCATTTTGTGACTGATTTTGCTTGATTAAGTAGCAAGTAAAAACATGCATTTCAATTAACCAAATGCGGTATGCTGATATCCATTAACTTATCAATGGTTTTTGAATGTTTTCCTGCCCTTCAACTTGTTTCAAATCCACATTGAAGCCAAAAGTTTAGGATTAAATCTGAAAAAAGCAGCCATATAAAAATTAGCAAGCTATCACTTTATAGGAACACCTTGAAGTTGTCAAGCAAAGCATGAGGATATGGATGGAATGAGTTCAAAAGGACTACAAAAGACATTTGACCTATGTAGAAGCATTTCCACATTGTCTAAATAGGCAGCAACAGGGTATAAAAGAGTAGGGACAATTGTGCAACACTATTGCACTATTTCAGCATGGTTACTTGGTGAATGAAGTGTATAAATTCAATAGCAACTTGATGTACTCCTTCACATTGATATTTGAATAAATTTTCTATGTTTTAATTTGTTTGAATTTGCAAGAAATGACAATATTTTACAACTGTGCAGCAGAGCTGAAAAATGCAGTAATTTACCATGTAAATTCCAGCAAGCTACTAATGAATGACAAGGCATGGAATTCACACATGGGGAGGAATGAAGGCTATTGCAATCTAATCTTGAGGGCTAATCCACCTGAGAAATGCAGCTAAAATCACTTGAAGAGCACATAGTTGTTCATTCTGAAGATCTTCGGAATGAATAGACATCTTCGGAATGAGAAATGCAGTCTCTTCGGAATGAGCCACTTATCTTCGGAATGAGAACAAAAAAGTGCTTTTTGACTTGTTGACTGATTTTTGATGGTGGAAAAATGGAAAGAAGGTTTAAAATGTTAAAATAAAATATCTCCCATCTGAATTTGTCGTCCTTGCCTTCCAAAGCCACCATTCATGGAAAAGATCAATTTTGATCCTCTTCTAGGATAAACCCAGAAAAACTGTAGCATAATAGAAAGTTGTTTGCAAGATAGGAATGGCATATTATGAAGTGGATAATGATGTGTGAGATATTTCTAGACTCCTCCCACGTACTCCCACCATTGAAGATGCTTTCTAAGGGCCAATGACTACTACTGCAACACAAAATATCAGATTTGCATTTATTTCAGATCCAAAAGTATTGGCAAATCACTTTAAACTAGCACATAGGCTGATTTGAGCATGGGATTTGTTGTAAATATTTATATAAATAACACAACTCCCTCCTTGGTTGATCCAGTTAGGAATTAGAATAGAGGAGAGTTTTCAATAGCGGGAATTAGGATCTGTACAACAATTTTTTACGTAATAGTTTTCAGCATGTTCTGTCATCAATAAAAGTGCAGCTATTTTATCATTTTTTGTTCTGAGTTTTAATTAGTTAAGGAGTGCTTTTCACCTCCTTATACATCAGGAAGTATGGGCCCAATTTCAGATCTAGAAAGAGGGATTTTATGGCAAATTTTAATCTGTAATTTTGCTACAGCATAATTAATAGATTGTTTGCCAGATTTCATTTTCTTGTTTTTATTTTGTATTATGTGATTTATGTTTTCTATTATGTTTATGTATAAAATTTGTGTGTATGTCAGTTGATAAATCATATTACGCATTTTTCCTTTGCTTTCCATGTTTTCCCTGCTTTATATTTTAGCAACTTTCCATTTTTAGCATATTTCATTTTCTTTGTCAATTCCTGTGTGAGAAGCTTGATGACCTTTTGTGGCAGGGCATTGACAGGTGTTTTTAGAATAAGTTTCATTTACAAGCATCATTTCAATTATGCAAAAGTAACTAGATTTCAATTCTACAAATGTAACTTAGGATTTCATTTCAACAATTCAAATTCTGCAAGAGTAGATTAGACTTTCAATTTAGCAATTCCAATTCCTGCAATTGTAGTTAGATTTCAATTCTTGCAACTTAGAATTAGTTTTCAATTCCTGTAATTTATTTTAGTTTCCATTCTTCAGACTAGGTTTAGTGTGACACCAAAAGGCTAAACCAAAATTTGCTTCACCAATAAATGCTTGAAATTTGAATGCCTAAATTGTACTCTGCCCTAGCCTTCTATCGTAGATAGCCTTGGACACCACCCCGGATTGATAAATCATTGAGATTAAATGATGAGACTCAACGACACTCATCATTTTGGCATCGTTGTCGGGGATCATGGTGTTGTTAGAGGGTAAAAGTAGTCAAATAATTATTATTGTGCTAACTTATGAAGTTTAGAGTAAAATATGAATGAATAGCTAGTATAAATAATAATTATTGATAGTTGCATTTCAGTCCATTTAGAAAACAAGCAACCATAGGGAGGTGATATTCACACTTGGGGGTTAAATTGCCTATGTTTGAAATTCTTGATAAAAATAGAAAGAATTCATCATCCTCATTATCAAGAAACATAAGATCTCTTAAAATATTTAGAAGAGTCATTTGCTAGTACTGCCCTTTTTATATCCATATCATCAGGGTAGTATACAAAATTTGTACTAGGTGTTGGGAAAGATATCATGATAGATATACAAGACTATCCCTTGAACAAAATAGCCATATCAGCTACCTGTAGAATTTGTTCACAGGGACATATCATTGATGAATACCATTTACTTCCATAACTTAGAGATGCAAAATTTGTTGCCTAGTTTGAATTCTTCTCAAAGAGAGATCCCAACAACAACAAATAGGGCAAGTAAATCAACCACCACCTTCAACCCAACTTGTGGCCAATATAAATAATATAGGACAGGCAACCCCTGTCTATGTAAGCTAAAAAAAAAAAATATCACAAAAACTTTTGCACAATCAAAATAGGAGTTTACAACTTAATGATGATCATAAAATTTTTCATTATTACTTAAATATTGTTAGGATTTTACCATGCTAAACCGCAACCTATCAATTTTTAGCCTACACAGACAATAGTTGATCTCATTAGAGGTGATCCTACCTGACAAGTAGTTGATCTGCTAAAGTTGTACACTTCTTGTCTTATTGTGCAAACCAAAAATATTTCTTTTTTTAGCCCAACCTATGATCAGTCTGAATAATACGGGATAGGCAACCCCTATCTATGTAGCTGAATCTGGTATAAAAAAAAAAATTGCAGGAAATGTTATTGACTGCAGCAACATCCAACTGTGCTCAAACAAGAACTTACCTGAGCTTGAAGAGACAAAAATCAATGGAGATACACATAAAACCTTTAGTCCAAACACACAAAAATTAGCCTTGGATAAAGGAGAAAAACTAGAAAAAATGCACATAGAAAATTTACTTCTATTTTACAAAGGGGCAAATTCTGTCCTCTTAGAAATGAACCAAATTGAAGTGCAGCCAAGAAAATTCTTGAACATTATTAGCTGGCTGAATTATAAAAAAAAAGCAAAATTGTTGTTATTTTGAAACAATATTTTAATCCCTTTACATAGAATTACAAGGGTATATCAAGATTTTATCTTGATGTAAGCACTTAACATCTTTTGGGAATTGGTATTTAATTGTTTCAAGAATATATTGACAAGATTTCTGAGACTAGGAGGCATGGACAACACTTGATTGAAGAAGTTTTCAAATATGGAGCAGTGCTTCTTTCTCCCATTGGTAATTCATGGAGGATGTTAGTGGTGAATGGACATTGCCTTCGGGTATACCATGCACCATTAACTAAGGAGGAGTTCTTGAAGGAGATTCCATTGGATGTACACATAATGGAAGATAATTTCTCTTCAATATCAAATTCGGAGTGAAGATAAAAAGTTTGGAAAAAAAAATACAAGAAAAGCAAAAAGAAGAATAGTCTTGTTTGTGAACTTCCTCCTTGGGTACAAGCAAGACAAGAAAAAATGAAAAAAAAAAAAAAAAAAAAAAAAGAGATTTTTTTTTGCAGCAAAGGCATGTCCCACAAAATGAATACATGAGGACAAGCATCAATTTCAGCAAAGAAGAGGAACAATCGAGCCAATACTTCATTTCCAGCAATAAGGAGACAATTATGATGTAAGAAGATTCTTATTGCTCATTTAGAAAGGAAGGTTGCATCAATGTTGCAGGTTTCAACAGAAAGAGATGGTGTTTTCATACAACAATTGACATGTTTTTGCAGAATAAGGATTCATCTTATCCAAATAAGAGTGAGATATGTTCTCTCTCATTGAAAGCACTTGAAAAAAAAAAAAAAAGGACAGAAGTTGGTTGAAAACCAGAAATGGCAGCCTCTTCTGATGAAAAAAAAAATGAAAAAAAAAAAGATATGAAAAAATATATAAAAAAAATGAATAATTCAGTAGTGAAAACCTTCTTGGAGGCGCTATTGAGTTGGCTTGCATGAAAACCAAATTTTCAGCATGCATTGCCTTGTTGATCTACCCATCATTGTTCCACCATTGTACAAATCTCACACTGCACATGTGTTATGTTTGTTTATGTTTTCAGATTGCACTCTTAACAATCATCAAAAGCAGACTTGTAAGGTGTATGACCAATTTTCAGGACAGTAAGGTATGTGTTTCTTGCATTTAATTCATAGTAAACATTTAGCATTTAGTGTATGATAGTCGGTATTTGGCATAAACTATTCATACAATAGTGACAAGTTGAAAAAAGGAATATGTTCAAGATGTCAAGAAACACCCCCTTATGCCCTTAATTGCATGGAAATTCCAAAACTATGCAAAAACCTAATTTTGGGATAGACATGGCAGCAATTCTATTTCAATTTGTAGGGCAAATTTTAGAAAGAGAATTGCAAGTTTATATCTCATAATTGTCTGATAAATTGAAGGAGGATAATCAACAAAATGCACCTAAAGGTTCTATTTTAGTACTACTGGAATAAAACAGCAACATACAAAACAAATAATAGCATCTAAACAAAAGGATGAAGAAGGGATTTTTGATGTTATGGAAGGCTTATACACTCTAGAGATGGACCCAAAATAGAATCTGTAGCTAAATTTTGCATAGGAGGTCATTTCTGCATTTTTTTTGAAGATCTTTGGAATGAGCAGACATCTTCGAAATGAGAAATACAATCTCTTCGAAATGAGCAGACATCTTCAGAATGAGAAATACAGTCTCTTTGGAATGAGCAGACATCTTTGGAATGAGAAATACAGTCTCTTCGAAATGAGTAGACATCTTCGAAATGAGAAATACAGTCTCTTCGAAATGAGTAGACATCTTCAAAATGAGAATATAGTCTCTTTAGAATGAGCAGGATATCTTCGAAATGAGCAGAAACTGTACCAGAATTGCTGAAAATGCTATAGAATAGAGATACCAGAATATTGAGGTTTATAAGGCTCTACCACAAGTAAGTACATTCCTCAAACATTTCAAATAATAATAAAAAAAAAATTATCAATTTTGTTCAAAAGGTGCAAACAACAAAAATAAGTATTTAGGCTAAAATATTGTTAAGAATAGAAAATTCCATTAGTAGTAGTGCATCTGCCAAATACGGTTCCACAATAAGACTATTGCAAGATGAATCATATGATATCAAACCTTTAAGAGGTACCTTGCAGCACTAAAACTTGTAGAAAAATAGAAAAAGAGTCATACATGTGCTTAATTGCAAAATACTTGATATAGTGCAGCAAGGAGGAATTTATCAGTTAGCAGGTAGCAAAAGATGTTGTTCACAAGAATAAAACCTGCATATTACTATGGCCTACTAAGATGTATGAGGGTATGCATCAATTCAATTTGGGGGGGATGATGAGGCCCAAAAGTGCCTCATTATTGCACAATGTTTGACTACCATATGATAAGTTAATTGCCAAATAGTTGACTAAAATATATTATTTGTTAAGTGTTTGCATGATTTTATGTTAGGAATACTATATCTCTGTTTTTGACTATTTTCAACATTTTGTGACTGATTTTGCTTGATTAAGTAGCAAGTAAAAACATGCATTTCAATTAACCAAATGTGGTATGCTGATATCCATTAACTTCTCAATGGTTTTTGAATGTTTTTCTGCCCTTCAACTTGTTTCAAATCCACATTGAAGCCAAAATTTTAGGATTGTCATAAATCTGAAAATCTAAAAAAAACAGCCATATAAAAATCAACAAGCTGTCACTTTATAGGAACACCTTGAAATTGTCAAGCAAAGCATGAGGATATGGATGGAATGAGTTCAGAAGGACTACATAAGACATATGATCTATTTAGAAGCATTCCCACATGGTCTAAATAGGTAGCAACAGGGTATAACAAACCAGGGACAATTATGCAGCACTATTGCACTATTTCAGCATGGTTACTTGGTGAATAAAATGTATAAATTCAGTAGCAAATTGATGTACTCCTTCATGTTGATATTTGAATAATTTTTCCATGTTCTAATTTATTTGAATTTGCAATAAATGCCAATATTTTACAACTATGCAGCAGAGCTGAAAAATGTAGTAATTTACCATGTAAATTCCAGCAAGCTACCAATGAATGGCAAGGCATGGAATTCACACATGGGGAGGAATGAAGGCTATTGCAATCTAATCCTAAGGGCTAATCCACCTGATAAATGTAGCTAAAATAACTTGAAGAGCACATAGTTGTTCATTATGAAGATCTTTGGAATGAACAGACATCTTTGGAATGAGAAATGCAGTCTCTTCGAAATGAGCCACTTATCTTCAAAATGAGAACAAAAAGTGCTTTTTGACTTGTTGACTGATTTTTGATGATGGATAAAGGTAAATAAGGTTGAAAAGGTTAAAAAAAATATCTCCCATCTGAATTTGCCGTCCTTGTCATCCAAAGCCACCATTCATGGAAAAGATCAATTTTGATCCTCTTCTAGGATAAACCCAAAAAAACTACAGCATAATAGAAAGTTGTTTGCAAGATAGGAATGGCATATTCTAAAGTGGAGAATGATGTGTGAGATATTTCTAGACTCCTCCCATGTACTCCCACCACTGAAGATGCTTTCTAAGGGCCAATGACTACTACTGCAACACAAAACTGTCCAAATTTGCATTTATTTCAGATCCAAAATTATTGGCAAATCATTGTAAAGTAGCACATAGGCTGATTTGAGCATGGGATATGTTGTAAATATTTATATAAATAACACATCTCCCTCCTTGGTTGAGCTAGTTAGGAATTATAATAGAGGAGAGTTTTCAATAGCGATGAATTAGGACTATATAACAATTTTTATAGTGAGTTTTCAACATGTTCTGTCATCAATAAAAGTGCGACTATTTTATCATTTTCTATTTCGAGTGTTAATTAGTTAAGGAGTGCTTTTCACCTCCTTCTAGATCAGTAAGTATGGGCCCACTTTCAAATCTAGAAGGAGGGATTTTATGGCAAGTTTTAATCTATAATTTTGCTGCAACAGAATTAATAGATTGCTTGCCAGATTTCATTTTCTTATTTTTATTTTGTATTATGTGATTTATGTTTTCTATTATGTTTATGTACAAAATTTGTGTGTATGTCAGCTGATAAATTATATTAAGCATTTTTTCTTTGCTTTCCATGTTTTCCTTGCTTTCTATTTTAGCAACTTTCCATTTTTAGCATATTTCATTTTGCTATCAATTCCTGTAGCAGAAGCTTGACGACCTTTTGTGACAGGGCATTGACAGGTGTTTTTAGAATAAGTTTCATTTACAAGCATCATTTCAATTATGCAAAAGTAACTAGATTTCAATTCTACAAATGTAACTTAGGATTTCATTTCAACAATTCAAATTCTGCAAGGGTAGATTAGACTTTCAATTTAGCAATTCCAATTCATGCAATTGTAGTTAGATTTCAATTCTTGCAACTTAGAATTAGTTTTCAATTCCTGTAATTTATTTTAGTTTCCATTCTTCAAACTAGGTTTAGTGTGACACCAAAAAGGCTAAACCAAAATCTGCTTCACCAATAAATGCTTAAAATTTGAATGCTTGAATTGTACTCTACCCTAACCTTCTATCGTAGACAACCTTGGACACCACCCCGGATTGATAAATCATTGAGATTAAATGATGAGACTCAATGCCACTCATTAGCAGTATGCATTAATAACATAGATAACAATAGTAAGCAAGTTCACAAATCACCACACACAATTGAGACACAAGATTTAACATGGTTTCCCCAATGTGGGGTAGTCCACAAGATAATATCCTTATAATATTTCACAAAGAAATAAGGATCCTTATCCCAATACAAATGATTACTTTGATCAGCTCAAAGCTAGGTTGTCCTGATCTGCTTAGGTGGGCTCCATAGATCTGCTCAGCTAGGCTCTCCATCGATCTGCTTAGTTAGGCTATCCATTGATATGCTCAGCTAGGCTATCCACTAATTTGTTCAACTAGGTTATCCACTAATCTACTCAGCTAGGCTCTCCACTGATATGCTCAACTAGGCTATCCAATAATCTGCTTAGCTAGGCTATCCACTAATCTACTCAGCTAGGCTATCCACTGATCTGCTCATCTAGGCAACTGGTGTTGATGTGTTTTCTATTTCTATATTTTCTCTATCACTGCTCATAAATATGCCTTAATGCCTTCTCACAAGGCTCAAACAATCCTGCTCAAATGCTATCCCAAATCTATCCTTAAAGCCTTCACAAAAGGCTCAAACAATCCTGCTCAAATGCTATCCCAAACCTGTCCTCAAAACCTTCACAAAAGGCTCAAACAATCCTATTAAAATGTTGTCCCAAGTCTATCCGCAAATTTCTCCCAAAATCCTTCTCAAAGGCTCAACCAATAATGCACAAAATCTGTCTCAAATCTGTCCAAAAATTTTGTCTCAAAAGCCTTCTCAAAGGCTCAACCAATCATGCACAAAAGCTGTTTCAAATCTATCCAAAAATTTTGTCCCAAAAGCCTTCCCAAAGGCTCAACCAATGACTCTCAAGTAGCACTCAAATCTCAACCACAAATCAATGAAGGCAAGGCTCAATGATGAACTCAATAATGGATAACAAATGAATGATGACAATACTCAACAATGAATGACAATGTACTCTTCAATGGATGACAACAATGATCCACAATGATCTCAACAATGTATGACAAATGATCTCTCAAATGGATGACAACAATGCTCAAAAATGTACTCTCAAATGGATGACAACAATGCTCAACAAGGTACTCTCAAATGGATGACAAATGATCTCTCAAATGGATGACAACAATGCTCAACAATGTACTCTCAAATGGATGACAACAATACTCAACAAGGTACTCTCAAATGGATGACAAATGATCTCTCAAATGGAAACCTCTCCAAGCAATAAAAATGAGGACTTCAACCAACCAAGGACAATCTCCACAAGTGATAGCAATAGGTTCTCAATAATATTTTCCTCATGCAATGTCAATAAGATCTCAAGAAACAAGCACAACTTCCTCAAGAAAAGAGCTCTCAAATAGCCAACAATTATTTCCTCAAATGAAAGGCAAATGTATCCACAAGTGACTATCAAATGATCTCCTCAATGGTCTCAAATAGTTGAAATATACTCAACAAGTAACCAACAATAATATCCTCAAAGAAATAGCAAAAACCTCCTCAATAATGGCAATACTCTCAATGAAATCCACTAAAGCAATTATGAACTCAAGCATCAATTTTATCCATAAAATTGATTTTCTAATCCATCCACTTTCTCTCAATATCCAAGGCACATTAATCAAGCAATTTGTCTTCAAATTCAAACCCTAACTCATGTGCATGTCTTCTAACTCAAGATAGCAATTAACTAGGTCTCAAGTTCCTAGTTATATTTTATAATTAAATCATGCACTAGGACAAATAACAAGTTCATTTTTCAACCTTATGATTCCCTAATTTCATTAACACATACAACAAGCACCTATGCTTTTATTTTTAATTCCACACATTATAACTCCATATACAAAAATCACAAATATTTATTTTCACACCTTACATCTCCCTAATCACACACAATGATAAAAAATATTTAACTCTACACCTTATAACTCCCTAAGCACATTAACACATACAACAAGCATTTATTTCCCTAAACTCCTTATGACTCCCTAGTTATCACAAAAATAATTTTAATGCACCAAAAATTTGGTAATAACAAATATTACCATGCACTGGAGATAAATACCTTTATATGAAATTGGCTGCCTTCGTAACCTTCAAAATCATCTTTTCCAAAAATGCCTTGGCAAAATTAATGTGCCTTCACACCTTCGCAGGAGTTGAACTATGTTCCTCTCACTTAACTTTGTGAGGAGCTTACCACGTGGGTGCCAACCCACATTGGGATATTAATCCTAAACACCCAGCTTGTCCTGTGCTCAAATATGAAAAACTTAAGTTGCCTTAGTAAAACACTTTACCCTTGGAGTGATTCGAATAGCGAACCTACCTTGTGTAAATTTTGTGTGCTACCAACTGTGCTATAGGCTCCTGCATGACATCACTTTCCCATGCTCTTCACTTGACCTTGCTCTCAAATCGAAAGTTATTTATCCTTATTTCTTCATTGCTCTCCTTTCGACGACTCTCTCATGCGCTATGTCAATTCTTAAATAATCAAAGGTTTTTACCTTTTATTTATATGCACCTCCATGCCTTCGAATGATGTTGGTGAATCTTTATTTATCTCCCCAACCTTTGCACGTCGACGGATAATATAATACAACCTTAGAACTTAGAATTATTAAATAAAAATTTAATAATTCACCTCTTAACTTTGAATTGGGATATCTCCTTCATTCTTTTGAATTTCGTCATGAAACTTTTTGCACCTAGGTTTTATTGGAAAAACTTTTCATCCATCATAATTTGGAGAAGTATTAGCATAGTGGTTTTAATGAAAAACCCTTTCCAATGGTTTTAACGAAAACCCTTTCCATTGATTTTAATTAAAAAACCTTTCCGTCGGTTTTAATAAAAACCCTTGCCATTGGTTTTAATAAAAACCTTTACCATTGGTTTTAATAAAAACCATTAATATAATATTTAAAAAATTAAATATTATATGCCTCTTGTGCCACAAAACCCTGTATATATCCTTGCTCTCCAAAATATCATAAATGATTATTTATGAAGTGATTTTGCCACCAAAACTCAATGTGATCCATGTGACATCAATGACAACACAAAATAACTCAAATTGCCAACAATTTACACATGCTTAGTCCTACCATTTGGCATCTCACAAGCTAGTTCCATCTACAAAGGAAATAAAATGATTAGTTTTATTACTATTCATGAAAGTATCACTTGATTAGTTGGAAGTTGAACCATTCCATCTTTCAACTATTTATAAGTGCTATATATGTAAAGATTAGAGTAAAGACTTTTTTTCTACTACTACTACTACTACTACTTTAGTTATGCTTTCTATATTCTTCTCTTTCCCTTTTTCACATATAGACCCATGCCATTCTTGTAGTTACTAATATTTTGTTTTATTATTATTTTTAGTCATTAGAACAATGTGCCTTGTACCTATAGTGCCACACACCTCATGCATTAAGCCCATGTACTATCCTTAATATATATGCATGAACTTTATATTTACTTTATCTATAAATAAAATTGCATTCTTATGTAAAAAGGAATTCCATTATGTTTTGTTTTCTATTAGATAACTCTGAAGCATAATATTTAAGTGCCATACGTTGGTTGAGATTTGTACTTAGTACCAACACATCATAGGCCCTATGATGCAAATCAAGTGGTATCAATTTTATACTCATTTGATTTATTTCATCTTGACTTGTCTTATTTGTAGTAGTTCATGTGAAGAATTGTTAGGAATTTATTGCATCATAGATAATGTGAATGTAAGTTGAGTGAAACCACTCAAAACATGGTACATAAGGTCCACTAGATGTCAAGGGTAGTTGCAAGAGTTTTTATAGTTGGTTATGCCAAATTTTGGTATTACATTGTATTTAAATACCCTTCACTCCATAATGCATATTATTGAAGCATCTAAGTATTAGCAATATTAGTGGTATTAGAACAAGTGGAAGGAAGAGCCAACTCTCATTTCAATTCATCCCATCTCACTTCAATCTAGAGAAGCTATAAAATAACACTATTAAAAAGTGATCTTAGGGTAAATAACCCTACCAAAGGCCAAGTAAGGTTTAACCTCAAAAGAAAAAGGTAACCATTTTCTCCATGAAAGAGGTAACCATTTTATCCATGAAGTATTCCGATGGAAGATAAAATTCTAGAATCCTGTAAAGTAGTAGCAATCTCAGGATGGAAATCCTACCAAAATATCAGCTAAAGGGTAAGTCATTATGCCATACGAATTTTCAAGTGATTAAGCATTCAGTCCAAACATTGGTAAGTAGAAGAGAGGCACCAACATTGCAAATCAGTTACAAAACCATCAAGAAAGCAAATACACCCTCAACACACTCTTCAACACAACTCATTCTCTTTTTTGTTTTAAAGAGAAGAAAATAATCACATACAAGGTGCACATAGGCACAAACCAACAAGGCACATAGGCAAAAACTAGTAAGATGCACATGGGCACAAACTAATGGAATTTTTACATGAAATAGATAGTTTCCAAGTTCAAGGTATTTTATAGCAATCCGCGTTTCAACTTGGGCCATTATTTACAATATATAACATAGACCTAGAGTTTCATATTGCATAAGGCAGTCAACTTAGGAGGACATCACTATTCAAAGAACCAATAATAGAGATGATGGTGACTTTTATTTTGAGCATAAGAGAGAGTTCTCTTAAGCATCGCTCTAAGACACCACAAATTGAGAAATCCTTTAAAACCACATAAATATGTGTAGTGAAAACTAGAATATATGATTAATCTACTAATGCCCAAACATGTCAACATATTTTGACAAATTTTTAACACATTCAAAAAATTGAACTTGAGTTAGATGCCTTAAAACCACTTGGTTATCCTGTTCAAGTGTGAATGAAACCAAAGAACATGAATATTGCTATCATTAACCAGTAGGCCAAGACCTATATCTTCTCAAATCAAATCCTCAATGAGTTCTTCATGGAATATCATGAGATCATACCTCCTAAATAAATGATCCATAAAGAGACTTGCATTGCCTAGCAAGCGAGGCCTAATGATAGGGATCCAAACACACTATTCAAGGTTTTTTTAAACTCCAGATGCATTATGGATAAATTATAAAGGAACTACTGAGATATGAAGTTGAATTTAAAATGAGTATACCTACTGAAGAGTTAATTTAATGATAATCATAGCCAGAGACATTTTCTAAAGCTAGGTAGATGCTCCATATGTGCACCTAGAGTCGTTTAAGCCAAGTTATTCAATGCCACCACCTCACACATTTTTTATCCATACCTAGAGTTTCTTGATCCTAGTTATATGATGTCACCATGTGAAATGAAGCAATGGTTAACTATACATGTTGAAAAAATTAATGAACCAACCTGTACCATCAAACTAGGCCACCACAATTGGCCATAAATATTTTTAATCCCACAATAATAGTGGTAAGGCTCATTACAGCCTATAATAGTTATGCTTTTTCCTTTATTAATGTAGGTGAAAGGGGGAAGAAGCATATAATATATTGAAGAATTGGAATATTTTGAAGAATATTTCCCTACCTATTTTTTGGCCTAGTGAGACTAATTTCTTGCAATTCAAGGCATCAATCAATATACTAGTATATGCTTATATATACTCATTGAAAAACATTTTTCAAGGATGATTCAATGGAAGTGAAATTATCAAGTTTTGTGAAGGTGTAACTGCTGGTCCAGGTCTAGGGCACATACATTTACCCAAGAAATGTAGTAGGATTTGAAAACTCGGTCACGAGAGCCTCGAGGAGCCGATTCTTAGGGCTCGAGGGTGTACTCTTCTCTTCTATGTAATTATGAATTAGAGGCCCGAGTCCTCTATAAAAACCCAGGCATTGTAATGGAAAAATGGGGGGAACTATCTACTAGAAAGCTGCTATAACTTGATGTCCTGCGATCAATACTAAAGAGCCTTGAGCTTCATTTCTCTCTTTTATGCTACCTTCTGTGCTTGTTTCTTCTATTTGTCCTCGTTTGTATGTTGGATGTTGAATCCTGTGTCCGGTGTGTGATCAGGGACTGTGTCCTGAAACTCATTCTAAAGGATACATAGGAGTTGAAAAGCGTCATATTGACTTTCTTTTATGCTGCCTGCCCCACTTGATTCTTTTGTCTCTCTTTGTTTGTAGACTGAGATGCTAAACTCTACATACGGTGTGCAATCGGGGACAGTACCCAGAAACTTGTTCGGGAGGATACATAGGAAGGTTAATACTATGTTTCTTTAGTTTATTCTTGGTGTTCATTGCTTCCATTCCAGTTGTCAGTTAGTGATCATGCTTCCTATTCTCTCCCACCTGAAATCATCAATCTCTCTTCCCTTACCCTTTTTATTTTATTTCTCTAACCCTAACCCCTTTATCTCTTTCTTGCACTCTTATCTTCAAAAACCCAAGTAGATTAGCATAGGAGCCGACATTCTCCAGAGATTGGCATGAGGGGCATATCTTCCCTTCGGCCTTTCAATGTTGGTCTAGGTCTAGGGCGCATACATTTACCCAAAATCCTTACCTAGGTAGATTTGGTGACCAACAGTAAGGATTTTGGGTAAATGTATGCGCCCTAGACTTGGACCAACATTGAAAGGCCGAAGGGAAGATATGCCCCTCGTGCCAATCTTCGGAGAAGGCCAGCTCCTATGCTAATCTACTTGGGTTTTTGAAGATAAGAGTGCAAGAAAGAGATAAAGGGGTTAGGGTTAGAGAAATAAAATAAAAAGGGTAAGGGAAGAGAGATTGATGATTTCAGGTGGGAGAGAACAGGAAGCACGATCACTAACTGACAACTAGAATGGAAGCAATGAACACCAAGAATAAACAAAAGAAACGTAGTATTAACCTTCCTATGTATCCTCCCGAACGAGTTTCAGGGTACTGTCCCCGATCACACATCGAACGCAGAGTTCAAAATCTCAGTCTACAAACGAAGAGAGACAAAAGAATCAAGCGAGGCAGGCAGCATAAAAGAAATTCAATATGATGCTTTTCAACTCCTATGTATCCTTCAGAATGATTTTTAGGACACAGTCCCCAATCACACACTGGACGTAGGATTCAACATCCAACATACAAATGAGGAGAGATAGAAGAAACAAGCACAAAAGGCAGCATAAAAGAGAGAAATGAAGCTCAAGGCTCTTTAGTATTGATTGTAGGACATCAAGTTATAGCAAATTTCTAGCAGATAGTATTTACCCAAAATCCTTACCTAGGCATACATTTACCCAAAAATAGGGCATCTCTTCCCTTAGTATTTGGAATATGCAAGCTTTGACCCAACAATGAACAATGTGGCTACTTGCAATCTCCATTAGGAGGTAGTCCAAGGAGAGCAGTCTCCAGCGGTAAGGCCTGAGAATGAGGAAGGCACCTTTCTGCACCCTTTTTGTATCCCAAGGGGCGAGACACAAGAACTCAGCCAGAATCCATTGAATGTGTCTTGAGAAGCAAAAGAGGAGGGAGAACTAGATACAGGAGCGCTCCTAGAAGGAGAGAGAAGAGAAGGGTCTGGAGGTGACTCTGGCCCAATAGATCAAGGCTAGAGGTTCTCCCACCCGAACGAGCTCGTTGCCCCGCGAGTCGTTAAGAAGGTTGACACTCTTGTCACATTACACAAGGGGTCTAAAGCAAAAAAAAAAAAAAATTGGGTAATCTCCTTCAAAGATTTTTACCCAAAGTAATGGTTGCAAGGAAGTGAAGGGCCAAACCAAAGTTCAAACAAAGGCACAAAAGAGCTTCGCACCCGAAGCATTTCCAACAACCACTTCGGGTAGAAATTTTGTGAAGTAATTTTCAAAAGCACAAGCTTCGGTAGGTGGTCCTCGCAAAGCACGAAGAAGGATAAGTACCTCGGGCCCAAGCACAGAAGATCAGCCCGAAGAAGAAGTTCGTTGTGAAGCATTTCCAAGTCCGGCCCAAGCTTCTCCGAACCGATTATATGTAGGACGAAGCATTTAAAGCACGTCTCGAGAAATGTGTCGACTACCACCTTGAAAATAGCTCGAAGTGGATGAATTTAAGGCAAAGGTGGCGGGACACATCTTGAGGTGACTCAGTTGGGAAAAGGGATCGCACCCGAGTATAAGATGTGCTTCCAATGCAAGGTGTAATCATTAGGGTGCGTAACTCCACATGCGATGTCGCCGGATAGCCAATCGGATGGCACAACAATTTCCTAGGCCGCTAGCATAGGTTTAATTATGGCAAGAGCCATAAATAGGGGTAGTCGCCCCTTAAGGCTATAAAATGTAGGCTTTAGCAAGGAAAAGGTTATTTGGAAGTGCAAAATTGAAGGCACATTGCTCGTCCACAAATTCTACTGCCACTCGTCAAGAAGCTCCCTGACGTCGAAACAGTCTGTGCTGCTGGTGTTGCTGCCATAATTATACAACATGGGGAAGAAAAGTTCTACCCAGAGAGGAAAGGAACAAAAAGTAACAGTTCTTGAAAAAGTGAAAGGTTCGAAGGAGGAAAAGTAGAGACCGAAGAAGGTCAACCCGAACCTTCGCCCAAAAAAATAGGTTGTGGAAGAAAGAGAGGAATCTGAAGATGAACAACTTATAGAGCCACCAGTTGATAGGTGGGGGAAAATTAAAGACACAGAACTCTCAAGAAGCATGGCCGAGCTCAGGTACACTATTGATTTTATGAAGAGCAGGCTCACGCCAGAAAACAAGAGAACCACCGCGCATTACTCCCAAATCTATTGGTATCTGACCCCTCCTATGCACCATTGCCCTGAGCTGATTTACGCCATCGCACAGAACTACCAACCAGCTTCCAGGAAAGTGCTAAATGCCACTGGCCATAAGTTGTTCTCTATCCTGAAGGAGGACGTGCAAGCAACTTTTGCGCCACAGCAGGGGCCATAGAAGGGATATATAGTTCATAGTGTCATTTTAAGTGAACAAATGGAGAGGTTCACCTCGAACAGCTATGTGTTGAAATTATTGCAAGAAAACCTCAAAAGTGGCCTCCCTTCAAGAAAACTACCCCAAATGCCCCTACCCTTGGAGGCCTTCAAGAACACGGACATCTTCTCCATCATTGCATGGGTGGCGGGCTTGTCAACTAATACTTCGGTATACCCTTGGCAGGTGTCTTTGGTCGAGTGTATTTCAAGAGGGGAGTTCTATGCTCCCGATGCTTCGAGGTCAAACACCAACCCAGTCTTCTTTGACTGGGTGGAATGGGTAGCCCAAAACCTGCACACGTGGCTTACCACGATGAAGACTTCTGGAGCGGAGCAACATTTTAGCCCATGTTCTTTTCTTGTCTGGTTATTCTTTTATCGCACATATCAAAATTTTCCCCATGTTGCGATTACATCAAAAGGTGAGGATGGAAATCCTCTGCCTGTATACCAGTGGACTCACCTCCTATTGAGGTCAGAGTCCTATTATTCTTTCAATCAGCAATTCTTGGGGCCTGCCATGCAATTGTTGACAGGGTCCAGCCCTCGGGTGCCCCTCAGTCTAAGAGACAGGGTGGTGCAGGCGAGAAAGGAGGATATTTTTCAACTCACACAGGGGCTCATGATACGCCTGTTTGGATTCGTGGGAAAGCCCTTCATGCTACCAGTTTTCCCATCCGAGTACCAGTTTGCACTAGAGGTTGCTCGACAGAGTGACGTGACCAATGAAGTTTACGACCACGGCCGAAAGTGGGCACACACTTGCGACTTTCCTTTTAGAATGGGAGTGATTGAAGTTTTTGCATTGAAGTAGAACATCATTCTAGAAGAAAAGCTTGCTAATTTTGGCCTGCTTTAGATTTCATAGAGGTGGCTTTATGATCCCATAGGGGTGATGAAAGATCACTTAAAATGTAAAAATTTTCATGTCTGCCCCCACCTCGAGATAATGGAGCAGAGGAACAATCCCAACGGGAGAGATTTGGAGTGGCATCTAGAGAAAGTGTGGACATTACCTCCCTAGCATGATTTTTATCCCATGGAGATAGAGTTCGATCCTGATCAGTACCCATTTCCAACTCCAGACTCCACATTCTAGAGGAAAGCCAAGGACGATCTAAAGGAAGAATTGAAGAACTGGGATGAGGAGCAGCTAAGAGATTGGTGGATAATGAGAGTCCATCGCCGAAAGATGAATTCTTACGAACTCTTGGCGATAGATAGGGACTTCATAATTGTCTACAAAACCAATGTCAAAATGTGGAAGCCCATATCCTTTGTCGACTTCATCCCTCTAGCTACTCCAGGATCAGGTGAGAGCCCAGGAAGGACCAATGATGCCTCGAGAATGTAGAAGGAAACTGAAGCTACACCAAGGGCGCTACCACAAAGGCCATCAGAGGACACAAGTGCCAAAAATTCAGAGCAACCATTGGAGAGGAAAAAGCAAAAAAGGCTAGAACAAGATCAAATGCCTTCGAGCCACCCGAAACAACCCCGCACAGGGCATCCGAACGCTCCTGCCGAATAGCCTGCACAAGTTCCAACCGAAACAAATATTAAGAGTAATGAGCCACCAAGTACCGAGACAGTCCCAAACTTAAATGCCATTAATATGGAGGAACTCCTCCAACCAGAAGGGGACCCCGAAGTGGAAGCATTGGAGGTCAAAAGTGCCGAAGCCTAGGATGAGCAGGAGCCGACTACGCAAGAAGTCCTCACGGCTACTCTGCCAGGAGGGCATGCAGGTACGCATTCTCTACCCTTAACTCTCACCTCTCACATATCCACCATGGCATCGATCAAATTTTTTTCTCACCATCCTCTGCAAGGTCAATCGCCCCTCCACATTGAGTCCACGGTCGTTCCAAGTTCACCTCGCGTTTTGCCTATCGACACTTCACCTGAGTCATCCAGCCAAGACAAAGCCATTGAAACTTCTTCGCTCACTCACGTCGCTGATCCTTTAGTCTAGAGCGAAGATAGCCCTCTAACGCCGAACCCCGTGGCCCACACCCCCATCATACAGGGCATTTCTATGCTTGCCAAAGCCCCAAAAACTCCCGTCCCTGAGCCTTCTGGCAAGGCATCCCCCATTAATTCATTATATTTGTTTACCCCCTCGATTGGAGATCCAGCCTTATTTGAGTTCCAATTGTCTACAATAAAAGAAATCGCTCTAGCCGAAAAGATCTCGCAGGCCTGCTAGAATACTGAGAAGATGCTGAAAGAGACAAGAAAGAAGAGAGGGCACTCATTAGCTCAAGTGGAAAAATGCACTGTCTTCAATTTGCAGGCCAGGAAGCTTCATAAGGTAAAGAAGATCCCCAAAGTCCAAAAACCTCTAGACAAAATGACTCCTACGGATTATGATTACCAAGACAAGTCTAAATATCTGGAGCATTTGAACGTGGATAATGAATTAGATTCCATGCACATCAGGATTGAAACCTTTTGAGCACATGCAAATATCGCAAACCAGCACAGATTCAAAGCAGAGAGTGCTAATATTAAGCTAGAGGAAGAGTTGGCGAGGATCTGGTCCAAGATGGTAGAAGCTGAAGAGCAGTGCAAGCTGATGAGGAAGGAAACACATGCCCTAAAATTGCAAATACAAAAGTTGGAATGTACAAGCTGAGAATAGAGAGCAAAGGCAGATCGAGAATGGTCTGAGAGCCAAGGATCTTGAAGGAAAAATCTTGCAGATGCAAAATTAGTTGAACGAAAAGGAAGGGTTAGGGCTGTGCGATAGGAGCAGAATCAAGGAAATTCACTTGCTTCTGCTAAAAAAATTCAAATCTCGGGCCTCCAGTGCCCTTTCAATTTTGGCCTTCATTGTTGAAGCCCGGAGCGCCACTGCCGAAGGAGGCCCAATCATCGATGAGATAACTTAGAAGGCTAGAAGCTGACTCAAGTTAGCTTTTGACATTCATAGCACCAAACATCAACAATTGCAGATCCTTGCAATGAGTCAGATAGCTATAGATTGGTCCACGGCCCAGACCATAGTTCGCGCTTTCTTCTCTAAGGTGCGAAAAACTCAAAAGGCAAAGAATCTCTTGGATGTTTTTGAGGACGAGCAACATACATCTTGGGGCTATTTTCAAGATCTCTCCTCCATGGGTTTCCTGAGCTTCACAAATAATGAAGGAAACCTCCTGACCAAGGAACAGATCAAGCCGATATGGCTTCAATTTGAGGGTGACGTCTCGGAGATAGATAGATGGGTAGAACCCATAACTGAAAGACAAGTCACTGATTTTCTTCTAAGATACTGTAAGATAGTGGCCTACCTGAATGATCTATATACCAGAGCCTAGAATGCTGACATCGGGCAGATTGATCGGTTCTGTATTTTTATTAAGGCACTGCAAGATCAAGAACCTTTCTCAAAAAGTGCCTACTCTCAGGTTCTCCGAATGATGAAGAAAATCTGCGAGCGTCTTGCCTAGTCACCGCTGCAGGAAGCTGCTCCAGAAGAGGCCGCACTAGAGGAGGAGGGCGAAGAAGAAGAGGGAGTAGAAGAAGAAGAAGAACCAGCTGCCGAGGCGCTCCCAGAAGAAAAAGAAGGTGAGAAAGAAGGAGGAGAAGGATTGGGAAAAACTCCGACCCAATGGATCAATACTAAGGGTCCTCCCACCAAGATGAGATCGTTGCCTCGTAAGCCGCCAAGAATGTTGACAATTTTGTCACATTTCTCAAGGGGTAAAAAAAGAAACCGAATTTTGTTAAAATTTTGTAAAGTTTTTCTTTGTTGTCTTTTTATTTTGAAGTCGCAACAATTTTGGCTTTCAAAGCCACCCCTTTGTATAAAAAGTAGAAAGAGAAAAATCTTCACTACCGAACAAGATAGAGAAAAGAGCTTCGCCAAAAAAATGAAATCGTTTTTCATCCGAAGTATTTCCAGTGCTACTTTGGGTGAAAATTTTGCGAAGTAGTTTTGCCAAAGAAAGAGCTTCACAGCCGAAGCGCTTCCAGCATTGCTTCGGGTAGGAATTGTGTGAAGTTGTTTTGCCGAATAAAAATGCAAAGGGCCGATAAAGAGAGCTTCAGGCCTGAAACATTTAAAATTCCTACCTCGAGCGAAAATCATCCGAAGAGGCAACTTTGCCGAAGAAGAAAAGTCGAGGCTATGATTCAAGTTTGAGCAAGGTGGAAGGACTTCGGGCCCGAACCATTTTTGGTAAACACTTCGGCTAGGAAACCAACGAAGCAAAATCCAAGAGAACATTGAAGATTACTTCGCCAAAAAGTTGTCGAAACATCTACTTCGGGCCTCCTCACACCTGAAAAATTTCTACTTCGACGAAAAACCTAGCGAAGCATTCACTTCGGCTAGTTTTCGCTCGAAGCATTTTCAACCGAAGTTCTGGCAGCCAAGAGAAATGAAGCATTTTGAAGGCAGGAATGTGTTTCGGCCAAAATCTCTCCGAACCACAATTTTGAGGAGGATCGCAGGGAAGTATTTCTCCAAGGCATTAGCGAAGTAGTTTTGTCAGTGAAGCAGTAAGGACGAAGAAGACCATTTTGCAAAGGAGATATGCTTCGACACAAACCATCCCCGAAGCAGTTTTGCAAAGCTCAATTTTGCGAAGTACTAACCTAAGAGGAGTTTTGCTTCGACCCAGAATCATTACGAAGAGAAGTTATGAATGAAAACTTAGTGAAGCACTTCACGGGCACGCGTTCCAAGCTGGGTATTTTCCCAAGGCGATCAAGTGTCTCATAAATGCGATTTTTCGTGCCCAGAAAGCCCGTTGATCATTTTTGGCAATCTAAAACGAAGTATCAGGCCATGATGGAGAACCCGACGAACATGGCGACCAATCGAGCACTGCAGCCAGAGACCAAGGACGTCCAAACGGCTCATCAATGCACCTTTCCATGGTTGACCCAGTCACAGTTGCCAATTTTGGTAACAGATTTGAAAGCTCAATCACGAGAGCCAAGGAAGGCCAAATTCTCAGAGCTCGAGGGCGTACTCTTATTTGCTATGTAATTATGATTCAGAGTCCTGGGTCCTCTATAAAAACCCAGGCATTATAATGGAAAAGGTGGGGGGAAGTATCTGCTAGAAAGCTGCTATAACTTGATGTCCTGCGATCAATACTAAAGAGCCTTGAGCTTCATTTCTATCTTTTATGCTACCTTCTGTGCTTGATTATTTTATCTCTCCTTGTTTGTATGTTGGATGTTGAATCTTGCGTCCGATGTGTGATCGGGGACTGTGTCCTGAAACTCGTTTTGAAGTATACATAGGAGTTGAAAAGCATCATATTGACTTTCTTTTATGTTGCCTGCCTCACTTGATTCTTTTGTCTCTCTTTGTTTGTAGACTGAGATGCTGAACTCTACATCCGATGTGCAATCGGGGACAGTACCCTGAAACTTGTTTGAGAGGATACATAGGAAGGTTAATGTTGCATTTCTTTTATTTATTCTTGGTGTTCATTGCTTCCATTCTAGTTGTTAGTTAGTGATCGTGCTTCCTGTTCTCTCCACCTAAAATCATCAATCTCTCTTCCCTTACCATTTTTATTTTATTTCTCTAACCCTAACCCATTTATCTCTTTCCTGTAGTCTTATCTTCAAAAACCCAAGTAGATTAGCATAGGAGTTGGCCTTTCTCTAGAGATTGGCACGAGGGGCATCTCTTCCCTTCGGCCTTTCAATGTTTATCCAGGTCTAGGGTGCATACATTTACAAAAATATTTACCTAGGCGGATTTTGTGACCAACAGTTTCTGGCACGCACGGGGGGAACTATCTTCTAGAAAATTGTTGTAACTTGATGTCTTGCGATCAATACTAAAGAGCCTTGAGCTTCATTTCTCTCTTTTATGCTACCTTTTGTGCTTGTTTCTTCTATCTCTCCTCGTTTGTATGTTGGATGCTGAATCCTGCATCCGGTGTGTGATCGGGAACTGTGTCTTGAAACTCGTTCTAAAGGATACATAGGAGTGAAAAAGCATCATATTGACTTTCTTTTATGCTGCCTGCCTCACTTGATTCTTTTGTCTCTCTTCATTTGTAGACTGAGATGTTGAACTCTGCATTTGGTGTGTGATTGAGGACAGTACCTTGAAACTCAATTGGGAGGATACATAGGAAGGTTAATACTACGTTTCTTTTGTTTATTCTTGGTGTTCATTGCTTCCATTCCAATTTTCAATTAGTGATCGTGCTTCTCATTCTCTCCCACTTGAAATAATCAATCTCTCTTCCCTTACCCTTTTTATTTTATTTCTCTAACCCTAACCCCTTTATCTCTTTCCTGCACTCTTATCTTCAAAAACCCAAGTAGATTAGTATAGGAGCCGACCTTTCTCCGGAGATTGGCATGAGGGGCATCTCTTCCCTTCGGCCTTTCAATGTTGGTCCAGCTCTAGGGGCATCTCTTCCCAGCTGGAGGATTCACAGAAGCAGGGCAAATTGCTCAAAAGGGAAACACATGCCCTCAAACAGCAAATTCTACAATTGCAGACTTCAGTCGAGCAACAAGCACAAAAATAGGCCAAGAGCTAAAGGCCAAAGAGCTCGAGAGAAAGATCTTGTAGTCCTAGTAATAATTATACCAAAAGGCGAATTTGGAGCTGTTCGACAAAGGTAGGATCAAGGAAATCCACTCTCACCTACTCAAGGGTTTCAGATCTCGAGCCGCCAACACCCTATCGATTTTAATTTATGTCACCAAAGCTCAGCACACCATCTCTAATAAGGGACCAATGGTGGATGAGGTGATTCAAAAAATTAAGAAGTGACTCAAGCTCACATTTGAGGTCCAAAGCATCAAATATCAAGACCTACAGGTCACTGCTATGAGTCAAACGGCTAGGGATTGGTCTACTGCCCAAGCCACTGTTCGTGCTTTATTTTCCAAGGTGAAGAAAGCGCAAAATGCGAAAGACCACCTTGATATATTTGAGCAGGAGCAGTGCACTTCAATGAGTTACTTTGAAGACCTTTCTTCTTTGGGTTTCCTGAGTTTCACGGATCATGATGGGAACCTTCTCACTAGGGAAGAACTAAAGCCGGTGTGGCTCCATTTTGAAAGTGACATCTCTAAAATTGATGAGTGGGAAGAATCGGTCATGGAGGGACAGGTCACGGACTTCATCCTGAGGCACTGCAAAATCATGACTTGCCTGAATGACCTAGGTGCAAGGATCAAGCACGCCGACATAGGGAAAATTGACTGATTCTATGTTCTGGTCAAGGCGCTCGAAGACCAAGAACCATTTCAAAAAGGGGTCTGGGCTCATGTCTGCTGAACTATAAAGAAAATCCGTGACCGCATTATCCCATCACCGTAGCAAGAGGCCACACCAATAGATGAAGGAGCAGAGGAGGAAGAAGAAGTAGAAGGAGAGGGAGAACAAGAACCAACTACAGAGGCACTCCCAGAGGAAGAAGGAGGAGAAGGATTAGGAAAAGACTCTGGCCCAATGGATCAAAGTTAAAGGGTCCTCCCACCGAGACGAGCTCGTTGTCCCATGAGCCCCCAAGAATGTCGACAATTTTGTCACATTTCTCAAGGGGTAGAAAAGAAACAAGTTTTGTACAGTGTTGTGTAAATTTTTTGCTTTGTTATTTTTATTTTGAAAAGTTGCAGCAATTTTGGCTTTCAAAGCCACCCCTTTGTATAAAAAGTAGAAATTTAAAAAGCTTCGCTACCGAACAAGCTAGAGAAAAGAGCTTCGCCAAAAAAAATGAAACCACTTCTCACCCGAAGTATTTCCAGCGCTACTTCGGGTGAAAATTTTGTGAAGTAGTTTTGACGAAGAAAGAGCTTCGCACCCGAAGCGCCTCTAGCATTGCTTCGGGTAGGATTTGTTGCGAAGTAGTTTTGCCAAAGAAAAATGCAAGAGGACCGATGAAAAGGGCTTCGGGCCCGAAACATTTCAAAACACTACTTTGGGCAGAAATCATCCGAAGTGGCATTCAGGAGAGCAACTTTGTCGAAGGAGAAAAGTCTAGGCCACGATTCAAGTTTGACCAAGGTAAAAGGACTTCGGGCCCGAAGCATTTCCAACAACTACTTCGGCTAGAGGACCAGTGAAGCAGAACCCGAAGAAGCATTGAAGAATCCTTCGCCAGAAAATTATCGAAACATCTACTTCGGGCCTCTTCAATGTCGAACCATTTCTGCTTCGACGAAAACCATAACGAAGTATTCACTTTGGCTAACTTTTGCCCGAACCATTTCTACTTCGGTGAAAAATCTAGAGAAGCATTCACTTTGACGAGTTTTCACCCAAAGCATTTTCGATCGAAGTTCTGGCAGCCAAGAGAAGCAAAGCATTTTGAAGGCAGGAATGTGTTTCAGCCAAAATCTCTCCAAACCACAATTTTGAAAGATCGCAACGAAGCATTTCTCCAAGGCATCAACAAAGCAGTTTTGTCACCGAAGCGACAAGGATGAAGAAGACCATTTTGCGAAGGAGATATGCTTCGGCACAAACCATCCCCGAAGCAGCTTTGCGAAGCTCAGTTTTGCGAAGTATAATCCAAGGAGGAGTTTTGCTTTTGCCAATGCTTGAAGAAACTGTTGGTCATCAAATCTGCCTAGGTAAGGATTTTGGGTAAATGTATGTGCCCTAGACTTGGACCAACATTGAAAGGCCGAAGGGAAGAGATGCCCCTTGTGCCAATCTCTAGAGAAGGCCAGCTCCTATGCTAATATACTTGGGTTTTTGAAGATAAGAGTGTAGGAAAGAGATAAAGGGGTTAGGGTTAGAGAAATAAAATAAAAGGGTAAGGGAAGAGATATTGATGATTTTAGGTGGGAGAGAACAGGAAGCACGATCACTAAATGACAACTAGAATGGAAGCAATGAACACCAAGAATAAACAAAATAAACGTAGTATTAACCTTCTTATGTATCCTCCCGAACGAGTTTCAGGGCACTATCCCCGATCGCACATTGGATGTAGAGTTTAGCATCTCAGCATACAAACGAAGAGAGACAAAAGAATCAAGCAAGGCAGGTAGCATAAAAGAAAGGCAATATGACGCTTTTCAACTCCTATGTATCCTTTAGAATGAGTTTCAGGACACAGTCCCTGATCACACATCGAACACAAGATTCAGCATCCAACATACAAACGAGGAAAGATAAAAGAATCAAGCATAGAAGGCAGCATAAAAGAGAGAAATGAAGCTCAAGGCTCTTTAGTATTGATCGTAGGACATCAAGTTACAACAACTTTCTAGTAGATAGTTCCCCCCACATTTTCCATTACAATGCTTGGGTTTTTATAGAGGACCCGGGCCTTTGAATCATAATTACATAGCAAAGAAGAGTACACCCTCGAGCTTCGAGAATTCGGCCTTCCTCGGCTCTCATGACTGATCTTTCAAATCTATTACCAAAACTGGCAACTGTGACCAGGTCAACCATGGAAAGGTGCATTGATGAGCCATCTAGACGTCCTTGGTCTTCGGATGCAGTGCTCGAGTGGTCGCCATGTTCGCCAAGCTCTCCATCATGGCCTGATACTTCGTTTCGGATTGCCAAAAATGATCAGCGGGCTTGCTAGGCATGAAAAATCACATTTATGAGGCACTTGATCACCTTGGGAAAATACCTAGCTTGTAATGCGTGCCCATGAAGTGCTTCGCTAAGTTTTCATTCACAACTTCGCTTCGTAATGATTCTGGGCCAAAGCAAAACTCCTCTTAGGTTAGTACTTCGCAAAACTGCTTCGGGGATGGTTTGTGCCGAAGCATATCTCCTTTGCAAAATGGTCTTCTTCGTCCTTGTCGCTTCATTGACAAAACTGCTTCGTTGATGCCTTGGAGAAATACTTCACTGCGATCCTCATCAAAATTTTGGTTCGGAGAGATTTCGGCCGAAACACATTCCTGCCTTCAAAATGCTTTGTTTCTCTTGGCTGCCAGAACTTCGGTTGAAAATGCTTCGGGCGAAAACTAGCTATCTTACAGTATCTTAGAAGAAAATCAGTGACTTGTCTTTCAGTTATGGGTTCTACCCATCTGTCTATCTCTGAGAAGTCACCCTCAAATTGAAGCCATATCGGCTTGATTTGTTCCTTGATCAGGAGGTTTCCTTCATTATCTGTGAAGCTCGAGAAACCCATGGAGGAGAGATCTTGAATATAGCCCCAGGATGTACGTTGCTCATCCTTGAAAACATCCAGGAGATTCTTTGCCTTTTGAGTTTTTTGCACCTTGGAGAAGAAGGCACGAACTGTGGCCTGGGCCATGGACCAATCTCTAGCTATCTGACTCATTGTAGGGATCTGCAATTGTTGATGTTTGGCGCTATGAACATTGAAAGCTAACTTGAGTCGGCTTCTGGCCTTATGAGTTATCTCATCGATGATTGGGCCTCCTTTGGCAGCGGCACTCTGGGATTCAATAATGAAGGCCAAAATTGAAAGGGCACTGGAGGCCCGAGATCTAAAATTTTTTAGCAAAAGCGAGCGGATTTCCTTGATTCTGCTCCTGTCGCATAGCCCTAACCCTTCCTTTTTGTTCAGCTGATTTTGCATCTGCAAGATTTTTCCTTCAAGCTCCTTGGCTCTCAGATCATTCTCGATCTGCCTTTGCTCTCTATTCTCAGCTGTACATTCCAACTTTTGTATTTGCAATTTTAGGGTGTGTGTTTCCTTCCTCATCAGCTTGCACTGCTCTTCAGCTTCTACCAGCTTGGACCGAATCCTTGCCAACTCTTCCTCTAGCTTAATATTAGCGCTCTCTGCTTTGAATCTATGTTGGTTTGCGATATTTGCATGTGCTCAAAAGGTTTCAATCCCGATGTGCATGGAAGCTGATTCATTGTCCATGTTCAAATGCTCCAGATCTTTAGACTTGTCTTGGTAATCATAATCTGCGAGAGTCATTTCATCCAGAGGCTTATGGACTTTGGGGATCTTCTTTACCTTATGAAGCTTCTCGGCCTGCAAATCAAAGACAGCACATTTTTCCACTTGAGCCAATGAGCGCCCTCTCTTCTTCCTTACCTCTTTCAGCATCTTCTCAGTATTTTGGCGGGCCTGCAAGAGATTTTCGGCTAGAGTAGTTTCTTTTATTGTAGACAATTGGAACTCAAATAAGGCTGGATCTCCAGTCGAGGGGGTAAACAAATATAATGAATTAATGGGGGATGCCTCGCCAGAAGGCTCAGCGACGGGAGTGGCTGGGGCTTCGGCGAGCGTGAAAATGCCCTGTATGATGGGGGTGTGGGCCACAGGGTTTGGTGTTAGAGGGCTATCTTCGCTCTGGACTAAAGGATCAGTGACGTGAGTGAGCGAAGAAGTTTCAACAACTTTGTCTTGGCTGGATGACCCAAGTGAAGTGTGGATAGGCAAAGCGCGAGGTGAACTTGGAACAGTCGTGGAATCAACGTGGAGGGGCGATTGACCTTGCAGGGGATGGTGAGAAAAAAATTTAGTTGGGGCCATGGTGGATATGTGAGAGGTGAAAGTTAAGGGTAGATAACGTGTACCTACGTGCCCTCCTAGCAGAGCAACCGTGATGATTTCTTGCGTAGTCGGCTCCTGCTCATCTTGGGATTCGGCACTTTCGACCTCCAACGCTTCCACTTTGGGGTCCCCTTCTGATTGGAGGAGTTCCTCCATATTAATGATGTCTAAGTCTGGGACCGTCTCGATACTTGGTGGCTCCTTACTCTCAATATTTGTTTCAGCTGGAACTAGTGCAGGCTGTTCGACAGGAGCGTTCGGATGCCCTGTGCGGGGTTGTTTCGGGTGGCTCGGAGGCATTTGATCTTGTTCTGGCCTTTTTCACTTTTTCCTCTCCAATGGTTGCTCTGACTCTTCGACACTTGTGTCCTCTGATGGCCTTTGTGGTAGCGCCCTTGGTGCAGCTTCAGTTTCCTTCTGCCTTCTCGAGGCATCATTGGTCCTTCCTGGGCTCTCACCTGATCCTGGAGTAGCTGGAGGGATAAAGTCGACGAAGGATATGGGCTTCCACATTCTGACATTGGTTTCGTAGACAATTGCGAAGTCCCTATCTGTCACCAAGAGTCCGTAAGAATTCATATTTCGGTGATGGACTCTCATTATCCACCAATATCTTAGCTGCTCCTCATCCCAGTTCTTCAATTCTTCCTTCAGATCGTCCTTGGCTTTCCTCTAGAATGTGGAGTCTAGAGTTGGAAATGGGTACTGATCAGGATCGAACTCTATCTCCATGGGATAAAAATCATGCCAGGGAGGTAATGTCCGCACTTTCTCTAGATGCCACTCCAGATCTCTCCCATTGGGTTTGTTCCTCTGCTCCATTATATCGGGGTGGGGGCAGACATGAAAATTTTTACATTTTAAGTGATCTTTCATCACCCCTATGGGATCATAAAGCCACCTCTACAGAATATGAAGCAGGCCAAAATTAGTAAGCTTTTCTTCCAGAATGATGTTCTGCTTCAATGCAAAAACTTCAATCACTCCCATTCTAAAAGGAAAGTCACAAGTGTGTGCCCACTTTCGGCCATGGCCGTAAACTTCATTGGTCGCGTCGCTCTGCCGAGCGACCTCTAGTGCGAACTGGTACTCGGATGGGAAAACCAACAGCAGGAAGGGATTTCCCATGAAGCCGAACAGGCGTATCACGAGCCCCTATGTGAGTTGAAAAATATCCCCCTTTCTCGCCTACACCACCTTGTCTCTTAGACTGAGGGGCACCCGAGGGCTGGACCCTATCAACAATTGCATGGCAGGCCCCAAGAATTGTTGATTGAAAGAATAATAGGACTCTGACCTCAATAGGAGGTGAGTCCACTGGTATATAGGTAGAGGATTTCCATCCTCGCCTTTTGATGTAATCGCAACATGGGGAAAATTTTGATATGTGTGATAAAAGAATAACCAGACAAGAAAAGAACATGGGCTAAAATGCTGCTCCGCTCCAGAAGTCTTCATCGTGGTAAGCCGCGTGTGTAGGTTTTGGGCTACCCATTCTGCCCAGTCAAAGAATACCGGGTTGGTGTTTGACCTCGAAGCATCGGGAGCATAGAACTCCCCTGTGGAAATACACTCGACCAAAGACACCTACCAAGGGTATACCGAAGTATCGGTTGACAAGCCCACCACCCATGCAATGATGGAGAAGATGTCTGTGTTCTTGAAGGCCTCCAAGGGTAGGGGAATTTGGGGTAGTTTGCCTGAAGGGAGCCCGCTTTTGAGGTTTTCTTGCAAGAATTTCAACACATAGTTGTTCGAGGTGAACCTCTCCATTTGTTCGCTTAAAATGACACTGTGAACTGTATATCCCTTCGACGGCCCCTGCTGTGGCGCAAAAGCTACTTGCACGTCCTCCTTCAGGATAGAGAACAACTTATGGCCAATGGCATTCAACACTTGCCTGGAAGCTGGTTGGTAGTTCTATGCGATGGCGTAAATCAGCTCAGGGCAATGGTGCACAGGAGGGGTCAGATACCAATAGATTTGGGAGTAATACGTGGTGGTTCTCTTGTTTTCTGGCATGAGCCTTCTCTTCATAAAATCAATAGTGTACCTGAGCTCGACCATGCTTCTTGAGAGTTTTGTGTCTTTAATTTTCCCCCACCTGTCAACTAGTGGCTCTACAAGTTGTTCATCTTTAGATTCCTCTCTTTCTTCCACAACCTATTTTTTTGGGCGGAGGTTCGGGTTGACCTTCTTCGGTCTCTGCTTTTTCTCCTCCGAACCTTTCACTTTTTTGGGAACTGTTACCTCTGGTTCCTTTCCTCTCTGGGTAGAACTTTTCTTCCCCATGTTGTATAATTATGGCAGCAACACCAGCAGCGCAGACTGTTTCGACGTCAGGGAGCTTCTCGACGAGTGGCAACAGAATTTGCAGACGAGCAATGTGCCTTCAATTTTGCACTTCCAAATAACCTTTTCCTTGCTAAAGCCTACATTTTATAGCCTTAAGGGGCGACTACCCCTATTTATGGCTCTTGCCATAATTAAACCTATGCTAGTGGCCTAGGAAATTGATGTGCCATCCGATTGGCTATCCGACAGCATCGCATGTGGAGTTACGTGCCCTAATGATTACACCTTGCATTGGAAGCACATATTGTACTCGGGTGCGAGCCCTTTTCCCAACTGAGTCGCCTCGGGACATGTCCCGCCACCTTTGCCTTAAATTCATTCACTTCGAGCTCTTTTCAAGGTGGTAGTCGACACATTTCTTGAGATGTGCTTTAAATGCTCCGTCCTACGTATAATCGGTTCGAAGAAGCTTGGGCTGGACTTGGAAATGCTTCATAGCGAACTTCTTCTTTGGGCTGATCTTCTACACTTCGGGCCTGAGGTACTTATCCTTCTTCATGCTTTGCGAGGACCACCTACCGAAGCTTGTGCTTTTGAAAATTACTTTACAAAATTTCTACCCGAAGTGGTTGCTGGAAATGCTTCGGGTGCGAAGCTCTTTTGTGCCTTTGTTTGAACTTTGGTTTGGCCCTTCACTTCCTTGCAACCATTACTTTGGGTAAAAATCTTTGAAGGAGATTACCCAATTTTTTTTTTTTTTGCTTTACACCCCTTGTGTAATGTGACAAGAGTGTCAACCTTCTTAACGGCTCGTGGGGCAACGAGCTCGTTTGGGTGGGAGAACCTCTAGCCTTGATCTATTGGGCCAGAGTCACCTCCAGACCCTTCTCTTCTCTCTCCTTCTAGGAGCGCTCCTGTATCTGGTTCTCCCTCCTCTTCTGCTTCTCGAGACACATTCAATGGATTCTGGCTGAGTTCTTGTGTCTCGCCCCTTGGGATACAAAAAGGGCACAAAAAGGTGCCTTCCTCATTCTCAGGCCTTACCGCTGGAGACTGCTCTCCTTGGACTACCTCCTGATGGAAATTGCAAGCAGCCACATTGTTCATTGTTGGGTCAAAGCTTGCATATTCCCATTGCTGTTCTTGGGAAAAA
The DNA here is from genome assembly GCA_028583015.1 of Wollemia nobilis. Taxonomy (NCBI): domain Eukaryota; kingdom Viridiplantae; phylum Streptophyta; class Pinopsida; order Araucariales; family Araucariaceae; genus Wollemia; species Wollemia nobilis. The sequence goes on from JAQPPZ010000741.1 coordinate 2,334,599, forward strand.
TTTCCTTCTTGAGCTCCGCATGACTGCATCTCAAACCTACACTCAGTACGAGGAGTCTGCCATGATGAATACTACGCAGGATGGCCAGGAGCAAGTGAACAGCTGATGGGTTTTCTCCCCACTGCCACTTTCCAGATAGGAACAAGAGTTGTTCTGCTCGTATTGCTTCCTCAAATATCTGAGGAAACCTTCATTCACCTGATTGTAGTAAGAGAAGGCGTATATCCAGGTGAAAGGCACGAACATAGAAGAGGTGAGCTTGGGCATGCGTCGGTTGGATCTCCACTGGAATGCTCTTCCAACTTCTACAAAATCGAACATTGAAATCCATGATGCTCTCTAGAGGTGCTCTCATGATAGCAAATAGATCCATCAAAAGCTGGGAGGGATCTTGAGAGCCGTTGAATGTCTTGATCAATGCTTCGGCTAAATCGCTCCACGAGCAGATGCTTTCATACTCGAGTAATCTGAACCACCGCATCGCTTCTCCTTCCAGAGACATGACTAGAAGTCTAACCATGACATCTTCATGGATTATGTTGTGGAGGTTTGCCAATGCTTCAACATCTTCAAGGTGCCTTTGGGCCATTCCTTTAGTGCCATCGTATTTTGCCAATGTATGCAAGGCTCCTCTAGGAATTTTATGATAACCCTGAAGATTCAGAGGGGAATGGGCATTCCAACTAGGATAACATGCTTTTTCCATTATGGCAGTGGCCTTGATTTTCTAGGACATTTTCTTTCAGCCTAAAAGGCACCTTCGATGAAGGAATTTGGGCTTTCAGCTCAGTTAGAGTCGCCAGGTGATTTTGACAGATGGGGGCAAGCCAGAGATTCACCGACTCGGACTTCCTTAAAACATGGGGGTTTTTGCCATGAAGGCACAAATTTGGATACTGGTCTTTATGACTTAGAGATTTTTGGGTAAACAGAGTCACCAGATGCTAAGAGTCTTTCAGTAATGAGGGCATCAGTCCTCACTACCACTAGTCAGGTGAGACTGACCGGGTCACATCGAGAACTAATTAGAACTATTGGCCCCGGTGAAGACGGGTTTGCGTTAAAAATATGGGACCTTAACTGGTTATGGATCTTTCTAAGACGAACACAATCGGTCCCACCGAGCGTGCCATAAACTGTTGGTCATCAAATCTGCCTAGGTAAGGATTTTGGGTAAATGTATGCGCCCTAGACCTGGACCAACATTGAAAGGCCGAAGGGAAGAGATGCCCCTCATGCCAATATCTAGAGAAAGGCCGGCTCCTATGCTAAACTACTTGGGTTTTTGAAGATAAGAGTGCAAGAAAGAGATAAAAGGAGTTAGGGTTAGAGAAATAAAATAAAATGGGGTAAGGGAAGAGAGATTGATGATTTCAGGTGGGAGAGAACAGGAAGCACGATCACTAACTAACAACTAGAATGGAAGCAATGAACACCAAGAATAAACAAAAGAAATGTAGTATTAACCTTCCTATGTATCCTCCCGAACGAGTTTCAGGGTACTGTCCCCGATCGCACACCAAACGCAGAGTTCAGCATCTCAGTCTACAAAAAGAGAGACAAAAGAATCAAGCAAGGCAGGTAGCATAAAATAAAGTCAATATGACACTTTTTCACTCCTATGTATCCTTCAAAATGAGTTTTAGGACACAGTCCCCGATCACACACCGGACGCAGGATTCAGCATCCAACATACAAACGAGGAGAGATAAAATCAAGCACAGAAGGCAACATAAAAGAGAGAAATGAAGCTCAAGGCTCTTTAGTATTGATCGTAGGACATCAAGTTACAGCAGCTTTCTAGCAGATAGTTCCCCCCACATTTTCCATTACAATTCCTAGGTTTTTATAGAGGACCCGGGCATCTGAATCATAATTACATAGCAAAGAAGAGTATGCCCTTGAGCTCTAAGAATTCGGCCTTCCTCGGCTCTCGCGACTGAGCTTTCAAATCTGTTACCAAAACTGGCAACTGTGACCGGGTCAACCATGGAAAGGTGCATTGATGAGCCGTCTGGACGTCCTTGGTCTCCGGGTGCAGTGCTCGAGTGGCTGCCATGTTCGTCGGGCTCTCCATCATGGCCTGATACTTCATTTTGGATTGCCAAAAATGATCAATGGGCTTGTTGGGCACGAAAAATTGCATTTATGAGGCACTTGATCGCCTTGGGAAAATACCCGACTTGGAACGCATGCCCGTGAAGCGCTTCGCTAAGTTTTCATTCACAACTTCGCTTCGCAATGATTCTGGGCTGAAGCAAAACTCCTCTTAGGTTAGTACTTCATAAAATTGAGCTTCGCAAAACTGCTTCGGGGGTGGTGTGTGCCGAAGCATATCTCCTTCGCAAAATGGTCTTCTTCGTCCTTGCCACTTTGTTGACAAAATTGCTTCGCTGATTCCTTGGAGAAATACTTCGCTGTGATCCTCCTCAAAATTGTGGTTCGGAGAGATTTCGACCGAAACACATTCCTGCCTTCAAAATGCTTTGTTTCTCTTGGCTGCCAGAACTTCGGTTGAAAATGCTTCGGGCGAAAACTAGCCGAAGTGAATGCTTCACTAGGTTTTCCGCTGAAGTAGAAATGGTTCGGGTGTGAGGAGGCCCGAAGTAGATGTTTCGGCAACTTTCTGGTGAAGAAATCTTCAATGTTCTCTTGGATTTTGCTTCACTGGTTTCCTAGCCGAAGTGTTTACCGAAAATGGTTCAGGCCCAAGAATCGTGGCCTCGAATTTTCTTCTTTGGTGAAGTTGCCTCTTCATATGATTTTCGCCAGAGGTAGGAATTTGAAATGTTTCGGGCCTGAAGCTCTCTTTATCAGCCTTTGCATTTTTATTTGGAAAAATGACTTCGCACAATTCCTACCCAAAGCAATGTTGGAAGCGCTTTGGGTGCGAAGCTCTTTCTTCGGGAAAACTACTTCACAAAATTTTCACCCGAAGTAGCGCTGGAAATACTTTGGGTGAGAAGCGGTTTCATTTTTTTTGGCGAAGCTCTTTTCTCTAGCTTGTTCGGTAGCGAAGCTTTTTCTCTTTCTACTTTTTATACAAAGGGGTGGCTTTGAAAGCCAAAATTGCTGCGACTTCAAAATAAAAAGACAACAAAGAAAAACTTTACAAAATCTATACAAAATTCGGTTTCTTTTTCTACCCCTTGAGAAATGTGACAAAATTGTCAACATTCTTAGTATGCTTGACGAAGTCACCAAATTTGCCTAGGTAAGGATTTTGGGTAAATGTATGCACCCTAGACCTGGACCAATATTGAAAGGCTGAAGGGAAGAGATGCCCCTCATGCCAATCTTTGGAGAAGGCTGAATCCTATGGTAATCTACTTCGGTTTTTGAAGATAAGAGTGCAGGAAAGAGATAAAGGGGTTAGGGTTAGAGAAATAAAATAAAAAGGGTAAGGGAAGAGAGATTGATGATTTCAGGTGGGAGAGAACAGGAAGCACGATCACTAACTGACAACTAGAATGGAAGCAATGAACACCAAGAATAAATAAAATAAACGTAGTATTAACCTTCCTATGTATCCTCCCAAACGAGTTTCAGGGTACTGTCCCCGATCGCACACCGGACGCAGAGTTCAGCATCTCAGTCTACAAACGAAGAGACAAAAGAATCAAGTGAGGCAAACAACATAAAAGAAATTCAATATGACGCTTTTCAACTCATATGTATCCTTCAGAACGAGTTTCAAGACACAGTCCCCGATCACACATCGGACGCAGGATTCAACATCCAACATACAAACAAGGAGATAGAAGAAACAAGCATAGAAGGTAGTATAAAAGAGAGAAATGAAGCTCAAGGCTCTTTAGTATTGATCGTAGGACATCAAGTTACAACAGCTTTCTAGCAGATAGTTCCCCCCATTTTTCCATTACAATGCCTAGGTTTTTATAGAGGACCCGGGCCTCTGAATCATAATTACATAGCAAATAAGAGTACGCCCTCGAGCTCTAAGAATTCAGCCTTCCTTGGCTCTCGCAACTGAGCTTTCAAATCTATTACCAAAATTGGCAACTGTGACGGGGTCAACCATGGAAAGGTGCATTGATTAGCCATCTAGACGTCCTTGGTCTCTGGGTGCAGTGCTCGAGTGGCTACCATGCTTGTCGGGTTCTCCATCATGGCTTGATACTTCACTTCTGATTGCCAAAAATGAGCAGCAGGCTTGCTGGGCACAAAAAATTACATTTATGAGGCACTTGATCACCTCGGGAAGATACCCGGCTTGGAACGTGTGCCCGTGAAGCGCTTCGCTAAGTTTTCATTCACCACTTCACTTTGCAATGGTTCTGGGCCGAAGCAAAACTCCTCCTTGGATTATTCTTCACAAAACTGAGCTTCACAAAGCTGCTTCAGGGATGGTTTGTGCCGAAGCATATCTCCTTTGCAAAATGGTCTTCTTCGTCCTTGCTGCTTCGTTGACAAAACTGCTTCGCTGATGCCTTGGAGAAATGCTTCGCTGCGATCTTCTTTCAAAATTGTGGTTCGGAGAGATTTCGACCGAAACACATTCCTGCCTTCAAAATGCTTTGCTTCTCCTGGCTGCCAGAACTTCGGTCGAAAATGCTTCGGGTGAAAACTCGTCGAAGTGAATGCTTCGCTAGATTTTTCGTCGAAGTAGAAATGGTTCGGGAAAAAGTTAGCCGAAGTGAATACTTCGTTATGGTTTCCATCGAAGCAAAAATGGTTCGGGCATGAAGAGGCCTGAAGTAGATGTTTCAATAATTTTTTGGCGAAGGATTCTTCAATGCTTCTTCGGGTTTTGCTTCACTGGTCCTCTAGCCGAAGTTGTTGTTGGAAATGCTTCAGGCCCGAAGTCCTTTTACCTTGGTCAAACTTGAATCATGGCCTAGACTTTTCTCCTTTGGCAAAGTTGCTCTCCTGAATGCCGCTTCGGATGATTTCTGCCCGAAGCAGTGTTTTGAAATGTTTCAGGCCCGAAGCCCTTTTCATCGGTCATCTTGCATTTTTCTTCGACAAAACTACTTCGCAACAAATCATACCTGAAGCAATGCTGGAAGCGCTTCAGGTGCGAAGCTCTTTTTTCAAAAAAACTACTTCACAAAATTTTCACCCGAAGTAGCGCTGGAAATACTTCGGGTGCGAAGCGGTTTCATTTTTTTTTTGCGAAGCTCTTTTCTCTAGCTTGTTCGGTAGCGAAGCTTTTTCTCTTTCTACTTTTTATACAAAGGGGTGGCTTTGAAAGCCAAAATTGTTGCAACTTTTCAAAATAAAAATAACAAAGCAAAAACTTTACACAACACTATACAAAACTTGTTTCTTTTCTACCCCTTGAGAAATGTGACAAAATTGTCAACATTCTTGGCGACTCGCGGGGCAACGAGCTCGTCTCGGTGGGAGGACCCTTTAACTTTGATCCATTGGGCCAAAGTATTTTCTTGATCCTTCTCCTCCTTCTTCCTCTGGGAGTGCCTCTGCAGCTGGTTCTTGTTCTCCCTCTTCTTCTGCTTATTCTTCCTCCTCTGCTCCTTCATCTATTGGCGTGGCCTCCTGCTACAGTGATGGGATAAGATGGTCACGGATTTTCTTTATAGTTCGACAGACATGAGCCCAGACCCCTTTCTGAAATGGTTCTTGGTCTTCGAGCGCCTTGACCAGAACATAGAATCGATCAATATGCCCTATGTTGGTGTGCTTGATCCTTGCACCTAGGTCATTCAGGCAAGTCACGATTTTGCCGTGCCTCAGGATGAAGTCTGTGACCTGTCCCTCTATGAATGGTTCTTCCCACTCATCAATTTCAGAGACGTCACTTTCAAAATGGAGCCACGTCGGCTTTAGTTCTTCCCTGGTGAGAAGGTTCCCATAATCATCCATGAAACTCGGGAAACCCAAAGAAGAAACGTCTTCAAAGTAACTCATTGAAGTGCGCTGCTCCTACTCAAATATATCAAGGAGGTCTTTCGCATTTTGTGCTTTCTTCACCTTGGAAAAGAAAGCGCGAACAATGGCTTGGGCAGTAGACCAATCCCTAGCTGTTCAAATCATAGCAGTGACCTGTAGGTCTTGATATCTGATGCTTTGGACCTCAAAGGCGAGCTTGAGTTGCTTCTTAATTTTTTGAATCACCTTGTCCACCATTGGTCCCTTCTTAGTGATGGCGTGCTGATATTCGATGACATAAATTAAAATTGACAGGGCGCTGGCGGCCCAAGATCTGAAACCCTTAAGTAGGTTAGAGCGGATTTCCTTGATCCTACCTTTATCAAACAGCTCCAGATTCACCTTTTGGTATAATTTCTGCTGGGACTACAAGATCTTGCTCTCGAGCTCTTTGGCCTTTAGCTCATTTTTGGCCTATTTTTGTGCTTGTTGCTTGGCTGAAGTCTGCAATTGTAGAATTTGCTGTTTGAGGGCATGTGTTTCCCTTTTGAGCAATTTTCCCTGCTTCTATGAATCCTCTAGCTCAGAGCGAATCGTAGCCAACTCTTCTTCCAACTTGATGTTGGCATTTTCTGCTTCAAACCTGTGCTGGTTGGCAATGTTGGCATGTGCTCTAAAAGTTTTGACCCTGACATGCATGGATGCGGATTTGTCATCTATGTTTAAATGCTCCAGGTCCTTGGTCTTCTCTTGGTAGTCGTAGTCAGCTGGAGTCATTTCATCTAGAGGCTTTTGGACTTTAGGGACCTTCTTCACCTTATGCAACTTTCCACCCTTCAGGTCGAAAACTGCACATTTTTCAACTTGAGCCAAAGATTTCCCTCTTTTCTTTCTCGCCTCTTTTAACATCTTCTCAGTATTCTGTCGAGCTAAGAGTAGCTTTTCGGCTAGAGGGTGCTCCTTTATTGAATATAGGTCTGTTTCAGAGAAAGCCAAATCTCCAGCCAAAGGTGTAAACAAATATAAAGAACTAGCAGGGATAGGTTCGCCTGACGACTCGGGGACGGGTGTAGCAGGGGCTTTGGCGAGCGAGACTATACTTTGAGCTATGGAAGAGTGGGCTACGGGGCTTGGTGACTACGAAGTGGTTTTAGTGGGCTTATCTTGGTCAGACGACTCAAGAGGAGTGGGCTATGCAGGATTGGGCTGGCGATGGGTAGTTTTTGAGTGGGGGATTGACTCTATGGGGAAAGGAGAGACTGATGAGGGCTTCCACTCGGGACTGCCATGGATGTGTCAGAGACCGAAATGAAGGGAAGAGAGTGCGTACCTGCGTGCCCTCCTAGAAAAGTGGCTGTGAAAACTTCTTACGTGGTCAGCTCTTGTGTCTCTTGGGCCTCATCACTCTCAACCTCTACAACTTCTGCTCTAGGGTCCTTCTCTTATTGGAGGAGTTCCTCCACATCGATGATATCTATTTCGGGGACCGTTTCAGCACTTGGTGCCCCTGTGTCCTCAATGTTCACCTTATCTAGGCCCGAAGTACTTCTTCATCGTGTTGCCACTTTGCCTTTGAGGGTCACCAAAGTTTCTCCCTTTTGAAAACTACTTCGCAAAAATTCTGCCCGAAGTAGCTACTCAAAATACTTCGGGTGCGAAGCTCTTTTCATGCCTTCGTTCGGATTTTGGTTCGGCTTCCTTTCAGGTAACATGCTTCATAAGGAGCCCCTTCTAATCCACTTCGCAAGAATGCTGCCTGAAGTAGCTGCTAAAAATACTTCAGGTGCGAAGCTCTCCTTTTGAAAACTGCTTCGCAGAAATTTTGCCTTTGGTTACCTTCTTCACAGTGAACCCTTTTGTACTTGCTACTTCACATCAGAAGTCTCCGAAGAAGATTTGGAAGTGGTACTTGGCTTTGTGATCTTGGAAGAGAATGTATATACAAATGCAAATTATATACAAAAGTATATATACACCCCACACACATATATATATATTTTTTTTTAAAGGAGATCGTCTTTAGTGATGAAAAGTCTTCAGGTGAAGACCATTGATAGAGATCGGCAGAACTTGTCCATCTGCATCTTTGAGGATGAATGAATTGGCCGAGTTTACCTTCATAATTTCAAATGGCCCATCCCAAAAGGCATCCATCTTGTCATGATTCCCAGGCTTGGCCTTCCAAGAATCCCACTTCAATACCAGGTCTCCCACATTGAATGTGCGATCGGATGATTTTTTCTTGAACCAGTCTTGGATGACCTGAGTATGCTTAGCGAAGTCCTGGTATGCTTCTTCGCGATCCTCCTCTAGTCGTAGCAGCTGAGCTAACCTGTTCTCCATCGGACTAACTCCATCTTCTACTTCTAATAGCCGCAGTGCAGGGATCTCAACATGGATGGGTAAGATGGCCTCCTTGCCATAGACCAGAGCATAAGGCGAAGTTTTGATTGACATTTTGATAGAAATCCGATCGGCCCACAAGGCCCGATCTAGAAGGAGATGCCAAGTCCTTTTGTTCATCTCTATGAGCTTCCTTAGCATTCTCAATAGAGTCTTGTTGGTGGATTCTACCAAGTCGTTGCCTTGTGGATAATAATTGGAGGATACTTTATGATATATCCCATACCTGTAGAGGAAATCATTGATTTTAGCGCCTGTGAAGCCAGGGCCATTGTCTGTGATGATTTCTTCGGGGATGCTGAACCTGGTGATCAATCCTTCCAAGAAGGTGACTACAATCTCTTGATCTGCATGTTTGGTAGGAATCGCTTCAGCCCACCTGGTGAAGTAGTCTGTTGCTATCAGGATGAACCTATGTCCCGCAAAGGAATTTGGTGATACGACTCCTATAAAATCCAAACCCCATTTTTGAAAGGGTGTCTCTACTTGTATCGGACGAAGGGGCATTGTAGCATTTTTGTTTCGGTCGGTGAACCTCTGACACTGCTCGCATTTACGGCAAACTACGAAGGCATCGACAAAGAGCGTGGGCCAATAATAACCCGCCCTAATGATCTTTAACATCGTTGTTCTTCCTGCAAAGTGACCTCCCGATAGTCCTAAATGGAATTCTCCTAGGACTCTCCTTTTATCATCATCTTTGATGCACTTAAGAAGGACACCATCAATGTTCCTGAAAAATAGGCCTTCGAGGCGCAGAGTGTATCTGGAGGACCGCATCTTGAAATGTCTTCGTTGTGATGCATTTAGATGCGAAGGACACTTGCCGGTGTTGAAATAGCAGATTATCTCACCGACCCAATCCTTCTTGTCTTCTTCATAGTTAATGAAGCATTCTTTGGCTGGTAAGTCATCCCTCCGAGATTCTATCACTTCGGCCACCACGCTCTTTTCCAATTCTTGACACAATTCATGACCACGAACCAATTTTGTGGGCTTGATCTCAATGTCAAACTCCTGTATTTTTTTCACCCAACTAGCTCTTTTACTTCCCAATTCTCCTTGGATAATGAAGTTACAGACATCGGGGTGAATGACATAAACTATGACTCAGCTCTGAGAGATGAATTGCTTGAACTTCCTTAGTGATTTCATTACTGCATGCACCTGACGCTCTATGAAATTATATCTTTCTTCATGGGAATTGATCACCTGACTTAGAAACACGATGGGACGCTCCTCGCCATCTTCTCCCTTTTGCGTCAGGACAGCGACATAGCTCTCGGGCTCTCCTATGACATACATGATGAAATCCCGATTGTAGTCTGGATTGATCAAGACCGGTGCCTGAGCAATTTGATTCTTAATCTCTTCAAAAGCTTCTTTTCTTTCTTTGGTCCAGCTAAATTCGGTGCCCTTCTTCAGGAGTTGGGACATCGACTTGATGACTTGGGCGAAGTCGGGGACAAACTTCCTCACGAAGTTAATCTGGTCGAAGAAAGATTGAAGTCCTTTCTTGTCTGCGGGAAGTGGAAGCTTCATTAGAGCCTCGGCTCTGTCAGGATCTACAGTGAGGCCTTTTTTTGATATCGCGTGTCCCAACAACTTTCCTTCGTTGACTGCAAATATGGACTTCTTTGGATTAATTGAGATGCCGAACTCTCGACATTTTTTGAAAACTTGTTGTATATGTGTGGGGTGGTCTTCCCTTCTTCGGGAGAAAATAGTCATGTCATCCAGATAGATGATGATAACCTTATTTAGAAGCTCGCCAAAAGCAAGATCCATTGCTCTCTGGAAAGTGGCCCCAACATTCGAAAGGCCAAATGACATTCACTGGTAAGCGAATGTCCCCCACTTGGTGGTGAATGTTTTTGTGTTGGTCTTCATCCCTAACCCAAATCTGATTGTATCCAGAAAAACCATCGAGCAGAGAGAAGCGTTGAGCTCCAGCCATCGAGTGCAAAATTTGATCGATTTGTGGGAGAGGATAGTGGTCCTTGAGGGACACTTGATTTAGATTGCGAAAGTCCACGCATAACCTGATATCTCCATTTTTCTTTCTGATTGGGACTAGGTTTGCTACCCATGAAGAGTGCTTGATGGGATATATGATCTTTGCCTTGAGCATCTTTAAGAGTTCGGCCTTCATTAAGACCTCGATCTTGGGATTCACCGGTCTCTGATTTTGTCGAAAGGGTTTGACCCCTTCCTGCAACTCGATTGTGTGTTGAAATAGCTACCGATTGTATCCCCAGAGATCTTGATAAGACCAAGCGATTATATCAAAAAACCTTTTGCATAGATTCTGTATCTGTTCTATCTCCCTCGAAGTGCAGTCGGTTCCCACCTTTATTGCTTTCCCAGGTTTGAGCTCCAAATCTTGATACTGTTTCTCATGGACTTTGATCATGTGAGAGAGAGCTCGGTCGTTTCGATCAAAGAGACTTCCAAGGGTGATTAGTCCCTTGGGGACATGATTATTCTTCAATTGTATCAACCCTTCATACTCTCCTTCATCAGAGCTTCGATCTTCGACTGTGGCGGCTTCTTGGATCATGAAATTTATAATATGCTCGTCGTTATCAAACACTTGCCAATGTAGCTCTTTTTCTGGGACAGAGGGCCTGTATATCATCCTCACAGCTCTGGGCTTGTGCACCATGTCTTCTACTGGAGAGTACCTGGCTGTGATGGATGCTAGAACATCGGCATGTCGGTTCATCTCTCGTGGGATTGACTGTAGATTGAGAGATTCAAACTGATCGAACAGGTCCCATACCTTGTTGTGGTATGATTTTAGATAATGATTCTTTGAAGTACACTTATTTGTGACCTGGTTGCAAACCAGTTTAGAATCTCTAAAGATTTGGAGATGCTTTATGCCTAACTTATCAACTTTCTTAAGTCCTAGGCATAACGCTTCGTATTCCATTGCATTGTTAGTGCAGCTCCATGTCAACCGGTAGCAATACTCTTTTTGCTCGCCGGATGGTGAAACTAGAAGAATCCCTGCCCCGACGCCATTTTTACATCGGGTGCCGTTGAAGAACAACTTCCATAGTTCTTCCTGGGCACTTGTTCTATTCCCTGGTTGGGAGTGATTATTAGGCTTGGTGATCGCATAACACCCTATTTCGGTCTCCACCATGGCATTGAAGTCTGCCAATGAGAACTCATCTTCATAGCTCAATTGCGCAAGAGACTCCTCGATCAGGTCCACCTGCTCTATCTCCTCCACTAGTGCATTCACTGGTTCACTACTTTCTTCTTCGGACATCTTCTGCACAAGAAAGGAAGAAGGCTTTTCATTGTAAATCTTCACCTTCTTTCCTTTGAATGGAACCTCTAGGTGAGAGTAATCCATAGATAGATACCCGCCCGGTTTAGCCGTGAATTCCCTTGACAAGCACATACCGAAATATGGCTCCAAGTCGACTACAACTACCTCTTGTATGACCGTAATCTGAGGCATCTTATGTAGCCGGATAGGAATGTCCTTGATCACTCCCACGGTCTTCACTAGAGTACCATCCAATTGGAGTACACCCTGGCTGCTTCGCGTATACTCCATTCCTATTTCTTCGTAGACTGCCCTTGGCATGACTATTGTAGCGGCCCCAGAGTCGATCATGCAGTTATGTACAATATACCCTTCCATTTGTAGGGTTAGGTAGAATGGAGGTGGTCTGTTCTTCCCCATGATAGATGTGGATAGGGTCTGCACAAGAGCAAGCGGTGCTGCCTTTTTTGCTTTAATTGTCTTCAATGATTCTTGCAGCAAGTCGACCTGTCCGGGTAGTTGCGGTGCATCGTACAAGCTGATATTTGCTGGGATCTTCTTCAATTCCTCTACGATGTTGTATGCCAGATATTTGAGCACTTCGGGTTCCTTTCTGGGTTCGTACCGGGTACGATATTGCTCTATAGCTTCAACTCTTTGCCGCTTGGTGAGGGAAGGAAACTTGAGCTTTTCCTTGGCCTGCTCCTTAGTTTCTACCTGAGGTGGTTCGACAGAGGCCTTTTGGGCCTTTTCTTTGACTGGTGCAGGCGGAGGAGCTTCGCTTGGGGCTGAAGTAGATGATTGTCCTTTCTCAGGTCGAACTTGCTCTTTTGCAGGAGCCATCTGAGTAGCATCCGCTTCTATTGCCTTCCTTCCTCCTTTGGTAAGTACTGCAATGGGCTCCTCCTCACCAATTACTAGGCTCTGACTCATCTACCTAATGACGTTCACTTGACCATTGTGACTACTGTTTTCCAGTGTTTGTACATAGTGTTGGTGCAGGGTGCAGGTATTCTCTTCATGTGGATCATTGCATGTAGAGCACCAATATACATAATCGAAAGTGCTCGAAGCTTCATCAATTGTAGCATTTCTTGTTGAAGCCTTCCCTTGTTGGACTGCTTGGTCCTTGGTAAGTGCAGGCGCAGGATAAGGTCTTCTTGGTAGGAATTCCTATTGCGCTTGCTTCTTCTTTACAATGGTCATGTCATTTGACAACATCTGAACTGTAGAGTTCAGAGACTGCATCTCCTACAAAATTTTAGTCTGTATATCATCGGCTTTCGAAACGAGCGGCAATGGAGCCATCATCGGTATTGGAGGAAGAGCGGGGTGTTGAGGTGGTGCTGGCAGCACAAGAAAAGCCGAAGTGACCGTGGGCTGTGGAGTTGAAAATGTAGGGAAATGAATTTGTGGGGCGGTGATTTGAGACACGACAGGATTCAGATTCCAAGATGAAATCGGGAGTGCAGGGGTTGTGGAGATTTGCGAAGCAGCTACGCTTGCATACTGGAATTGTAAGAATTTGGGAAGTATGGGCGTCGACATCCTTTGGGGAAGCTTGCCCACAACTATCAAATCCATTTTTTCTCTCTTGGCTAACTCATACAACTCGGGAAAAGTATTAACGTTAGAATATCTTACCATGAGACTGATATCGGGATTGAAAGCCCAAAGGAAATAGAGTGTTGCTGCTTCGTCGGTTGGCCGAAGGCCAACTGGCACTCTCTGCCAGGTTCGAGCGAACCTAACATTGAAATCTGTGATCTCTTCTTGCGGATGTCTCTTGATCAAAGTGAACTGATGCAGAAGAGAAGTAGGATCAGAAGACTCGTTGAAGTTTCCCATCATTTGCCTAGCTAATTGGTCCCATCCCGTAATGCTATCGGGTGGTAGAGATCTATACCAATAGAGGAGTTTTCCTCTAAGGGAAAGAACTAGAAGCTTTACCATAATTTGTTCTTCTATAATGTCATGGATCGCCGCCAGAGATATTATGTCCTGGATATGCTCCAGAGTGGTTTTCCCAGTTCCATCGAACGTTGGGATCTTCTTTATGGCAGTAGGCGGCACTTGTCCTTGCCCTGCTAGATTCAGCGGTGACAAGGAATCCCATGTTGGGCACAACTTGGGTGGTTGTGGCTGCTGCATTTGTTGTTGTTGTTGTTGTTGTTGTGCCATACTTGCTCCTGGATTTTGAGAAATGGGAATTCTCGAAGCTCCCCCTTGACTGCTAATAGGACAACTAATAGGAATGGAGGGACTAGGACGCTTTGGAGAGTTGGGAGGATTGGGAGGAAAACTAGATGTTGTACTATCAGAAGTTGAGCCTTGTCTGCCAATAGAGGATGTTCCTTGTAACGGTGACTCGGGGGTGATCAACCTTGATTGTTCCCCGAAGGCGTCAATATCTAGCTCAAAGAACTCGGTTTCCTCTCCTCTATTCTTAACTCTCCATCTCGTTTGCATGAAGGCACAGACTTTTGGTACTGGTCTTTACGACTTAAATATTCTTGGGTAAATAGAGTCGCTAGATGCTAAGAGTCTTTCAGTAATGAGGGCATCGGTCCTCACTACCACTAATCAGGTGAGACTGACTGGGTCACATCGAGAACTGATTAGAACTATTGGCCCCGATGAAGATGGGTTTGCATTAAAAATATGGGACCTTAACTGGTTATGGATCTTTCTAAGACGAATACAGTCGGTCCCATCGGGCATGCCAAAAACTGTTGGTCATCAAATCCACCTAGGTAAGGATTTTGGGTAAATGTATGCGCCCTAGACCTGGACCAACATTGAAAGGCCGAAGGGAAGAGATGCCCCTCGTGCCAATATCCGGAGAAAGGCCAGCTCCTATGCTAAACTACTTGGGTTTTTGAAGATAAGAGTGCAGGAAAGAGATAAAGGAGTTAGGGTTAGAGAAATAAAATAAAAAGGGTAAGGGAAGAGAGATTGATGATTTCAGGTGGGAGAGAATAGGAAGCACGATCACTAACTGAAAACTGGAATGGAAGCAATGAACACCAAGAATAAACAAAAGAAACATAGTATTAACCTTCCTATGTATCCTCCCGAATGAGTTTTAGGGTACTATCCCCGATCGCACACCGGACGTAGAGTTTAGCATCTCAGTCTACAAACGAAGAGAGACAAAAGAATCAAGCGAGGTAGGCAGCATAAAAGAAAGTCAATATGACGCTTTTTCACTCCTATGTATCCTTCAGAACGAGTTTCAGGACACAGTCCCCGATCACACATCGGACGTAGGATTCAACATCCAACATACAAACGAGGAGAGATAGAAGAAACAAGCACAAAAGGCAGCATAAAAGAGAGAAATGAAGCTCAAGGCTCTTTAGTATTGATCGTAGGACATCAAGTTACAGTAGCTTTCTAGCAGATAGTTCCCCCCATTTTTCCATTACAATGCCTGGGTTTTTATAGAGGACCCAGGCCTTTGAATCATAATTACATAGCAAAGAAGAGTACGCCCTTGAGCTCTGAGAATTTGGCCTTCCTTGGCTCTCACGACTGAGCTTTCAAATCTGTTACCAAAACTGGCAACTGTGACTGGGTCAACCATGGAAAGGTGCATTGATGAGCCGTCTGGACGTCCTTGGTCTCCGAGTGCAGTGCTCGAGTGGCCACCATGCTCGTCGGGTTCTCCATCATGGCTTGATACTTCGCTTTTGATTGCCAAAAATGAGCAACGGGCTTGCTAGGCACAAAAAATTGCATTTATGAGGCACTTGATCGCCTCGGGAAGATACCCGGCTTGGAACGTGTGCTCGTGAAGTGCTTCGCTAAGTTTTCATTCACCACTTCACTTCACAATGGTTCTGGGCCGAAGCAAAACTCCTCCTTGGATTATACTTCACAAAACTGAGCTTCGCAAAACTGCTTCGGGGATGGTTTGTGCCGAAGCATATCTCCTTCGCAAAATGGTCTTCTTCGTCCTTGCTGCTTCATTGACAAAACTGCTTCGCTGATGCCTTGGAGAAATGCTTCGCTGCGATCTTCTTTCAAAATTGTGGTTCGGAGAGATTTCGGCCGAAACACATTCCTGCCTTCAAAATGCTTTGCTTCTCTTGGCTGCTAGAACTTCGGTCGAAAATGCTTCGGGTGAAAACTCGTCGAAGTGAATGCTTCGCTAGATTTTCCGTCGAAGTAGAAATGGTTCAGGAAAAGTGAAGGAAACTTAGCAAAAAAAGCGGGCATGAAGAGGCCCGAAGTAGATGTTTCGATAATTTTTTGGCGAAGGATTCTTCAATGCTTCTTTGGGTTCTGCTTCGTTGGTCCTCTAGCCGAAGTAGTTGTTGGAAATGCTTCGGGCCCGAAGTCCTTTTACCTTGGTCAAACTTGAATCGTGGCCTAGACTTTTCTCCTTCGACGAAGTTGCTCTCCTGAATGCCGCTTCGGATGATTTCTGCCCGAAGCAGTGTTTTGAAATGTTTCAGGCCCGAAGCCCTTTTCATCGGTCCTCTTGCATTTTTCTTCGGCAAAACTACTTCGCAACAAATCCTACCCGAAGCAATGCTGGAAGCGCTTCGGGTGCGAAGCTCTTTCTTCGGCAAAACTACTTCGCAAAATTTTCACCCGAAGTAGCGCTGAAAATACTTCGGGTGCAAAGCGGTTTCATTTTTTTGGTGAAGCTCTTTTCTCTAGCTTGTTCGGTAGCGAAGCTTTTTATCTTTCTACTTTTTATACAAAGGGGTGGCTTTGAAAGCCAAAATTGCTGCAACTTTCAAAATAAAAATAACAAAGCAAAAACTTTACACAACACTATACAAAACTTGTTTCTTTTTCTACCCCTTGAGAAATGTGACAAAATTGTCAACAGTAACATGTCCAATGGTGCACCAAAGTTTCTATTTTATTGACTCCCAACTATTGCAAGCAAACTCAATACTCAACTTAAATTTGAAAAAGTATGGGAATTTGTAGATGGGTCCATTACCTATGTTGATACAAAAGATAAAGATTAGATAAAATCTGACAATGTAAATAGAAAATATCGATTGATCATCATGTTTGGGGTAGTTGATGAAGTACAACCATACATTCATGATTCTAACATATCTAAATATGCATATAAGAAACTTGAGATCATTTTTAAGGTAAGGAACTCAAAACAAATTCTATTTTTCCAAAGTAAACTTTATTGCTTGAAAATAAAGAATTGAGAAAATTTTGAATCTTTCATGAGGATAGTTATTGAACTATGAGCATCACTATAAGCCTTGGGAGAAAAGGTATCTAATAAAAAAATTAGTCGTATTATTGTAAGATCTCTTCCTTATCAACATAATATATTTGTGACAACCTTGAATATCACTAAGCAAACACTAACATTTAAAAAGTTGGTAACTTCAAAACGTAGAGGTCTCACATACAACAAAATAAGAAAAACAAGTTATTTTCATAATTCAAGAAGGGAATTAGTCAGTTAAAAGAAGCACAATACCTCAAAAACATTTCTAGCAATAGAGAAACAATTCTAAAATGCATGAACATCAACAAAAAAAAGTCTTTAGTGGATTCAAGGTGGAAACAATGCATCAAAAACATATCAATGTTTCAAAATATGATCACTTTGGAGGAAAAGATCAATTATTTGCTATGCATAACCAATTAAGTTAGCTCTATGATGTTTGGTATGTTGATTTAGGAGCAACAAAACATATGACTAATTGAAGAGATTGGTTTCATACTCTAGATTATTTTAGTCATTTAGAAAAAGTCTCTCTAGGTGATGATACATCATTTGACATAAAAGGTATAGGTGATGCCAAATTACAACTAGGATCATACACATGTAGAATTAAAGAAGTCTTGTGTGTTATAGGACTCACTAAGAACTTACTCTCCATCAATCAATTACTCAACTGCAAGTTGAAGGTGGAGTTTGATGAGCAACAAGGATCCAAGTATGCCTCATTCATCAAAAACTAAGAATTCTAAAATTATTTCATATCAAAAGGGAATAGGAAAAATGTTTTAACTTCACATTATTCATCATGACGATCTAGCTTTAACTATTAATTCTAATATTTCTACATTACTTTGGCATCGACAATATAGTCATCTAAGTTTTAGCCATCTTATTTTGCTACAAAATAAAATTTTGGTTAAATTTCTTCCTTATTTAATGAATTCCACTTAAATCTACTTTATTTCTTAACAAAAAAACAACACAAAGCTCCATTCAATTATTAATAATATTGAGCCAATAAGCCTCTCAATTTGGTCCATATCAACATTTGCAAACCCATGGGTCTAAGCTATAATGGATCTAGATATTTTCAACTTTTTATTGATGATCATACTCACAAAATGTGGGTATACTTCTTACAAAAACAAGGATGAAATATTCTTCTAATTCAAACAATTTAAGGCTCAAGTTGAAACTTTTATACGAAGACATATCCATGTCCTCATTTTATATTGAGGGGGGGTTTACTAGTAATGAATTTTCAGTATTTTTAAAGGAACATGACATTAGTTGATACTTGAAAAAAGCCTACACAACATAGAAAATGGTATTATAGAACACAAAAATAGAACAATCATGGAAATGGTTCGATGTATGTTGAAATACTCTCAACTTGCACACTCCTTTTGGGTAGAAGCAATACATACAAAAATCTACTTACTCAATCATGCCCCCACTACATCACTTGAACATGTCACTCCAAAAGAAGCATGGACTAGTCATAAGCCAATTTCTCATCTTTGTGTATTTGGTTGTATAGCATATATGCACATCCCAAAGGAGTAGAGAAAAAACTTGGATGAAAATCTCAACAATGCATTCTACTAGGATACACTGATTAATCAAAGGGCTATAGATTATTTGATCTAGATGCAAATAAATTATATATTAGTCATGATGTCATATTTAACAAAGGAGGAAAATAATTCTCATTATCCCCATAAGAATTTTCATCTATCTCAATTCCAATTGCTTGAAAGTGATGAAGTTGAAGAAGTTTCTAGAGGAAATTTCTAGAGATAACAATGCTGAAGATAGTAATTGAGATGTGGATCAATCTACTCTACCACATTACACAGAAAATACCCAAGTGGTATATTAACATAGTAAGAGCCTTGGGATTAGAAAGAGTCCCAAACATATCTACCACAAGGTCAAAGACACAAATTATGATTCACAATGGAAAAAATATAGCCCTAATGAGTACAATTGAACCATCCATAATATAGGAAGCTCTTCAATCTAATTCTTCAAAAAATGCTATGGATATTGAATATCAAGCATTATTGAAAATCAAGACTTGGGAACTTGTTGATCTTACACTAGGTAAAAAAATTATTGTATGCAAATGGATTTTTAAAACTAAATATAAATTAGATAGCAGTATTTATAAACACAAGGAATGACTCATAGCCAAAGGCTATGCATAAAAAGATGGCATAGATTATAAATAAAAATTTAAACCTATAGCAAAAATAAAATCTATCAAAATAATCTTTGCTCTAATTGCATAATTTGGATGGATAATTCATCAAATGGAGGTGAAAAGTGTCTTCCTCAATAGGGAATTAAAAGAAGAAATCTATATGACTCAGCTAGAGGAATTTATCATACACAAATAAGAAACAATGGTATGTAAATTGACCAATATCTCTACAATCTTAAACAAGCCCTTGAGCATGGTATACAATGTTGAGCAAGGTGCAGAAACAGTATTGTCATTGTTGTCAACACAGACAGATAGATCAGTTGATGCAGTGGACAGGAGTTCAGAGGTCAGTCAAAGCATGTACAGTGAATTTCCAAGAAGACAGAAGAGGCCAACATTCAAAAGATCAAAGAAAAAGACAAGTAAGAAAATTGTCGCGATATCATGACATGTTTGGCCAGAAATAAAAACTGTTGTGATATCGCGACATGTTTGGCCAGAAAGAAAAACTATCACGATATCACGACATGTTTGGTCGGAAAGAAAAACTGTCGCGATATCATGACATGTTGAGCAAGAAGGAAAAACTATCGTGATTTCACGACATGTTCGAAGAGAGAGAAGAAGAAAGAAAAATTATCATGATATCGCGACATGTTGAGCAAGAAGGAAAAACTGTCGCAATTTCACATGTTCGAAGAGAGAGAAGAAGAAAGAAAAACTGTCGCAATATCGCGACATGTTGGCAAGAAAGAAAAACTATTGCGATATCGCAACATGTTGAGAAGAAAGAAAATTATCACGATTTTGCAACATGTTTCATTTTCGCGGTCCAAAGCAAAGAGAAAGAGGAGAGAGAAAAAGGTGTCACGATTTCGCGACATGTTTCATTTTCGTGGTCCAAAGCGAAGAGAAATAGGAGAGAGAAAAAGGTGTCATGATTTCGTGACATGTTTCATTTTCACGATCCAAAGCGAAGAGAAAGAGGAGAGAGAAAATGGTGTCATGATATCGTGACATGTTAGAAGAGTACAAAGAGACAGAAGTGTCACGATTTTGCGATAGGTCGCAACAACACGATTACGAATAGTTAACTGAAGTAGAACGATAGTTACAGGGGCAGTTGCAGAGGAAAATCATGCAGCCAATATAAGAAGAGTCAACTGAAGTTAGTGCGATAGTTATAGGGGCAGTTATAGATAGAAATCATGCAAGCTAAAATAAGCACAGTGCATTAAAGACAGAACGGCAGTTACAGGGCCCGTAAAGCAGTGTAACCGTCGAGCGGCAGTTATACTGAAAGTCCCACACAAGAAATAGAGCTATTAATAGAATGCATGTACAAATTACTGTGTGATAAAGGAGTTACTTTCAGAAGTGTCTATTAATAGGGTGCATGCAGGATTATGGAAGTCACAAAAGAACAAGTGTTTCAAGATGAAAATATTGTTATAAAAGGGCAGTTGCATGGAGAATTAGGTGGGCTACTGAATGTGTGAAAGTGCTGCCAAAAGAGGGTTAGAAGAGTGCTGTAAGAGAGAGACAAATAGAGCCGTAAGTGTTTACTGTGTTTTGATAAATTGTAGACCAGTCAGGGTCTTGTAAAAGCGAAGGCATTTTTATGTCATTAATATAGTTTTCAAAACTGTAATCCAAGTTGGTGCTTGGATAGGGGTTGGTGCTCCTTTATGTTGGTGCAGATAAATCAGGGGTTGGTGCTCCTTCCAGTGGGTGTTGGTAAACGGATTGTAAAATTGGTGTTTTGCAAAGGCTGGATTTGGACCGTAGTCCAAGCAGTCATTCTTGAGGAGTAGCCAAATTGGTGAACCTCGTTACATTGTGTGTTGTGGTGTGCTCTCTTGTGATAATTGCTTTATCTACTTTTAAGTTCTCTTTGCTTCAGCTTTAAGAGTTGTAGATTTGAATTTAAATAGCTACACTGATTCACCCCCCCTCTCGGTGTCATTGTGAGAATATCAATTGGTATCGAGCAAGGTTCCTGAACAAGCTTAATCAGCTAAGGTGATCCAGGAAGGAACACAATGGCAGGTGGTGAAGGATTCTCATCAAATAAAGCTCCATTGTTCGATGGAACTAATTATTCATTTTGGAAAATTAGGATGCAGACATATCTTTGTGCTCTGGGATACGACATCTGGGAGTCAGTAGAAAGTGGATACACAATACCCGCCACACCTCCAACCGATGTTGCCGATAAGAAACCATTTGAGAATAACTCTAAAGCAAAGAATGCTATAATGTGCGGTTTAGTGGACAGTGAACTAATAAGGATCATGAGCTGTAAAATGGCAAAAGACATGTGGGACAAACTGAAGAGCATTCATGAAGGAGACGACAAGATCAAGGAAGCCAAGCTACAAACGCATCGAGCTCAGTTCGAAGCATTAAGAATGAATGACGATGAGAACATAGAGGCCTATATGCTGAGAGTCAATGGAATCATTAATGCGATTAGAGGACTCGACGAGGAAATGGAAGATGCGGTCGTCGTGAAAAAGGTACTAAGAACTCTTCACAAAAGATTTAATTCTAAAGTTTTTGCTATAGAAGAAGCTAAAGATCTCAATACTTTTAGCATGGATGAGATGCATGGTTCTTTGACTGCATACGAAATGAGAATAGGACAAGCTAAGCCCACAGATAGAGAAGCTACTTTTAAAGCACACAAAAATATAAAAACTAAACAAGAATCTGAGGATGAAGAGACATCGGATGAAATGGAAGCTAACTTTGTTCGAAAACTTATAAAGGGAAAAGGAAAATATAGAGGAAAGTTACCATTTAAGTGCTTCAACTGTGGAGGCATCGGGCACTTTGCAGCTAAATGTCCAATGAATGAGAAAACCAAAAATGATGAAGGGTCACACCAAGAAAAAGGTGACTGGAAGAAGAAACCAAATTTTAGAAAAAGCAACTTCAAGAAGAAAAGTTTCATATCCAAGAATGTCAGCTCTTCGAAGAAAGCTCGGGTGAGGATTTCGAAGAAGAAACAGGTGAAGCTCTGTTCATGGCATTTGAAGAAGAAAAAATAGAAGAAAAATAGGAAGGTGATAAAAACCTTAAGGATGAGGCTGAAGTATATCTGGAAGGTGAGTTGGTTGCTGCACTTAAAGAGTTGAGTACAGAAAGGAAAAAGAATAAAAAGGTTTCAAGAAAGCTAGAGGATGCCAATGACATAATAAATAGTTTGAAAGTACAGACAGACGAATTTAAGAAAATGTCTGAAGAACTCGAAGTACAATTAACCATGAAAATAGATGAATGCAACAAACTGGAAGAAGAAATTGTTGGTTTAAGGATTCAGCTAGAAGAGATGAATCAAAAATTGAGTTGTTATCACAAACTTGAAGGAAGCTCTGTGAAGCTGGAAAATATTATAAATAGCCAAAGGAGTACAGGCATCAAATTTGGCTTGGGCTTCGTCGAAGGAGAATCGTCAAATGGATCAAAGGCCTTAACTATAGAACCCATAAAGAAAGAAGATAAGATCAGGGTTGATCAAGGAAAAACAAATCATGCAAAAGAAAGCAATAATGCCAGGCACAAAAAGAGCGCTGACAATGATGGATTCACAAACGTCTCACATCAAAGGAGAAGAAGATTTGTGGCTCCTACTACAAAATGGCAAAAACCAACTCCCAGGTTCAATCAATCCTTTTCTGGTTATTGTTTTAAATGCAATGCTTACGGTCATAAGATTTCAGACTGCATTTATAATATAGGACAAAGAAATTTCACCAGTAGAAATGTCTTTTCACCCTTGATGGATTATGCAGTAGAATGCTATAACTGTCATAACTTTGGACACATTGCAAGAAATTGTAGAAGTACATATGCAGCAAATAAATATCAGGGAAGAAAATCTCAACCAAATGGTTTAAGACAAAACAGAAAATTCCCAGAAAAACATGCACAGGCCATTGACAAAGAAAAGTCTAAACAAGTGACCAAAACTGTAGTCAAACCAGAGTGGAAAGAAAAGGAGCGACCCAAGGAAGAAAAGGAATCCTTGATTGTACAGACAACATTCAAAGCACAGAACAAATCTGCACCATGGATACTGGATAGTGGATGCTCCAGTCACATGATAGGCGATAAACAAAAGTTTGAAAAGTTACAGAAATATGAAGGTGGCTCAGTTAAATTTGGAAATAATGATGGAGCCAAGATAGTTGGCAAAGGATCAGTCAAGATAAGTGACGGAAAAATCAATTCCAAAGAAGTCCTGTTTGTGATTGGTTTGAAGCACAACCTACTGAGCGTAAGCCAAATCTGTGACAGAGGTCATGAAGTCATTTTTAAGAAGCAGGGCTGTGAAGTCAGAAAAGCACACAGTGGGAAGCTGATAGCTACTGGATCGAGGACTTCTAGAAACCTGTATACTCTCTCGGAGACTTCAGAAGGAGCATGTTTGATTGGACAGGAAGATGAAAATTGGTTGTGGCACAAGAGGCTCGGTCATATTAGCTTTGACAATCTGGTAAAAATAAGTTCAAAAAGGGCAGTAAGAGATATACCCACCATTGGCAAACCATTAAATAGCATCTGTGCTTCATGCCAAAAGGGAAGCAAACTAGATCCACATTTAAATCAAAGGAATACTTCACTGGTAAACCTTTAGAGCTAATACATACTGATTTATGTGGACCCATGAGAACACAAAGCATAAATGGTGACAAATACTTTATGTTGTGCATAGATGACTATTCCAGGATGACATGGGTACTATTTTTAAAGCTTAAATCAGATGCCTTTGAAATGTTCAAGACTTTCAAAAACCAGGTTGAGAATCAAACGAGAAAAAGAATTAAATGCTTAAGATCAGATAGAGGAGGAGAGTTTATCTCAGAGGAGTTTGTAGAGTACTATCAAAAATATGGGATCAGAAGACAGTTTTTAGCAGCAAGGACACCTCAGTAGAATGGTGTTGTTGAAAGAAAGAATAGGACAGTGCAAGAAATGGCACGGACAATGTTGATAGAGAACAAAATAGCAGACAGATTCTGGAAAGAGGCAGTTCATACTGCGGTTTACATCCAAAACAGGTGCATGTTGAGGACACATGAAAGCAAAACTCCTTATGAGCTATGGTTCGGCAAAAAGGCAACAACAAGATACTTCAAAGTCTTTGGCTAGCAAGTGCTACATCAAAAGAACTGAAGATAATCTTGGTAAGTTTGAAGATAGAGCTGATGAAGGAATTTTTCTTGGCTATTCGACAAAAAGCAAAGCCTACACATGCTATAACAAAAGGCTAAAGAAAATTGTGGAGAGTGCCGATGTTAAGGTTGATGAAGGTAGGGAACGAGAAATTAGCTATGAAGAAAACTACCCTATTTATGAAGAAGTTATTGAAGGAGATGAAGAAAAGGAAACAGAAGAGAATAAGGAAATTGACCCAGATGATTTAAGTATTGACTCAGAAGTAGAAGAAAACAAGAAATTCAAAACAGGCAGCTAGTAGAAAAATCATCCCAGAGAGCAAATTATTGGGGACCCCACAGTTGGTATTCAGACAAGGAGAACAGTAGTAAGGAACTACTCTCTATTATCCAGACTTGAGCCCAAAAATGTTGTTGAAGCAAGCAAAGATGAAAGTTGGATGAAGGCAATAAACGAAGAACTAGATCAGATTGAGAAAAACAAAACCTGGGAGTTAGTACCAAGGCCTGCAAATAAAAACATAATCGGTACTAAATGGATTTTTCGAAACAAATTGAACGAAGATGGACAGGTTGTCAGAAATAAGGCAAGATTGGTCTGTAAAGGCTATGCTCAAGTTGAAGGTATTGATTTTGAGGAAACCTTTGCACCAGTGGCTAGACTCGAGGCAATCAGAATGTTTTTGGCTTTAGCTATACACAAGAATTTCAAAGTTTATCAGATGGACGTGAAATCAGCATTTTTGAATGGCAAACTTGAAGAAGAAGTTTATATTGAGCAGCCAGATGGTTTCCAACTCGGTGACAATCCCAATTTTGTTTGCAAGTTAAAGAAAGCTTTGTATGGTCTGAAACAGGCACCTAGAGCATGGTATGCAAGGCTGGATAACTATCTTATTCAACAGGGGTTCAAGAAAGGTATGGTGGACAGCAATTTGTATGTCAAAACAGAGAATGGCCATCTTATTGTACTTGTTGTTTATGTAGATGATATCATATTTGGCAGCAGCATGGATGAGTCTTGTAGAGACATAGCAAATAAAATGAAGAAAGAATTTGAGATGTCTATGATTGGTGAACTTTTGTATTTCCTCGGACTGCAAGTTAATCAAAATGAAAAGGGCATTTTTATCTCTCAAGTTAAATATGTGAAAGAAATGCTAAAAAAATTCACAATGGAGGATTGTAAACCTGTTAGCACTCCCATGACAACAGGTTGCAAGTTGAGCAAGGATGACAAATCTCCAGGATGTTGATCAAACCATGTACGGATCTATGATTGGGAGCCTGCTTGTATTTATCAACTACAAGACCAGATATCTTACAGGCAGTATGCATGGTAGCACGATTTCAAGCTAGTCCCAAAGAGACTCATGTGACAGGCTGTGAAGAGGATTCTTCGGTACCTCAAGGGTACTATGGAGTATGGGTTATGGTATCCAAAAGGTAAGGACTTCACTCTTATTGCATATTCGGATGCAGATTGGGCAGGATGTATAGATGACAGAAAGAGTACCAGTGGAGGAGCATTTTATCTTGGAGACAGGCTGGTAGCATGGCACAACAAGAAACAAGAATCAGTCTCTCTATCCACAGCAGAGGCAGAATACATTGCAGCGACAACGTGCTGTACATAGATATTATGGATGAGACAAACCCTGAAAGATCTTGGTATTCACTTCAAAGAGCCAATTTCAGTTAAATGTGATAACACTAGTGCTATTAACATCTCAAAGAATCCGGTTATGCATTCTCAAACCAAACATATTGCAATCCGGTATCACTTTTTGAAGGATAAAGTTGCGGAAGGTGAGGTTAAATTGGATTTTGTTCCAACTACAGAGCAAGTAGCGGATATCTTCACAAAACCGTTGCCCAAAGAAGTTTTTGAGTACCTACGGAGTAAGTTGGGAGTGGTCACGTTTCCCAAGAATTGACTAGCAATCGGGACCACATTCTCAGGGGGAGCATTTATGCCTATGTTTATAGTTTTGCTCATATTCGTGATTTTTGCTAACTATAACAATGTTTGTCCGAGAATGTTGTGCATGGACTCGGGGGAGTCTGCGTCAGCCCTTTGGTATTATTGTCAAAGGGGGAGAAGAATTACAGGAAATTGCACATGTGTTGCCAACAATTCCAAAGGGGGAGATTGTTGAGCAAGATGCAGAAACAGTATTGTCATTGTTGTCAACACAGATAGATAGATCAGTTGATGCAGTGGACAGGAGTTCAGAGGTCATTCAAAGCATGTACAGTGAATTTCCAAGAAGACAGAAGAGGCCAATATGCAAAAGCT
Organism: Wollemia nobilis; assembly: GCA_028583015.1. Taxonomy (NCBI): domain Eukaryota; kingdom Viridiplantae; phylum Streptophyta; class Pinopsida; order Araucariales; family Araucariaceae; genus Wollemia; species Wollemia nobilis. The sequence continues at coordinate 2,361,044 of JAQPPZ010000741.1, forward strand.
CAAAAGAAAAAGACAAGTAAGAAAATTGTCGCGATATCGCGACATGTTTGGAGAAAGAAAAACTGTCGCGATATCGCGACATGTTTGGCTAGAAAGAAAAACTATCGCGATATCGCGACATGTTTGGCCAGAAAGAAAAACATCGCGATATCGCGACATGTTGAGCAAGAAGGAAAAACTGTCGTGATTTCGCGACATGTTCGAAGAGAGAGAAGAAGAAAGAAAAACTGTCGCGATATCACGACATGTTGAGAAGAAAGAAAAACTATCATGATATCACGACATGTTCGAAGAGAGAGAAGAAGAAAGAAAATGTCACGATATCATGACATGTTGGCAAGAAAGAAAAACTGTCACGATTTCGCGACATGTTGAGAAGAAAGAAAAACTGTCGCGATTTCGTGACATATTTCGAGAGAAAGAGGAGAGAAAAGTGTCATGATTTCGTGACATGTTTTTAAAGGAAGAGAAAGAGGAGAGAGAAAAAGGTGTCACGATTTCGTGACATGTTTCATTTGAAAGCGAAGAGAAAGAGGAGAGAGAAAAGGTGTTGTAATTTCGTGACATGTTTCATTTCCGCGGCCAAAGCGAAGAGAAAGAGGAGAGAAAAAGGTGTCACGATTTCATGACATGTTTCATTTCGGTCCAAGCGAGAGAAAGAGGAGAGAGAAAAGTGTCACATTTGCGACATTTAGGAAGAAAAGAGGAAAGAAAGTGTCACGATTTTGACATATTCAAGGAAGGTTGTACGAACGAAAAAGTGTCACGATTTCATGACATATTGCAAGGAAGGTTGTACGGACGAAAAGTGTCGCGATTTCGTGACATTTATTGCAAGGTAAGGTACGAAAAAGTGTCACGATTTCATGACATGTTCAGAAGAGAGAGGAGAAAAAGTGTCACGATTTCGCGACATGTTGAGGAGAGAGAGTCGAGAGAAAAGTGTCACGATATCGCGACATGTTTTGAAGGAAGAGAGAGACGTCAAGAAAAGTGTCATGATATCATGACATGTGTTTTCACGGGTAAAATCCGAGAAGAGGACAAAGAGACGAAGTGTCACGATTTTGCGATAGGTCCTTGCAAAACACGATTACGAACAGTTAAGCGAAGTAGAACGAGCGATTACAGGGCGATTGTAGAGGAAAATCATGTAACCAATATAAGAAGAGTCAACTGAAGTTAGTGTGACGATTACAAGTGCGATTCTAGATAGAAATCATGCAAGCTAAAATAAGCACAATGCATTAAAGACAAACGATTATGCCCATAAAGTAGTGTAACCATCGAGCGCGAGTTATACTGAAAGTCCCACACAAGAAATAGAGCTATTAATAGAATGCATGTACAAATTCATGTGTGATAAAGGAGTTACTTTTAGAAGTGTCTATTAATTGGGTGCATGCGGGATTATGAGAAGTCACAGAATAACAGGTGTTTCAAGATGAAAATATTGTTATAAAAGGGAAGTTGCGTGGAGAATTAGTGGGCTTGAATGTGTGAAAGTGCTATCGAAAGAGGGTTAGAAGAGTGCTGTAAGAGAGCGACAAGTAGAGCCGTAAGTGTTTACTGTGTTTTGATAAATTGTAGACCAGTCAGGGTCTTGTAAAAGCGAAGGCATTTTTATGTCATTAATATAGTTTTCAAAACTGTAATCCAAGTTGGTGCTTGGATAGGGGTTGGTGCTCCTTTCTATTGGTGCAGATAAATCGGGGGTTGGTGCTCCTTCCGGTGGGTGCTTGGTAAACGGATTGTAAAATTGGTGTTTTGCAAAGGCTGGATTTGGACCGTAGTCCAAGCGGTCATTCTTGAGGAGTAGCCAAATTGGTGAACCTCGTTACATTGTGTGTTGTGGTGTGCTCTCTTGTGATAATTGCTTTATCTGCTTTTAAGTTCTCTTTGCTTCAGCTTTAAGAGTTGTAGATTTGAATTTAAATAGCTACACTGATTCACCCCCCCCTCTCAGTGTCATTGTGAGAATATCATACAAAAATAGATGAACATTTTGGAAAGAATGGTGTCAGGGTACCTAAGAATAGGTATATGGAGAAATAATATTATAATGTACAAGTATTGGCATGGGCCACACATAACCCAAGGTTGATCAATATTTTAAATCCTTGTATTATGATATTTTCTATTGGCACATTCTTCTTCTTCTTCTTCTTGGAGGACTCTTGGGTTTATAGTTTTCTTAGGAACCATAATTGTGAATTGACTTGGGATAAAATAAAGCAAGCATTATTGAGTCAATGGACACAAAAATATAGATAGTTTGAAAGATATACTCCAAGGCTATGCAAAATAAATAAACTAAATTTAGAAATAAAAAATGATAAGTATTGTTTCAGCATTTAATAATGCACCTTCCTATTGGAATTTAATAATACACAAAACTTTGGATTCACAGTTTTTCCTAAACCATGGTTTGTAATCAGATGTTTTGTGCCTATAAATATGTGTTTTTTCAATAAAAATAATTAGTCTTTGCTTGCAAAATCTTCTTCCTTTCAATTCGGTATCATCTAGTATTAGAGTGGTAAATGTGGTTGCAGGGCATTCTTTTCTTCCCCTAGGTCATATTGATTTAGAAGGGGAATGAGAAACCCTTGCCATATGATCCTACTTGTATCTCTAACTATTTTTTGACCATGGGGCTTGGGTTCTCTTCTTGATCTATGGTTAGAATCTTTGCCATTTTGTGCATATATTATGAGAGAAAAATAAACCAACATTTATCCTCAAATTATTTTCTATTCATTTTTAGAAGAGTCATCCAAGCCAAAGAAAATTTGCAACACTTCACGTCCATAGTCTACAAAAACTATAGTCTAGACTTTTGAAGCTTCTCTGCCAAAAGCATTGTTATATTTGCCTGTATTGATCTCCTCTTCAAATCTACATATTTTGTGTTTCTTATGTCTTATCAAAAAAAAGAACCCTAGCATGCAGTTTTACATGTTCCTTCCCTCACCAAACCCTCCCCTTCTCCCTTCTCTCTCACATAGTGCCACATCATGCATGGGTTGCATCATTGTTTGTCTCCTTCCATTTCACCTCTCCTTCTCTATCCCACCATGTGTATGCCTTACATGCACAAGATCCTATTCCCTTCCTCTACCTTTGCGCCCTACCCATCTCCCTCTCATATTTCCATGTATGCATTTCTCATGTGGGATCGGATTCCTCTTCCCTCCCCCTATCCCTTCTTTTTTGTGTGCCCTTAATGCATGGCCTGCATGTGTATGTTAACCATGTGAACCATTCTAGCCACTATCGACACATGCCATGTGCCTCATGGCTGAGCGACTTCCACACTCACTGAACACACCCCCATGCATCCTATTTTGGTTCATGTTGACCACACACACCCCACAAATGTGTGTCATGTCATCCATGTGCCCTTTGGTGCTTTTCATTTTAAATTTTGTTAAGGGTTTTTTCAAATCCTCACCTAAAATAGGAAAAAAGAAGAGGGTCTTTCAAAAACAAAAGAGCTTTTCCTTTTTGCAAACGGTTCTTCTTTTGACCTATCATAGTAGAGTATTAAATTTTTGGGGGATATTTTATACTTTTGAGGGGTTGTTTTACATTTGAAAAAAATTATTTTTTGCATTCTAAGGTATTCTTATTCAGTAGGGTCACTTTGTAAGTATTCTTATCTCTTTATCATCATTTTCCTTGGTTCCACCTCATTGAAACATGGCAAATAATTTAGCCCTAGTTGGCAAAGTGGCATAAATTACCACTTTAGTCACTTTCTTAATTGATACAACCAAAGAACTATAGGTCCACTCTTCCTTGCTTTATAGTCAGTCCCATGCAAAATATAAAATCAAAATATATGAAGGATTTAGAAATCCTAATGATCTCAATAGTTGGATTCTTGACATGTAATCCTAGTTTGCTTATAGTCAAACATTAGATGATGATAAAGTTTCTTTTTCCAAACTCAAAATTTTTGGTATGGTTAAGGTTCTCATCATCGAATTCCAAGGAACTCAAAATCCCATCACCACTTGGGATCAATTGGTTAAAGCCTTAAAGGCTACCTTCTACCTATCCAACTATGATGATTTTCTTAATCATTGGCTTTTCTTTAGGAAGGAAAAAAAACTTATATGCAGGACTATGTGTACTAATTTAGCAGGCTTCATATTTTGCTTTGTGTCTTTGATATCACATCCACTCTTATTTCCAGGTTCAAAAGTAGAATTCTCATCCATCTGTATTAGGAGTTAAAATATTTTTCCTACAACACACTTGATGAATTCTACAACCAAGATCAACTTATTGAGGAGAAATTAGGAGCACAAACAAAGGGAATGTGATACTATTCAAGAGGTTCCAAGCCACAACCTCATAAACAACATTAGGCACTGAAGATATATTCTTCTTTCTCTTCCCTCATTCTTTCTCAATCCTTTGCTTCTCCTAAGCATGCTCTTGCTTCTTCTTCATCTTAGCAAAAGTTTCAATTTTTTTATAATTATTGTAAAAGGAAGGGCCATGATAATACTGAATGCCATCAACTTAAAAAGAAAAACTATTTGTATAGTCTCAGTATAGAGGTATAAGTCAAAATTCCATAAAGACTTTTAGCAAGTATCAAATATATGAGGATCTAAGGGATCAACTTAATCATGTGACTTTGATGAATCATCATTCCATAGTTGGAGCCCATGACAATTTGTTCATCATGCATGCTCACTTGACTCATAATTTCTTTGCTGATAGTATTATTGATAATGGATAATAAAAGAACTTGATTGCATAGTCCATTTTTGACACTCAAGCTCATGATAACCCCTCATCTTCATCCATATTCTATCTGTTGGAAGGATAGTGGGACTACCTCTTAGATCACACATATGCATTGTGGCTTTTATATTTGGTCATAAATTCATGGACAAGGTCACTTGTGATGTGACCCCCATAGATTGTTGTGGTTTATTACTAGGGAAACCTTATCAATATGATAGGATATCCCACTATTAAGCTTACAAAAATACATACACACTGTAAAATGATAATCAACATTATATAATCACATACAATAGAAACAATTCTAATTTTTGCTTAGTTGTAAACAAGCCAAAAACTCCATAAATCAAGCTCAAGCACATACACTCGTTTTCATATGGCCATAACATAAGCACTTCCCAACATAAGTTTCTAATTCCACTCAACCTATCACACTTGATAAACTCTTGCAAAAGTATTCTTATGTTTTTTAAGATCCCATAACATTACCTCTCAAATGATCCATTAATCACAACATTGATCTCATCCCTAGTGCACTACTCCCTATGTACAAGCAGTCCTTTACTTAATATGATGAAATTAAAAAGCAACTCAAAGACCTATTAGCTAAAGGGTTTATTACTTCTACACTAATCCCTATAAAAACTTTTAGCTTTTCTAATATTTTTTCCAAATATGTAAATATCATTTATATTTATGATGTCATATTTATTCATGCCACCAACTTGAATTTGGCTTCATAGCCACTATGGTGCCAACCATTATATGACACCAACCATAGTGGTATCAAAACTTATAAATAGTTAGACCTAGAATTCTAATTTTAAGTGTCACCATATATTTTGTTTTTGGTAATTAAAATATTGTATTGCTTAGACGGGTTTTAAGGATCCCAAAACCTTGATACAAAAACAACTTTGCTTGTTGTGAGAAGACAAAAGTGAGAACAAGGGACAAAGCCCTGAGCTAAAACCAAAAATAGCTGAAACAGAGGATGCAACCTCAAACCTAAGGAAAGGAAACAAAGGACATAGCCTAAGAGAGTCCCGCAAAGCAAAAAGAAAAAGGCTCCACGTAGGGTAGCCACGGGAACAGGGGACGAACAATTAAGCAAAAAAGAACAGGCTCCTCGCAGGGTAGCCAAAAGAGCAAAAAAAGGAAAAGTGAGGAAGTTATTCCTCAATGGAGTTCCTTTCCTCATCCTTGATATCACCTTGGCTAGCTTCCTTGGGTTCTTCTTTGACCGTGACCACTTCCTCAACTTCAGACCCACCATCCACTTCCTGGCCACTCTGCCCTCCAAAGAAAAGCTTCTGAAGGCCTTCCCTCATGTCGATCATCGAGTTGACCATGGCATTCATCATGCCAGTCATGGAGGAAATGATGAATTCCTTCAGCCTCCTCGTCTCGTCGTCAGCCTCTACATCCTCAGATTTGATGTCAATGATATTATGTTTTGCTGCCAGATTTTGGAGGTGAGCAGATTTCCTCAGGGGCCCCTCTGTGCTTTTGAAGCTGATAGATTTCCTCACCTTTAGTTCAGAAACAACCTCAATTACCTTCCTTTTTCTCTTAGCAAGGGGAAGGCGGGCTGAGGAAACTATTGGTTTGGTTGGTCTAGGGACCATTGGGTTAGGTTGAGGACTATTAGCCAGAACATAGGTATAAATCACCTTGAAAAGGCCTTGATGGAGAGGAAGGTCCTGGCATTTCTTGTTCCTACAGGATTTGATTGAGTAATTGATGGAATTGAGGAAAAACTAGGGAATACTGAGGGGATTGATGTCATGGAAATGATTCACAAAGGCTAGATGATAAGTGTTGAGGGTTTTTTTAGGGTCATCGATAGTGATGAATTCCATCACTGGTTTCATCATGTCATTCCAGGGGATACTCAAATCACTCCTATAAATGCCCTATTTCGCACCTTTGAAAATCTTCTCATTGTCCTTGAACTCCTTGAGTTCAACATCCCAATTGTGCTTGTGTCTATGGATGGAGCGCCCCTTCGGATTCTACCCAGTAATCATGGACAAAAGGTGGAGGTCCACGTAGAAGCTCCTTCCTCGAACAGTAACAACTCCGTTATGCCAAGTCTCTAGAAAAGCTAAGGTTATTTCAAGCTCCTCGCTAGAGAACATATGGAGGAAAGGGAAAAAGTGGTGGTCATTGAGAATTCTTTCAGCCATGGGGTCACATGCGAAAGTACTAGGCTCATTGAAGTTCATGGTGGTAGGGAAATGGGGGATGGGGAAGGAATTGGGAAGGCGAACAGGGGCGAGAGGATCAAAAGGATTATTGCACCAGTGAGGATGGTAAAAATCTAGGAAAATGATGGCCATGCAAGGAGGAATAGTGGTGAATAAAAATATGGAGGCTTGGAGAAAATGCCATGAAACCTGGATGTTGCCATTAATGGACCAAATAAAGCAATTTGAAAAAGGTGAAAGGGGATTGGATGGCTCGAACTTGCATTGGAAATGATTTCTTAGAGTGGGCCTCTAGTCGAGGAGATATAGAAGGTCAGGAGTAATGATCGTTGGATCTTGGGCATGCTTGATATTCGGGCCAAGAAGGGTGTTTCTAGAAAGTTCCCCTCTACCATTGAGATCAACCTGAAGCCGATCGTTGCCATTGATTCTATCCTTCTCAAGGTGCCACGTCCTCCTAATGGTGTTGATGGTCAGCATACCTCGGGCTACATTTCTATTTTGGGAGTGGAGAGTACATGGCCCTATGTTGGCCTGGTAATTAGGCCACATCAGATGCATGCTATCATGGAGAGTCCTCTTGTTGGAAATAACCACTCCACCTAGGTACCTATAGAGAGTTGACATGGAATGCCAAAAATTGAAATAAGCATTAGCGTACATTCCAAAAAAAATGGTTTGGACAAACATGGCCTTTTGGTGGTGAGCAATTTGTTTGGATAGCTGGATTCCACTTCTCACATGGATATTGGAGAGTCTGCATTTCCCTTGCTTAGTTGGAATGTCCACGGTACACCTAGACATCCACCTTCTCCAAAAGAAATTAGACATGTGACAAAGGATGTTGATCCTAGAGGACCGCATCCTCATGAGGACGACCAGTGTGATTACTCGTAGTAGGTTTTTCCTGGTCAACAATGGTTCGAATTTCATCAGGAATATTATCATTCTAGGTTAGAATATTGGGAGTATGGACCCCGATGTTGGCTAGCCTATCTGCAACTCTATTAGCCTCTCTATAGGCATGTTGTAAAATAACCTCCTGCATGTCAAGGATTAAAATCCTGGCTCCTTCAATGTAGTCCCTGACTCTCTAGGAAGGAATGTTGTTGTTTTTCCTAAGGTAGTTGATGATGTTGAGAGAGTCTCCTTCTATAATTAGCCTGTTTGGAAAATTCTTGGCCAGGGAGAGACCCCTCCACATGCTCTTAGCTTCAGCCACATGATTGGTTTGGTCCCCCAATCCTTCAGTGAAGGCAAGGATGACTTCTCCTTGGTGGTTTTTGAGGATGCCTCCTGCTCCTACTTTCCCTGGGTTACCTTTTGCAGCTCCATCAAAATTTAGTTTGAACCAGCCCATCGAAGGAGGAATCCATTTGGAGTCAACTCTGAGGTTGGTTCGAGGATTGAAATCCTCTAAGGATAGGCCAAGAGATCTACCTAAGGTAAGCTCAAACCTGGAGGCCGATTTGGGGGAAGGGGGTAAGAGGGAAGCATTTTCTTTGGCATTGGCAAGGATTTTGCTAGAAATTAGCTCTGGGATGGATAAGCATTGGGAGAAGACTCTACGGTTTCTTTCAAGCCAGACTTGCCAAAGGAAATGGTGGAGGCACATTTTCCAGAAGAATTTGAGGCGAGGATCAAAAAATGGGGAAGGCCAATGGATGAAGAGGTCAACGATGGAGCACGGTTTGGCCCAGAGGATGTGGAAGGAATGAAATAAGGAATCAAGGATGGATGAGGAGAAGGGGCAGTGGAGGAAAATGTGAGAGGGGGATTCCCAGGCGTTGAGGCATAAAGGGCATCTATTGGGGATGGTGATGTCTTTCTTGTTCAAATTGTCTATAGTCAAAATTCTCTCTTGGATAGTAAGCCAGAAAAAAAGGACACTTTGGGAATGAGGGATTTGATCCAAACTAGGTTAAAAGGTAGCAGGATGTCCTCATTATCAAGGAGAATATGGTAAGCAGATTTAACAGTGAAATCTCCACTCTCAGAAGGTTCCCAGATTAAATTATCAATGGAGTTTGTGGTGGGGATGATGGTGGAATGCAGGAGGGAATTCAAACTAGAATATTCAATAGGGAGGGTAGTGCACCTAATGGTTTTCCATATGACAATGTCATTCTGGGTAGAGAGGAAGTCAGAGACTTTTTTCCCTATTCTAGAATCTATGAAAGGTTGAAGTTTAGACAACACAGGATCCTCAATGAGGGGATTTATGGAAATCCATTTGTCATTCCAGAAGTCTATTCTGCTGCCATCCCCGAGTTTCCATATTAAACCTTTTTCCATGAGAAACCTAGTATTGATGATGGAATTCCAAAAAGTGGATCCTCTAGTGGGAGCATTATTGCTGAGGAAATTGGTACCTTGCAAATATTTCCTTCTGACTATGGAGGTCCATTCATTCATAGTGTCGGACACCAGATGCCAAGCTTGTTTGGCTATCAAAGCTATGTTAAGGGATTGAATTATTCTGAGCCCGATGCCTCCTCTATCCTTAGGTCTGCACACTTTGTCCCAGGCAACAAGATGCAACCTGTGCTTGTTTTCAGTTCCAGACCATAGAATTTTTTTTGGATCTGTTCTATTCTATGGTAAATTGTAGTTGGGGCTTTGAAAATGGATAGGAAATACATAGGAATGATTTGGAGGGAAGCTGATGTAAGGGTGCTCTTGGCAGCTTGGGATAGTAGATTACCCTTCCACCCTACAAGTTTCTTTTGGATCCTTTCTATCATGTTGTTCCACATAGAGGTTGTGGGTTGACCACAAAAAAGGGGAAGGCCTAAATAAGTGGTTGGGAGATCTGCTATAGAGCATTCAAGAATCCTGGCAATCTTGAGTTGTCTTTGAACAGGTGTATTGAGGAAATACAATTTGCTCTTGTTGAAGTTCACCTTTTTCCCGATAGCTGCTTCGTATAGCTGGAGGATAAATTTGATAACCTGTGCTTCAAATACAGAAGCATTAGTAGACAATAAAGTATCATCTACAAATTGTTGATGCGAAACTAGATTGGTCTGGGAGGAAGCTTTGATTCCCGATAAGAGGCCTATTCTACATGCTGCTTGAATAGTCCTTCCCAGGGCTTCAACTATGATGATAAATAAAAGGGGTGAAATAGGGTCCCCTTGCCTTAGACCTCTGTTGCTCTGAAAGTACCCAACTGTGGAGCCATTGATGAGGACTGAGAACCATGGCGAGGATATGCAGGCTTTAATTAGGTTGATCCACTCAGGATGGAAACCAAACTTGAGTAATATGGCCATAAGGAAATCCTAGTTGACTCTATCATATGCTTTGTTCATGTCAAGTTTGAGAACAAAGGTAGGCTTTTTGGTTTTTGATGCAGAATGTAGAGCTTCATGGATGGAGATGACACCATCAAGGATTGATCTGCCTTGGACAGAACTTCCTTGGCAAGGGTCAATGATGCTGGGCAGGATACTTTTCATCCTATTAGCCATGATTTTAGTCAAAATATTATAGGCAACATTACACAGGCTAATGGGTCTGAAGTCGGACAAAGATTTAGCAATGGGGTTCTTTGGGATAAGAGCAATAAAAGTGGAATTGAAACCTCATGGAATTATTTTTGAAGACTAGAATTCTCTTATGGCTAGGCAAACATCAGGCCCAACTATGTCCTAGAAGGTTTGAAAGAAACGAGGGGGAAAACCATCAGGTCCAGGTGCTTTATCAGGTTGCATGGAAAAAAGGGCCGACTTGATTTCATCATCTTGGAAGGGGGCAATTAGACTGAGATTAACATTATCAGGAACAAAGGGGGGAATATGATGGAGCATAGAATCTTGAGAAAAATTAGAATAGGAGTTATCATCCTCAAGGAGGGATCTAAAAAAGGAAGTTGCCTCATCTCTGATTTCCTCTGGATCTGTGGTAGAGGTGCCATCAATTTTCACCAGTTCTTTGATACGGTTGTTACTTCTGTTCCTAAGGGTGGACACATGAAAGAATTTAGTGTTTGAGTCTCCTTATTTGAGCCACAGAGCTCTATATTTCTACCTCCAAAAGGTTTCTTCGCAAGCAAGGACGTTGTGGAATTCAGCGAGGATTTTCTTTTCTTCAGTTTTAGTCTACTCATCAATGAACCCATTCTGAATTTTGATTTCTATCTTTTCAAGTCTATCTTTGAGGGATTTCTTGTTGGAAAAGAGGTTGTCGAAGACTTCTCTATTCCATATTTTTAGATCTTCTTTGAGGATTTTGAGCTTTTGGGTGAGCTTATAGGAGGGACATCCCTGAAACTCTTGTTGCCAACAATGAGAGACCCTCTATCGTAGATCAAGATGATGTATCCACATGGCCTCAAATATGAAAGGTCTTCTATAAGGGTTAAGTTTATCTATTTCGAGCAAGAGAGGATTGTGATCTGACCCTATTTTGGGAAGAGGATGGAGACAAGCATCTCCAAAAACCTGAACAACTTCCTGGGAAAGAAAAAACCTATCTAACTTAACTTGAATATGCTGATTTCCCAATCTTCTATTGCTCCAGGTAAATTTAGCCTTTTTTAGTTTTACATCCAGAAGATTGTTGGCGTTGACAAAATCATTGAAATCTTCCATGCTTTTGATCGGGGTCTCAGTTCCTCCTTTTTTATCTGAAGGGTAGAGGGGGGTGTTGAAATCCCCAGCTACAATCCAGGGGATATTTTGAAAAGTGTATTTTATTTTGCTGAGGGCATCCCAAAGCTGAGCTCTACCAGATATAGTATTTGGAGCATAAACATTAGTGAGGATCCAGGACAAATTCTTGTTGTTGTCATGAAAAAGTACACTTAAGAGTCTATCACTGGAATGAAGTAATCTACCATCAAATTTTTTCTTATCCCATAGGCACATGAGGCCTCTAGAGGATCCTCTAGCATGGCTAAAAACTGCACCTACTTTTTTCTAGATCATGTTGGCTACAATCAAAGAGCTATTGTTGTCTATTTTAGTTTCCTGCATTATGAATATTGAGGGCTTGATATCTTTCCTCATTGATTTCACAAGTCTTTGTTTAGCAGGCCCATTTAGGCCTCTCACATTCCATGAGAGGATATTCATTTAGATGATTTGGATGCTTTTCTGCCTCCCCTTCCTTGAGATTGGGGGGGTTTGGAACTTTTGATCTCCTCTTTGGATTGAGAAGTAATGATGGGGAAGAGGGTTTTATGGATGCCATTGGCGATGTCATCTGCAAGACCTCTTTTCCAATGTTCATCTTTGGAAATCCTTCCTCTTTTTTTCTCACTCCCAAGTTCAATGGGGGACTTGGTGGTGCTTCTGGTTTTCTTAGGGCTAAATTTTTTGTAAGGAATGACTTGCTCCAGGATGGGGCTTGGAGGCCTGCCACTACTATGATCCAAAAGGGGGAAAATTAATTCTACCTCTAGATTTTTAGGAATGTTTGCAAGGCTTTCATCAAGAGGGCTGTGAGAGGGTCCTGAATTGGAGGGAGAGTTAACAAAACTGAGGTCGATGTTCAGGTCTAGGGGGAAGGGTTGATCTGGTTTTGAGGGGGGAAAATCTTGAGGATTGGGATTTGAGATAGGACACTCTTTTTGAGGTAGATTTGAAGAAGGTTTTTGAGCTTCCTGAGGATGAGGATTTGAGACATAGGGGGTCAAATTTTCCTCTAATGTTTTATCAGAATCACCTAATATGTTGAATCTATTGGAGATAGCAAGAGGGGAACTTACTTTTTGTTGATCTGAAACCATTTGTGTTGTAGCCATTTCCTTGCCTTTGTGAGATTGTATTCCTCCTTGAGGTTTTTCCAGCCTTTTCTGCTGATGAGGTCCTTTTCCTAAGGGTATTGTTGTCAATATTGACACACCTTGTAAAAAATATGCATAGTTAATTCTGTTTTTGAAAGCGCTCATTGTAAAATTCCTTTTTTATGAAAAATGGTCAAAGGCATTGCAATTCTAAAGCTTTCCCTCATATGGGTCTGCTCCTTCTTAAGCTTTTCTACATTTTTCTTTTCTTTATCCTGTTCTTTAGATGTTTTTTAAATTTGGTATGTTGCATGCAAAATTGTATATATTTTAGCATGGACAATCAAATGATAAATTTTCATCTCCAGCTCTTCCGTTTTTGGTTCTATTCCTTGCTTAGCTAGAGGATTATTTGCAAGATGATCGAAGGATTAAGGAAGAAAAGTAGATAAAGTTGCTAAGTGCAGATAGAATTTAAGCTTATTCAAAAGGGAAGCCTCTAAAGAATTTTCCAAGTCTATTGCTTAAAGTAGAAAGTGCTCCACTTGGGAGCGCTTTCCTCAAAAGTGCTCCACTTGGGAGCGCTTTGCTAAGAAGCGCTCCACAAGGGAGCGCTTTCCTCAAGGAGCGCTCCATAAGGGAGTGCTTTCCTAAAAAGAGCTTGGGGGATATTGTTAAAAGGAGCTAAAAAACAAAAGGAGAGGTCCCATAGTGCATTTCCTATTTCATCACCATGAAACTATTTTTGAGACCGTCTTATTGATGATCGTCATTAGAAACTTCTAATTTCAATATCAAGTTACCTGTAATTCCAGCCTGACTGTTCCAAGTCTTCGTCGGAACCTTCCACTTTTGAATGAAAAATTGGGATAAGGTAGACCATTTCTAGTTGTCATCGAATTTGAATCAGCCCATCATGAAAGTGGTTGAATACCAATTCATCGAGCGGTAGTTTTTCTCCTATATAAACCCCCCCTTTCTCTCTGTAAGGATGGATAACTTCTGCTAGAAAAGCAGTTCTGTACTTTGGATCCCGCTGTCGAAATAAAAGCTTTTGGCTCTGGTGTTGAGACTTCTAATCTATGTATGACTTCTACTCTATTATTTCTATTAAGTTAGTTTCTTTATGGTCAGTTTAATTCTATTTTCTAGATTTCACTATCGATAGAGGGCTTGCCCCTGGAATACTTGTTGGAGTTTGCATAGTTAAGAGGTTTTTCATACTAGTTTCTATTAAAGGTTTATTGTTTTGATTGTTGTTGGTTCAAATATATAAGTTGCCTATCGTGCTTTCGGTCCATCACCCCACACTTTCGGCTTGTAGCCATTTCCCATTCCTTTTAGTCATTTCATCCCTTTCTGTACATTCCTTACCCTTAACCCAAAGTCCCCATTTTTACTTTTTGAAGTAGTTGTATACTTGAAACCTACCCTCAAAATAAAGGCTTCTGGCTATGGTTTAAGTCCCCAATATCTGTGTAAGATTTCTACTCTGTGATTTCTATTAAACTAGTGTTTCTATTCTTCAGTTTAATTTTGTTCTCTGGATTTTGTTGTTGATAGAATACTGGTCCCTGGAATCCTTGTTGGAGTTTACATAGGTTCTGAGGATTTTATACTGCTTTCTGTTATAAGTCATTGTTTTGATTGTTGTTGGTAAAAGTAGATAAGTTGTCTATCGTGTTCTTGGTCCATCATCCCAAATTTTCGATCTTCGACCATCTCCCCTTCCTTTTCATAATTTCCCATCTCTTTCGGTATCTTTCTATCCCTTGTCTCCAATCACCCATTTAATTTTTGGAACCAGCCCTACTGGAGATTTCCATGGAGGACATCCCTTTCCTTCGGGCATTCAATGCTTGGCAGTGGGCCTAGGGCGCTGTAGACTTAGAAAACCTGTATCTAGGCCGGTTCGATTGCCAATAGTTTTTGGCATGCCCGATGGGACCCAAACGTTCCATATTTTATCAGTATTAAGAAGTGATGTTCATCTTAGTATTGTTCAATCTGAACATCTGGCGACTCTACTAAACCCGAGATAGCTCCAAATCTCGTAGACCAGTGTAAAAGCTCCTGCCTTCATGCGTACAAGGTGGAGGGCTAGAAATACAAAAGAAGAACCCAAATTCTATGAGCTCGACATCGACACTTTAGGAGAACATCCTAGGGTGGTCGGGTCAAATATTCTGCTTGTCGGGACATCGTCACAAGAAGTTGTTCAAGATTCATAGAATCCAACTCCCGACAGCACAGCCACCAGCTTGCCTTCGAATCCACCAAATTCTTTGGATCATCAGTATACTCTAGCTCCACCAGACGTTCAACCAGGTGCTCCGAGTGTTCTGACTATTTTGACTCAGCAAGTTCTACCAACTCCATCGCTCCTCACCAATCTGCCTCCCTAGATGGCCCAACCAGCTCCGCCTAGGCAGTTCGCAGCTTGGAACCATACGGGACCGCTTGCTTTACAGGCTCAACACACGGTCCCACCCATAGCTTTGAAAGCTCTACCTACTTACGATGGCATGGGAAAGATGGTGTAAGAGCACATACAAGATGTCACAGGATTAGCGACCATCCATCAAATCACCAACGAAGACGTCATGGTGAAGTTGCTGGTTCTTTCACTAAGAGGTAAGCTTCTTTATTGGTACCGGTCACTCCCGCTCGACACCATTACTACATGGGACCAGTTGGATGGGTAGTTGATAAGGGGTTTCAATGAACAAGCAGACCCCTTCTCTCTATTACACCAGTTTACTACTATTCAAAGGCATCCTCAGGAAGAAATAACGGACTTTAACGTTAGATTCGTAAGAACCTAGCAAAGAGTCACAGATGGTCTTCGACCCACACCTGAGCAGGCTGCATTTTATTATCTGAGAGCTTTCCACTCAGATATAAGCATTAACATCCACCATGCTAATATCAATACATTCCCCGCTCTCTACGAGCAGGCTCAAAAAGTTGAGGCTGACCTAATAGCTATCGGGAAGCTACCTCCCAAGGCAATGACCCTGATTTATCCAGATTTCCCTCAAAATATGTATCCAAGCGCATCCGCTCCTCCTGCATCCCAAACGCACCTTAGCCAATCTTGGAATCCACATTCCCAGTATCGACCTATGCCTATGCCTCAATACCAAGCACCCGTTGTTCCCTAGTTACCCGCTCCAATGTAATACCTAGCTTTGCCAGCGCCACCAATGTTGGCCCCATTACCTCCAAGTCAAGTAGCTGCTAACCAAGCGGTTGTAATCGAAGCTCAAGCTAAAGAGCTATCAGAAGTTAAGGCTTACATGAAGATGGTGGCAAACCAAATGAGCGCCATAAGGAAAAGACAAGATGATCAAGGATTTCACCAGAGGAGATTCCCTCCTCCCCCGATCACCAAAGAGCAAGCAACCACTGGCACTCAAAGGCAACACGAGCGAAATTCAGCAGTGATGAACACCGAAGAGGCCGGTACCTCTGATTCCTTCTATTGGTGTACCACGTGCAATGACCCACACAATGAAGAAGATTGTATGGTACATCTAAATTATGTGCAGACACTGGCTGGAGGACCCTATGAGCAAGTTAATATGATCAGGGAAGCTGATCAAAATCTCATGACATCATCAGCTGAGCAAATTTCCGTTCTTACCAGGTCAGGAAAGAAACCTATCGAGGTAGATCCAGTTCAGATGGATCCATTGAAAGTGCCTCTGACACCTAAACCCACAACTAAATCATGGACTGGAGCTCAACCGTAGGCAAAAGCTCCCGATCCAATGACAACTGCTCACCAGTCCGATCGATTGAAGGACCACCTTCAGCCACGTGTTAGAGAAAGGATCTCATAGCCTAAAGCTACAACTCTTTAGCCACCAACAGAAACATGGGAACAGGCAAGAGAAAAGCTTCGATACCCCTCACTCACTAAACGACAATGGGTGGACATGATGCAACAATATCGAAAGATCTACAAACCTACAAAGGGAACAGTGGAGCCCACCACTTCAACATACAACATAGTCAAAGAAATGAAAAAGGCCCCCACTAAGGTAAGCCTATATGATGCCCTTCAACTTCCAGGTCAAGTTGATCTATTACAAGAATCTCTCAAATTCACACAGGACAAGGAAAGCGGGCCAACTCAGACTGTGTATTCTCAGCCATTAACAACTTCGGCCACAAGTAAAAATAGGCCCCCACCATTTTACCTATCCCTTTGAATGGAGGGATGGGTCATGCATAACTGCATGATCGATTCAGGCATCGCTACAACAGTCATGCCCAAAGCAGTATGTGAAATCATGGGTATGGAATACACCCGCAATAGCCCTGGGGTGCTGTAGTTAGACGGAACTCTAGTAAAAATAGTGGGAGTGATCAAAGATGTGCCCATCCAACTCCATAAAATGCCACAAGTCACTGTCATACAGGAGATCGTGGTGGTCGATCTGGAGCCATATTTTAGTATGTGCCTCTCACGAGAATTCATGACGAATATGGGAGGCTACCTCTCCCTTGACTACACCCACCTGGAGATCCCCTTCAAAGGAAGAAGATTCAAGCTCTTCAATGAGAAACCTACTGGTTTTCACGTTGAGAAGCTTGAAGATGAAGAAAAAGGCTCAGTCTCTATCAACTTGATGGCAGAGGAAATACAAATCAACTTGATGGAGGAAGCTCTAGTTGAACTCCAACTGGAGGATGACTTCTCCCTAACTGATTTCAACGCAGTCAATGGTATAGACTTAGGATGCTACACACTCACTAAGCCTAAAAAAGAAAAGCAAGCTCACCCAACAACGTCCTCAACCATAGACCATATTTAGAAGTACTTCACGATGCACGATGTAAAAATGGAGCTGGTGCAAGAATTGCTCTCATCTCCCCAACTGGCGAACAAAAGACTTACTCATACAGACTAGCTTGGAGTTGTACGAATAATGTGGCTGAGTATGAGGCTTTGTACCTCAGACTCAAGAAAGCTGAGAAGCTAGGCATCAAGCAACTACAAATTTTTGGAGACTCTGAGCTAATCTGTAATCAAGTTACCAACAAGTGTGTCAGCAAGCAACACTACCTGAAGGTGTATCACAACAAAGTGTGGGATTTGTTTGATACCTTCGATGCGCTAAACGTCAAGTCCATTTCAAGGGAAAAAAATAAGCTAGCCGACGTCCTAGCTTCCATTGGCACCCGATTTTCACCAGTCGATGGCATGATGCACAAACCAAAGATGGTAAGATCAATTTACCGACCTTCCGTTCCCGATAAAAAGCTGCATTGGCAAGTGTTTGATAATGATGAACAACTTGTTAACTTCTTGGTCAATGAAGCATCAACCATCGAAGGGCGGGCTCTAAATGAAGAAGACCATGAAGGTTTGATTCAGTTGAAAAACAATCATATCCCAAAAGGCCTGATCACACTGGAAAGTCTCTTTGATAGAAATGATAGGCCTATCGACCATAAGATCAAGATCGACCAGAAGGAGTTCATCAACTTGGAGTTAGAATCAGGGAAATTCATCATGGTAGGGACCGACTACACCATCGAAGAACTCCAACAGATCCAAGTTCTATGTAAATAATACCCCGACATCATCGCCTGGTGTTATCAAGACTTAAAGGGGTACGACAAGAATGTCATCCAGCATACCATCGAGTTAGAAGAGGGTGTCAGACCCTTCAGATAGAAGCAGCGACCTATAAATCCAAAGGTCAAAACTCTTATGAGGATTGAGTTATTGAAGATGCTCGAAGCTAAGATCATATATCCGATTAAGCATTCTTCCTGGGTGGCTAACCTGGTTCCAGTGCGAAAGAAGAATGGCGATATTCGGTTGTGTATAGACTTCCAAAATCTGAATCAAGTGTCGCTCAAAGATCACTACCCACTACCTCAGATTGATCAAATCCTTCATGTAGTGGTAGGGGCACAAAGGTTCTCCTTACTGGATGGGTTCTCAAGCTATAACCAGATATGGGTTAAAGATGAAGATCAACACAAGACCGCATTCACGACCAAGTGGGGCACTTTCGCCTATCAACGGATGCCTTTCGGCCTTTCCAATGTCGGAGCTACCTTTCAAAGGGCAATGGACCTCGCTTTTGGTGAATTACTCAATCATGTCATCATAATTTATTTAGATGACATGACGGTCTTCTCTCATAAAAGGGAAGAACATGGCTCGCACTTACGACAAGTTTTTGAAAAATATCGGGAGTTTGGGGTCTCCATCAACCCCAAAAAGTCAATATTTGCAGTGAAAGAAGGAAAGTTGCTCGGGCATATTATCTCTAAAAAGGGATTAACAATCGATCCAGCTCGAGCAGAAGCACTTCTTTGACTTTCACCTCCCACAAATAAAAAGGCCTTGCAGTCCTTTTTTGGACAGATAAACTTCATCAGGAAGTTTATAGCCGATTTTGCCCAGGTGATAAAACCAATGGCCCAACTCTTGAAAAAGGGCATCGAATTCAAGTGGACTGATGAGAGGAGGTAAGCTTTTCAAGAGATTAAAGAGTGGATTGCTCAAGCTCCCATCCTTATCAACCCTGACTACTCACGAGATTTCATCTTATACGCGGTCGGAGAGCCTAAGAGTTATGCCGCGGTACTAACCCAGAAGGGTAAAGATGGAGACGAACGTCCGATTGCGTTTCTCAGCCAGATCATTCAGCCTCATGAGGAGAAGTTCAATTTCATCGAACGATAGGTTCATGCAGTGATGAGGTCCCTCCAAAATTTTAGACACTTTGTGTCTCAGAGCAAAACCATCGTATATGTCATTCACCCTGACATCCGGAGCTTCATCATCCAAGGTGAGTTAGGAAACAAAAGGGCAGGTTGGGTTACCAAAATCCAAGAGTTTGATATTGAGATACACCCTACCAAGTTGGTTCGAGGTAGAGCGCTCTACCAAGAGTTAGCTAAAAATGCTGCGACCGAAGCTATGATTCCAGACTCAGATAGCCTAAATTTTGAAAGCAACTTGGCTATCCCACCCACTAGTGAATCAGACTGGATAGAAGACCTGATCAGATATTTTGATACAAGCCAATGCCCCTCACACCTTGATGCTTCACAAAGAAGAATATTCCATCTACAAGCTAACAGGTATGTCCCGACGCCCAATGGCATTTTTTATCAGAATATTGATGGGATCCTTTTAAGATGCATTAAGGAATCCGAAAAGGCTAAAATCCTGGAGGAGTTTCACTCTGGTGTTTTGGGAGGGCATTTTGTTGGTAGACCGATGGCATTAAAAATCATCAAAGTAGGTTACTATTGGCCTACTCTCTTTTTGGATACCTTCAAAACCAGCCAGTGTTGTGATAGTTGCCAGCGTTACTCAGGAAGGGTTAGGAATGCATCGCTTCCTCTCCACCCCATTCGGGTGGAGACTCCATTCCAGCAGTGGGGTTTGGACTTCATCGGGATCATCAATCCAAATTCTTCTATCGGCCACAAATATATCTTGACTGCTACGGACTACTTCACTAGATGGTTAGAAGCAATTCCAACCAAAGAGGCGAGCCAGGAGGTGGTCATCTCCTTCCTTGAAGGTCTGATCACTCGGTTTGGAATCCTAGAATCCATCATCTCGGACAACGGTTCTCCTTTCACTGGTGCAAAAATTTGTGAATTCACGGTCAGATATGGAATTTACTTGAAGGTTTCATCTAACTATTATCCCGTAGGAAATGGATTAGCTGAATCCACGAACAAAAACCTATTGCGAATTCTCAAGAAATCTTTGCAAAATAATAAAAGGAGTTGGCACCTACTTTTGAATCAGTCCCTATGGGCTGATCGAATTTCCATCAAGCGGTCTATCCAGACTTCACCCTATTCATTGGTGTATGGCAAAGATGTGGTCTTACCTACACACATTGAATTACCAGCCTTACAACTTCTTAAGTGGCTCGACGTTGAAGGAAGCCAACTTAGCCCAATGGATGCAAGGTTGGCATAGTTGATAGAATTAGAAGAAGAAAGAGAAAAGGCATACGAAGTCTTCACCAAGCATGCCGAAACCACCAAGAGCTGGTTTAGTAAGAGAACTTTCGACCGGGTTTTCAACGTTGGGGATTTAGTTTTGAAGTGGAACGTCAAGAAATCGAAGTCGGGAAACCATGAAAAGTTTGATGCCTTTTGGGAGGGTCCATTTTGGGTCTCTGGCATTCATCAGATAAATTCATTCATGCTCAGAGATATGGAAGGTGATGAGCTCCCTATTCTAGTTAACGGTTTTCTACTGAAACCTTACTACCCACCAAAGCCCGATGCTCTTCTCTAGCTGATCAGGTATTCCTCATGTATAGTCCCTTTTGTTTGTATAGTAGGGTAGTCTTGTCTTATTCTAGGCTTAGTCAAGAAAATAGAAGAAAGAAGTTCCTTCAAAAATACCTTCACCAAAGCTTTTGGCAGCCAGGATGAGGTTTTTAGTAAAGAAATTGCACCTGGTAGGCCGAGATGTTTTTTGAAGGTCTGAAGAAGCTTTTTTAGGAACAACTTTGCTAAGATTTTTGCAGCCAAAGTGAGATCCTTAGTAAAGAAATTGCACCCGACAGGCCAAGATATTTCTCCAAAGGTGAAGCGCTCCACAAGGGAACGCTTCGCCTAAATCGAAGCGCTCCAACAAGTGGAGAGCGCTCCAAAGGTGAAGTGATCCACAAGGGAACGCTTTGCCCAAAGCAAGTGCTCCAACAAGTGGAGAGTGCTCCAAAGGTGAAGCGCTCCACAAGGGAATGCTTTGCCCAAAGCCAGAGCACTCCAACAAGTGGAGAGCACTCCAAAGGTGAAGCGCTCCACAAGGGAACGCTTCACCCAAAGTCGGAGTACTCCAACAAGTGGAGAGCTCTCCAAAGGTGAAGCGCTCCACAAGGGAACGCTTTCCCAAAGCCGGAGCGCTCCAACAAGTGGAGAGCACTCCACCCAAAAGGAATAAACAAGCATTTAAATTTTTGGAGGTGCTCCTTCGGGAGTTGCTCCCATTTCTTTTAACCATTTTAATTTTTTGCTTTAGCTATAACCATATTTTCCTCGTTGTCCTCCCTTTCTAAATGCTTTGAGTTTTAGTTGCCCGCTCCGATTTTACCAAGTGTTCAGGAAGATTTTATGCATCATTAGAGGTCATTTTTCAAAACCCTAGGTAGGCATGATTTTTAAAATAAAAGCAGGTCGTACGATTATCAAATCAAAACATTCTTTAGCCTCCGTCAGCCAAAATTGACCTTTTCTCCAAATCTATCGACACCCTTCCCGACCAATAATGGTGCACCTCGTAGGAGCGTCCTTGTCCACCGTCAGTATTTAGTTTTCCAAGAGAAATCCACCTGCACGAAGAACTCTAAAAATGCCAGGGACAACAGGAACGCGTACTCCACTGATTTCACAGTGCACATGTTCACGCTTGCCAAATTATTCACGCAGTGGCCCAAATTATGACCCTATGATGGAATCAAAATGCTCAAGGAGCCGATGTTCCAATTACCACAACGGGGAAGCTTTCACCGGGGAAAAGTACCCTACTGGGGTTGTTCCAACAAAGGCTGTATACAAATGAGGAAGTTGCCAGATATTAGCCAACTTCTTAGATGAAAGATTTTGTGGCGAACCAATTGCAAGATGCAACGATGGCTAGTAACCTACCTACACTCCCAAGGTGTTTGGCTGAGTTCTCATAGCCTAAAATATACTCCATCCTAACATGGGTGGTAGGATTCGGCCACCATGAGTGGGTCACCAACTGGTAGGTTGTCATGGCCAAGGCTATTTTAGACAACCCAATTTATTTTCCCTCTAAGGCAAGGCCAGGTTCTAGCCCAATTTTTTATGATTGGGCCGAATTTATCGCATGATAGTTGCATGCCTCTTTGGATTTCCTTCACGATGACTAGAGCCACCAATTCAGATTATCTTCCATAATGGTGTGGTTGTTTTTCTGGCACATGCATGAGAATTTCATCTTCATCCACAAGCAACAAACCGACGATGAGGGGAAGCCACTGCCAGTTTACCTATGGATCGAGAGTTTCATTGTAAGTAATTCGTATTATGTTTTTAATCAGCTTTTTTTGGGTCCGGATTTGGCTTTGATTTATGGTCAGTGTGAGCGCTTCTCGATAGAGTTGAGAGAGCAGTTGGTGGAGCAGCGGTTGGGAGATACTTTCCTCCTGACGTAGGGTTACATCATCAGGATATACGATTTTTCTAAAAAACCTTTTTTATTACCCTTTTACACCACTCCGTTTCTTTTCGTTGTGGAGGTAGCCCACTAGTTGGATCACACTAATCAATATTATGGAAAGGGTCATGGGAGAAAGGTCATAATATCCACCCCTTTCAAGTTTGGAGGGGTCAAAATAGCACAATGTGGTCAAAATGTAGTTTTAACCATGGTACTAGCCCAGTTCGGATTAATTGAGCTCCCCCATCGATGGAAATGGGATTCGCTGGGTATAATACAGAAAAATCTTAAGGTACAAGCTTTTCATAGCTGCCCATGGTCAGACATGGAAAACCAACACAATAATCCACTTGGCTTGGAGCTTGAGTGGCATGTGGATGAGATGGAGCCGCTCCCACCTTGGTTGGATTTTTATACTATGGAGTTTGAGTACAATCCCATTGTGAATCCAAAGCAAAAGCTGACTAGGTCTGTCATAGCAAGTATAAATGTCAGGTATCCAAAATGGTCAGATCACAAAGTAGAACAATGGTGGATCATGAGGGTACACCAGGGCAAACCCTCAGCTAATAAGCTTGCAATCGATGACCAATTTTTTGACATTTATGAAAACAACTTTTGCATTTTCAATAATTTTCCTTTGCTGCCATCGTGCCCAAGGTAGGGCACCCCCCAGATGAGGTTGATGACTTGGCTCACCCATGGCATAGCTCACCAAGCATGGGAAAAGCTATCATGAGTGCTTCCCCCTCCATCGAGCAGAAGTCCAGGACTAAGAGTGCTCCTTTCAAGAGAAAATTCGAGGCACTTCTCCCGCAGAAGACCACAAAAAGGCCGTGAACTATGACCCAAAAGACTTTTGGGACAGTAGTGCATTCAGGAACTCTAGCTCCTCCAAACCCTAACGAAGCAGTTGTAGAAAAAGAGGTTGCGACAGTAGAGATAGATCAACAGAAACCTCTAAGTATTGAGCTTTCAGCCGCTCAAGGCGACCAAGGGGACAAGGTAGCTGAGATATCCATCCAGGAAGAAGTTGTGCTTGAACTATCCCTGACTAAAGAAATATTTGTAGCTAAGGAGATAGCTACGCCCAAATCACCCAAAGTAGCCGTGACTAACCATATTGAAGACAAAGTGGTCGCAAAACAAATTGGAGAACAAAAGGGCGAAGCTAAAGTATCTATCCTAGGAGTGCCAACTGTAAAATTAGCCGAAGAATAGAAGGGCAAAGACGGAGGACAGGTGGCCTTCCCAAAGCTTATAGAAGCTAAAAATGTGGGAGAAGAGGACAACTCCAACGTTTCATATGAGAAAGGAGATAGAACGCAGTCACTGGAAGAATCTCTCATGACCTCTTCCTCTATGAGGCTCGAAGGTATGTCCTCATCTCATCTTATTTTTGTTTCCTCCTCGACCTTAAATTTTGCACCTTTCTTTCAATCTTGTTCAACCCCTGATGTAGCTATAATAATTCCAGTACCCAAAGCCTCCACAATGGTATTTTCAATAGTCCCCAACATTCCTGTTTTAGTAATCCCTGCGTTGAGTGCATCCCCTATTCCAGAGCTAAGCGGCCTGGGCCTTCGAGTTTCCCAGGAAGATTTCCTATCTCCCACTAAAATGCAAATGCCCTTAGTTCCCCCATTTGCTTCTTATGCAAAAGTCCCTAATCCTTTTGCAGTCTCCGCTTCTACCATCTCTTCCCCTTGCATTTCAAAGGTTCCCTTTGCCCGCTTATTTGGCACTTCTAACTCAGGCATTTCCTCCTCTCCTCCCACTCCCCCCACATCTTTTGATTCATCCACATTTATAACACCCAAGCCCATAGTTGTACAAACTCAAGCGCCTCCGAGGGTTAGCGCAATCACTTCCCTCTCAGCTTCCTCTATAACTCCAAGCCTACAGCTCGACTCCCCATTCTTTCCAACAATGCCTATTCTTGGATTAGGGGTCCCTGAGCCTTTGGAGTCAGAGATGGAGTTGTCACAATAGTTAGCTACAACTGAAAGCATCCATAGAGCCAGGAAAAATTCTACTAAGTGGCTCAAAGATCGTAGTGAGAGGGAGGCTTTAGCTTTGGCTCAGACATGCAAAGCTTATATTATGGATCCTGAGTCTATGGACATGCACACGGTTGAAAATATACCATTGGTGAGCAAGCCTTTGGGGGAGATGACCCCAACCAATTATGCTCTCAGACATACAAGTTTCAATGTGGCTAGGATGAATACTCAAGAAAAAATGGAGGTTTAGGTAGGCATTGACTCTATCTACGCACATGGAGAGCATTACAGGTTTCTATATTTTAAAACCCAGTCAGAGGTTGATCAACTATAGGAAGAATTGGTAGCAGCAAGAAGGAAGAATGAAGAGCTAGAATGAGATCATCAAGGTCAGATCAAAAGGCTTAATTCTAAGGTTGAGGAGCTAGAAAAGAAAATATAGGAGCTTGATGCCTATGGCGCTGACCTCAAAATGGTGAATGCTCGTCATATCCGGGAATTAGCTAAAGTGAATCAGGTCAACCAATGGCTTACTATTCAGATCAGAGAGCTAAAATCCAAGCAAGCGCCCAAAGCGCAGCCTCCTGACTTACCTTCTAGAGAGCGCTTGCAAGAGATGTACCTGTATTTCTTAAGGGATTTCCCTCAAAGGGCTACAAAAGGAATCAAAGCTCTTCAATTTTATAAAGAAGCGCATGAGGCCATCCTTGTTGGGGGTCCAATTCTAGAGTCAACCCAAGAAGATGTTAATTATTGGCTAGACTTGGTGGTGCAGCTCAGAAAGATAGAGGATGTGCCTATTCACTTTGAACCTATGAGTGACTTAGCCCGATCATGGGCTAATGCTAAAACTACCTTACAGTATTATTACACAAAAGTTGAGCTTTGCAAAAAATATCATTTAGCTTCAGATGCTCTTCTGCAAGAACGCGAGATTGCATTGCGGTACTTGGAGGCCCTCATTGACATTAAGGTCCCTAGTTTCACTGATCTAGATCATCCTCCTCTATAAATAGAAGAATTGGAACCTATGTGGGCTAATTTTGTTGAAAACCCTACTGACATAGACACTTTGAATGCCTCCAGCTCAAACGCACAGATCATTATGCTCATGACAAAATATTCTCAGATTGAATCCTGTTTAAAAGAATTTGACAGGATGATGGTGTTTGTTGATCTGGAGCGAATTAATGCCTATCGCTATCTTATTTTTGAGCTTCAAAAATACCCCCCATATTATTATGAGCATTGGAATGATGTTGCGGCTATATATGAGCATGTGTTTAAAAAATCATTGGATCAACTTCTTCCTAAGCGCTCCACGTCTAGTGAGGAAGATAATACTGAAGGTGAATCTAGTTCAGAAGATGAAGATTCGGATGAACAAGAAGAGGAAACGGATGAAGGATCTGAAAGCAACGAACAACAGGAAGATAAAGAGCCCAGTGAAGATGACATAGAAGAGAAATATCAAGAGAAAGAGAATGACTCTGCTACCCAAGGATGAAGGCCTGGGATATTTGCATTGAGACCGGCTCAATACCCCTGCGAGCCACCAGATGTGTTGTCAATCTTGACACACCTTGTAAAAAAGATGCATAGTTAATTTTGTTTTTGAAAGCGCTCATTGTAAAATTCCTTTTTTATGAAAAATGGTCAAAGGCATTGCAATTCTAAAGCTTTCCCTCATATGGGTCTGCTCCTTCTTAAGCTTTTCTACATTTTTCTTTTCTTTATCCTGTTCTTCTAAAGTTTTTTTAAATTTGGTATGTTGCATGCAAAATTGTATATATTTTAGCATGGACAATCAAATGATAAATTTTCATCTCCAACTCTTCCATTTTTGGTTCTATTCCTTGCTTAGCTAGAGGATTATTTGCAATATGATCAAAGGATTAAGGAAGCAAAGTAGATAAAGTTGCTAAGTGTAGATAGAATTTAAGCTTATTCAAAATAGAAGCCTCTAAAGAATTTTCCAAGTCTATTGCTTAAAGCAGAAAGTGCTCCACTTGGGAGCGCTTTGCTAAGAAGTGCTCCACAAGGGAGCGCTTTCCTCAAAAGCGCTCCACTTGGGAGCGCTTTGCTAAAAAGCGCTCCACTTGGGAGCGCTTTGCTGAGAAGCGCTCCACAAGGGAGCGCTTTCCTCAAAAGCACTCCACAAGGGAGCGCTTTCCTCAAAAGCGCTCCACTTGGGAGTGCTTTGCTGAGAAGCACTCCACAAGGGAGCGCTTTCCTCAAAAGCGCTCCACTTGGGAGCGCTTTGCTAAGAAGCGCTCCACAAGGGAGCGCTTTCCTCAAAAGCGCTCCACAAGGGAGAGCTTTCCTAAAAATATCCAGAGGGATATTGTTAAAATGAGCCAACAAACAAAAGGAGAGGTCCATAGTGCATTTCCTATTTCACCACCCTGAAACTATTTTTGAGATCGTCTGATTGATGATCGTCATCAGAAACTTCTAACTTCAATATCAAGTTACCTGTAATTCCGGCCTGACTATTCCAAGTCTTCGTCGGAACCTTCCACTTTTAAATGATAAATTGGGATAAGGTAGACCATTTTTGGTTGTCACCAAATTTGAATCAGCCCATCATGAAAGTGGTTGAATACCAATTCATCGAGCGGTAGTTTTTCTCCTATATAAACCTCCCCCTTTCTCTCTGTAAGGGATGGATAACTTCTACTAGAAAAGTAGTTCTGTACTTTGGATCCCGTTGTCAAAATAAAATCTTATGGCTCTGGTGTTGAGACTTCTAATCTGTGTATGACTTCTACTCTGTTATTTCTATTAAGTTAGTTTCTTTACGATCAGTTTAATTCTATTTTCTGGATTTCATTGTCGGTAGAGGGCTTGCCCCTGGAATACTTGTTGGAGTTTGCATAGTTAAGAGGTTTTTCATACTAGTTTCTGTTAAAGGTTTATTATTTTGATTGTTTTTGGTTCAAATATATAAGCTACCTATCGTGCTTCCGGTCCATCACCCCACACTTCCGGCTTGTAGCCATTTCCCATTCCTTTTAGTCATTTCATCCCTTTCTGTACATTCCTTACCCTTAACCCAAAGTCCCCATTTTTACTTTTTGAAGTAGTTGTATACTTGAAACCTACCCTCAAAATAAAGGCTTCTAGCTATGGTTTAAGTCCCCAATATTTGTGTAATATTTCTACTCTGTGATTTCTATTAAACTAGTGTTTATGTTCTTCAGTTTAATTTTGTTCTCTGGATTTTGTTGTTGATAGAATATTGGTCCCTGGAATCCTTGTTGGAGTTTACATAGGTTCTGAGGATTTTATACTGATTTTTCTATTATAAGTCATTGTTTTGATTGTTGTTGGTAAAAGTAGATAAGTTGTCTATCGT
The DNA here is from genome assembly GCA_028583015.1 of Wollemia nobilis. Classification (NCBI taxonomy): domain Eukaryota; kingdom Viridiplantae; phylum Streptophyta; class Pinopsida; order Araucariales; family Araucariaceae; genus Wollemia; species Wollemia nobilis. The sequence continues at coordinate 2,389,299 of JAQPPZ010000741.1, forward strand.
GTTCTTGGTACATCATCCCAAATTTCCAGCCTTCGGCCATCTCCCCTTCCTTTCCACAATTTCCCATCTCTTTCAGTATCTTTCTATCCCTTATCTCCAATCACCCATTTAATTTTTGGAACCAGCCCTACTAGATATTGCCATGGAGGACATCCCTTTCCTTCGGGCATTCAATGCTTGGAAGTGGGCCTAGGGTGTTGTAGACTTAGAAAACTTGTATCTAGGCCGGTTCAATTGCCAATAAGTACTTGGTTTTACCATTTATTTTTTGGTTTTGGGTTACCTCCAAAATGGGGTATTCTGATCTAGTCTACAGGGACCCCATGGGCACAAGCTACATTCTCTTCTTATCATTGTTACTTCTCCTTGCTAAACTGTGCTTTGATATTGGGAAACCGAATCCTAAGATGGCCTTGAGTTTGACATTCGACATAGAAGGTTGGCTTATTTTTGTACTCTATGGGTTGCTTCTTGCAGAAGGATTTGTGTATCAGGTTGACATAGGTGGGAAGCTTAGACGCTAGGTTCGAGTTAACACAGATCTTGGCAACATTCATGTGCTTGTGAGCTCAGGTGACAGGGTCTATAGCAACAATATTTGCTATGACTTTTGCAATGGCTATGATAATATCTTCATGCTAAAGATGTAAGGGAAGGTTTGGAATCTGAACCCAAATGGGGACATAGTTGATATCCTAGGTATCAAGATTGAAGTCCAAATTCCATTTCTGCAGGAACAAGCTCTTGCTACCAAGGAACTAGGGTACCCTTGTAAGGATGCGGTTGTTATCTTCATTATTTCTCAATATGATTGCAAATAAATCCCTGTAAAGTCCTATTATCTCCATATCTCCCAGGATCTTCCATTTTGTAAAGTCCCATCTACGAATGGTTTCTATATCAGGCCTTCCTCCTACAAACTTTCCCACAAGAGCAAACCTTTCCATTGAGAGGTAATTGTCAGCTATGTTGTCAGGGATAAGGATATTTTGCCCTTCAGGAATAACGGTTGTTGAGGAAGGCTTGTGAGGACCACTTTATCCCTTGGATAAGATATTTACGTATGATCCTTTGGAAGGATCTATAGTGGGACCCTTTGATCATTGGGGAGGGGGCCCCTTGTCAGGTGGTTCATATCCCTAGAAAATTGTAGGTTGTACACAAGATTTGGTTACTTCTAGCCTTTAATCCTCTGCATCACATTTGTCCTATTCATTTGCATCCTGGTCCTTGCTATCATCCTGTGCTCCTACCTATCTACTATCCTTTCCTGCACCAGATATTTGAAAACTAGGTTTCCCATATTCACTGCTATTTGTGTTCCTCCGCTCCATCCTGAATCTGCTTTCCATGATACATTGATGGAATATTTCCAATATAAGGTGTCAAGGATATATTAACACATGCCCAATATATTCATTTCATGTCTCATGAATTTTAAGTAGTTACATGGAAAGGAGAATGGGGAGTTTGGTAAATACTCATAAAAAATTGTTCATGATTATTTTGAAGATGAATCATTTTATCTTTCAACTACTCAAAGTTGATATATATTTGTATAAAGCTTAGAGTATAGATTTATTTTCTTCTTCTTTTGATTCTTTAGTTTTACCCCTTGTCTTATTACATTTCCTTTTGTCATCTATAGACTCAATTTGTTCTTGAAATTTCTAAGCTTTTATTATGCTACTTTTTTAGTACATTAGAATAGAATGACATGCATCCTACAACTTGAACCTAAAGCATTAAGCCCATGTACTAGCTCAAACATGGATACATGAGCATTACATTATATAATATATTTACATTTACAATATTTATAAAAGAAAATTGCATTCTTGTATGAGAAAGAATTATATTGTGCACTGTTTTCTCTTGCACAACCTTAAAAGCATAAATTTTAGGCACCAAAATCCGGTTCTTGGAGCTATCCTTTGTGCCACCACATATTGGGCCCCATAATGTGGATAATCCACATATAAATTAATCTTATTGCATGTATATATAATCATTGATCTTACTGTAAAAAGTGACAGTGACATCACTAATTTACATAGTGATTATTATTGATAATTAGGTTTGATCATTTGCATATAATAAATTTATATTATAAGGCTTATACATATAGCTTATAATATGTATTAAGTAATATTTTTTATATCCTAAAAAATTATAAGATTATGTTGATCCATAGGACTAACTGATGTAGAAATTGTACCCACAACCTTGACAAAGGGGAGGTTTGAGTCCTCTTGAACTCCAAATTTAGACCAACTCCCCACTAACCTATGTTTATCTAACTAGTCTAAATGCAAAAAATAAAGTTTGGTAAGGGTGCAAGAGAAAAAATGCAAAAAAATTGCTAGATTCTATAGTGAGGTGAGTTCATTATTATTTGTGCCATCTAAAAAAGCTAGAATAATGATAACTTGATTTTATTAACTATGCATATATCTTCTAAAAAAGAAGACTAACAAGTAGAAGAGATGACAACTTTACAAACAAAATTCATTCATACATAAGAGGTTCAATAGAATGAGGCATAATTGGGTATAAATGTCATGCATAGTTTTCGATTCATCAACAAAATATAATTAAAATCAATAAGTGTAGCTCTAGCCTTTCTCAAAATGGCCAAAATATAATTAAAATGAGACCTAGCTCTTACTTATAGCAAGGGAATTTACCCCTTCTACCCTAAGTAATAAGTTTTTAACCATTTCAAATTATAAGAAAAGGATAAATCACTCTCAAGCCATTGGTATTCTTCTGCTGGCAAACGGTTCAATTAATCAACAATTTGGTAATGAATCATAAGATTCCAATGGATTACCCCTTCATTTACTTGGCTATTTTCTTAGTTCACTTGACTCATTTGTTGCTTGGGGAATATAAAATTAGTAGTGGGATTATTATGGCTTGTAAAGTTCTTTGAATCCCCCTTTTATTCCTCAAGGATCTCCATAAATCATGCCTAACCTCATATATTTATCTATCTATTTTGAACTTATTAGCGAAGATGGTACCTTGTACTACAGGTTCACACCAAGGCTTACAATATGTAAGCATTTTTGAAAAATATCAACTAACATGATGTTAAAAATAATAAACTAAGGAGAAAAAATTAGTGAAATTATAATATATGTAATGCCAACGAGGAAACAATGTTTATAAAATATATATGTATATAAAAAATATTGAACCAAATAACTTGGTTATATTTTTAGCTACAACAATGACACAATTTAATTAGTTATATAATATTGAAGCAAACCCAACGTGATCATGTTACCATAGTATTTCAATGAACCATATAGTATATCACAATGAACTATATTATCATGACATCACATATTGCATGGCAAGTTTTGAAATCATGTCTCCATATTGGAATCCATTATTTTTAACCACATGAGCTTATGTCATTTTGATAGTTTGATTATGTGTACTATAATGACTAATCAAGTTGCTATTTGCAATTTCATACTTATCTCATCAACCATCAATGTCATCACCATCACCACTATTTCTAGGATGACTATCACTATTATTACCCTCGTTAGATACAAATCGATTATCATTGACCTTATCATCATTTTTATGTCTAGTCAATTTATCATTCCCCTAATCATAATCACTTTGGCCATCATCTTATCCATAATTTTAGACTATTTGGTCACTCTCCTCATCCTTCTCATATTATGTCGACTTGAATTCCTCCCTTGTCTTGTCAATATACTTTTCATCTTCCTATTCATCCTCTAAACCAATGTAATCTCCATGTACAACCCGTTCTTCAAATCCTTTCACTAATCACAATAAATAAATTACATGTATTACAAAAATAAAAATAAAAACCAACTACTTTTTATTAATAAGTTATACGTGGCTTATATTGGGGGCCACTCCTATCATAATACCAAAATATTACATTTATTGTTATGTCAATTAAACCATATTCAACATGCCTTTTTATCACAAATTTTTTCATTTTTTTTAATAAATATATTCTTAAACTTCCTAAAAGTGCTAAGTTTCCACAATCAGATCCTTGACATCATTTTGATTAAGAGACAAAATCTCAATTCGGCAATTGCCTTCTAAAATTTGAATTTCACCAAGATGAATATCAACACCTCAATTGGCTAAATTATCTACTACTTGATTTCCTTCTCTATAAATATACTCACACTTCCAAGAGATTACCTCTAGTAATAGGTGATGAAAATAAATAATAATATTATTTTTTATCTAGTCTCCGCATTCATTTTTTTGTTAATAGCATTGATAATATTTCCATCCTTTTTGTATTTCAATTTTAATCCTTGTAGGAAGTGCCCTAGTCTTTGCATAGTTGTTAGTTGCAGTTCCATATGATTTTGAGTAAGTAAGGAGAATATTGCCTTCACTATTTCTAAAAACACCACCCCCACTAGATTTTTCTAGATTTCCCTTAGAAGCACCATCAAAATTAATTTTGATAAACCTAATTTTTGGACATTTCCATTTTACCCTAGATCAAAGTAGATCCTTTGTTTTAATTTCATTATCACAAACGACTCTTCTATGTATGTTCAAATTCTATACCCAAGTTATTAGCACCTCTTGTTCTACACTAAAAAATTCTCATGTTGAGAACTATATTTGTAGATATTTTGCTAAAAAATTCTCATGTTGAGAACTATATTTGTAGATATTTTGCAAGAGGCAATAATACGGTTCCAATATTGGGCATGATTTTGAGATTTATTTTTAAAAATTCTTTTGTTCCTTTCAAGCCATAAATTCCAACAAATAAACATACAAATAAGTGAATGAGCTAAGTTGTTGAGCTATATACCTTTGTGAGATATGACAAGAAGTTGTATCCATTATGAAGGTAGGAAGAAATTTTTTTTAAATCCTGAGGGCAGGAAGGCCCAAATTCAAAATTCTAGAACCCAGGGCAGCCTCAACTACGACCAACCTGGTGGAGTGTTTGAGGATGGAAAAATCCATGATTCTATTGCTGTCAATCCTATCGGGTTTTGGGGTGATGAACCCCCTAACAAAGGTGATCCCCATGGGCCCCCTTATTCTGAGGGTCCCATTCTAGAGAAAGTATCTTTCACCAAGGTGGTGGGAGGAGGACAACAATGTCTACCTGATTTTCATTCCACGTTGGAGCCTTCTGGGTCAAAAGTAAAAATCCCTGATAACCTGATCCAAAAGTATTTATCCTTTGAATCTTTTAATTTAGTTGGCAAGCTGATTGGAGGTCATCCTAATCTTGAAATCATTCAAAGTTGGGCTCATTCCAAGTGGAAAACTATTGGGTCCATGGAGATATTTGGTCTCACCCAAGGTTTCTTTGGGATTCATTTTAGTAATCGGGATGATGCCAATAGAATTCTTACTAGTGGTCCTTGGTTTTTGGGTCGTAGAAGCATTTTTATTCAAAAGTGGGATGCTGATTTTGACCTTGAGACTCAAAGTATTAATTTTACCCCTATTTGGGTTTGGCTTCCCAATCTTCCCTAGCACTTCTAGCACCTGGATATCCTTTCTACTATTGCTAAGACCATCGGGACTTTAGTTGCTATTGACCATGCTAATTTAGCTCAAACCAGAATGACCTCAACCAGAATCTGTGTCAATGCAAATCTTGATTGGAAACTTCCTACCTTTGTGGAGCTGGAGTATAGTTCTTACTATCGCAAGCAGGCTATTGAATATGAAAATAAGCTAGATTTTTGCATGGAATATTGCACTCAGGGACATCTTTGGAACCAATGTCCTATGCTAAAGTTTAAATCTGTAGAAGAACCTACTAAAATTCCTGATGATCCCAATCACAATGTGTAGGGTGGGAAGAAAGCTAGGCCTGAAGCTCCAAATCATAATATTCAGGGTTGGAAGAGTGTAGGTCCAAAAAAAGGTTTCAAGCAATCTAAGCAAGGACAACATCAAGTTAATAAAGGTATTGTCATTCGTGAACCTAAAGATATGCAACCTCCTCCTAATCCTTTGCATTTTGAAGGAAGGGGTAAATATATTGTCATATCTCCATCCCCATATCCGAATTCTAGTGAAGAGGTATATCCTGTTTCTAATAGTCCCAATAAATTTTTAGTTCTGGCTGATTCAAATTTGTTTGATCAAGAAAATCAACAAAATATCCAAAATATTGATTTTCATCTTCCTCAAAACCTTGATTCTCCTACAAATCCTGGACCGTCCCTTCCTCCCCCTAAGAATTTTAGTCCCTCCAAAGTCTCAAATATTTTAATGTCCACCAGATCTGTAGTTGAGCAAATAGTTCCTTCAAAATTTAGTCCCAAGCATACTCATAGTTCCAAGAAATCCCCAATTGATTTTGGGAGTGACAAAAAGTGAGGAAGACCTTCTACAAGTGATCAGTGGAAAAATAGAGTTCAAGATGACATTGATAATGGCATCCAAAAAACTTTATTTCCTCTTTTTAGCTCTCAAGTCATGGATGAACCAAAAGGCACCAAACCTCCCCAAACTGTTGGTAAGGGAGGTAAGAAATCCTCCAAGGTTTCCAAATGAAGCTCCTCTCATGGAATGTGAGAGGATTAAATGGGCTAACCAAAAAAAGGGTTGTTAGCTCACTAAGAAAATAAATAAGACCCACTATTCTCATTTTACAAGAAACTAAACTTGATCAACACAATTCTGCCTCAGCTGCTAACAAAATTTGGAATAGAGGAGAGTTTGCTTTTAGTCAAGCCAGAGGTGCATCAAGAGGCCTTATCTATTTGTGGGATCCAATAAAGGTAGATGGAAAACTGATTCAATCCAGTGAAAGAATCCTCAGTGTCATGTTTCAAGAGAGATTCCAATTTCTCTTGGATTCTATCAAATATTTATGCTCCAAACTCTTTATATGAAAGAGCTCAATTTTGGGATGTTCTCAGCAGCCTCAAATATTATTTCAACAATATCCCCTGGATTGTTGCTGGATATTTCAACTCTCCTCTTTATCCTTCGGATAAATTTGGGGGTTTGTGTGTACTGAGAAAAGCATGGAATATTTTCTTGATTTTGTCAATACCAATAATCTCATGGATGTTAAGCTTAAAAATGCAAAGTATACCTGGAGCAATAGAAGATCAGGAAACCAACTTATTCAAGTGAAACTGGATAGAATATTTTTATCCCAAGAAGCTATTCAAGTTTTTGGGGATGCCAACCTCCTATCTCTTCCAAAGGTTGGATCTAATCACAGTCCCCTCCTTTTGGACATTCTCAAAGATAGTCCTTATAGAAGGCCCTTCATATTTGAATCAATGTGGATCCAACACCCTGATCTAAGACACATAATTTCTCAATGGTGGCAACAGGCTGGCCAAGGTTGTCCTTATTTCTATCTAGCACAAAAATTAAAGCATGTTAAAGAAAATCTTAAAATCTAGAATAAATAAATGTTCAATTTTTTTTTTGAGATCAAATAATCTCTTGAAGACATACTTATTTCCATTGAGAACAAAATTTAGGCAGGTCAGTGTGATAATCAAATCCATGTTGAGGAGAGAAGCATCCTTGTTGACTATCACAATATTCTGGCTCGCGAAGAAATATTTTGGAAATAGAAATCTAGAGCTCTTTGGCTTAAAGAAGGGGATTTGAACACAAAGTTTTTTCATGCTTCCACCATGAGAAACAAAATCCACAATAGAATAAAAGAGTTGATAAAAAATGATGGTTCCACTACCTCTGATATTCTAGAAATTAGAAATGAGGTTGTCTCTTATTTCACCAACATTCTTGGTGAGAATAGGCCACCTTCTAACCTTACCTTGAATTCCATGTTGTACCACATTCCTTAGCTGGTTTTAGATGATGCTAATTCCAAAATATTAGCCCCTTTTTCTGATGAGGAGATTCACCAGGCCTTATTTTCAATGCATCCTAACAAAGCCCCTGGCCCTAATGGGTTTCCTCCTCATTTTTTTCAAACCTTATGGGATATTGTTGGCCCTAATGTTTGTTCTACTATTAGAGATTTTCAATCTGCAAAATCTATCCCTCATGGTTTCAACTCGACCTTTATTGCTCTCATTCCAAAAAGTTTGAATGCCAAATCCTTGACTGACTTTCGACCTATAAGCTTGTGTAATGTGGTTTAAAAAATTCTTACAAAGGCTATTGCTTCCAGACTGAGGGATATCCTTCCTTCTATTATTGATCCTTGTCAAGGAAGCTTTATTCAAGGTAGATCCATCCTTGATGGAGTCATTACCATTCATGAAGCACTTCATTCTGTTCACTTGGTTAAAAAACCTACTTTTATTTTAAAATTGGATATGAATAAAGCCTATGACAGAATTAATTAGGATTTCCTTATTTCAGTCCTCCTAAAGTTTGGATTTCATCCTGATTGGGTTGAATTAATCAAAGGATGCATATCCACTCTGTGGTTTTCAGTTCTTATTAATGGATCCACCGTTGGTTATTTTCCAAGCAATAGAGGTATTCATCAAGGAGATCCTATATCTCCTTTGTTGTTCATAATAGTTGTTGAAGCTTTAGGTAGAACTATCAAAGCAGCTTGTAATCTCAACCTTATTTCAAGAATAAAAGTAGCCTCTCAAACTAGACCAGTTTCTCACTAGTAGTTTGTGGATGACACAATTATTTCCTCTAATGCATCTATCTTTGAGGCCAGAGTTATCAAGCATATTTTACTGCTATATGAAGATGTTGCTAGGAAAAATATCAACTTCCACAAAAGCAAGATCTATTTTCTAAATACTCCTATTCAAAGACAAAGCAAGATTTCTGCCATTCTTGAATGTCCAATATCATCTTTTCCTGCTACTTATTTAGGGCTTCCCTTATTCATAGGTCAGCCTAATGCTTCAATGTGGAATAATGTGATTGAAATATTGCAAAAGAAATTGGCTAGTTGGAAAGGAAACCTTCTATCTCAAGCTGGAAAGGTTACCCTTACACAAGCTTCCCTTCAGAGTATTCCTATCTACTTCATGTCTATATTCAAAGTCCTAGCAAGGGTTTGTAACAAAATTGAACAAATTCAGAAGAATTTCCTATGGTCAGGATCTAAAAATAAAAACTATTTCCACCTTGTAGCCTGGGATAAAGTCTGCCAGCCAAAATATTCTGGAGGGATTGGTCTCAGAAGGCTTCATTTGCTGAATTTAGCTCTTCTAGAAAAATAGGCTTGGAGGTTAATCTCAAATATTGAGTCTGAATGGATCACCATTGTCAGCCGTAAGTATTTATAGGGAACTGATTTCTTCAATGCTACCCCTCCCCCGAGAGGGTCCTTCTTCTAGAAATTGATTTTGCAAGCTAGATTTCTTGTAGAACATGGTCTCATATGGAGATTAGGGTATGGGCAAAAAATTGATTTTTGGCATGATAAATGGCTTCTAAATGAGCCACTAATGAATAATCCCCATTTGGCTATCCTCAAAGGATATACTGATATTGTTTTTGGTTCAAAAGTCTCAAGTTTTATCTGCTCTCAGGCTAATAGGAAGAAATGGAAGATTATTTGCAGTCTTGCTTACCTCGAGGAATCTAGAGAACTATAGTTTCTCCTCAACTCTTCCATCATTCCCTATGGGAATCCTCATGATCAGATTTTTTGAGAATTTACTGAATGTGGAGATTTTTTTGTTAAGTCTGCCTATCAACTTCTCTTGCCCCACGATGAACCTTTAATTCCTTTTAGCCTTATCTGGCCTAAGCTTCTGATTCCTAAAATTGCCACTTTTGCTTGGGTAGCTATCCAAGAAAAGATCCTTACTATAGATAATCTGCTGAAAAGAGGTCTACCCATTCCCAATAGATGTTTTCTATATTTTTCTACTTGGGAATCCCCCCATCATTTATTTCTTTCTTGCCCTTTCTCGTCTACTATCCTCAATAAATTGTTAGATTTTTTCCACATTTCTTGGGCTGAACCATGTTCTATCCCTGATATTTTCATCCAATGGCCTAATCCTTTTTGTAACCTTCATCTTAAATCATTGTGGTAATTTTATCTACATCATTTTTTGTGGCAAATCTGGTTGGAAAGAAATCGAAGAGTGTTTTCTAACACTATGCAAAGCCTATATTATGTCCTGAATAAAATTCTTTCTTTTTCCACTAAAAATGCTTCCCTTTGTCCTCTGCCTTCCCATCTTGCTTCCCGTTTTGAAGTTTCCCTGGGGTTGTCTTTTAATTTTCCTATCATGGATCATACTTGGATTCAACCTTCCAATAATAGAGCTCATTCCACTTGGACTCCTCCTCCCTCAGGTTGGCTTAAATTAAATGTTGATGGTGCTACTAAGGGTAATCCAGGGTGGGTTGGAGCTGGTGGTATCCTCAGAGACAACAGAGGTAGGGTTATCCTTGCTTTTGCTAAATTTTTAGGAACCCAATCAAATCAGGTTGTTGAAGCTCATGCTATGTGGCATGGCCTGGTTTTGGCTAAAGACTATTCTAACAAACTTTTGGTAGAGGGTGATTCCCTCACTACCATCAATTATCTAAAAAATTCTAAAGTTCCTTCCTGGAGGATAAGGAATTGCATCGATGAAGCTAGAACTCTTAGTCAAACTTTCTAGGATATAATTTTTCAGCACACCTTCAAGGAAAGTAATAAAGTTGTTGATATTTTGGCAAATATTGGAGCCTGGTCTACAAACTTGATGACGTGGACCATTGGCTTTCCTCAAAATTTGGTTCATGTCATTGATCAAGAAATATTGTCATCAAGTATCACTGATGTTGACGTGGAGCAAGTCAACCCATTTCTAAATGGATCTAATGATCGTGCTTCCTAATTGCTTCATTGATAATTCCCATGCTACCTTGGTACATGGGTTTCCTATGTTTATTGGTTTTGTCAACCTTGGTTGTCGGACGTCCATATTTCTAGGTGGAGTTTTTGGTGATTTTTCTCATCTTGATAGTCTCCATCTTTTCGTCTTTCGATCCATGGTCATCACTCCTTACTATTTTTGCGCCGCCATGTTCCCCTCTCATTTCATCATCCCTCCCCAACTCTTTCTCTCCTCCATCCACGTTGATCCTTTCCCTCGTGTCTCTTCTTGTGATTTTATTTTCCACTTTTCCCTTTCCTTCATGTGGGTTTTTGGTTTGGATTTTCACATGATCCTTTCAAACTTTTGGAATTGCCTTTTCTATCATGAACACCTCGGTTCGTGTAGTTTTACTCATACCCATCCCATTCGGTATGCTTGTCGAGAATGTCATTGGGATGTTTTAGTTCTTTGTTTTTTAGTTGTTTCTTTTTATACTGGTCAAGCTCTAGCTCTTTTTTGTTAGATTAATATTCCATTCTTTGGCATATTTACCCCTTTTACTCTGATAGGTACAATAGCTAGTATATTGCATTACACTAGTTGAGTAGATTATTACATTTACTTTTCTACTTTTACCATGTAGATATTTACTGTCTTAAATATCTAATGGTTGATTTGGTAAATATCCTAGGTGGAAGAGTTCTATTCATAATTATCTTCCTCTCAACAGAATAGTTAGCATGATTTCCTATTATTTAGTTTTCAATACTATTTTGTAACCTATTTAAAGGCTATAGTTTCAAAACTATATGTTAATGAAATATTTACAATTTGATTGAATCCTAAATTCCTGTTCACATTGGCATCAGAGCTGGAGGAGGGAGTTGGGAGGAGGAATTGATTTTTTTTAACTCACTGGAGAAATCAAGCGCAGGAAGCACAATTTGGTGACTTCATTATTTTTTTCCTCCTCCGATTCCCTAAGTTTTCCTATAGTTTTTTAATTGCATTTCATTAATCCATTACCGAAGGCAGAGGAGGTGGTGAAATTATCCATTTTTTATGGGCCACATCACCCCCCTCGGTAGGACAAGGTCACAACCGGGCCCGCAGGCATTTTGATCGACTAGATTCATTTCCCTAGCCAGGCCATGCCTAGGCAGACGATCGACCAGGCAGCTCTTTACTACCGACGATCGTGCCTACGGACCAGACATATCTAAGCTATCGGCCCGAGCACACCCAAAATGTATAAGAGATTATGCCCAAGGGCTTAGGAGGAGCCTTTCTTCAGCTCCCGTCCATAGGGCCCACACCCCTAGGTAAGCCAACGAGAGCGCTTCGAGGGTAGGAGTGCCCTCATGCTCCCATGTGGCTTCTCCAACCCGGGCATGCTTCGAGGGCAAGAGTGCCCTCACACACCCAAGAGATTCCTCTGGACATGTGGTAGAATCACATCGAGCCACCTAATCTTAGTAGCTGGAATTCTAGATTGACTTAGTTTGACATATGGCACACACATCGAGGTGACATGTGGCGAGGTCGAACAACTGACATGGACCTATTGGATGAGACACGTGGTGAGGACCAACCGAAAGGTGACACATGGCACAACAAGCAGAGGGAGCGAGACAACCTAGTGACAAGTGGCACCATTTGGCCATTGACACGTGTGTGAGAAAATTTTGGTTTTTTGGCAACGAGCAGCCACATGGCATTCAATCATTCGTCGAGCAGAGTGACATGGAGGAAGGTCAACACGTGGAGGAGTAGTGATTGCCCAAGGCAATCATGCATTATTTGAACACGCTTAGGCTTTTAAAAGCCTAATTCATCCCTTATAGGATGAATGTGGGATAAATCCCATAGAGCCATTCCAAAGGCTTGACCCGCCTTAACACAAAGCATGTGGAGACGACTTTCAAAGCCATCCCAGCAGTGCAGTGGTCAAGGCATAGCCTTGACAAACATGACATCTCACGTTCGAATCCGCGTGCCAACATTTTTGCAAAGGGCCTCTCCAAAAATCGCGCCATTTGGTATTTTTCATTATTTTTTTATTTTCTAAAGTTTTTTTTATGTTTTTTTTAAATATTTTTTATAGATTTTTTTATATAGTTTAGCACAAATTGGCATAAATTAATCAATTTTTAACCTTTTAAGTTGATTTTTTTCCCCAATTGCTTTATTATATGAATTATTCATCTTTAAAAATATTTTTAAGCATTAAAACTTAGAAAATATTTAAAGAAAACTAATTTTTTTTGTAATAATTCCACTCCATTTCTATTGTTTTCTCCAAATATTGGGGATAAAGAGACATAGGAACAACTCATTTTATTGCAAAAACAAAGGCCATATTCAACATTTTTTTGAAAGCCATTTTCGAGTGTTGAAGACAAAAACCAAGTCATGTGTCGACTAGTTTGGAAGCCTTTCAAACGCGAGTCGTGTGTTGACTTGTCTTGGAAGGAGTGCTCGAATTGTTAATTTTGCAAAATAGAGGGGGGAAGACAACATTGTACTTCTTTTGCAAAATTGTAAAACAAAGTAGGAGACATAAAAATATCAATTTTTTGCACAACACACATTAATATTTTGTTGCAAAAATTAAAAAGGTGCATTTTTTATTTTACTCGACACCTTCATTGGAAAATTAGGTGCATTTTCGATTGCATCCGACACCTAGGTGATAAGAATTTTGTGGGCATTCTTGTTTGATTATTGCATTATTTTTTTTGCAATTATAAGTCATAGAATCAAGAACACACTAAACCCCAAAATTTCACAAATTTGTGTAAATCCTTACATAGATTTAAAGCCAAAATTCACTTGATATTCTCTCCTAAATCAACAAAACCCCTAATTCACTCTTATTTGTTTGGCTTAATTTCCTCAAACTTTTCATCCTTCTTGAAGGGTGTTAAGGCAGGTGCCATTAAATATCTATTTGAGTGAATTATCTTTTGGTACTCTTTTAGGGTAATCAAAAAAAGAAAGAACAAGTTTTTGAAAATAAGGAACCTTAAAAAGTTGCAATCCTTTGCACTAAGGGGGGATAATTCCTTTCTTCCTTCAAAACACAAATTTTTGACAAGAGGGAAATAAAACTTGTAAAGGCAATCATAAAAGTAGAAGTCATAAAAATTATATCTTTTCTTTTAGACTTCATAATAACAACCATGCTTGAAGTTCTTACAATAAGGAAGGATGATTTGGTGAACTTTTTGATAAAATTGCCTAGAAAGCATAGTTTTGCACAAATTGTAAAAATGACAACCATGACACCATTCAATGTTGGTTTCAAAACAAGCAAAACTAAAATGGCAAAGGCACATCACAGAAGCCATATTTCTAGTGAAGTGTCTCATTCTCATTCTCATTCTGATTCTGGTTCAAAGAGAGCAAACAAAGTGCTCATTGCTAAGACAATATTGTAGAGGGAAAACACATTTTGTCACCTTAAGCAAAGCACCATTTCCTCTCTCTCTTTTTTAGGCTTCATAAATAGCATAAGTTTTTGTTTGAAGTACTTATAATAAAGGGGTGTTTGTACCTCTTTTTTAGGTTTCATAAATAGCAAAATCTCATTGTTTGAAGTTCTTGTAACAAAAGGAGGGAATTTTATGGTGTAAAATTGCCTAGGAGGCAAATATTTGTAAAATCCTTCACAAAGCTTCTTAAGTTGCACATATTTTTGCAATTAAGGGGGATATTCATTTCTTTTCTTCACAATTTTTTGTAAAAAGAGAAGAAGACTTATAAGGGTGCATTTTTGACATTGTCCGACACCTTAGTCACGCTTCTTTTAGAAATTAATTCCAACATGTTTTGCAACAAGAAGGGGGAAGCTTATAAGGGTGCATTTTTGGAAACTATCGACACCTTAGCTACCTTATATTTTGCAAACTCATATTTTAAATGAATGAACCTTGTATGAAGTGATCTATTCTACTACACCTATCGATTGCAATGGTTGGTTACCCATGCAATTTGGTTGGATGACAAGATTACAATAAGGAAATTCGTTGATGTGAAGACAAAGTGAGGAATGACCCATTTTTTTCTTAGGAGCAGCCAGAGCACTGTGACAGAGCAAGAACCAGCAGATCAAGACCTTTTTTCATTGTATTGGGGCAGTTATATACTTTACCCAAATATTGTTGTATAGGAGGATAGGTATACATTACCCAAATAATGTAATAAGGGGGGATGTTAGAATAATATTCCATTCTTTGTAATATTTACCCTTTTACTCTGATAGGTACAAATAGCTAGTATATTGCATTACACTAGTTGAGTAGATTATTACATTTACTTTTCTACTTTTACCATGTAGATATTTACTGTCTTAAATATCTAATGGTTGATTTGGTAAATATCCTAGGTGGAAGAGTTCTATTCAGAATTCTCTTCCTCTCAACATAATAGTTAGCGTGATTTCCTATTATTCAGTTTTCAATACTATTTTGTAACCTATTTAAAGGCTATAGTTTCAAAACTATATGTTAATGAAATATTTGCAATTTGATTGAATCTTGAATTCCTGTTCACATTTTCCATTGCTACCTTCCTTAATTGCTTATCCAAAGGTGTCCATGTCCCTATGTTGTCATCAAGAATTTTTTTGAGCCTTCCAAGGTTTGTATGGATTCCATTGCTGAAGGGATACTCTCGAGTAGGGGTTTCCTTCTTTTTTTTACAAATTTTAAGGGGAGGACCCAAAAATTACCTTGGCATTCATAGATCCGTGGGATAATGGCTGGGTCACCATATATAACAAGACTTAGGATTTTAACATCAAAGTTTTGGCTGAGTTAATAGGCCATCCTACTAAGGGATGATCCATAAGAAGAGAAAAGCATAACTAGGATGCCGAGTTGAAGGATGTCAAAGATAAGGATATTTATAGGAAAGCTTGTGTGGGGATTCAACACGATGAGCTTCATTTTCCTTAGGGGAGTGTTTTAAAACCTATAATGGAGTTTGTAACAGTTGATGACCCAGATAAGGCTCTTTGTAGTTTCCATTTTGCTTTCTTCAATCATTTTTGAGATGTGAGTGCAATTAATATTCCTCAATTTTTATTTAACTCTATTAGCTACACCATATAACACTAAAAAATGAAGAATAGGACTGAATTACCTACTCATCATGGACTGTTCAATATCTTATATAAGAATTGGTTAATTCATTTTCCTCAGGGTATTATTATGACTCCCCATCCTAAACCCAAGTCAAGACTCGTAAAACCTAGCTCTTCTCAAACTACATCGCAATCCTTTAGCATCCCTAGGCTCTTTGCTAAGAAGCATAAATACTATCCATAAATTAAGGAGAGACCCAACAACGAATTCCTTGAACCTAAAATTGAGCCTGATTAGAAACCCGTGTGCTCCTCTGTTTGACTGAAGAATAAGGCCCAATAGAAAGAATCCCTGATTATTGAGTTAGAGGATGATGAAAAGGATAACCCTGACCACTGCATGAAAATGTTCATCATAAATTCTATCACAAAATACATCTCCCAACTTGCAAATTTATGTAATGTACTCAACCTATACTTCTTCAAGAAATCCTTTGCTGACGGTGTGACCAGTGCTCCTGCTAAAGATATTAAGGTGGCTACTATTCCTGAGGACGTCCCTGCCAAGGGCAAAGATGCTAAAATGGATACTTCCAATGATGAAATCCAAGAGGTTGTTGTTGAACCTGATGAGGAAGCTTAAGTATTTCTTTCCTATGTCGGAGGGTTGTTGGTTGCATTTTTGCTACCTACATCATATGTTTTCTATTGTTTTTTGGGTCTATTTAAGGGTATCCTATTTTATGTCTTGTTGTAGTGGTTGCATCCTGAGGATAG
Organism: Wollemia nobilis; assembly: GCA_028583015.1. NCBI lineage: Eukaryota > Viridiplantae > Streptophyta > Pinopsida > Araucariales > Araucariaceae > Wollemia > Wollemia nobilis. The sequence goes on from JAQPPZ010000741.1 coordinate 2,405,949, forward strand.
CCTCGATGGTTTGGTTTTTTGATGGATTGCATATTGTTATGAATTCTTATGCACTCTTGGCTTCTTTAACCATTTTATAATAAGGTTTTGAGGCCCTGCTAAAACCTGTTCGTAATATAATTTTCTTAACCTATCACAAAAAAAAAAATTCCAAAAAATAATGGCAAGGAAAATCTTCCACTGAATACATAATTATTTAGATTTAAAATAATTAATCCAACATTTCATTAAATTCTTTCAATGTTGATGGAGCTTCCCAATATAATTTCATATTATTATAAAAGTAACCCCAATTTGTGTGAGCAAAGGGACAATAAATAAGTAAATGGTCAGATGTCTCTTAATCCTTTTCACACAAAGCACATCTAAAAGGTCCATAATGTTCTCTTCTTTGTAGACTCTCTCCTATAAGAATATTACTTTGAGATGCTAACCAAAGGAATGTTGAGGCCTTAGGGAGAGTCTCTAATGATCAAACATTCTTCCAAGAAAATATTTGGGAGAAGGAAAATTTGATTGCTCTAAATCCTCATATCCCAACTTGATAGAGTATCCACCATACTTTGAGAATTTCAAATCAACTCATCCTTTCATGTAAAAATTGAAAAATAAAACTCTTGAAGCATCTTTTGAAGTTCATCTATAATTTTTTTGAGTTCCTCTCCTTTAACCAGGTTACTAAAAGAAATCCATGATTTGGAGTTGTTGCTTATATTAATATAGTCTTTGACCTTTGGACCTTTACATGCTAGGTATGCTTGAGCCAATGGTTACCATTTTGAGTCAGAGATAAGAGGATAATACTTAAACTAAGAATTATATTTAATCTCCATGATCTCACTAACTGAGGGATGGCAATTTTATCTTTTTTTATATTTTTGTATTTGGGAAAGCTTTCCCTAATTCTTTTGCAAGAATAATGAATATATAAGGAGATAGTGGATCACCTTGACAAAGTCCATAATATGACTTGAAGTAACCAATAGGAAAACATTGGTCAGAATCAAATATTTTATAGTGCTATAATACCATTTAATCCATTCACACCAAATATAATCAAAGTTAAAATTTCTAAGAATAACATGTAGAAAATTCTAGGAAACCCCATCATGTGCTTTGCTCATATCTAATTTCATAAGCATACCTATATTTTCATGGAATGAAGAGAATGTATGGACTTTTGTGCTCTAATTATACCATTAAGAATTTGTTTACCACAAAAAAAAACACCTTATTCCTTTGAGATAACACAACTTAGAATTCCCTTCAACCTATTTTCCATAATTTTTGAAATGATCTTATAAATCATATCACAAAGGCTTATTGGATAAAATTATCAAAATATTTTCTCACCTTTCTTGGGAACCAATGTAATAAAAGTGGCATTGATCTCACTTATTATATCCTTCCTTTGTCAAACCTCTTCAACCACAACTAACATATCACTCTTCAATAAATCTCAAAATATTTGAAAGAAAATTGTAATAAATCCATTAGTCCAGGTGCCTTGTGAGGATGGAAAGAGAAAACTTCTTGATGGAGCTCCTCCATAGACATTTTGTTCTTCAAGCTTTCATTTTATCCCTATGTGATAATTGACGAAATATTTTGCAAAATCTTATCTTGTGCTCCTTATCTTGCCTAGTGTCTAACAAAATAATTTTGAAATAATTAATTGCTTCCTTCCTTATATCTTCTTCATCTTGAATATTTCTTCCATTTGAAGTTAAAATATTTTTTATGTAACAAAAATAAAAAATTATTTTTATTGTATCAATGTTTTTTTTTGTATTTATATCTCCTTCCTTGAGCCATTTCTTGAAGAAAAAAGCTTATACTAAGAGGGAGGGTGAAAAATATAATATAAAATTTTTCTCTTTTCTTTCCAAAGAAATAACCTCAAATAATATCAATGCAAGAATTAAATAATGCACAAATCACCATACACATAAGAGACACATATTTTACATGGAAATGCCCTCTTGGGAGAAAATCATGACAAAATATTGCTTATATTTTTCTTCAATAAATTTCATGGGTGCCAAACCACAGGAGACACCAATCCCCTATACAAGTTCATGGACACTAATCCACAGGAGACACCAATCCCCTATACAAGTTTATGGATACCAATCCATAGGAGACACCAACACCCTTGCTTAATTTTATGGACACCAATCCCCTTGCTCAAGTTCATGGACACCAATCCACAGGAGACACCACTCCCCTTTCTCAAGTTCGTGGACACCGATCCATATGAGAAATCAATCCCCTTCTACTCAAGTTTGTGGACACCAATCCAATAGAGACATCAATTCCTTTGCTCAAGTTTATTGATACCAATACATAGGAGACACCAATCCCCTTGATCAAGTTCATGGAAACCAATCCCATTCTACTCAAGTCTGCTCCAAAACCTTCTCAAATTTGCTTCAAAACCTACTCATAAAACTTGCTCAAATCTGCTCGAAAACCTGCTCAAGTTTGCTCCAAAACTTACTCACAAACACTGCTCAAATTTGTTCCAAAACCTACTGGTCACAAACACTGCTCAAATCTACTCCAAAACCTGCTCATAAATACTGCTCAAATCTGCTCCAAAACTTGCTTGATAATGGCATCAAGTTCTTTACCTTTTCTTGAGTTTGCTTTCTTCAACTAAACACAATTCAGACATATTCTACCTAGAATTATTTTATCTTCATGAACATATAGAGAATGATATGCACTAATGTAGTAAGCTTAAAATGAACAATATGTTCTTCATATTCGTTAGGTACGTTGTTTCCACATATATCACATTTATTACATTTTAAAGGTAGCTCAAGTCTAGCTTAGATAACTTACTTGTGTGTTGACTTGGAGATGCTAATACCTTGCTCTTCTTCTACTATCATGTGCACCTTTTCTTCTTTTTGAAATGGCTAAATTGTAGTTCCTTGTTAATTGAATGCTTGGGTGAATATGTGCACTTAATATTCTTTGAAACCTTGATTTGTTCCAAGTCCATGCCCTCCAAATATGCCTCAAGAATGATGATCTTCCTCTTGCATGTGATTTTTCAAATCTGGTCAATAATTCTCTTTTTTTTTACTTCTTTATTTAAATATCAAATCAACCACTTTAAACCCTTATCACTTATTTTAAAAACATACACAATAAATCTTAAAAGTAACTCCTTATATCTCCCTTTTAAAACTTACAAAATAAAGCTTTAAAAACACAACATTACACCTTATATCTCCCTTTTATCAAATTTGCAGAATGAAACTTTATAATAATAATATGACCCTTATATCTCCCTTTTATTAATTTTCAAAATTAAAAACTTTTTACAAACACCATGATCCTTATATCTCCCTTTTATTTTATCCTTACCTTGCACAGTTGCGGATGAGATTCGATCTTTTGACCTCTAGAAGCGCAACACCCTAACATGGGATCGTGAACAACTAAGCTAGCACAATAGATGAAACCAAAAGGTACAACAAAATATTTAACTCCTTCATTGTGCTATCTCAAATGCTTTAGCAAAATGGGCATTGAAGAGATTCAACCCTCTAACCTTCTACACCGCAACACCCTAGCTTGAGCTAGGCAACCGACTGGGCTAACCCAATGGATGAAACCAAAGGTGCACCATAAACTTTATAGCTCATTCTTCAAGCTATTTCAAAAAACAAAACATAGCAAAATAGGTACCGAGGGGATTTGAACTTCAGACCTTCTACACTGTAGCGTTCCAATGTGAGCTAGGCTATCAATTGGTCTAACCACTTGATTGAGATAGAAGTGGCACAAATAAATATTTAAAGTCTTCTTTCGATCGTTGCTACACTGCCAAACTTGTGCTCCTCTCCTCCCTTGTCTTCTACCCGTTGCTCGCTCTCCACACGAAGGATATATTCAAATTTCATGCCATAGCCAAAGTGAATTAATGGCCTTATATTAATATGATTTTTTCCATTCATGCCTAAAGAGGTCGATCCATTATTTGAATATTTAAATTTTCAAACTCTCTTTTGTACGGTGCGCTCAAGGAGGTTGGCCCATGTAATTTTTTTTTTTTAACCTTTTATATATTAAATTCTTTTGATTTAAATATAAACCTTCCACTTTATTTAAACTTTTATATATTTAAATATTTTGATTTAAATATAAACCTTCCACTTTAATATTTAAATATTAAAGCATATGAAATCACCTTTGAAGATATATCTACCTTTATTATCAATGACAACTCAACATTTCATCCTTGAAGATATTTCTGCCTTTGACATCAATGACAACTCAATATTTCTAACATTTCTCTCTATATGTTTGGAATAAATATGACTCATTTTTAATGCATTATGCTAATTGACAAGTAATTATTTTTTTTTCACATAATAATCCTGATCCGTTCCATTAATTTCTACTATATCTTGCAAAATTTTGAGTTTGGATTCAATTTTTTCCCTTGAAAGTGTTACCATAATATTTGGCATTCCAAATATTCATTTGCTCCTTTATTTCATCTTATTGAAAAAACCTATACATACACGATCCTTCAAATTTTGATTCATCCCACCATAATATAACTATCTAGAAAAAAATAGGGTCTTGGAGCCACATAGAGTGGAAGAAAAATGGCTTTGGATGACCATTATTAGTTAAATCACAAGTCAAAAAAATGGTTTTGTGATTTGATCCTGCTCGCAGTAAAATATTTGAAGATATTGTAAAGTTTATTTGCAACCATTTATTGCATAGCAACAATCTATACAATATTTCTTCTATATGAGTTTGCCCAATATGTTGATTATCCCATGTATATTAAAAAATTGAAGGACTAACATCCCAAAGGTCATTTGAATTGACAAATGGAGCAAAATATTGCATTGATTTAGACCATCCTAGAATACCACCCTTCCTTTCTAAAGGACATAAAATAGTGTTAAAATATCCCCCATGAATCCATAGATCACAATGAATAATCATTGTATTTGACAAAAATATGCTAAGGTTCTTCCAACATCTTTAATAAGGAGTAACTATAGTTGGAGCATATAAATTTATAGCCCCAACCTTGATGTTTCCCTCTTTCCTGTAAATTAAACCAACAACCCAATTACATTTTGCTTCTAATAATTGCCCATCCAATTTGTATTTGTCCCATATTATTGCAATACTACCTAAAGCTCCTGTAGAAGAGATTTCCAAACAATCATCCATATTCAAAATATTATTAAAAGCATCCTTACATTCCTCCTGCTTAATTTTATTTCTTGTATTAAAATAAACTTAGGATTATAACAACCTATTAATTCCTTAATAGCTCTTTTTTAGGGGTCTTATTCATACCCCTCATATTCCATGATATCATTTCATCATCAACACTTTATTTTTATTAGTGGACTTAACCTCACTTCTTGTTAACACCTATAATATTTTTATTTAGCTTCCCAGATCAATATGCTTTTGAGTTTCTTTTTCTCTTTTTTCTTGTTTTGATGACCTTCCTCACCTTTTTTTTTCCCACTAACACTTTTTTCTTCATCAATCTCTTCTATTTTTCATATTTTTCATAATGAGACTTATCTTCTAAAGATTTATGTTGCCATAAATAATCTAAAGTGCAAGGAATAGCCTCATTAACATTTTCTTCTTTATGTTGCCTTGAAAACCCTAAAGTACATAGATAATCCTCCATAGTCATTACTTTCTTATGTTGGCCTAGAAACTTTAAATTTCCTTGGATATCCTCCATATGATTTCTTTATTGTACTACTCTTGAAACCCTAAAGTGTAATGAATACACTTTGTACTACTTTATTTTTTATTGTAAGAAGAAGACTTTATGCTACTTGAATAAATATGATTTACCTAGATTAAGCTTGACCTCCTTCACCCCATTTCCTTTAAAATTTGCTTTCTTATTTTCCTTTGCTTTAAAATTGACCTTCCCTTCCTCCTTTGCATGTTTAACTTCTATATTTGAACTTGCACATTGTACTTCATCATATTTTGTATCATTGTTTTTCTTCTAATGGTTGATTCAAGTGAATTGTAATGGCCTTTATCATATGATGATATAGAGGGGTTTTTCTTACCACTTTATTAGGAGTGAAAAATCCTTGATTAACCTAGCTTCTCCTTATTTCATATTGAAGCTACCCTCATGCCCAAAATTTTCCATCTCTTTTTCCATAATTTTCACTTTGTAGTCTCTTGCCATATGCCCAATTTCATGATATTTGCAATATCGAAATGCAATATTTTTATAATCCACTTACTGATCCTATTGTTGATTCAAATTTAATCTTAATGACTACAGTAAAAGTTTTGAAATATCCATGGCAACAAACATTCTACTGTATAACATGCCTTCTCTCCTTAGTAGTTGATCCCTCCTAGATGAATTCACCTAGAGTACTATCAATATTCTTCAAAACCTCCTTATTGATGAGTTGATAAGGAAGTCCAAAAATATTAATCCGTATCAAAATCCTTTTAATAGTCTTTGTCTCTACAAAAAAATCACACTCCAAGGTCTTAAATATAATGCATCTTTTCCAATATAAGAGTGAGAATGCATCATTATTTTCTCGTTAAATATAATTCTTCATCATAATTGAAAGGGAAGATTCATATATTCTACCTCTTACTACATAGCTATACAACATAAATTTCAAGTACCACAAGCTAGTTATGGATGTTGACCTCCATGCCACCACATCCTAAGACTTGCAATGCAGATAGTTTCTTCCCTCTATCATGCAATCCAAAATGGCTACCTCTATAAATAGAAATTTATCTTTTATTAGAATTCTAGATTGAAAACTACTATGAATTAGGAGGGCTTGAATTATGGAGGATTCTATTAAAAGGATTGCGTAGATCAGAATCTATGAAGGTTATGGATTGTAAAACAACAAAAGAAATGTGGGAACTTTTGCATGACATATATGAAGGAGATAAAGGAGTCAGGAAAGCTAAGATCAAAAATCTCAAAGGAGAATTTGAGAACTTAAGAATGAAGGATGATGAAAACATTCATGACTATCTCAGTAATATTGATGAACTTGTACATGAGATGAGAGGTCTGGGAATGAAGGTTGATGAATCTGATGCTTGTGATAAGATCTTGAGAACTCTTCCAAAAAGGTATAGTGAAAAGGTTTCTGCTATAGAAACATCAATTGATAGTGATTCTTTGACAAGGAATTATTTTCTTGGCATGCTTACTACTTTTGAGATAAGAACAAAAGATCCTATTCCTTCGAAAGAAGTTGCTTTCAAAGTAGACAAAAAGAAAAAGAGAAAGAAGATAGAATCGAGCAGTGAGTCATCCAGTGATGAAGAAGCAAATTATGGCAGAAGAGATAGAGGTTCCAGAAGACCCATAGATCCAAGATCTATCAAATGTTTCAATTGTGGAAGGTATGGACATTTTGCAATAGAGTGCAAGGAGCCAAAGAACAACAATGATGAAGAAAAATAGGATCACAGGTATAGGGAGTCAGAAAGATACAGGTACCAAAAGAAAAGCAAGGATGGACAAAGCAGACAAGGAAATAAGTTCTTCAAGAGACAAAAGAGAAGCTACTATGCGGATAATGCAAGTAAGTACTCAATTGATAGTGATGCTAGTTTTTTAGACAATGATAGAGATGAAGTCCTATTTATGGTTAAAGAGAAAGATCCAATTAAGAAAAAGACTCCAGTTATTCTCAAGTGTTTTAGATGTGGTAAATTTGGACATCTTGAAGATGATTGCACTAGGGATGGTTATAGTTTCAGTGATGATGATTTTGAAGATGCACTTGAAAGACCAGATGAAAATATTCTAATGGCATTAGAAGAAGAAGTGAGTGACCCCATAGAAGACAAGTCTAAAGGAAGTAGAAACTCGGACAAAGGTAAAAAAATAGAGGATTATTCAGTAGAGAATGGCTATGATCTCAAGGGAGAACTTATCTATGCCCTTGACATAGTAAAGAAGGTAAGAAAGCAACACTCTAAGCTTGAAAGTCAGTTTCAAGAATGTGATGAAGAAAGATTATTGCTCATAGAAGATTTAGAGAAATCAAAGGCTAAGGCAAGCAAGTTCAAAGATAAATTAGAAGCAAAGATCTTGGAATGTGAGAAGTTAGCACAAGAAGTGGCTACTTTAAAATAAGACTTAAAGGACTCCAAGATCAAGATGAAGAGTTTCAAAAATAGCTCTAGGAACTTGGATAAGTTCATCTATGGACAACAACGAACATCATGTTCAACAGGTCTTGGCTTTGGAAAGGTTCAAAAGAAATAGGAAGAAGAATCTACCTCAAGTCTTGAAGAAGAAGGAACTTCAGAAGAAGATACTTCAGAAGATGACAGTATAAGTGGGAATGAGACATCAGAGGATGAGTTGGACAATAGAGAGTTCAACAAAGATAGGAACAATGCACAAAGAAGATACATATGGAACAACAATCAGAATAGGAGACCAATGAGGTCAAGACAAGGAAGCTTCAATGGAAGATGTTTTTCATGTCACAGGTTTGGGCACATGGCTTCACAGTGCAGGACACATCAAAGACAGGAGTATGGAAAAGGATAACTTTTCCAAGGATATTGCTACTCATGCAATGAGTTTGGTCACAAGGCAATGAATTGCAGGATTCAAGATAGAAGAGGATATGGCTTCACTAGAAGAAGTCCTAAGACAGTTGCACATCCAAGGAATAATAACATTAAGTGTTATAAGTGCAATAATGATGGTCACATAGCAAGATGGTGTAGAGAAAATATTCCAGAAATAGGCATGAACAGGAAGAATATGAACAAGAATAGGAATATGAAAAAATAGGAATACAAATGAACAAGAATATGAAAAAGAATAAAAGAAGATGAACAAGAATAGAGACTAAAAAAGAATAGACTCAAAAAAGAACAAGAATAGGAACATGGATGAGAACAAGAGCAGGAACAGGAACAGAAGTGACGACAGGAACAGGGATGATGACTTGGAAAGAAACAGTGAGAGGATTCAGAAGACTCATAGAAGAAGAGAGAAAGATAAAGGTACATATCTATGCTTTTGAGGAGTAGAAATACTCCCACCCGAGAATTAACCACCTCATGTGGAGGTGGGGGAGGGGCTAAGCTAAGAGGCTCATTCTTAGCCCCGAGCCCCAAAGGTGACCCTTTGCCATTGATGTCAAAGGGGGAGAGATTTGTGTATTGGGGAGAGATTTGATATGAGGAGAGATTTGATATTTGAGAGAGCATTGAGTCAGGGGAGAAGAAAAGAAGGTCAGGTTTCAGTAAAAGGATAAAGGTTGCCATCAATGACAAAGGGGGAGATTGTTGGACATTTTGAGTCCTCTAAGTCAAAGTTGTCATTGATGTCACCTGATAGAGTTATCACTCTTATTAAGGAATTCGACAAGAAATAAAGTCGCCCAAGTCATCCAGGAAAAAGCTTCATCAGTGCAAAAATGAAAGGAAAAAGGCTCCATAATATTTTAATATTATTGGGAGCACAGGTTAAGTGATTGGTTTATAAAAACCCAAGATGGGTTATTGCAAAGGTTAAAAAGGAGGTTTAATAATTATTTATAAATTATTTAAATTCACAAGGAATTTAAATTTTATAAATAATATTTAATTATACCAAGATTGGGCATTAAGACAAGGTTCTAAGGTTTAATTAAATTAAACCTAAGGTTGGTTCTTTTTAATTTATAATATTTAAATTTAAATTAATTATAAATTAAAAATCACGTCGACGTCAAAATTATTCGAAGCGTCGACGTGATTGCAAAAGAGGACAAAGGCATTATATAAATGCCATCAAAAACATTTACCAAGGCATCCCTTGCAATTATTATTCAAAGCGCATGCAAAAAGGTTTTGTTTTTTGAAGGCCTTACGATTTACGTAAAGGCTAAAGGTGTGAAGGTTCGGAGGCTCTAAGCGCAAAGGCCAGCGTGGCCTAGTGGTATGTTGGCTTGGTACTAAGGAGGAGGTCCCGCGTTCGATTCATGTGAGGCCTTTTGGATTGCAAGGAAGAAGCGCTTGAAGCGCTTGTTGTTTTTCGGAGGAGCGTTGTTCATGGAAACTTTATGGTGGACGTGCCATTTTAGACACGTCAAGGTGCATGGCCCAACGATGGCTTGGCTGTGGCTAAGGTATTGGGAAGGAGGACGTCGGGGGATCGAATCCCATCGAGGGCAAGGCAAGTGGATTTAATTTTTGATGTTGTTTAATATTTTAATTTTTGCCAAGGTTGCCTAAGGAGAAATAAGGATATGGTATGCCCTAGGAAAGATAGAGATTTCTGCTGATTTTATTTTTGGAAGTATATCATATTATATATCATTGGAAAGCTCTTTTCGAGAGATATTTGTTTAGATTGCTTAGAGGGAGAAATAAGGTGTGTGCAAGGAGATATTTCTGGTTTTGTCAAGGAGTTTCAAAAGTAAGTTTGATTCATTCTTTTGAGGGTTTATTTCTTGCATAAGAGGGTATGGTGCATTTTATTGAGTAGGAGTAATAAGGTGTTATTGAGATATTATTTTTATTATTGTGTTATTACTCAAGACCTCTAACCCTTGTTGAGATTGGAAAAATAAAATGTGTTGAGTGTGGCAGATTTAGTGGACAACTCATAAGGCATCAAAAAGGTATGGGCAATATTCTTCATTGACTTATTTGGGTGATTGATTTCTAAAAATATATTTGGAGAGAAAAGGATTGATTGTGGTTTCCTTTTTGAGGAGTTGTTGGTTTAATGCTTCAAGGTTTTCTAGTTTGAGAGTTGTGATTAAACCTTGTTTTATAAGCATTGTTGTTGAAGCCAATTGGTCATGCAAAGAACTTGAACTTGAGTTAAGAACATGAGTATCATTGTTATGTGAGATTTGTTGTTGAGCATTGTTGGAAATATTTTGAGTTGGTTGATACATGCTTGGACTAGGGTTTGTGGAAAGGATTGTTCCTTGAGGTGATTGGTTGAGTAGAGTTGATTGAGCCTAGTCAAGTAATTGTGTGAAGTGGTTGTTCAAGTTCCATGAAACAAACTATTATTCTATGAGATTGATTTGAGTTGAGATTGAGATTTGAGTATAGAACATATTAGAGTCTCTAACAATTCTCTTTATGCTTCTATGAGATTGAGATTGAGTTGAGATTGGGATTTGAGTATAGAACATATTGAGTCTCTAACAATTCTCTTTATGCTTCTATGAGATTGAATTGAGATATTGATTGAGCATTGAGTATAGAACATATTGAGTCTCTAACAATTCTCTTTATGATTCTATGAGATTGGACAAGTTCTGTGTGAGCTTGTTAAACTGATTTGAGGTAAGTCTTTGAGAAGGCTTGTGGACTGATTTTGTGTAAGCTTTTGTGGAAGCTTGCTATGCAGATTTGAGGAAGTCCTAGAGAGGACTTATTGAGCAGATTTGGACAAGTCCTAAGAGGACTTATTGAGCAGATTTGAGCAGGTTCTATGTGGACCTATTGAGAAGATTTGAGCAGGTTCTATGTGGACCTATTGAGCAGATTTGAGCAGGTTCTATGTGGACCTATTGAGCAGATTTGAGAAGGTTCTATGTGGACCTATTGAGCAGATTTATGCTAGACCGAATGAACTATGTTTAGTGCAGATTTGAGTGGACTTGTGCTAGACCAAATGAACTATGTTTAGTGCAAGATATTGAGCAGAGTTGTGCTAGACCGAATAAACTATGTTTAGTACAAGATATTGAGCAGAGCTATGCTAGACCGACTAGATTATGTTTAGTATAGTATTGAGATAGAGCTTTGGAGGTGATAGAGTATAGAGGATAGAGTCTCAGTGGATAGAGATCCAACAACCAAGACAATTGAAGATAGATCTGAGTGAGGAGTCTTCAAGTGGAGAGAGATCCACCAATCAGTGCAATAGAGAGACAGAGTCTTCTAGAAGATCACTAGCCAGAGTAGAAGGGGAAAGAGTTCTCTTATGGAAGAGATCCATGAACTTGAGATTAGGGGATCAACATCTCCTTTGGACAGAGGTCCATAAACATTGTAATTGGGAAGGATTCCCAAAGAGATTGATTGAGAAAATTTTAGTAAAATATTTTCTCTGTGGAGTAGCCCACATTGGGTGAACCACATAAATTTGTGTCTCTATTGTGTATGGTGTTTTATGCATTACTTTGATTACTTACTATTGATACTGCTATCTATACACTACATAATATTGATTTGAAAAGAAAAGTAAAAAGTGGTCTTATACTATTCACCCCCCTCTCAGTATAAGCTTGTGTTCTTCAATTGGTATCAGAGCGGGTTCCTTTAGAAGAGTTTGACAACTTGAAGGAAAAGCGGTCTAAGAACACAATGGATCAAAAGGATCAAAGAGATGGATTCTTCAATAATGCAGTACCAGTATTTGATGGAAGTGACTTCTTATATTGGTGTATGTTGATGAGATTTTACTTGATGGCACTTGGAAATGAAGTTTGGGATGCAGTGGAACTTGGATATGATTCAGTAGTCAATCCTCCTACAGATAAGGAAGGTAAGCTTCTAATGCATGCAAACTCAAGAGCTATGAATGCAATTATAAAAGGATTGCGTAGATCAGAATCTATGAAGGTTATGGATTGTAAAATAGCAAAAGAAATGTGGGAACTTCTGCATGAAATATATGAAGGAGATAAAGGAGTCAGGAAAGCTAAGATCAAAAATCTCAAAGGAGAATTTGAGAACTTAAGAATGAAGGATGATGAAAATATTCATGACTATCTCAATAAGATTGATGAACTTGTACATGAGATGAGAGGTCTGGGAATGAAGGTTGATGAATCTGATGCTTGTGATAAGATCTTGAGAACTCTTCCAAAAAGGTACAGTGAAAAGGTTTTTACTATAGAAACATCAATTGATAGTGATTCTTTGACAAGGAATTCTTTTCTTGGCATGCTTACTACTTTTGAGATAAGAACAAAAGATCCTATTCCTTCGAAAGAAGTTGCTTTCAAAGTAGACAAAAATAAAAAGGGAAAGAAGATAGAATCGAGCAGTGAGTCATCCAGTGATGAAGAAGCAAATTATGGTAGAAGAGATAGAGGTTCCAGAAGACCCATAGATCCAAGATCTATCAAATGTTTCAATTGTGGAAGGTATGGACATTTTGCAATAGAGTGCAAGGAGCCAAAGAACAACAATGATGAAGAAAAATAGGATCACAGGTACAGGGAGTCAGAAAGATACAAGTACCAAAAGAAAAGCAAGGATGGACAAAGCAGACAAGGAAATAAGTTCTTCAAGAGACAAAAGAGAAGCTACTATGCGGATAATGCAAGTAAGTACTCAATTGATAGTGATGCTAGTTTTTCAGACAATGATAGAGATGAAGTCCTATTTATGGTTAAAGAGAAAGATCCAATTAAGAAAAGGACTCCAGTTATTCTCAAGTGTTTTAGATGTGGTAAATTTGGACATCTTGAAGATGATTGCACTAGGGATGGTTATAGTTTCAGTGATGATGATTTTGAAGATGCACTTGAAAGACCAGATGAAAATATTCTAATGGCATTAGAAGAAGAAGTGAGTGACCCCATAGAAGACAAGTCTAAAGGAAGTAGAAACTCGGACAAAGGTAAAAAAATAGAGGATTATTCAGTAGAGAATGGTTATGATCTCAAGGGAGAACTTATCTATGCCCTTGACACAGTAAAGAAGGTAAGAAAGCAACACTCTAAGCTTGAAAGTCAGTTTCAAGAATGTGATGAAGAAATATTATTGCTCATAGAAGATTTAGAGAAATCAAAGGCTAAGGCAAGCAAGTTCAAAGATAAATTAGAAGCAAAGATCTTGGAATGTGAGAAGTTAGCACAAGAAGTGGCTACTTTAAAAGAAGACTTAAAGGACTCCAAGATCAAGATGAAGAGTTTCAAAAATAGCTCTAGGAACTTGGATAAGTTCATCTATGGACAACAACGAACATCATGTTCAACAGGTCTTGGCTTTGGAAAGGTTCAAAAGAAATAGGAAGAAGAATCTACCTCAAGTCTTGAAGAAGAAGGAACTTCAGAAGAAGATACTTCAGAAGATGACAGTATAAGTGGGAATGAGACATCCGAGGATGAGTTGGACAATAGAGAGTTCAAAAAAGATAGGAACAATGCACAAAGAAGATACAGATGGAACAACAATCAGAATAGGAGACCAATGAGGTCAAGACAAGGAAGCTTCAATGGAAGATGTTTTTCATGTCACAAGTTTGGGCACATGGCTTCACAGTGTAGGACACATCAAAGATAGGAGTATGGAAAAGGATAACTTTTCCAAGGATATTGCTACTCATGCAATGAGTTTGGTCACAAGGCAATGAATTGCAGGATTCAAGATAGAAGAGGATATGGCTTCACTAGAAGAAGTCCTAAGACAGTTGCACATCCAAGGAATAATAACATTAAGTGTTATAAGTGCAATAATGATGGTCACATAGCAAGATGGTGTAGAGAAAATATTCTAGAAATAGGCATGAACAGGGACAGGAATATGAACAGGAATAGGAATATGAACAGAAATAGGAATATGAATAGAAGCAAGAAGATGAATAGGAATAGAGACTCAGAAAAGAATAGAGACTCAAAAGAACAAGAACAGGAACATGGATGAGAACAAGAGCAGGAACAGGAACAGAAGTGATGACAGGAACAGGGATGATGACTTGGAAAGAAATAGTGAGAGGATTCAGAAGACTCACAGAAGAAGAGAGAAAGATAAAGGTACAGATCTATGCTTTTGAGGAGTAGAAATACTCCCACCCGAGAATTAACCACCTCATGTGGAGGTGGGGGAGGGGCTAAGCTAAGAGGCTCATTCTTAGCCCCGAGCCCCAAAGGTGACCCTTTGCCATTGATGTCAAAGGGGGAGAGATTTGTGTATTGGGGAGAGATTTGATATGAGGAGAGATTTGATATTTGAGAGAGCATTGAGCCAGGGGGAGCAAAGACCCAGGGGAGCAGAAAAGAAGGTCAGGTTTCAATAAAAGGATAAAGGTTGCCATCAATGACAAAGGGGGAGATTGTTGGACATTTTGAGTCCTCTAAGTCAAAGTTGTCATTGATGTCACCTGATAGAGTTATCACTCTTATTAAGGAATTCGACAAGAAATAAAGTCGCCCAAGTCATCCAGGAAAAAGCTTCATCAGTGCAGAAATGAAAGGAAAAAGGCTCCATAATATTTTAATATTATTGGGAGCACAAGTTAAGTGATTGGTTTATAAAAACCCAAGATGGGTTATTGCAAAGGTTAAAAAGGAGGTTTAATAATTATTTATAAATTATTTAAATTCACAAGGAATTTAAATTTTATAAATAATATTTAATTATACCAAGATTGGGCATTAAGACAAGGTTCTAAGGTTTAATTAAATTAAACCTAAGGTTGGTTCTTTTTAATTTATAATATTTAAATTTAAATTAATTATAAATTAAAAATCATGTCGACGTCGAAATTATTCGAAGCGCCGACGTGATTGCAAAAGAGGACAAAGGCATTATATAAATGCCATCAAAAAACATTTACCAAGGCATCCCTTGCAATTATTATTCGAAGCGCATGCGAAAAGGTTTTGTTTTTTGAAGGCCTTACGATTTACGTAAAGGCTAAAGGTGTGAAGGTTCGGAGGCTCTAAGCGCAAAGGCCAGCATGGCCTAGTGGTATGTTGGCTTGGTACTAAGGAGGAGGTCCCACGTTCAATTCATTGAGGCCTTTTGGATTGCAAGGAAGAAGCACTTGAAGCGCTTGTTGTTTTTCGGAGGAGCGTTATTCATGAAAACTTTATGGTGGACGTGCCATTTTAGACACGTCAGGGCGCGTGGCCCAATGATGGCTTGGTTATGGCTAAGGCATTGGGAAGGAGGACATCGGGGGATCGAATCCCACCGAGGGCAAGGCAAGTGGATTTAATTTTTTATGTTGTTTAATATTTTAATTTTTGCCAAGGTTGCCTAAGGAGAAATAAGGATATGGTATGCCCTAGGAAAGATAGAGATTTTTACTGATTTTATTTTTGGAAGTATATCATATTATATATCATTGGAAAGCTCTTTTCGAGAGATATTTGTTTAGATTGCTTAGAGGGAGAAATAAGGTGTGTGCAAGGAGATATTTCTAGTTTTGTCAAGGAGTTTCAAAAGTAAGTTTGATTCATTCTTTTGAGGGTTTATTTCTTGCATAAGAGGGTATGGTGCATTTTATTGAGTAGGAGTAATAAGGTGTTATTGAGATATTATTTTTATTATTGTGTTATTACTCAAGACCTCTAACCCTTGTTGATATTGGAAAAATAAAATGTGTTGAGTGTGGCAGATTTAGTGGACAACTCATAAGGCATCAAAAAGGTATGGGCAATATTCTTCATTGACTTATTTGGGTGATTGATTTATGAAAATATCTTTGGAGAGAAAAGGATTGATTGTGGTTTCCTTTTTGAGGAGTTGTTGGTTTAATGCTTCAAGGTTTTCTAGTTTGAGAGTTGTGATTAAACCTTGTTTTATAAGCATTGTTGTTGAAGCCAATTGGTCATGCAAAGAACTTGAACTTGAGTTAAGAACATGAGTATCATTGTTATGTGAGATTTGTTGTTGAGCATTGTTGGAAATATTTTGAGTTGGTTGATACATGCTTGGACTAGGGTTTGTGGAAAGGATTGTTCCTTGAGGTGATTGGTTGAGTAGAGTTGATTGAGCCTAGTCAAGTAATTGTGTGAAGTGGTTGTTCAAGTTCCATGAAACAAACTATTCAAAGAATAATACTTCTATGATATTCTGATTTGAGTTGAGATTGAGATTTGAGAATAGAACATATAGAGTCTCTAACAATTCTCTTTATGCTTCTATGAGATTGAGATTGAGTTGAGATTGGGATTTGAGTATAGAACATATTGAGTCTCTAACAATTCTCTTTATGCTTCTATGAGATTGAATTGAGATATTGATTGAGCATTGAGTATAGAACATATTGAGTCTCTAACAATTCTCTTTATGATTCTATGAGATTGGACAAGTTCTGTGTGAGCTTGTTAAACTGATTTGAGGCAAGTCTTTGAGAAGGCTTGTGGACTGATTTTGTGTAAGATTTTGTGGAAGCTTGCTATGCAGATTTGAGGAAGTCCTAGAGAGGACTTATTGAGAAGATTTGGACAAGTCCTAAAGACTTATTGAGCATACTTGGACAAGTCCTAGAGAGGACTTATTGAGCAGATTTGAGCAGGTTATATGTGGACCTATTGAGCAGATTTGAGTAGGTTCTATATAGACCTATTGAGCAAATTTGAGAGGTTCTATGTGGACCTATTGAGCATATTTGAGCAGGTTCTATGTGGACCTATTGAGCAGATTTGAGAAGGTTATATGTGGACCTATTGAGAAGATTTGTGCTAGACCGAATAAACTATGTTTAGTGCAGATTTAAGTGGACTTGTGCTAGACCGAATGAACTATGTTTAGTGCAAGATATTGAGCAGAGTTGTGCTAGACCGAATGAACTATGTTTAGTACAAGATATTGAGCAGAGTTATGCTAGACCGATTGGACTATGTTTAGTACAGTATTGAGATAGATCTTTGGAGGTGATAGAGTATAGAGGATAGAGTCTCAGTGGATAGAGATCCAATAGCCAGGACAATTGAAGATAAATATGAGTGAGGAGTCTTCAAGTGGAGAGAGATCCACCAGTTAGTGTAGCAGAGAGACAGAGTCTTCTAGAAGATCACTAGCCAGAGTAGAAGGGGAAAGAGTTCTCCTATGGAAGAGATCCATGAACTTGAGATTAGGGGATCAACATCTCCTTTGGACAGAGGTCCATAAACATTGTAATTGGGAAGGATTCCCAAAGAGATTGATTGAGAAAATTTTAGTAAAATATTTTCTCCGTGGAGTAGCCCACATTGGGTGAACCACGTAAATTGTGGTGTCTCTATTGTGTATGGTGTTTTGTGCATTGCTTTGATTACTGCTATTGATACTGCTATCTATACACTGCATAATATTGATTTGAAAAGAAAAGTAAAAAGTGGTCTTATACTGTTCACCCCCCTCTCAGTATAAGCTTGTGTTCTTCAATTGGTATCAGAGTGGGTTCCTTCAGAAGAGTTTGACAACTTGAAGGAAAAGCGGTCTAAGAACACAATGGATCAAAAGGATCAAAGAGACAGATTCTTCAATAATGTAGTACCAGTATTTGATGGAAGTGACTTCTTGTATTGGTGTATGCTGATGAGATTTTACTTGATGGCACTTGGAAATGAAGTTTGGGATGTAGTGGAACTTGGATATGATTCAATAGTCAATCCTCCTATAGATAAGGAAGGTAAGCTTCTAATGCATGCAAACTCAAGAGCTATGAATGCAATTATAAAAGGATTGCGTAGATCAAAATCTATGAAGGTTATGGATTGTAAAACAACAAAAGAAATGTGGGAACTTCTGCATGAAATATATGAAGGAGATAAAGGAGTCAAGAAAGCTAAGATCAGAAATCTCAAAGGAGAATTTGAGAACTTAAGAATGAAGGATGATGAAAACATTCGTGACTATCTCAGTAATATTGATGAACTTGTACATGATATGAGAGGTCTGGGAATGAAGGTTGATGAATCTGATGCTTGTGATAAGATCTTGAGAACTCTTCCAAAAAGGTACAATGAAAAGGTTTTTGCTATAGAAACATCAATTGATAGTGATTCTTTGACAAGGAATTCTTTTCTTGGCATGCTTACTACTTTTGAGATAAGAACAAAAGATCCTATTCCTCCAAAAGAAGTTGCTTTCAAAGTAGAAAAAAAGAAAAAGGGAAAGAAGATAGAATCGAGTAGTGAGTCATCCAGTGATGAAGAAGCAAATTATGGCAGAAGAGATAGAGGTTCCAGAAGACCCATAGATCCAAGATCTATCAAATGTTTCAATTGTGGAAGGTATGGATATTTTGCAATAGAGTGCAAGGAGCCAAAGAACAACAATGATGAAGAAAAATAGGATCACGAGTATAGGGAGTCAGAAAGATACGGGTACCAAAAGAAAAGCAAGGATGGACAAAGAAGACAAGGAAATAAGTTCTTCAAGAGACAAAAGAGAAGCTACTATGTGGATAATGCAAGTAAGTACTCAATTGATAGTGATGCTAGTTTTCTAGACAATGATAGAGATGAAGTCCTATTTATGGTTAAAGAGAAAGATCCAATTAAGAAAAGGACTCCAGTTATTCTCAAGTGTTTTAGATGTGGTAAATTTGGACATCTTGAAGATGATTGCACTAGGGATGGTTATAGTTTCAGTGATGATGATTTTGAAGATGCACTTGAAAGACCAGATGAAAATATTCTAATGGCATTAGAAGAAGAAGTGAGTGACCCCATAGAAGACAAGTCTAAAGGAAGTAGAAACTCGAACAAAGGTAAACAAATAGAGGATTATTCAGTAGAGAATGGCTATGATCTCAAGGGAGAACTTATCTATGCCCTTGACACAGTAAAGAAGGTAAGAAAGCAACACTCTAATCTAAAGAACACAAGCTTATACTGAGAGGGGGGGTGAACAGTATAAGACCACTTTTTACTTTTTCCTTCAACTTAACTTTTAATACAATATTATGTAGTGTATATAAAGCAGTATCAAGCAAAAATCAAAGCAATACAGAAAACACCATCCACAAAAGAGACACAATAATTTACGTGGTTCACCCAAGGTGGGCTACTCCACGGATAAAATTTTCACTAAAATTTTATCAACCAAATCTAGGAAAACCTTTCCCGATTACAATGTTTATGGGTACCAACCCAAAGGAGACACCAATCCCCTAACTGAAGACCTCTGCCTCTGCTGCCCTTAGCAAGTGGAACTCTATCCACAGAAGACACCTGTCTTCCCTGCTCTGGCTGGAGACCTCTGTCCTCAACTCTATCACCTCAAAGTTGGTCCTCAAAAATGCACTAAACATAGTCCTTCGGTCTAGCACAAATGTCCTCTATCTTTTTCTCTGATCTACACCAAACACAGTCCTTCGATCTGGCACAAGTCTTTCCTCTTCCTCTTTCTTTGGTCTGCACCAAACACAGTCCTTCGATCTGGCACAAGTCTGTCCTCAAATCTCTTTCTGTTCTGTTACAGTCGCACTTAGTCAAAACCAACTTTTGCACTGACTGCGCAAACACAACAACACTCGATTGAACATCCACTTATGCACCTCTGCACAATCACAACAACACAATTTTTGCACACTCTGCTTCTCGACGATCGAACTTCTCCCCCACACTCTATCTTCGAATATCACACTTCAAAAACACACTTCGATCGATACTTATTCTCTTCAAATAGCCCTCCTTTTATACAAACATAATCAAGATCTAAACCTTGGTCTTAGTCGACTGTTATGCAAATGCAAACCCTAACTCCATCGGCAGCACACCCTAAACTTTGTCGGCCCAATTTTAACTCTGTCGGCTTCAACCACCTCTGTGGTTTAGTGGCTTCTATCGTGAAAGCACAACATGTCATGATATCATGACATTTTTGTAGTCGTACACTTTCGTTTGGCTATTGTCATGATATCGCGAAACTTTTGCTTTTGTCTGCCTTGACTACGTTCTTGTCACGATATCGCGACACTTCTGTCTTTGCTGACATCATCTTCACTCCTGTCACAAAATCGTGACACTTTAGTCTTCTTGGTCTTCTTCTAGGCTTGCACTAGCAAAAATAGAACATGTCACGAAATCATGACACTTCTACTGCCTTGAGCTTCTCTCTGCCTTATACCCGCGAAATTGGAACATGTCACGAAATCGCGACGCTTTCGCCTTCGAGCTCTTCCTTCTTGAATTCGTCACGAAATCATGACGCTTCTTCTATTGAAGACTTGCTAACTGTTTCTATCATGAAATCATGACACTTTCGCCAACTGAATGCTGCCATCTCAACCTATCACAAAATCATGACACTTTCTGCATTCGCAAGCTTTCTCTTCAACCTGTCACGAAATCGTGACACTTTTTGCATTTGTACAACTTCTTTGTAGCCTATTGTGAAATCATGATGCTTCTCATTTCAGACTCTTCCCTTTGCTGCATGTCATGAAATCATGACAATTCTCACTTCGAGCTTTTTAGCATGTCGTGAAATCGCGACAGTCCTCACTTAGTCTTTTGCAGCATGTCGCGAAATCACGATAGTTCACACTGAGGACTATCCCTTCTACATCATGTCACGAAATCGTGACACTTTTTCATCCGTACAACCTTCCTTGCATTATGTCACGAAATCATGATACTTTTCCTTCTTTGCCTTCCTGTACTTTTTGAGTCACGAAAATGCGACATGTCGCAAATCGTGACACTTTCCACCTTGCTCTCTTTCTCTGCCAACATGTCGCAAAATCATGACAGTTTTCCCAGCTCCTTCTCTCTCTTCCAACATGTCGCGAAATCGTGACACCTTTTCAAAAATCTTTCTCTCTCTTGCCTAAGTCGTGAAAATGCGACATGTCGCGATATCGCGACATTTTTCCAACTTACTTTCTTTCGAACCTATCAAGCCGAAACTTCAACAAAACACATTATTTTACATCAAATCAAATTCTTTCAAAAGCTTCTTGACATCAATGACAACTTATTTACTTGAGCAATTGCAAAGAACTCAAGGTACCCAAAATTTCCAACAATCTCCCCCTTTGTCATTGATGGCAACTCTTTACTAAAAACATGTCTCAGGAGCTAAAACTGAAACCAACTATGCTAACAGCTGAGAATCTCCTTTTGCAGTTTTGCTCCCCCTGACTTGAAGATTTCCTCTTCACATTGAAGCTCTCCCCCTTACTCATATCTCTCCCCCTTTGTCATCAATGGCAAAGGGTCACCTTTGGGGTTGGGACTAAGAATGAGCCACTTAGGATAGTCCCTCCCCCACCTCCTGATGAGGTGATTAAAACAGGGGTGGGAGTAAAACTTCCATTAGGCACTGATCATCATCAATGTCTACAATGTCCTTGCCAGGCCTTTTCTTGAACTTTTTGCCCACATTCTTGTTTTTGTCACTGTTCTTGTTCTTGTTCCCATCCCTGTCCTTTTTCATGCCTTGATCCTTAGACCTGATCATGCCACTATTTCTGTTTTTGTACCTTGGAAGATCAACTCTACACTGTCTAGCTATGTGACCTTCATTGTTGCACTTATAACAAGTAACAATGTTATTTCTTTTAGGCATACTTGTTCTTTGAATCCTCCTATTTTGACTAACCCTGTTCCAGTTATTAGCCTTGCAGAAAATTGCCTTATGCCCAAACTGTTTACATGAGTAGCAGTACCCTTGAAAGAAATTACCACCTCTAAAACTGTCATTTATTTTTCTTACTTGAGCCATGCAATGTGTAGCCATGTGACCAAACCTGTAACATGCAAAACATCTACCGTGAAATTTTCCTTTATACGACCTCTTGGGTCCTAAAAACTTCTTCTTCGCATTCTGAATTTCATTTTCTGTTTCTGCGCATCGATCACTCACAGACTCATGTTCTGAAGTACTTTCTTCATCAGAACTCTCTTCCTTTCGGAATCTCTTGCTAGATTCCCCAACCTGTTCTTTGTGCGGCTTAACAAAACCAAGACCTATTTTATCTATTGGATTTCTTTGACCTTTGATGAGATACTTAACCCTTTTGGAGCTATCTTGAAACCTGTATAGCTTATCCTTGTACTCTTTAGTTTCTACTTCTAGAGAAGCCATTTTCTGTTCCAACTCATTATACTCAAGAATCTTAGACTCTAACTCATCTTTGAGTTCCTGTGTTTTAGCTATAGAGAATTCAAGACTTTCTATAAGATCGTCTCTCTCCATACAACATTCATCTAACTTATTCTTGAGTCTATTATTCTTCTTTATTTCCTTTTTCAAAACACTAAGAGCATTATTAAGTTCACTTTCAAGATCTTTTATTTGTTTGCTTTCTGAATCCTCAAGGCCTTTTCCAGATTTCTTATCACTAGAGGTGCTACCTTTTTCAAAAACCATACAAGCATCTTCTTGATAGTTTTCTGAAGCATACTTATACATACTGGAAACCAAATCATTATTTGTACAGTCATCCTCAAGGTGACCAAAATTTCCACATCTAAGACATTTCATAATAATGAATCTATGTTTCGGTTCTTCCTCCTTTTCTGATATGAACAGATATCTCATTTTCCTCATCACTTGAAGAGCTTTCACTATCACTGCTAGAACACTTACTTGCTTTGTCTAAGTAGAAACTCTTCTTGTTCTTGTGTGAATACCTCTTTCCTTGATTGTTGTGCTCATATTTGTTCTTTCTGTAATACCTGTGCTTTTCAAAATCCTTGCTCTTAACATCCTATTTCTCTTCATCACTTTCATTCTTGGAAATAGTACAATCAATAGCATAATGACCGAACTTTCCACAATTGAAGCATCTTATATTTTTCATGCTTTTGTGCTTTCTATATAACTTGCCTTTCTTGCTGTAATATGCCTCTTCATCACTAGAAGACTCATCACTCTCTTGAAGTTGTTTACCCTTGTAAAATGCAACGAACAGATTGTATTATTTAGCAGTGGATTAAATAATACAGTAGTAGCCGGGAATAGCACACCGGCGGAACTGAAGAGCGTTACATGGTTGCAACAGCATGCCAAATAAACAAATACAGACAATATAGTAAGTACGCTAACATCCCACTTTATTACATTATTTGGGTAATGTAATAACTAATAGCTATACTAGACTACTAACATCCCCTTACATAATTTTGCAATACAAAGTGAGCTGCGAAACAATTCAAATTTGACACGTCCAAGTGCCTTAGTGAAAATGTCTGCAACTTGAGCATAGGTGGGAATGTCTAAAGCTGAATTCGGTGCTTTGGAACTTCATCTCGAATGAAATGACATTGTGTGTCAATGTGCTTTGTTATTTCATGATGGACTGGATTCTTGACGAGGTTCAGAACACCCTGATTGTCGCAAAACAAGTGTATTGGAGATTTTGATGGATGGCCCATGCTTGTCAGAATGCGACGTAACCATATCACTTCACACACAGCTTCACGTGCGATGCGATACTCTGCCTCTGTTGATGAAATAGCAACCACCTGTTGCTTCTTGCTATGCCAAGAGACAGGACTGGATCCCAGATGAAAAATGTATCCAGAAGTTGACTTGCGATCATCAAATGATCCGGAATAGTCGGAGTCCATGTATCCTTGCAAGAAGAATTTGTTTTTCCTCTTGTATTCTAGGCCATATTCCATAGTACCACGGACATAGTGAAGAACACATTTTGCTGCTTTCCAATGAGTGGTCTTAGGCTCCTGCATGAACCTTGAAAGATAGTTGACAACAAATACGAGATCTGGCCTAGTATTGGTCAGATATATGAGACTCCCAATCAACTGTCGATAGAGAGTACCATCTACCTGAGGTGAATCATCATATCGCGATAACTGAATTCCATTCTCCATCGGAGTTGCCATTGGCTTGCAATTAGTCATGCGATATTTTTCCAGCAATGTCTTGGCATATTTTTTCTGAGACACTTTGATGGAGTGCTCCTTCTGGCTGAATTCCAGATCAAGACAGTAATGGAGAATTCCGAGATCTGTCATCTCAAAAGATTTGCACAAGTTTCTTTTGATAGTAGAGATCATAGTTTTTGAACTCCCTGTAATGAGCAGATCATCCACATAGAGTACAAGCAACACTATCTCAGAACCCTGTTTCTTGAAATAGAGGTTTGCATCTAACGGACATCTCTTAAATCCATGCTGCATAAGGTGATTGTCCATTTTTATATACCAAGCTTGAGGAGCTTGTTTCAGACCATACAAGGATTTGACCAATTTGCAAACCTTCTGCTTTTGGCCTTCCACTTCAAATCCTTCAGGCTGAGTCATATAGACTTCTTCTTGGAGATCACCATTTAGAAAGGCACTTTTGACATCCATCTGGTGAAATTTCCACCCATATTATGCTGCCATAGCACACATAACCCGAATTGTGGTCATCCAAGCAGTAGGTGCAAAAGTTTCCTCATAGTCAATGCCTTCCTTTTGAGCATAGCCCTTTGCAACAAGTTGGGCCTTATGCTTATCAATTGTTCCATCTGCGTTGTACTTGACTTTATATACCCATTTGTAGCCAATGGGTTTCTTTCCATGCGGCAGATCAACAAGCTTCCAAGTTTTATTTTTCATCAGAGACTCATACTCAGTATCCATAGTGGCCTTCCACTGAGGCTCACTAAGAGCATCTTGCACTGATGCAGGTTCAAGATCATCTATGATAGACATGAATGCCCTGTCATCATCAATATCCATATCCTCTACTTCTGTACTTGGAGTTACAGAAAGTTCCTCAAAATATTGACAAAGATCATCAACCTCACCAGTTTCTTTGGCTTCTTTTTCATTTTGAGCCATACTGCGTGTACGAGGTCTATCCAAATTCAAATTGGGAGGAGTGGATAAATTTGCATCTTTGATTGTATTTGTACACCATTTAGGATTCTTCTTCGGTGGAGTTGAAGAAGATGTAGAAGGACCTCCTGTCTGTGTTGACGAAGGAATCTTCTCTTCCTTAGATTCCACAATATCTTGGTGTACTTTAGATGTGCTCTATGATGTGAAAGCTTCATCAAAGACAACATCTCTGCTGATATGAATTTTCTTGGTCAAAGGATCTATCAACCGATATCATTTAGAGTGCTCAGAATAACCAAAAAAAATACATCTCAGTGTTTTTTCATCTAGCTTCTTCCTTTTCTCTTTCGGTATGTGCATGAAAGCATGACATCCAAAAATACGTAGATGAGATATGGAGGGTTTTCGACCACTCCATGCTTCCTGTGGAGTCATTCATTTTAGGGCCTTTGTGGGTGCCCTATTCAACAGATACACTACAGTGGTGACAGCTTTTGCCCAATATTGTTGCCCAAGAGTAGCTCCTGTGAGCATACAATGAACCATTTCCATGATAGAACGGTTCCTTCTCTCAGCAACTCCATTTTGCTGAGGAGTATAGGCAGTTGTTAATTGTCTCTTGATTCCATGCTTATCTAAGAATGCAAAAAATTCATTAGAGGTAAACTCTCCCCCTCGATCTGAGCAGAGGGTTTTAATAGAAGCTCCTGACTCCTTCTCAACGGATTTCTTGAACTGCTAGAAGAATGCGAAAGCTTCAGATTTCAGTTGGAGAAATAAAACCAACATCTTTCGTGAGTAGTCATCTACGAATAACTGAAAGTACCTCTTCCCTCCACAACTGTTGGGTGTGAAAGGACCGCATAGATCGGTGTGAATTAACTCCAGAGGATTTCGTGCTCTTGTAGAGCTCTTCTCAAATGGTACTCTATGCTGCTTTCCTGCCAAGCAGTCAGAGCACACTCGACAATGTGGCAAAAAGGGAAGGAAGACCCTTTACCATCTCATACTTGCTGAGCTCAAGTAAGTAGCCGGAACTAAGATGCCCATATCTCTTGTGCCATAGGGAAGTTGCCTCCTTGGTAGAGACAGACATGGCAACATGTGGAGTAGAGATAGCATCTAGTGCAAATAAGCCGTGCTTATATGAAGCTGTTGCAATCTGCTTACCCTTCCTGGTAATAGTACAACACTTCTTTCCATTCTCAACACAAAAGTTGACAACCATATTTTTTTCCAGGATTTGTGTCACTGACAACAAATTGTTAGCCAATCCCGAAACATAGAGGACTTTGTCAATCTGACACTTGCCATCAGGAAGAGTGACTAAAACTGTACCCTCTCCCTGAACCCTATAGGTTTTATCATCAGCAATGGTGACAGGTTTGCCCTCTTTGGCCATAAATGATTCAAACCATGATCTATCGCCAGTCATATGTTTGCTAGCTCCAGAATCGAAATACCAAACAGGATCCCTCTATGTGGAATCTGTGGTAGTCATGAGCACCTTGTGTGCCCATTCAGAATCTGAGTCAGATTCTTCAACGACAACATTCACCTGGGGTTGCTTGTTTTTATTTTGTGGTTTGTTTTGGCCTTTTTGTTTGTTCTTATGCCAACACCTGTTGGTGTCATGGTTGTCTTTCTCACAGATCTTGCACCACCTCTTCTTCTATTGAGGTTGTTTGCCTTTTCCTTTCGTATCCTGTTGATAATTTCCTCCTTTCTGAAAGTTGCCTCCTTTTTTCCCATTACCTTTCTTCCTAGAACCCTGCCTGTTGGTGTATAGGGCTGTATTGGAAGAATCATCCTTGTGAAGTTGGTGTGCCTCCTGTTGTTGAAGCAGATTGACCAACTCGATGTAGGTAATTTGTCGTTGAGACACCTGGATGGAGGTTATCAACATATCAAATGAAGAAGGTAAAGCTCTCATCACAAGTGAAATGAGAAGCTTTTCATCCACAGGCTCTCCCAAAGAACTCAATTTATCTTTCAACTCAGACACTCTACACAGAAAGAGTTCAACTGTTTCACCCTGTCTCACACTCAGGTTATGAAGTTGTTGTTGAAGATGAAGAATGGTGGATTCATTCTTTCCCTCATAGATGGTTCTAAGGGCATCCCATGCCTCTTTACCACTTGCTTTGTCAGCTATATGAGGTTGCACTTCATCTGAAACAGCAAACAAAATGAGCACCTTTGCTTGACTGTCTTTCTTGTCAAAAGCTATCTGATCTGCTGAAGGACCTATGGATCCTGCTATTGGTGAAGGCCTAGTTGTTACTCCAGTAACAATATCCCACAAATCTTCCATTTGGAGAATTGCCTTCATCTTATGTTTCCATGGTGTATAATTTGGACCTTTCAATAACTGATGTGGATCAGTCATCAATTTTGCAACAGCTGCCATAGTGAAGGTTCCTTATATCACCAATTGGTCCCCCTTTCGATATACCTTTTTCTAGGCCAATATACCGTACAAAATACCTGCCCTTACGTGAGGGAAACTATAGGTATTTAGAAAGATC
This sequence comes from Wollemia nobilis, assembly GCA_028583015.1. Taxonomy (NCBI): domain Eukaryota; kingdom Viridiplantae; phylum Streptophyta; class Pinopsida; order Araucariales; family Araucariaceae; genus Wollemia; species Wollemia nobilis. The sequence goes on from JAQPPZ010000741.1 coordinate 2,433,940, forward strand.
AACAAAAATCACCCGCCCTTACGTGAGGGAGACTATAGGTGAGTTTTAGAGATCATACGATACATGGAACATAAGCGGTATTGAAAGGGAATCGCCTTGTTGATGGCACCTACCATAGAAGATTCTTCTCATGCGTGGGGCGTAACTTCCCCTAAACACTATGAAGAATACTTCTTCAGGATTTACGCCTAAACACAAGTGCGATAAAGGGTAGTGGATGGAGTAAAAAAATGCAAAAATGGCTAACTTATCTCTCTCCAACGTTTTATAGAGAACAAGCTCAGACATCGTTGTAGCAGCTATATTAGGCGGCGGATACAGTAGCCAAATCACGACAGCTTTACCTGTAAGTGCTGGCCAGAGGTATCACAAATACCGAACGTTGCAGTGTAATAAATTGCACGGATGGGTTTTAATTATTCCGGGGACTTAGGGAGTGTTTTGATTTTAATTTTTAATGTTATAGTGCAAAAATGAAATATGCAACATACAACAAAAAAAAATTGCCCACAAGAATAACCCACAAGGTGTCAGTCACAGCCGAAAATGCACCTTTTACACTTCGCCAAATTGCTATTTTTCAAAAAATTACTCACTATCCCCCTTTGATTTTTTTGAAAACAAATATCCCCCCTTAAAAAATTTCTTTAACAAAGCATTTTTAATAATTATTATATATTTAAAATTAAAATAAATAATTTTAATTTATATAGTTTTATAACTTATGAAAAAATAAATTAAAATTAAAAATTTTAATTTATAAAGTTAAAAAACTATATTAAAAAAAAATTAAAATTAAAAATTTTAATTAAAAAAATAATAATTAAAAAAAATAACTTTGACAAAAAAAATTATACCTTGGGGGGAGTCGGCGGGATTTGAACCCCCGACCTGCAGGCTCCCTGAGCCTTACCGCACAGCTCACTGCCAAGTGAGCTAGCGGGCTGATCCGAAGGGATCACCGGAGCCCTCCTTTTTCAACCTCGGCCTGCCCGTCCGCTGCCTCTGCCACCTCCTCTGCAAGTCGCGGCCGCAGCTTTGCTTGGACGCTGCACTTTTTTTTTCAATTTTTTTTTTTTTTTTTCTCGAAAAAATTTCACGAGCGTGGCGTCCCGCCCTCTACGGCTACAATCCGCGCTGGCTCTGCGCGCAGCGCGCTGACCGGACCTCAACTAGAGGGGGGGTGGTTTATACCCCGCGTGCGCGCGGGATTTGAAATTCTCGCGCGCGCGGTTGGGGGGGGTTGACGTTCTGCGCCCTGCGCAGACGTCGATCCCCTGCGCAGACGGGACGTCTGCGTCCCCTGCACAGAGAGGACGCTCTACGCCCTGCGCAGACGAGACCGCGTGCGTGCGGGATTTGAAATTCCCGTATGCACGAGATTTGAAATTCCCACGCGCGCGATTGGGGGGGGGGGGTTGACGTTCTGCGCCCTGCGCAGACGTCGATCCCTTGCGTAGACAGGACGTCTACGTCCCCTGCGCAGAGAGGACGCTCTGCGCCCTGCGCAGACGGGACGTCTGCGTCCCCTGCGCAGACAGAACGCTCTACGCACGCAATTGACGTCTGTGCTCTACGTAGGCATCACGTCTGCATTCTACGCAGGCTACAGGATTTCTACGAACACAGCTTGTCTGCGCTCTGTGCAGGCATGACGTTTGCGTTCTGCGCAGGCTGCAGGACCGCAGCTGCGTCTGGGACGTCGCGTCCCTCCTGGACGCGGAGTTTTTTTTTTTTTTTTAATTCGCTCCTCGGCTGCTTCTGCGCGACGGAGAAAAGAAAAAAAAAATTCCCAAAATAATAATGGTGTTCGAAAGAAAAAAAATGCCCAGCAAATTATTTTCCAGCAACGTCGTCCGCCTCCAGCCTCGCCCAGAAAAAAAAACTCAGCTGCACCTCGCCCAGAAAATCAGAACAGCTCTGATACCATGTAAAATGCAACGAACAGATTGTATTATTTAGCAGTGGATTAAATAATATAGTAGTAGCCGGGAATAGCACACCGGCGAAACTGAAGAGCGTTACATGGTTGTAACAGCATGCCAAATAAACAAATACAGACAATATAGTAAGTACGCTAACATTAGATTTATTGGTAGCCTTGAAAGCTGCCTCTTTCTTGACGTCAACCTTCACCTGAGTTCTCAACTCAAATGCTGCTAGAATGCTATGAAGCTCATCCTTTTTTAGCTTATCCAAATATTTAGCTTCCTCAATAGCAGAAATCTTTTCACTGAATCTATTAGGAAGAGATCTTAAGATTTTATCACAAACATCATTTTCAGCAAGTTCAAGACCTAAGTCTTTCATGGAGTTAACAACCTCATCCATGCGAAGCATGTAGTCACTAATCTTTTCATCATCATTCATCTTGAGTTGTTCAAACATACCTTTGAAATGTCTCAACTTGGCCTTTCTGACATTTGCATCACCTGTATGAACCACCCGCAACTGTTTCCACATTTCACTAGTTGTCTTGCAGTGAATTACTTTGGTGAGATCTACTTTCTGTAAGCCTTTCAAGATTGCATTCATTGCTTTTGAATTGCTGTGATGTAGAAGCCTATCTTCTTTGGTATATGGACCATTTACAGGAATAGTGTACCCATCTTCAATCACTTCCCAAACCTCACTCCCAAGTGCCATTAGATGAACCTTCATCCTTGCACTACAAAGACCAAAATCTGATCCATCAAGAATAGGTGCTGCATTTTTGCTTGAATAATCCATTGTGTTCTTATCAAGCTTTTTCTTCAAGCTATTTAAACTTTTCGAAGGAACTCGCTCTGATACCAATTGAAGAACACAAGCTTATACTGAGAGGGGGGTGAACAGTATAAGACCACTTTTTACTTTTTCCTTCAACTTAACTTTTAATACAATATTATGCAGTGTATATAAAGAAGTATCAAGCAGAAATCAGAGCAATACAGAAAATACCATCCACAAAAGAGACACAACAATTTACGTGGTTCACCCAAGGTGGGCTACTCCACGGATAAAATTTTCACTAAAATTTTATCAACCAAATCTGGGAAAACCTTTTCCAATTACAATGTTTATGGGTACCAACCCAAAGGAGACACCAATCCCCTAACTCTGCTCTGGCTGGTGATCCTATAGAATACCTTTGCCTCTACTACCCTTAACAAGTGGATCTCTATCCATAGAAGACACCTGTATTCCCTACTCTGGCTGGAGACCTCTTTCCTCAACTCTATCACATCAAAGCTGGTCCTCGAAAATGCACTAAACACAGTCCTTTGGTCTAGCACAAATGTCCTCTATCTTTTTCTCTGATCTGCACCAAACACAGTCCTTCGATCTGGCACAAGTCTGTCCTCTTCCTCTTTCTTTGGTCTGCACCAAACACAGTCCTTCGGTCTGGCACAAGTCTGTCCTCAAATCTCTTTCTATTCTGTTACATCCGCACTTGGTCGAAACCAAATTTTGCACTGACTGCGCAAACACAGTAGCACTCGATTGAACATCAACTTATGCACCTCTATGCAATCATAGCAGCATAGTTTTTGCACACTCTGCTTCTCAACGATCGAATTTCTCCCTCGCACTCTATCTTTGAATATCGCACTTCAAACACACACTTTGATCAATACTCTTTCTCTTCAAATAGCCCTCCCTTTATACAAACATAATCAAGATCTAAACCTTGGTCTTAGTCGAATGTTATGCAAATGCAAACCCTAACTCTGTTGGCTACACATACTAAACTTTGTCGGCCCAATTTTAACTCCGTCGGCTTCAAATGCATTTGTGGTTTAGTGGATTCTATCACGAAACCACAAAATGTCATGATATCATGACATTTTTACAGCCGTACACTTTCGTTTGGCTATTGTGGCGATATCATGACACTTTTGCTTTTGTTTGCCTTGACTACATTCTTGTCGTGATATCACGACACTTCTGTATTTGTTGACGTCATCTTCACTCCTATCACAAAATCATGACCCTTTAGTCTTCTTGGTCTTCTTCTAGGCTTGCACTAGCGAAAAAGGAACATGTCACGAAATCGTGACACTTCCACTGCCTTGAGCTTCTCTCTACCTTATACCCGCAAAACTAGAACATGTCACAAAATCGTGACGCTTTCGCCTTCGAGCTCTTCCTTCTTGAATTCGTCGTGAAATCATGACGCTTCTTCTGTTGAAGACTTGCTAACTATTTCTGTCGTAAAATCATGACACTTTTGCCAACTGAATGCTGCCATCTCAACCTATCGCAAAATCGTGACACTTTCTACATTCGCAAGCTTTCTCTTCAACCTGTCGTGAAATCGCGACACTTTCTGCATCTATACAACTTATTTTTAGCCTGTCACAAAATCATGACACTTCTCATTTCAGACTCTTCCCTTTGTTGCATGTCATGAAATCGTGACAGTTCTCACTTCAAGCTTTTCAACATGTCGTGAAATCGCGACAGTCCTCACTTAGTCTTTTGCAGCATGTCGCGAAATCGTGACAGTTCACACTGTGGACTCTCCCTTCTACATCATGTCACGAAATCGTGACACTTTTTCATTCGTACAACCTTCCTTGCATTATGTCATGAAATCACGACACTTTTCCTTCTTTGCCTTCCTGCACTTTTTGAGTCATGAAAATGCGACATGTCGCGAAATCGTGACACTTTCCACCTTGCTCTCTTTCTCTGCCAACATGTCACGAAATCGCGACAGTTTTTCCAGCTTCTTCTCTCTCTTCCAACATGTCATGAAATCGTGACACTTTTTCAAAAATCTTTCTCTCTCCTGCCTAAGTCACGAAAATGCGACATGTCGCGATATCGCGACATTTTTCCAACTTACTTTCTTTCGAACCTGTCAAGCCGAAACTTCAACAAAACACATTATTTTACATCAAATCAAATTCTTTCAAAAGCTTCTTGACATCAATGACAACTTATTTACTTGAGCAACTGCAAAGAACTCAAGGTACCCAAAATTGCCAACATAATCTTGAAATTCAATTTCAAGAATGTGATGAAGAAATATTATTGCTCATAGAAGATTTAGAGAAATCAAAGGCTAAGGCAAGCAAGTTCAAAGATAAATTAGAAGCAAAGATATTGGAATGTGAGAAGTTAGCACAAGAAGTGGCTACTTTAAAATAAAACTTAAAGGACTCCAATATGAAGATGAAGAGTTTCAAAAAAAGTTGTAGGAACTTGAATAATTTCATCTGTGGACAACAACGAACATCATGTTCAATAGGTCTTGGCTTTAGAAAATTTCAAAAGAAGCAAGAAGAAGAATCTACCTCAAGTATTGAAGAGGAAGGAACTTCAGAAGAAGATACTTCAGAATATGACAATATAAGTGGGAATGAGACATCAGAGGATGAGTTGGACAACAGAGAGTTCAACAAAGATAGTAACAATGCACAAAGAAGATACAGATGGAACATCATTCAGAATAGAAGACCAATGAGGTCAATAAAAGGAAGCTTCAATGGAATATATTTTTCATGTCACAATTTTGGGCACATGGCTTCACAGTGTAGGAACATCAAAGACAAGAGTATGAAAAAGGACAAATTTTCCAAGGATATTGCTACTCATGCAATGAGTTTGGTCACAAGGCAATGAATTGCAGAATTCAAGATAGAAGAGGATATTGCTTCACTAGGAGAAGTCCTAAGACAATTGCACATCCAAGGAATAATAACATTAAGTGTTATAAGTGCAATAATTATGATCACTTAGCAATATGGTGTAGAGTAAATATTCTAAAAATAGGCATGAATAGGGACAGGAATATGAACATGAACAAGAATATGAATAGAAATAGGAATATGGAAAGAAGCAAGAAGATGAATAGGAATAGAGACAAAAAATAATACTAAAAAAATAACAAGAATAGGAATATGGATGAGAACAAGAGCAGGAACAGGAGCAGAAGTGACGACAGGAACAAGGATGATGAATTGGAAAGAAATAGTGATAGGATTCAGAAGACTCACAGAAGAAGAGAGAAAGATAAAGGCACATATCTATGCTTTTGGGGAGTAGAAATACTCCCACCCGAGAATTAATCACCTCATATGGAGGTGGGGGAGGAGCTAAGCTAAGAGGCTCATTCTTAGCCCCAACCCCCAAAGGTGACCCTTTGACATTGATGTCAAAGGAGGAGAGATTTTTGTATTGGGGAGAGATTTGATATGAGGAGAGATTGTATATTTGAGAGAGCATTGATCCAAGGGGAGCAAAGACCCAGGAGGAGCAGCAAAGAAGGCTAGGTTTCAGTAAAAGGATAAAGGTTGCCATAAATGACAAAGGGGGAGATTATTGGACATTTTGAGTCCTCAAGTCAAAGTTGTCATTGATGTCACCTGATAGAGTTATCACTCTTATTAAGGAATTCGGCAAGAAATAAAGTCACCCAAGTCATCAAGGAAAAAGCTTCATCAGTGCAAAAATGAAAGGAAAAAGGCTCCATAATATTTTAATATTATTGGGAGCATAGGTTAAGTGATTGGTTTATAAAAACCCAAAATGGGTTATTGCAAAGGTTAAAAAGGAGGTTTAATAATTATTATAAATTATTTAAATTCACAAGGGATTTAAAGTTTATAAGTAATATTTAATTATATCAATATTGGGAATTAAGACAAGGTTCTAAGGTTTAATTAAATTAAACCTAAGGTTTCTTTTTAATTTATAATATTTAAATATAAATTAATTATAAATTAAAAATCACACCGACATCGAAATTATTCGAAGCGTCAATGTGATTGCAAAAGAGGACAAATGCATTATATAAATGCCATCAAAAACATTTACCAAGGTATCCCTTGCAATTATTATTTGAAGCGCATTTGAAAAGGTTTTATTTTTCGAAGGCCTTATGATATATGTAAAGGCTAAAGGTGTGAAGGTTCGGAGGCTCTAAGCATAAAGGCCATCATGTCCTAGTGGTATGTTGGCTAAGGAGGAGGTCTCACGTTTGATTTGCGTGAGGCCTTTTGGATTGCAAAAAATAAGCGCTTGAAGTGCTTGTTTTTCGGAGGAGCGCTGTTCGCGGAAACTTTATGGTGGACGTGCCGTTGTTAGACACGTCAGGGCGCGTGGCCCAACGACGGCTTCGTTGCGGCTAAGGCTTTGGGAAGGAGGACATCGGGGGATCAAATCCCGCCGAGGGGAAGGCAAGTGGATTTAATTTTTAATGTTGTTTAATATTTTAATTTTTTCGAAGTGTGCCTAAGGAGAAATAAGGATATGGTATGCCCTAGGAAAGATAGAGATTTTTTATGATTTTATTTTTGGAAGTATATCATATTTTATATCATTGGAAAGCTCTTTTCGAGAGCTATTTTTTTAGATTTCTTAGAGGGAGAAATAAGGTGTGTGCAAGGAGATATTTCTAGTTTTTTCAAGGAGTTTCAAAAGTAAGTTTGATTCATTCTTTTGAGGGTTTATTTCTTGCATAAGAGGGTATGGTGCATTTTATTAAATAGGATTAATAAGGTGTTATTGAGATATTATTTACTCAAGATATCTAAACCTTGTTGAGATTGGAAAAATAAAATGTGTTGAGTGTGGCAGATTTAGTGGACAACTCATAAGGCATCAAAAAGGTATGGGCAATATTCTTCATTGACTTATTTGGGTGATTGATTTCTGAAAATATCTTTGGAGAGAAAAGGATTGATTGTGGTTTCATTTTTGAGGAGTTGTTGGTTTAATGCTTCAAGGTTTTCTAGTTTGAGAGTTGTGACTTAAACCTTGTTTTATAAGCATTGTTGTTTAAGCCAATTAGTCATGCAAAGAACTTGAACTTGAGTTATGAACATGAGTGTCATTGTTATGTGAGATTTATTGTTGAGCATTGTTGGAAATATTTTGAGTTGGTTGATACATGCTTGGACTAGGGTTTGTGGAAAGGATTGTTCCTTGAGCTGATTGGTTGAGTAGAGTTGATTGAGCCTAGTCAAGTAATTCTGTGAAGTGGTTTTTCAAGTTCCATGAAATAAACTATTCCATGAGATTGATTTGAGTTGAGATTGAGATTTGAGTATAGAACATATTGAGTCTCTAACAATTATCTTTACACTTCTATGAGATTGAGATTGAGTTGAGATTGGGATTTGAGTATAGAACATATTAAGTCTCTAAAAATTCTCTTTATGCTTCTATGATATTGAATTGAGATATTGATTGAGAATTGAGTATAGAACATATTGAGTCTCTAACAATTCACTTTATGATTCTATGAGATTGGATAAGTTATGTGTGAGCTTGTTAAACTGATTTGAGGCAAGTCTTTGAGAAGGCTTGTGGACTAATTTATGTAAGCTTTTGTGGAAGCTTACTATGAATATTTGAGGAAGTCCTAGAGAGGACTTATTGAGCATATTTAGACAAGTCCTAGAGAGGCCTTATTGAGAAGATTTGGACAAGTCCTAGAGAGGACTTGTTGAGAAGATTTGAGCAGGTTCTGTGTGGACCTGTTGAGCATATTTGAGTAGGTTTTATGTGGACCTATTGAGCAGATTTGAGCAGGTTCTGTGTGGACCTGTTGAGCATATTTGAGTAGGTTATGTGTGGACCTATTGAGCATATTTGAGCAGATTCTATGTGGACCTATTGAGTAGATTTGAGAAGTTTCTGTGTGGACCTATTGAGCATATTTTTGCTAGACCGAATGAACTGTTTTTAGTGCAGATTTAAGTGGACTTGTCTAGACTGAATGAACTATGTTTAATGCAAGAGATTGATCAGAGTTGTGCTAGACCGAATAAAATATGTTTAGTACAAGAGATTGAGCAGAGCTGTGCTAGACCGACTGGACTGTGTTTAGTACAGTATTGAGACAAAGCTTTGGAGGTGACATAGTATAGAGGATAGATTCTTAGTGGATAAATATCTAGAAACCAGGACAATTGAAGACAAATCTGAGTGAGGAGTCATCAAATTGAGAGAGATCCACCAGTCAGTGCAACATAGATATAGAGTCTTCTAGAAGATCACTAGCCAGAGCAAAAGGGGAAAGAGTTCTCCTATGGAAGAGATCCATGATATTGAGATTAGGGCATCAACATCTCCTTTAGATAGAGGTCCGTAAACATTGTAATTGGGAATGATTCCCAAAGAGATTGATTGAGAAAATTTTAGTAAAATATTTTCTCCGTGGAGTAGCCCACATTAGGTGAACCACGTAAATTGTGGTGTCTCTGTTGTGTATGGATTTTTATGCATTACTTTGATTACTGCTATTGATACTGCTATCTATACACTGCATAATATTGATTTGAAAAGAAAAGTAAAAAGTGGTCTTAAATTGTTCACCCCCCTTATCAGTATAAGTTTGTGTTCTTCAAACAAGAGAGAAATTATTCTTTCTTTTTTGCATATCCCTTTATTTCCCAAAGAGTATCCTGTTGGTTTGACAATTGGTGTAAAAGTATTTTGTAGGGGGTGAATGCAAATATCTCATAAAGATAAACATACATATGGATGGTTACTTCCCATGGTAGATTTGTTGGGCCAAAGTAACAGTTCTCGAGGCATCAATTTTATGATTGATTCTACAGGAATTTAAAAGAAAAATAGAACATCTTTTAAAAAAGGACTATATGGTCTTTCAAGTTATTATCTATGTTATAAACAACTATAAATGACTAGTCGTCTCCTTCTACATTACAAATTATCATTATAGTTATAGGACTAATTTTCTAGATCTATTTTATCTTTCTTGTACATGTCATTTGTCTCTCATTAAGTGGATGTAATCTTGATAATATGTTTGGAAACTATAATCCTTATAAATAATTTGGAGCATCAACCCCAAAATGTATGTTATAATATCTAGATTGAGAGAGATAGTAGTTTATTCCTTAGTAAGGATAAAGGCTTAAATCAAGTTATAAACAAGATCTAATCGATTCTAATTGAGTTTTTGAATACCTGAGTAAATACATATTTTTTTCACATTATAAATACTAGTGTATGGAAAGCCAAAGTTAGTTCCTTCACTTCTTATGTGTGCCCAAGATTATATGTTGATCACCCTTTCTTTGTATCCATTTATTATGTTTTATCTTATGGGTGAGATCCCTAATTTCAACCTTAGGCTAAGCTTTGTAATGTGATGACTACTCTATGATGAGATAGTGTAAGTTATTTTATGTCATATTTTTTATGTTCAACATTGCCCTTTGTATAATAACATAAGGAGAAGGATTTATTCTACATTTCAATGATGAAAAATAGGTGAGATGTTAAGAGTTTTGTATCTAAAAGTAATAATGATAATAAGAAGTATAATAATATCATAAGTGATAATCTAAAAAACTCTTTTCACAATAAAAAGAGGAAGGAAGGAAAGATGAGAAGATGGGGCATGATGCAAATGACAGAGAGAAAAGAAATAATAAATATCAGTATACTAGTCAAGAATGTTGGGATACGTTTAAGACTTTATTGATGGAGAAACCAATAGTTCATTTAACAAAAATATCAAATGAATTCAAAGTATTTATCAAATGTTGATTTGGGTGCCCGTTTCTCCTATGTTGGTCCGTGTTGTCAACTAGTTGTTTGACCGTGACAATCTCTTGTATTTTCTTGATAAAAACCTGTAGCTTATTTGCAAGGAGGTTGCTTCAATGGATTTTTGGGTTGGATTCGTGAAATCTAACTTAGTCTTTCTTAATATCTTATTGCTAGATCTAAGGTTTGGAGGTGCCTTTCAAAACCTTACTTGTAATAGTTTCAGGGACCCTTTAAAAACCCCTTTTACTATCAATAAAAAAAAAAAGTAGTTAAGATCACGTAAAAGTTTCTCTCCAATGATGAGTTAAAATGTATTATTATGAATGTATGTTCATCTGCTTGTTGTGGTGCAGTGGTAAATGCCCTGGGTGCTGGTAGAGGTCGACCCAAGTTCCATTTCCCTTGTCTCCATCCTGCAGATATACAGTATACTTAGGAATGTCCTATGTGCTGATAGAGGCTGACAAGACTCCATTCTTCCTATGCCCAACCTATTGAAAGTGGCACCTCGAAAGAGGTGTTTTCCACTATAAATTAGTTTGATACCCCTGGCTCCTTGAGTCTTACCCGAAAGTGGCATCCCTTTTGGGATGTTTTCCATAAATAAAAAAAACTCTAGTATGTTGCAATGAGATATTATGTGCGTAAGGCAATTTTAGGAAAGCATTTTATTTTGTATTACATTTACACTTCTTGTAACACAAACTTTGAGGAAGAAGAAGCACTTTGAAAGATGTAAAAAAGTATAGAATATTATGAACAATAATAGATAATGAATAAGATTAAGAAAAAGAGAATGATTTTAGGTTTTTAGAGAAATAAGCTTATAAAACTATATTAAACTAAAAACATTATCTAATTTAATTTAATTCTAGTTTGACACAAAACTAGAATTGATATTTCTCGCTACCTTCACAAATTACCTAAAACTATGTGATAAATGTAGTTAATCATTCTTTAGATTATGAAGATCATCAATTTTTTTTTTTTTTGTTACCTCGTATAAATTTCTTTATATCTTGTTAATTTTAAAAAATTAAATTTTCAATTTTTACTATTTTATTATAAATGATGATATATAAATATCATGGGAACAACGCAACGGTTCATGCTTTGGCTCTTCTTTGAGAGGTCTAGAGTTCAAACCATTGTGTGGGCGAGTGTGTGAAGGAGTGGATATGTGTATGGCTGTGTGTTTAGCCCCTATTAATAAGCTCAACTCTCACCTTTATAAGAGGTCATGGTAGTATGAGGATGGTCCCTATTGATAAGCTTAGCTCTCACCCTTATGAGAGGTCAAAGTGGAATAGGATGCCTAGTTTTTTCTGTAGTAGGGGTTTTTCAGACTAACCAAATCTATATTAAAAAAAATGATGATATATAATTTAATTATATATAATAACATTTATATTTTTTTAAATGAAACAAAATAATAATAATAATTTAGGCTTGCACATAAGGAAAGTGAATAAAAAATGGTTAGAAATTGTCATTGTTTGATAACTTAGCTTGAAATGGAAACATTTCAATCCTCAATTTAGAAATGCATGGTCGATTCCGTACGTCGTTTTCCTAATAACCAACGCACTACGGCCGGCAACGATAAAATCAATAAAATTTGTCCTTATGTTTTTAATAGTTTTCTGAAGAATTATCATAGTCAACCCAATATGGCAGGTGCACATATCACTTAACAAAATGGTTCACGTAGGCATAGTGAACCTTATCAATTTAATATCTTGAATTTCCAGCACTCTGTGTTAGGTGGTCGGTATCGTATAAATAGGAAGGCATTTGCATTGGTCTCCTCCTTTTTATATATGTATATTTTTGGTTATATCTACGTGGATATGTATACTTTGCTTTAATATTTAAATATTTAAAAAGTACACATAAAAAACATAGTCAATTGCTTTAAGGAATAGCATCTAAAGGTTATTCTTGCATCTTTCAAGGGAATAATATTATTAAAAATCAACCCTTTTTTAAAGTTTTGGAAAGAATCCATCTTTGGTTTTGGAAGAGATTCCAACTATAGAGTCTTGAAGTTTAGTCAAGAGCATGGCTTCAACTTTGTCTACATTAGAAGAGGATGCCATGAGATTACTAGTTGGACCTGAGAATTTGGGGACATTAAAGTTTCGTTGGTTGATTTGTTTTTTATGGAAAAAAAATAATAATAAAAATAAATATATTATTGTAAATAAATATATTAAAAAATAAATTATTTATTATAATTTTAGTTTTATTAAATTAATTTTTAAAGGTTTCAATAAAGATAAGATAATAAGTTGAAGATTTTATTTTATTGTTTTGGAAATTATAGTTTTTTTCAATATTTTTTAGGGTTATTTTTTGGAAGTATTATTAAGATTAATTTTGATGAAGTTATTATTGGATATTTTTATTTTCCACTTATCAACTCATAGTCACATATGATTCTTGCATGTAAATTCAAATCTTATAGTCAAGATGTTAGCACTTTTTTTCACACTTAAGACTTTCCATCATGAGTATCATGCTTATTGTTGATTTGGGAATTGTCCAACTTCTTATGCACACCATAAATTTGTTATCAAATTTTGAAGAAAGAAGATTATGCTATCTTCAACCTCTAAAGGTAGGTTGAATTCCCACTACCCGTCCTAATTTAATCTAAGTACTGAAAGTAAGTACTAAAATTAAATTTGTAAAAGTAAATGCTTGGAAGGTAAGGGTATGAGAGATTAAAGTAAATTGCATAAAAATAAAATACGATTGTAGTCATAGAAAGGAGAGTGTGTGATCAATCAACTAATGAGAAAATCAAATAATTACAATGTATTCCCACATGCATGAAGGTGAAATAACAAGGAATAAGAAGAGGACAAAAGGGTAGTGCTACAATTATCACATATTTTACAATCTAAAAGAGCAGTGCAATAATTGGAAAGCAAAAAGTATTGCACCATCTCTTATTATTTCTAAAATAAGAGCAATTACAATGTGGGACTCACAAAGTGCGTTTTTTATTCTCTCAAGGCCATATGATGTTTACAATGGAGCCCATGGCTCCTATTTATAGAAGGAATTCACCCTAGAGTTACCTTGGATGAGAAGTTTCTACTTTTAGTAAAAGTAATAATTTGGGGGTATTTTTAGAAAAATGATGCATTTCAAAATATTACATACCTCAAATTGCATCTCTACATGAATTATAAGCCTTCTACGATGAGTTGTGTACCACTACAAGACAAAATATTGCTTTTCAAAGATCCTTCTTAGCATCCATGCACATTTATCTTGCTTGGTCCACTGATGAATGATTCGCTCAAGGTAATGGAGTGAATCACTACTTTTGGGAGCAAATCACATCTTTGGGACTTAGCCAATTTTTTCCAATATTCCAAACTTTACTATTTTACATTATTGCTCCTAGGCTTGCAAAATCCATTTCTATTATCTTTCATGGCTGATTGCTTGGAAGAATTAGAAGGTAGTAGCCAAGCTACAATATTTATGACAACTTCTTGAAATGCCAAGCTCGATTAGTAATATATCATAGATTCTACCTTTATCCTTGGATGCAAATCCAAAATTGAGACCATCGCATAACAATATTGTAAAATTATGGATCACTTATGTGTGGCTTCAAGGTAATAGGTTCAAAATTTCATATCAATCAATGTTTAAGGGCACATCTAGACCATCCAACACCAACTCCTCATATTGATCCCTTGGGAGATTCTCTCCTTGATCATCTTTAGTTTCTTAACTTATCTAATAGGATCTCTACTTCAATGATTTTCTCCAAGGCATTATACATAACACTATTTATGGCACCTCCACTTTGGTTTTCTCTTCATTAATGGCTTTGGCATATGGACTTGTCCTTGATTGAATTATAGCCTAGACATTATTTCATTTAACAACTACTGCATCTTCTTTCATGTTTCCTCTATGTTCATTTTGGGAGCATCATAGGTAGCTTCCCTTCACTAGATCCTTCCTTGTTTGTAGGGTATGTCCTTCAACTACGTGATTAAAATCTTCTTATTTTACCTACCTATCTACTTTAGCTATTCTTTGGATGAGAAATATTTTAATGTAGCTTGCATCGATTTCTAGCTCATCTTTTAGCTGTTGGATTACCATTAAATTTTATCAATCCAGGTATTTCATTCATTAAGATATGCAAGGTATGCCTTAGCTCATGCAATCTTAGAATGTACTTGATCCTAAAGGGACTCGACTTGCTCCACCATCGAGCCCTTAATGTTTATATTCTAAATTCAATCTTCCTTTGTCTTTACCTGCACTCTCATATCATAATTTCTCTTTAAAAAACTTCCAACACCTATTGCAACTATGCCACTTGAGTATCTTTATATTTTGCTAATTATTTTAATGATTACACACAATCTTGGACCTACATCTTATATTTTTAGCCTTAGTAGTTACTTGCATACATATAATAGTCACGACTTGTTATAACTTGTGTTGTTGATTACATCATTTGGAAGGGTTTGGCCCTTGGTAGACCTAGAATTGACATCTACATAGTGTAGTCAACTAGAGCAATTATTCAGTTTGCTTAGATCTACTAAAAGTACCTTGATATCCAATAACTTTCTACCATCCTTTTGCCACATAGGATTGGTGGATCACAAGTGTAGCAACTATTAAAGCTCTTATTTTGATATTTTTTAAATCCATATGCTTTATTTCCTCCTATACATACCTTATATTTTCTCTATATCCTTCCTCCTAGTTCTTTCTTTCATCTAGAAAGGAAATGACCAATTGAAATCAATGGTGAGTTATTCCTTCATAGTGTATATTACCTTGGAGAGTTTTGATATTAATGGAAGGGAGGGTATCATTGTATCTATAGTGAATAGGTATTGATGAGAGTGAGGATACTAATTTGACATGACAAGATAGGAAATTGCATGAACTGAGTGGTGATGGATGTTGAGAAGATTTAATATGAGGGCACTCAAGGTGACACGATGATAAGTATTGTGTGGGGAACCAAAAAAGAGTGCATGTTAATGAAATAGCTAATGATGGTGGTGTATGATGAGACAAACTAGGGTGGAGATGGTGTATTGGATTACCCTACATATTGAACCTGCAAGCCTATAAGTGACCCTAGGACTATGCTTGTTTAATACAAGATGGGCATAGTAGAAGTTAGGGGGATTCAAAAAATAAAAATAGTAGAAATAAAGGGAAAAAATAATAGTGATGAGAATAAGAAGAAATAAGGATGGAAGTGAAGTACAGATGGTTGTGGAGAAGATGGTGGAAGTAACTTCTGCTTCTAGATGAGTGACTTTCTTTCTTGTTATCCTTTTATGGATATGTGAATATTTTTCTTTTCAAGAGCCCTTCTTCTCAAGGTTATCCATCATTTCTCTATAATTTTTTATCCATATTTTCATTGATTCATTAAATATTTTATTGAATCATTCTCATTTTTATTTATCATTATGGTTTCCAAGAATGAATTACATAAACCAACTCTTGTGTTGACTATTATTTTTAACTTGTCATCAGTTTCCTAGGATGGTACATCATCATAGATCTTAGGAAAGAAACCACCAATTTTGGAGATATATTCAGTCAATTTTAGAAATAAAAGGATAAAATAAATTGGAGTTTAAGCATTTATTATGATATTTTCACTCAATTGAGATGGTTTAAAAAAAAAATAAAGGGAAATGAGAAATTAGAATTTGTAGAAATAAGCAACTATTTCACTAAGAGAAAAGTACCATTCATAGGCTTACTGGCCCTTCTAATGTCAATGTTCCATCTCAAGATTTTCCAATATCTATATAAACATAGTAAGTCAAATAGTATTAATGGTTCATATAGAGGGCCTTTGCCAAAGGGGATTCCCCAATTTAGGGCCTCGTGGATGCATTCTAGGAGATAGTATGTCTCTTCATGAAAAATAGTTGGGACCATGGGTAGATGTCATAGTATGTGTAATATTTTAGAAATTCTTCCAAATTATCTCACATGTCCCTTTACAACTATCAAATATTAATCACAATATTAATGCATTCACATCAATGGCCAATATCCTAGAATCATAAAATCATTCACATAAACTCATTCAATGATCAACAATATATCACAATAATAAATCTCACACATATATTCATAAATCATCAAATATACAATCATTCAATTGTATTTCTCATTATAATGCATGGATATTTGTCTTAACCTTACAAATGACTCTTCAATACTCAACTAGTTATCTCCTCAAACATATGGGAGATGCATCCTTTCACATTTCTCACATATGAAAAATTCTCTTGACTCTTCACTTTACTTTCTACCACATCTCATGTGACTCGTAACTTGCATATTTGACACCTAGTACCTATGAATCTTAACTTATCAACTTGACACCTTGCACTTTCACAACTCACACCTCACATCTCACACCTTGCACACTTTGACATTTGCACACTTTATTACATAACACTTGGACACTTCTCACACATTAACACATATATTAGATAAAATATAAATCACACTTTCTAATATAATATTTACAAATGTACAACGTGCCACATGGTACTTTAATGCTACCAAAGAATGTAATATCTCCACCCCCTTTCCACCATATTATATTATTTGGTGTGTACACTTTTAGTCTTCAATATTTTATTCTGGTCTTCATGTCTTCTTGGTCGTGATCTTTTTTTTCTTTAATTTTTTTTTGTACTTTTGAAATGGACCATTTTGCTTATGCTTTGGTGGCTTTTGGAATTGTTTTAAAATAATTTTTTGAAGAAGTTTATCTAGTCTCACCATTAACATTTTTTCCAATCTTTCGTTATAATTGTTCTTCTTGTGCCAACAAAGTTATGAAGGATTATTATTTCTTCCAAATATTTTACATGGATAAAGGTTCCAATATTTTTTTGCTTTATGCCCAAGTCTATTGAACTATTTCATGATTTTGAAACATCCTTCTTATCTTTCCTTTGATTAAAAATATTGGAGCATACATCATTCTTTATGGATTTATTCTTCAATCCTTGTTTCCTTGTATTAATAACCAAAGCTTTATTGAGAAAACAATGTAAACAATGATGAAGTATTAATGAGCTTCTATTTTTATTCTCCTCATAAATAAGTTGCAGATTTTCTATTAATTTTGGTGATGTGTTGTTTTCAACTTCAATGACATTTTTCAAATGTTCTTTTGATATCTTTCCTTGAACACTCATTTTCCTTTGCTTTCTATGCATGATGATGTTTTTATTAATCAATTCCTTTGATGTAGAAAATCTCTCCCAAATTCATTTAATCAATTTCTTCAAACAAGCAATCAATTTGAATTCTTTAATCAATTTTAATTATTCAATCAATTTCTTGAAATCAATCATCAATATTCAATAATCAATTCATCATCTTCTTATAACTCCCAAAATTAATTTCAAATCCTTCACTTCATACAATTTTATAAATTTCAAATTTCATTAACAATCTTCACATTCATCAATATTCATCAACCTTCAAATCATTTATTAAATTCACCAAATCTTCAAATCATGCAATCTTCAAATTACTCACATCAATAATCAATTCTTCAATTCTTTCCTTCAATTTCAAATTCAATTTTTAATCTTCACTTATATCTCCTAAATTTTTGCATTCAATTTCACAATCCTTCCTTTAATAAATATCAATCAAATTCACAACCAATCATTCCTTCATTAATTCTTATATCTCCCAAATTAATTTCAATTTCAATTTTTAATTCTTCTTGTACCTCCTAAATTCAATTCATAATTTCTCAAATTCTCCTTTAAATGTTAATTTCACCCTCATTTTAGTAAATTCTAATTTCAACTAAAATTTTACATAATTTATTCCCTTATAACTTTTATTCATAAATTCATTCTTTTCATCAAATCCAAACCTTATCAAATTTCAAATTCACTTTTCAAACTTATAACTCCAAATAAAAATATGTGCTAAAAAATAATCAATTAAGCCTTTAATAAATAAAATCCTACTTCTCCATGTCATACACTCTATTTAGATTTTGTGTAACGTCCTGGTAGTGCGTGTTAATTAACTGTAACAAATATTCTATGTTTCGCTCCTCGATATCTCAGGCTCATAAAATTTATGTATTCTCTATACACTTTGCTTATTCTCTGCTTTAGGCTTCTTCACTATATAAGTTCTCCACCTCAAGTTCTTGGATTCACATAGGTTCTTCAATTTAGGAAAACTCTCTGCTCTAGGTAGGCTCCCATATCCTATAGACTCACTGGTTTATATATCTTCTAGGCTTCATAGTCTACAATCTCATTTTGAATTTGTAGGCTACAATATTATTTTGGCTTCATAGACAATGCTCTTCTTGGATTCACAAACTCACAGTCTGTATGCTATCTTGATCTTCCAACTTGTCATTTATTTCATATTTTCAAGCACCTCCAAACTTCCAAATCATCCTCGCTAAATATCAAGCACCTCCAATCAACACTATCTTCATTCTTCATAGTAATCTTCATCAATGCCTTCAACATTATAACTTTACAAATATTCCAACAATCAATCAATTTAAATTTGCACCACCAGCCCTTCTCTTCAAATTTATTTAATCTTTTCAAACCTCCTCCATGAATATTCAACTCCAATAAGTACTCTATCATAAAGTCTTCTCAATTTGGACAAAGTGTAGCTCTGATACCACTGTTGGGAATTCTTCTAGACCATCTCATAGGTTCCTTAACCAAGATCAAATATTAATCATAATAGTAATGTATTAAAATCAATGACCAATATTTTAGAATCATAAAATTATTCATATAAACTCATTCAATGATCAACAATATATCACAATAATGAATCTTACACATATTTTGTAGACACTAAAATCACGTAAATCGGATAAGACTGCCAATGCACCACTTGCGCCACTCTTATCGACATCATATGGCCCCATTGGGCAACCCTCTAGGGTAACATAAGGCTCCATAGCACTTTTGGGAAGGTTCCCAGTAGTTTTGGGAGGTTTTGGGGCATATCCTTATGACCATCCCACCAAGGGATGGTCACAGATGGTGACCGTCCCACCTAGGGATGACCATCCAAAACCATCCCTGGGTGGGATGGTCCCTAAACAGACACCCCAAAAGTCAAAGGGGTGGAGAAATGGCAATCAATTACTACCATATTCTCTACCCAATCACCAAAAATTGATTGGGAGCCTATCATGGAGACCAAGAACTCCAAATTAGAGGCCCCAAATGGGTAACCTCTTCTACCCAATCATGGCAAGGGTTTTGACAAGTGGTGGCACTTGCCTTGCATGCCAAGACTTGCCCCTTTGCCCTAGATGCCCTATTTGGGCTATAAATTGAGGTGTGTTCACCCAATTTCAAAGGAGAAGAGTTGAAGCATTTTACCATGAAGTGCTGCCCAATTCTACCCTCACCTTTTGCTATCGAATTTACCCTCACATTTCCTTGAAACCCTCTTCATTCGAAGGCGCTTTCAGGGGCATCCCAAATCCACTAAAACCATTCCAAAACTAGTCAAATTGGAGAGTAATTTGACCATATTTTTCGACACAACATCTAGGATAGTTTCAGACCAGATCCCATTAGGAATTGGTGATAAATTCCAAGCATATTTGTAACCATCCCACCTGGGGATGGTTAGTAGTAGCTAGTTGCACCTATTAGGGATGGTTAGAAAATAGTAGGGAATTTTGAGTAAATTCCACCATAGGTCATTTAGGAATGTCTATATTAGCCTTGTGTTCAAATTTGGTGAGATTTGGAGCTATTTTGATGGTCCAATTGGAGGTTTCATTATTGCAGGTCTAGTTGTCCCTGTCAGGGATGGTCATAGTTTTTGCTAACAATTTCCCTTCATATTTATGCTCAGATCCTTCCAAAACCATCTAGATAACATCATGCTTGAATTATAGATCATTTGTAGTTGTTTTGATTTATTATAGATAAGTTTTGTTATTTCTAGATTCATGCTTTCTATGTTTTCAAGGTTTTATATCTATAAACGCATATGCTATTAACCAATTTCAATCCCTTGTGTGTAGGTGCAGGTAATATAGATAGGAGGGAGGAGCTAAGAGGCATAAAAGGATAGGCCCAAGACTAGCTCTCGAGTGTGGGATGCGAAATGAACATTAGAGCACGCCATTAAGACCTTGCAAGGGATTAGATCCCTTGTATCTTGTAATGTTGAAATGTATCAAGTTATAAAGCCCTCGAGGGGATGTATTGTAATCCTATTTGAATCCATGAGTGAATAAATACAAGGAGAAATCCACCTCTTTTATTGCACATTACTCTTCATTTCAGTAGATTACTTATTATGCACTTTCCCTTTGAATGCTTGCTTTAATCTGCTTTACATTTCAATAAAGAGCCCTTAAGGCGATGCCGTAAATTTTGCTTCTTCAGTGGTGATCATGGTATTTGAGATTATTTATCTCTCCCCTTTGAATGTGTTATTTTTTACCTCCATTTTCTATTTTGGATGTTGCAGGTTTTGACCGTTCTGAGCAGAAATGACCCCTTTTCTGCTAGGTGACACAGGCAGGGATGACCAGCTAGGTGACACCAGGGATGGCCCCCAAACTGCTAACCATCCCCACTTTGGATGGTTACAAAACCAGAGGTTTTCTACAAAAAATTGTAAAAATAGCAAGTTACAGGTCAGAAAATACACCTTTCCCAACCTTCAATTTGCATATATACTATTTAAATTACTAAAATTTCAAAGTTTTCTTGTCCTCTTTGTGCATGTGAAGGTTAGATATCATATTTCCAAATTTTTGCATTAATCAGATCAAGAAAAATAGGAAAAGGAATAGTATTTTATATGCTTTTTGTCTGGTTTGCCTGCTTGCAACTTACCAAAAAGAAGGTTAAGTTCATATAGGTTATCAATTTTAGTGGTTTCCTTTTTATGCTACTAACAAGTCTGAATATAAAATGTACTTTCATGCATTTAGTGAATCATCATTGAATGTTGTATTGTTTTATTTCAATATTTTAAAAGGAACACACACACACCATGATCTACTTAAACGTTGGTGAGTTGGACTTCATTCCCAACCACTGATAGAGTTCAATGACGGTGGGCTTCATCTCCATCCATTGACTCAAATCCCACGTACCCTATTTTATTGGCCAATACCGACTCCAAGATCTGTCCTAACCATGCAAAATAGCATGCATCCCTCTTCGAAGGGGTGTATCATTGTGCACGGGGTGCTGGGTGAGGATCGATAGGACCTATGCTCCCTGATCGGGTATGGATTTCATCACCATACTTTGGTTGGTTTACATGACCAAAATTTCAATGTCGATTGTCGAGCTGTGAGTGTATAGGTGAAAACCACTTAAACTTTTGAGTATTACATCAACAAAATCAAACACGCCAAGTATTTTCTTTACAAAGCAACACATCTTGAAACAACAAAAAATAGTTTAGGGATTCACATTTAAAATATTTAAAAGAGATAATCACTTCTATGCTTGTGTGTTTCTATTGTTTGTTTGTTTCAAATTCATAAAAATTGTAAAGGAGATAAGCATATAGCAGTCTAGAGTACATAGCTATGGTACATACCCGTAGCCAAGCCCATTTAAGGGTGGACATTATGGGGAGTAGGGAAGAGGACATACAACATCTTCGCCTTGATCCCAAGGACATGGTCATACCTCCTTGGAGACCACCTACTCTTCTAGGCCCTAGAGGGGCTAAAAGGAGACCTAGCCAACAAGGGACCCCTACATGGGGCACCCCCATAGGTGATGGTCCCAACTTAGGAAACTATATCCCTAATCACCAAGTGGTAGATGAATGGATGGTTACTCCTAGAGTAGCAAGAAGGGGACCTAGCCAACAAGGGACTCCCACATGGGGTACCCCCATAGGCAACAATCCCACTTTAGGGAATTATTTCCCTAATATAGATGTGTCTAATACCTTCTTTTGAGAAGAGTCACCATGCAATGGGGTGCTTCCCAATAGAGCAATCCCATACATTCGTATGCCTACTCGGTCTACTCCTCGTACTACTGCACAGGAGCATGACTTTTCACCTAAGGTAGGGTTGAATGATCATCTTATGATTTCAAACCACCCTTCCCCAAGGTGCCACAATCATGATGAGTATGATACTCATCACCATAGGTGACCTAATTCCACCTTACCTTTCCTTGTTTATGAGGGAAGACCTGAGGAGCATCCAGATTATCCTCATTCAAATGTGTCAATGCAAGCATGTTGTGCCTCTACACTAGTAGATTATCAAGAACATATATTTAGGGGTGAGCCTCAAGTCAATGCAACCTCCCTCAATCGAGGGAAAGCTGTAATAGATCTCACGAACCCCCTTGAACAAGATAGATATCAAGGTAATAGTGCTAAGGCACTTAGACCTAATACAACTGATCAGATCAATCAGTTGGTAAAGAAGTATGCTGATCGCCAGGCCAAGTTTAATCAACTTAGGTCTGATAAACATCACCTAGATCTCTTAGAGCAATAGCAGTAATTAGAGAAAGAAAGACTTGAATGACAAATTCAAGATACTTTACATAATGGAGCTTCTACTCCAAATACGCGTAGATAGGAGGCTCACCCGAGGCAACCAAATTTCCAACAAGATAGGTCTCCTAGACCTAATCCAATGTTACCTCCTAGACCTCATAGGCCTAAACAGAATGCATATGATAGGCCAAACATAGATCACCTTCAAGAGGTGTTCATTCCTCCTTGTAGGCCCATACCTGATACACCTTATGGGGCTTACGATGACTTGGAACAAAATGAGGATTATGTAGAAGCACCTTATGGAGGCGTGGATGATGTCAATCAACCACCCCAACCTATGCTTAATATTCCTCGTCCACCTCTAAGAGTTCAAAACAAGGAAGAGGAAATCAAATCCTCAGATGTGTATCAAGATTTGCTTGCACGCTTAGAAACTGTAGAAGGTAAGATAACTGGCAATGGGCTTCAAAAACCCACTTTGCATCAGCTAAAGAATCAACCATTACACCCATCAATTCCTTCCCTGATATACCCTGAGCATTTCAAAATGCCAAAATTTGATAGATTCAAGGGGGAAGAAGATGCTCAAGAGCATGTTACTAGATTTTTAAATTTGTGCTTTAACATACAGGACAATGATGCATTGCTCCTCAAAAATTTTCTAAGTACCCTCTCTGGCCCTGCCATTGAGTGGTTCAACCAACTTCCAAAACATAGCGTCTACACATTTGAACAATTTGCTGATGCATTTTTGGAATGTTTCACCTTTAACACCAAAAGGAAGGTGACATTAAAAGACCTCACGAGGTTAAAGCAAAACGATGATGAGTCGATTACGGATTATGGAAATAGGTGGCGAACGCTTCTGGCTAAGCTACCTTATCTATTGCCAATGACTGAGTTAACTCGGTTATTTTCAAAGAGTTGCTTGAAACCCATCTCTTTAATATTGCAATTACAACAATACCCTACCTTGGAAGAAGCTCTAGCATAGGCTAGAAATATAGAGGAAATAAAAATCCAAGAGGGAGAAATAGCCAAACCTCACAAGAAGGAGTGGACAAAGAACCCTAAAAGTAGCTCGACACCTACAAAGCCAGCAATGGTCAATCAAGTGGCCATAAATATCCCTAGGCCTACACAAGTGATGCCTCCTCAAAAGGTGAACTATCAGGCCCAACCTCCTCCTACGAGTTATAATAGTAATGGTCAAGTGAATCAGGGATAGAACCAACAACGTCGCCCTAAGCGACAATTTACTCCCTTCACTAAATCCATGGATTCTCTATTCGATCAATTATGGGTTGCAAAAATGATTAATCTACCAGATATCAAACCCATCGATCTAAAAATAGGCAAACCCAAGCCTATGGGACGTCGAGAGGATCAATATTGCAAATTTCATTGGCAAAGTGGCCATGATTTACCAATGTGCTATGGTTTTAAACACCTAGTACAAGACATGATTGAGAGGAATGAGCTTCAAGTAGATGCTCCAATAGCCCCTAACAATCAGTAGATGGGTATATACAAAGACCCATTACCAACTCATGAGGTACAAGTAGCACCTGCTAAACCGATGAATGAGGTGAAGACAACACCCCCTTTGCAAGGGTATGTTGGGATGGTGAGTATTGTGACCAGGAACAGAAGATATCCAAGCCAAGTTGCACCACCTACAGCTTCGAGTGATGTTCCAACTACGTCGTAACCTACACCACCTATAGTACAGGGCCTTCCACCTAGGCCAACATTAACAATAAAGAATAAGCTTGCACAAAGCTTGAGGACAACATCAACGTGATTGTCCATCTATGAGCTAATCCAACAATCACCTCCACATCGGGATGCTTTGATGGACATTCTAAAGTCAATAGAGTTGCAACCATAGGAGTCTAACTCCTTCATTGATTTTGTGGGTCATGTGCAATAGTGCAAGGAACCAGTAATAACATTTCATGAGCATGAGCTTAAGGAAATAGCAAATGATGTGGTAGATCCTCCTTTGCACATCATTGCATGTGTAAATGAGGTACCATACAAGAGAGTGCTCATAGACACTGGTTCCTCGAGTAATATCATCACAACCAAAGCATTAAAACACCTAAGATTACTAGCATCTCATGTTGTTGCATCAACTTACACTCTTCATGCATTCAATGATGCAATATGCTCTACCATTGGTACCATAGTCTTACCCATCCAGGTGGGGTGCAAGACTATACCGACATTGTGTCATGTGTTGGAAGGTGAGATGGCCTATAACATTTTTCTAGGTAGACCTTGGATACAGGATATGAAGTGTGTCCCATCCATTGTGCATCAATGTCTCAAATACACTCATGAAGGGCAAGTGCACGTAGTCTCTGTAGATCTAGAGCCCTTCAAATACTACAATATGGTGCAACAGATGCCAGAGTCGACATTACCTTTGACTCATGTAGAATTTCGACTGAATGCACCTATTTAGGGTCTACCCATTCCACCATCACCTTCCATTTCACCATCTACATCTTCATCCATGCCATCCTCATCATTGGCAGCTTCAGAGATGCCTTCGACATCATCAGATCCTCCATCGAGGAACATGTCGAAAAGGCCAATTGATGAGAGCCCACCTCTAGTTTCCACCATATCCATGGAAGAGATTCCTTGTGTAGTAAATGAGGAATCACTTCCAGAGGTTCACATTGAGTCACCTCAAACCTCACTTCCATCTCATCCACCTTTGCCATCCCAGGTCACAGTGCATATGTCTAGTACAGGGATAGGAGAATATCTAGTAAGAAATGTCACAATGGTTCCATCTATAGAGATAGTGCAAGATATGGGGTGACCTCATCTTCCCATAGGTAGCATCGTGCCTCTTGGTCTACCTCCCAATCAAACTAATTTTATATATGGGGGTTTAGAGTATGGAGCTCTACCAATTCCTCGAAAGAAGAAGATGATGAACCCTTTTTAGAGGATGTAAACTATTTGTTGAATCCAGATTATGCATTGTGGTACTTAGATCACTATAATTGGCATGGTTTTGGTTTAGGCCTATATGAGTAGGGTACTCATGTTCCATGTCAGCCCCAATATCAGCTACCTTATGATAAATCTGGGTTGGGACACAATAAGCCAATACCATTGGATGTCCTCATAGAGAGTCTAGAACACCTATGTCTAGGTTATCAGGATAAGCTTACATGTGATCCATATGCCAATACGAATCACATTCATTCCTTGGGGGATTATTTCCCCATAGATATGATAGATCAAGGGCTATCCAGTGATGTTGCTCAACCTCATGAAGTGGGGGAGAGCTCACATACCTTGAAATATGATAGTGAGGAAGAGGATCAAGGTCCTCCTCATGAATGGATGAGTGATGATGAAGATGATTATGGTATCACACCAATAAACTATCCTAGCTCAGATGATGAACATGAGAGAGTGTTCCCCTTGGATGATGAGGATGAATATTATCTTTGCATGTTATTCCCCATCCAAGGCCCCATATGATGCCATATTTTGTCATAAGAAGAGCAAGCTCATCCTCTTCCACCATAGGCCACCACCATTTATTCCACTTCCACTAGAGCCACCCCCATGAGTTACGAGACAACATCAGGTCTCTAGACCCACTCACCCTAGAATGGGAGATCATGTATCCATCAACATGATTTCCATAGATTTAACTACACCATTGATAGATCTGAATAACCCATCAAAGTCATTGCATCTCGACATTGAGGTAATTGACTTTGATCAGGGAGATTCTACCCCATCGCCATCAGAGTATTGGCCTTGCGAGGAAATGTTACAACCATTTCAATTTTCTCCAAGAACTACTCAGGATGTTTTTCAAGCCGAGGTTGATCCTGAATTTCCTATGGATGAAGCAAACCCAGCTGATGACATTCACTTGATTCCCACTCCACATCAGTTGGAATATGGGTCTCATATGTCAATTGAGCCAACAATTGACAAGGATATCAGTACAGATCCCGATAATCCCCATATTATCAAACTAGGGGAAGGTCTATCCCTAGTTGAACAAGATGATTTCACAAGAGCATTGAAAGCAAGGATGAAAGCTTTTGCTTGGTCTTATAAAGATATGCCAGGATTGGACCCAAATCTAGTCATGCATAATCTTACATTGGACCCAAAGATCAAACCAGTCAAGAAAAAGTTGTGTAAGATGCACCCAACAGTAGCCTTAATGGTGAAATATGAATTGCAAAAGTTGTTGGATGTTGATTTCATCATCTCAGTAGACTATCCACCATGGGTTTCAAACATGGTTCCCATCAAAAAGCCTGATGGGAGGATTCACATTTGCACCGACTTTAGAGATCTCAACAAAGTGAGTCCTAAGGATGAATTTCCCTTACCAAACATTGATGCATTGGTAGATGCTACAACAGGACATGAAATGCTATCCCTTATGGATGGTTTCTCTGGATATAATCAAATTCATATTAATCCAGAAGACCAGATCAAAATGGTATTCACAATGCCTTGGGGGACATTCTATTATAAGGTCATGCCTTTTGGCCTTAAGAATGCTGGCACCACCTACCAACGAGCCATGACATATATCTTCCATGACTACATGCATAAGATTTTGGAAGATTACATGGATGACTTATTGGTAAAATATCTATTGTGCCATGAGCATATCAATGTATTATGTAAGGTTCTAGACTGCCTCATTGAGCATAATGTTAGGCTTAATCCCAAGAAGTGTGTCTTTGGTGTCACATCTAGTAAACTCTTGGGATTCATAGTCTCCAAGCGAGGCATAGAGGTAGATCCAAACAAGGTCAAGGTAATATTAGAAATGCCTCCCCCCACAACCATTAAGCAGCTACGTAGCTTGCAAGGAAAGGTCGCATCCATAAAATGCTTCATAGCACAATTATCGGATAAGTGTCGACCCATGAATAGGTTGCTACACAAGGGGGTCTCATTTCATTGGGATGAAGAATGTCAAAATGCCTTTGATGAAATTAAGCAATACCTAGCTTCACCGCCCGTATTGGCTCCTCCATGACCAAGAGTGTCATTCTATTTATACATCTCAGCTACTTGAGTTGGCATTGGGCACCATGTTGTCCCAAAAGAATGAATTTCATAAAGAACAAGCTACATATTATATTAGCCGCACACTGGTCAGCTATGAAATCAAGTATGCATACATTGAGAAGCTATGCTTAGCAGTGGTCTTTGCCACTAAAAAGCTATGCCATTACATGCTCAATCATACCACGTATGTCATATCTAAGGAAAATCCATTATGATATATGATGAGTCAAACATATCACAATAGTCGCATGATAAAATGGATAATGTTGTTGATAGAATTTGACCTAGAGTTCATTGGAAAAAAATCAATCAAAGGATAGGTCATAGCCGATCAACTAGTAGAGGCTCCTCTCTAGGATGACCAACCTCTGAATGTAGAACTTCCCGATGATGGAGTGTTTCATATCTCAGAATCACCTGATTCTGTAGAGCCTGAGTCACAGGTGGACATAACTCTATTCTTCGATGGTTCTAAATGTGAGCAAGGGGGTGGCACAGGTATCATGTTTTTCACACCGTAAGGGGCTCCAATACCTCTTTCGTTTAAACTTGATTTCCCGTGTACCAACAACAATGCCGAGTATGAAGCCCTCATCATAGGCCTTCAGATGGCAATCACCATGAAAATCACTAAGCTAAATATTTTTGGTGATTCCTTGCTCATAGTTAATCAGGTTAAAGGGATATTCCAGTGTAGGTGTCCCATCTTGCAAGCCTATAAAGCCCTAGTGGACAAAATTCTGGTAAAATTTGAATGGTATGATATTGAGGCACTCCCTCATTCATCTAATCATTTTGTGGACACAATGGCTTCCTTAGGGTCACTAATCCCACAAAACCCTTCAGATGATATCATGACTATTCAAGTAAAAATGCTAGCACAATCTATGACTGAGCATGATGAGCATAATGCCACACCAGCTGTTCACATGATTCAGATTGAGCCTTCACATGAATGGTTCTCTCAACTACACAATTATTTGAATAACGCCATATGGGGGACTCTGTTCCCTCATAATTCTTTTGATACTAGCACAATGCTATATCTTCAAGTTCATTCTCAATCAACATTTGCATGAGATGAACGTCAAAAGGATTGCATGATTCATAATATTGAGGCTTCTTCAAAGCAATATTGGGCCATACAGATTAAAGATTACTTAAAACTGGGTAATATTCCGCCTGGATTGTCGCATGCCACAAAGCGAGCATTTAAGAAAAAGGTGGAAAAGTATGTCTTATTAGGAGACATAATGTATCATCGGAGCTATGAGGGTATCCTCCTTCATTTCTTAGACTCACAAGAGTCAGCTTGGGCCATTGCCCAAGCACACGATGGTACATGTGGTGGTCACTTTAGCGGCATGGCCATCGCTAAGCGCATTCTTTGCATGGGCTATTACTGGCCAACTTTAGAGAAATATTGTTGTGCTTATGTAAAGAAGTGCGTGAAATGTCAACATCATGCAAATTTGACACACGTACCTTCATAGGCCTTACAACCGATTCAATCGGTTTGGCCATTTGCACAATGGGGGTTTGATTTAATTGGGAAAATCTCACCTACCTCTTTAGGCCATCACACGTTTATCATAACGATGACTGAATACTTCACAAAATGGGTGGAAGCAATTCCCCTTACCACTACGACTAGACCTCGCATCACGGAGTTCATGCTACATAACATCATATGTCATTTTGGTATTCCATCCAAAATAATATCGGATAATGGAACACCCTTCAAAAATAAGGATGTGCATGCATTAACAACAAAGTATAACATAAAGCATAACTTTTCCATGCCCTATTATCCATAGGCCAATGGGCAAGCAGAGGCATCAAATAAGATAGTAGTAGCCATATTGAAGAAAACCATTAAGGAAAATCATAAATATTGGCATAATCAATTACCTCTTGCCCTTTGGGCCTATCGCACTAGCATTCGGATGCCCACTAGAGCAACTCCATTTTCACTAGTGTATGGTGCTGAAGCTATCATGCCTCTAGAGTTAGAGATTCCATCGCTATGCATTTCCATGCAAGAATTCATCGATGATGATACCGCTAGGCAAGCTCATTTAGATCAACTAACATTGCTTGATGAATGATGTGTCAATGCCCTTGAGCATCTATGTTTTTATCTTATAACTTGAAAGTACACCAGAGAGACTTTCAGGTTGGTGATTTAGTTCTAAAAGAGAACCAACAAAATTCAAATTTGCCACCCAATTTGTGGGACAAATTTACAATAAACTAGTTAGGTCCATTCATCATTACAAGCCAGATTGGACCTAGAACTTATCACTTAGCATCCATCGAAGGAAGTGAAGAGCCTGAACCAATGAATGTTAGTCATCTATGGCCTTTCCATGCTTAGAGCACCATAAAATACTCCTAGGTGGTCTATGACCATCTAGGTCAACCTAAAACCCTAGCACCCTAGGTCATGACCATCTAGGTCAACCCCTAAAATACCCCTAGGTGTAGTCTATGACCATCTAGGTCAAAATAAAATATTCCTAGATAATCTACGATCATCTAGGTCAATCCAAAAATCTCCAAAGGCATCTATAAGCCCTTTGGTCACCATAAAATACTCCTAGGTGGTCTATGACCATCTAGGTCAACCTAAAATACCCCTAGGTGGTCTATGACCATCTAGGTCAAAATAAAACATTCCTAGACAATCTACGATCATCTAGGTCAATCCAAAAAGCTCCAAAGGTATCTATAAGCCCTTTGGTCACCCATAAAATACCCCTAGGTAGTCCATGACCATCTAGGTCAACCCAAAATACCCCTAGGTAGTCTATGACCATCTAGGTCAAAATAAAATTTCCTAGATAATCTATGATCATCTAGGTCAATCCAAAATCTCCAAAGGCATCTATAAGCCCTTTGGTCACCATAAAATACCCCTAGGTATTCTATGACCATCTAGGTCAAAACTACCAGAAGGTCAATTCTAGAAAAAGTAACAGGCATCTATCATGACCCTATCTAGGTTCAACCTAAAATGCTGCCCCTAGGTAGTCTATGACCATCCTAGGTCAACAAAATCCAAAAAATCCCCAAAGGTATCTATAAGCCCTTTGGTCACCATAAAATACCCCTAGGTGATCTATGACCATCTAGGTCAAACTAAAACATTCCTAGGTAGTCTATGATTGTCTAGGTCATCCCAAAATGCCCCAAAGGCATCTATAAGCCCTTTGGTCACCCAAAAAGCCCCAATGGCATTCATTAAGCCCATTGGTCAACCTGTATATACATATATATCAAAAATACAAAAATAATTTAATCATCAAAAATACAAAAATATTGCTTCATTGCACTTCATATAAATTGCATTAGGCATACTCATCATTGCATTATGCATCATTCAAAATTGATCATACATGTCTAGCACTAGGTCTGTACACTAGGCATCTATTAAAATCATTGTTATTATATGTCAATATTACCACCTTTTTACATTACATATACCATTTACATTTACACTCCATATTATATGTCTGTTTCCCATCACTTAGCCATTGTTAGTAAAACATAGTTAAGAGTTTTTGGTCACTCAGCCATATCTAGTTTTCTTTTCAGATTTTGTAGAAAGCTATCATGATTTTTTATAAGGTAGAATCCTACTTAGATTATACCTTGTATACATCAAAATCCCAACACATTTTCACATTAATAAATCCAAGTCTAGCACAAGGAAATATGAAATTATAAAGTGGTCTAGGTTGCTTTAAGCAAAAAAGTTTATCTTGCTCATCCCCCTATGTGAATGGTTCAAAGATGCTGAGAATTGAAAAAAGGACAAGTTCCTCCTTACCCAAAAATCCCTTGCCCTACACTAGGGCAAGTATCCAAAAGAGAAAAATCAAACAATGATTATTATCACTTCAAAATATGCAAAAAGAAACAGTGATTATTATCACTTCAAAAAAGCAAAAATAAATAGTGGTTCTCACCACTACCAAAATCCCTTTCTCAAAAAACAAAAATGAGCAACTCCCTTGAATACTTCAAAATTAAAAGAAAAGAAGGGAGTCTTGAACTTGAATCCCTGGAATTCTCAGCATTAGAGAACCATAAGGTGATCCTCATTACAGGTTTGGTGGATAGCCTACTTGTCAATGGTGGTAGCCTTACGCATGATGATATGTCTATCACATAAGCAACTTGCTTAGGTACAGACCAATGTTTGAATGTGGATGAGCTAGCTTGTTGTAGCCTATATTACCTAGTAGTCTAATCTAACTAAGTACAAAACTCAGGATAATGAGACTCATAGGGTGATCTCTAGTACAGATGGGCTGAGTGAATCCCATTTGCACTAGGGCAACTTTATGTGTTATCATGGTAATGAACTCACATGCACACACAGGGATGTTGATTATCTTGGTTATCTTAGTAGGTGCATACTTTGTCAAAAAGTCTTGCATAGTTATTATACAACTTTTGATTAGGTAACTAGAGTGTTTGAGTCTCCTAAAAACTACCCAAACATATCATATCACATTACATTATCCATTCCATTTTACATCATGTTGTCACATATTTGTCAAAATTACAAAATCCATTACATAAGTGTCATAATAACATGAAAATAATAAAGATACATTTTGTACAGTCTATGGTGCTAGCATATAATGTGTCAAATAGTCATCATAAATCCATCATACAAAATTAAATCAAATCATCCATTGCATCATGCATATACACATCTACATATCATCAAATCACATCATAAACAACATACATGCATCCATGTTAGGCATCCATCAAAAGCATCATAAAGCATAGAATAGCATACATATCATAAAGTAGTAAAATATGACATAATGATCAAAGCAAAGTCATACATATATATCCATATGTAAAAGCCAAAAGCTACATCATAGTCCATAAGCTGCCCGTAGGCTACAATAAAAGTGAGTCCTCAGACTTCACACTCCAAAAAGTCCAAAAAGAACCATCAGAGTCTACTAGCCATGGTCACGTAGGACCGACACCATGACTCTCTCCTCTACCCTCAGTAGGAGTCCATCATGAGCTCCCAAACCTGCTACCCCTAGACCTGCTACCCCCAGATATGTCCATCCTCCATGTAGAACTTGGAGCCCTCATCCATGTATATGACTATCCTATCTCGCTCCTCTGACTACGCTATGATCCAATGGCCAATGCCCGATCTAGTATGCACCCCTTAAGGTGCACTATCTCATCCTCCATCATATCCATATAGGTCTGATCCTCTCGACACCGAGTCTGATAGGTCACCACTAAACCCTAGAGATGTACCATCTCCTCCCGCATCATGGCTACCTCACCACTACTGGACTCCCCATGGCTAGGGCCCTGTACACCAACCTATGCCTGAAGAGTAGCTATCAAAGCTGCCTACCTCTCCATATCAGTCTATGCACTCTACACCTATGCCTATAGTAGAGCTCTCTCCTCTAAGAAATCCCATCGCACCCTACTGAGATCACCCCATAGCTCTATAATCATAGCATCTCATGCTGCTAACTATGCCTGCATACCCTGATCTCCAAGGTCCTCCCCATCAAAGTCTAGTGGATCCTGTACATCAATCAGCTCCACCCTATCCGCTACCACACGATGATGCACAAACCACTCACCTATGTCTACCTCCTCATCATCCGGAGACTCATCCTGACCCTCCTCATCTAGAGCACCCCTAGCTACATCCACTGCTCTAGAAGCTGCATCCCCTCCTAGTGGTCCATCTCCTCACCACTACCATATAACCCACCAAGCGTCATACTCCTCTATCATACCAACATCATCCAAATCAAAAACTACCACCACAAGATCTGACTCCTCTCCTAGTGCCTCCACAATAGGCCATGCTAGAGTCCTCTCATCCTCACGATGATGATAGATCATCGACTCCCTAGGAAACCCTTGGCATAGCCCAAACTATCATAGCACATGATCATAAGGGAAGTACTCTCACTCTATCCCATGTCACCCTATCAACCACCTACCTCACCAAACTCGGCATAGTTGTGTCTCAACATCCCTCCATGCGAGACAATCCCTATAGGGCCTCCATAAAATGTCTACCACTCTAAGCCATGCAAAAGCCTCTGCATAGTGCTCAACCTCCCCAGCATGTCGATGGCTATAGCCTATCTCACATGACCTCTACCATAGCACCCCATAACCAATCTCCCTATCCGGTAGCTCTGCTCGAGTAGTCCATGGTAGTCCCCATGGTCACTCCACAACAATATGCTGCCAACCCCAAACCTGTAGTAGGAAGCTATAGCCCAATCCCTTCCACCCATGAGAGTGGATCTCATATAACTCCTCATATAGCTAAGCTAACAAAGTAGGACCCCAAGCCATCACTATAGGCTCATCCTCTGTACACTCCACAAGAGTGAACACCAGCTCTATAAGGTTCCATGGGAACCTGGCACCTGAAGAGTCAGGAAGTAACATGTTGCTGATCAATGTCATCAATAAAGCATGCTTAATCTTAAGCACATCAGCCTGAAACCATGATACCACTAATATCCCTCCATTGAGAAGATCAACCATTGCATCCTCCCAACGTGCCCCAAAATACCTCCATAGTACGACCTCTCATCACTCTATAGGAGTAGATACTATAGGATGCCCCTCTATAAGAATACATAGTATCCGATATACATCCTCTAACATCACTATCATCTCCCCCATAGCTATATGGAAAGTATTAGTATGAGGGTCCCATAAATCTATCAATGCAGTCAGATAGGTGTGGTCGCTCACTACGGGATCTAACCGCGTAACATGCTTCAGGCCAATGGCATCAAGCCATCACTAGTCCATAGTAGTCAATAGGTCTCTAGTGACCTGAAAGAGATTCAGAACCCTATACCGACTCTTCACTATCTGATAAAGTAAACAACTTGTCAAAAATACCCTAAAAATGCATAAAAATACTCTAAAAATACCAAAAAAATGCCTAATAAAGGGCCCTTTTTGGCCCAATTTTTGGCCGTCCCACCTAGGGACGGCCCCCAATTTGGTAACCATCCCACCCAGGGATGGCCACCAGTGACCATCCCCTATAGGGACGGTCCCCAAAAATGGCTAAAATAGGGTCATTTTGACCCCTAAAATAGCCCTAAAAATAAACACAAAAAACTAGCATAAAATCTTAATTTTAAGCATCTAAATCATAAATAAGAGCTCAATTTCATACATTACACTATTATTAAGGTTTCTTAACCATGATTTAGTGTGTATTATGAAAATTGTAGCAGAATTTACAATTTCACAATAAAATAGAGAAGAGAAGGAAATGTGTTCCATACCCATTTTGCACCGGCTCCATCGCCCGTCGCATCCGTTGGCTGGCTCATGTTTTTGGGTAGATATTTTGGTAGTGCTCCACTTCATAAAATCACTCTCCTACCTCTCTCCTCTCCAACTCCTCCAAGCACAATGCACAAATGAGCCTATTTGCCCCATTTTGGGCTTATATAGCTCCAAAAGAAGTCGACCGCCCCTAGGTGGGATGAGCGCACAATTGGCTGGCCATCCCACCCTGGGATGGTCATAAATAGTGTACTCATCCCCCCTAGGATGGTCACCAAAAAATTTGACAAAAACAACTCAAAAACATCAAAAATAGGGTCCAAAACCCACCAAAAATAAGGCAAAATGGTCACAAAATTAGCAGGGATCAAGATTAAACCAACAACATTTATGGATGCATTAAAAGTATTTATTTTATTCCCCAAGAAGGCCTCCATGGCTGGACCACTCCCCGAGAATGAAGTTTTTAGCCTTTTGCTTCCAGAAATGCTCATCAAAATGATCAAAAATCCCCTCCAAACAGGTATATAGTACCATGGGAAAAATAAAGAGTTATCCCAATTCAGTCATATGTGTCAAGTGACTCATCACTTTATCATTGGTCATGCCCTCATTGACTCATCACTTGAGGGGGTAGTCATAATAATGATTTCATAAATCAAATCAACACTAAAACACTCAAAAGTGTAATTTCCATACATTCAAAAGAATCTTTGCTAAAGATAAATTTTCAAGCCCATGCTGGGGCAAATAATCAGCATAAGCAACAAAAATAGGGATTGACCTCCTTGAAGCCTCAGGAATCCACCCATGTAAAGGCTTACAAGAACACAAGGCACCAAGACCTAGTATACCCTAAGCCCCTAAAACTGTCATTACAGTGCGGCTGAAAGGTATACCCAATTAATCCTTCGACTATGTCAAAAGCAAGGATTCCAAGAATGTATGCTCTTTCCACAATGGAGGCATCTAAATTTGGTTAGGTTAATGAATAACCTTAATCATTTAATGATTTAGTCATCTATTTTTGCTCAGCGCTTTGTTGCACATAGCGCATCCCAAAAAGGGGCATCTGTAGACACTAAAATCACGTAAATCAGATAAGACTACCAATGCACCACTTGCGCCACTCTTATCGACATCATATGGCCCCATTGGGCAACCCTCTAGGGTAATATAGAGCTCCATAGCACTTTTGGGAAGGTTCCCATCAGTTTTGGGAGGTTTAGGGTCATATCCTTATGACCGTCCCACCTTGGGATGGTCACAGATGGTGACCGTCCCACCTAGGGATGACCACTCCTAACCATCCCTGGGTGGGATGGTCCCTAAATAGACACCCCAAAAGTCAAAGGGGCGGAGAAATGGCAATCAATTACTACCATATTCTCCACCCAATCACCAAAAATTGATTGGGAGCCTGTCATGGAGACCAGGAACTCCAAATTAGAGGCCCCAAATGGGCAACCTCTTCTACCCAATCATGGCAAGGGTTTTGACAAGTGGTAGCACTTGCCTTGCATGCCAAGACTTGCCCCTTTGCCCTAGATGCCCTATTTGGGCTATAAATTGAGGTGTGCTCACCCAATTTCAAAGGAGAAGAGTTGAAGCATTTTACCATGAAGTGCTGCCCAATTCTACCCTCACTTTTGCTAGCAATTTACCCTCACCTTTCCTTGAAACCCTCTTCATTCGAAGGCACTTTTAGGGGCATCCCAAATCCACTAAAACCATTCCAAAACTGGTCAAATTGGAGAGTAATTTGACCATATTTTCTGACACAACATCTAGGATAGTTTTAGACCAGATCCCTTTGGAATTGGTGATAAATTCCACTCAGATTTGTAACCGTCCCACTTGGGGATGGTTAGCAGTAGGTAGTTGCACCTGTTAGGGATGGTTAGAAAATAGTAAGGAAATTTGATTCAATTCCACCATAGGTCATTTAGGAATGTTTATATTAGCCTTGCATTCAAATTTGGTGAGATTTGGAGTTGTTTTGATGGTCCAATTAGAGGTTTCATTGTTGCAGGTCTAGTTGTCCCTGTCAGGGATGGTCACAATTTTTGCTAACAATTTTCCTTATATT
The DNA here is from genome assembly GCA_028583015.1 of Wollemia nobilis. NCBI lineage: Eukaryota > Viridiplantae > Streptophyta > Pinopsida > Araucariales > Araucariaceae > Wollemia > Wollemia nobilis. The sequence continues at coordinate 2,471,519 of JAQPPZ010000741.1, forward strand.
TATGCTCATACCCTTCCAATTTTAAGTGCTTTAAATGTGACATATATTTGTGGTTCACATAGTATCCTAGAGATCTGGTAATTATCTTTTGGAACTTCTCCTTCAAAGAAGTAGAATAAGTTCATAAAAGAGGATTCACATGTCAATTCTTCAGCTATTATAACCTTGTTGCTCTTCATATTATGAACCAATTCCTCTTTCCATTTCCTTTGTATATTCTAGTTCATTATCTAAGGGAAGCACTGATACCTCTTTATTTAGTTGTAAAATTACCTCAATCTCCTTTAGAGGCACCATATCCTTATAGGGAAAACCAAATCCTTTGTATTTTGAATCAATTCTAGATTTTACTATAAACCATTATCCTCCTAGTTGAACACTAAAGTCCTCACAGTCTTCTACAACCTTTGATTTCTTGTCTAATAAAGGATTAAATGTTTCAAGATTTGATTCAACTTTTTTTTTTAATGTTTAAAATTCATGTTTTCAATCATAATGGGATAAAACAAGCTACTACTATCATACTACTACTATAACATAATAGTAGTAGTATTATAAAGATCCCAGCTACTACTATTACTTTGTTGAATCATGTTTTTTTTTTTATTTTTTAAAAAAAATACTACTACTACTATTATGTTTTTTTAAATTTTTAAAATTCATGTTTTCAATCATAATGGGATAAAACAAGCTACTACTATCATACTACTACTATAACATAATAGTAGTAGTATTATAAAGATTATAAAGATCCCAGCTACTACTATTACTTTGTTGAATCATGTTTTTTTTTTTTAATTTTTAAAATTCATGTTTTCAATCATAATGGGATAAAACAAGCTACTACTATCATACTACTACTATAACATAATAGTAGTAGTATTATAAAGATTATAAAGATCCCAGCTACTACTATTACTTTGTTGAATCATGTTTTTTTTTAAAGGATTTTACTTTGTTGAATCATGTTTATTATCATGTTGTCATACTACTACTATAACATAATAGTAGTAGTATTATAAAGATTATAAAGATCCCAGCTACTACTATTACTTTGTTGAATCATGTTTTTTTTTTTTTAAATTCATGTTTTCAATCATAAGGCTTTCCTCATACTAGGAAACATACCCTTTGATGGGAGGATTAAGGCTCTTCTACAAAAAACATTGAATCTTTATAATCTGAATCTTCCCTTATCATCTTACATTATTTATTTGGATGAGGAGAGTATGATTCCTAGAAAATAGATAGAGGATTCTCTTAAGGCTTGTTAATTTCCCAAAATAAGGACTTTTTAGCACTACACTTCATATAGGAAGGTAATAATCACTCATATTAGGTGCCCCATGCACTTTATAGGCTTGTGTCACATTGATTTGGGGTGCAGTCACTTAATTTTGTAGACACCTAAAATACATTATTTTGAGGAGACTACCTGAATGGACTCCTTTTAGACCACATAACCCACCTTGGGCAGCCTTAAGGCTAAAATAGTGGTTTTCACCACTTAAATGGGCACAAATTCCCCATAAAACTGTGGTTGTCTCCACCCGAGATGACCTCCAAACCATGATCATCTTGACCTGATATGACCACCAAAAATAAAGTTTTAAAAATAAAAGGTGCATAAATGACAACCAAAACTACCAGTTAACCCTATGCATGATCTCACGAAGAGCACTAAGCACCCCGCATGGGCCAAAATTAGAAAAATACATACAATTACCAATCACATGATATTTCAGAGATAAGAATTCACTTTTATTAATGTGAAATGTGTCTCTACTTTTTCATGTAGGGTACTTTTGCCATTATTAGCTTCCACTTGAGAAGTCTATAAATTGGCACTCATCCCCTCAATTTTAACCCTTGAGTTCTTAGGTAAATTTTCTATTATATACATAGTTCAAGCTTTCATGTAACAAAGTGCTACCATTTTTTATCCTCAAAGCCTATTTTTGAGACCATGCTATTGGAATACTCCAAAGGATTGAAATTTGTGCTCTCATCTTGCATGTGATAAAATATCCAAGTTTTTAGTGACCATTTCGATCCATCAATTCACTCTCTTAGCATAAAAATCCATCGACAACACACCTCAAGGAATATCAGATGGCACCTTGATTTGGTTTCTAAAAGACAGTCCTGGGACAACGATCGTCTTGACCCAAGATGATCCATAGACAAGGCTATCTCAATCTGAGATGATCTTAGACAGAGACTTGATTTTTCCAATTTTCTTTTTAGTTTAGCATAAAACAACCAATATTTTGATTTAGATTTACTTTCAGTTTATGTATTTGCTAATATTTTATTGCGTTTATCATATTGATATTGATCAATATGAGCCTGATTTCGATGGGCTCTTCATATACTTTTGATATATTTTTAGTTTATTTACGTGTAGTTTGCAGGAATGCAAGGGAAAGGAGCGTAAGATTCACACCATACCAAATGCGATGGTTACTAAAAACCCACCCCAATATAAATTGCAAATGCAAGAGAACCTTTCAGAGTGTACCAAGATAATTTAGAGGGGAATAAAACCCTCCTATTCTATATTGATTGTATCACACTTATGAACTCCCTCAAGGGGATGTGATTGTAATATGTTTTGATAAAGATAAGTTATCATTAATAAAAAGGACCTAGCTCATTCTTATTGTTTTTATCATCATGTTTCGATTATGGTTATGTGTTCATTATTACTTTTACATCATTATTGCTTTATTGGTGTATGGTTTTTGAGCTTTCAGATGGTAATCATGGTGGGACCCAACCCCCTTTTTAGATTTTTTATTGATTACTGATAAATTTTTCTTTTACAGGTACACAATCATAACTGTCTTAGGTCAATATGGCTCCTATACTATAGTCATATTAGGTCAATATGGTCTCGAAGTAGGATAAAAAATAGTAATAAAACAACAAATCTTCTACAAACATAGGCTTTCACATTAAGTTTTGCTATATTTTTCTTTTCTATTTCTAAAAAAGACAAGTAGAAAAATATAGATTTATAGCAATTACAAAGATTATTTTTGGTTTTAAATAGTTATATAGTAGCCATCTCTGGTCGAGACGGTCTCTGCCTATGACTATCTCAGATCGAGACGGTCTTTTTCTGTGACTGTCTTAGGTAGAGATGGTCTCTATCTATGAACATCTCAAGTTGAGTCTCTTTTTGCAGCCATCTTAGTATGAGAAGGTCTTTGTCTGTATTTATATGGTTTGTCTGCCTTGTTGCCTGCTTAAAGGCTGAATACCATATAGGGATTTCTGAATATTAAATGTAAATTTTTGCATTTAGTGAAAGATCATTTGTATGCTATATGTTTTATTTTTGCAAAAAGTTTAAAATGAACCCACACACTCATGAGGCAATATAACATCAATTAGTTGGATTTCATCACCAATGATTGACAATAATCACATGACATAGGCATTCATCTCCCACTATGTATTGGCCCCTTTACAAACCATAGCAGCCCCTATGAGTGGCTTTTCAAACTTCATCATTGAAAATTCCCCTAATCTTGGGTGCATCTTGGGGTAGGTCAGGATTAGGCACCCCTTAATCGTAGGGCTCAATAATAAGTGGAATGTAGTTATCATTCTTGTCCAAGCACACCTGAGTGTAAAGCAAAAGCCTGACTAGGCAAGTAGTAGGACTCAGATAGTGTGACATATTTTGAGAGGTAAGTTTATTTCCTTAGGATAACCAACATCCTAGGAAGCCACTTTTAATGTTTGTGTTGCATTCCTCGATAGCGGGGTGTGCGCAAACTACCTTTCAATAGTTTTAATTTCATTTACCTATTAGTTATCATAGGAATATGATTTAAAACCAAAACACATAAAAAATCAAAATAAAAAACAAAATAAAAAATCATAAAAAAAAAAAATATTTTCTTGCTTGTTTGTTTATTCATTGTTTGCATAGTTTAGACAATGGTGACAACATACAATCAAGCTCAATCAAGATCCAGTGCTACTGAATACCCACAAGGAGAAATGGAACATCTCTAATTTAGTCTAGAGGATCTTGCCATTCTTGACTGACACCTTGGCACACATTGTAACTTGAATATCTCATATAAGAAATCTAACCTTCAGGAAATCCCTATTCGGGAAGCACCCAAAAGTCTTGAGTATGATAAAAAATAAGACCTTCTTGATCTAGAAACTTTGTTTATTTTATATAATAAGAATCATCCACCCACTAAGGAGCCTAGTAGGGCAGTTCCATGCATTCACATCATGAATCATCCTAGAGATCCATTAGAAGTAGTGCAAGAGTACATCATGTACCAAGATGACTCTACCAGGATTTTCTAACTGAGCATCTATCTATAAATTGAGAACATGATCAAGAGGATATGTGTGTTTATCATCATTCTTGAAAACAACCCATGTCATCTCTTACATTCGTTATAGATGAGGGTGACCTAAATTCTAATATGTTTCAAGAGAGACCATTCATTCAAGAATGTTGCACCTTTGCATTGCCTGATTACATAAAGCTTATTTTCAAACTAGAATATCATGTCAATGCGATCTTTAGGGATTGCAAAAAATGGGTTGTAGATCCTACTAGGGGTGATAGATAAGACAAGCTCATCCATATTATAGATACACGGGTTAATAGACCCCACATATCTGAGTAAATAAACCACACTCATCAGACACCTAGGCCAAATATTAATCGATAATAATAGCTGCATCAATTACGATTAGACCACCAAAAATTAAATCAATAATGGATGGACCAAAAATGGTCACACCTACAAAGGTTACATCAAAAAAGGGTACAACAAGAGTAGTTACAAAAGGTATTGCATGAAATGGTACCTACACCTAGTACCCATAGGCTACAATAATGCATAAGGTGCCCTGCGTAATATCAAAACCTTTTATCATGGCTAAACCAAAATCATCCACCTCATGCATGACCAAATCATCCATCCATACATCCTCAAAGGCATCAATTACCTAAAATAAATAAACCATAGACTTATCCAGAGGAGTATGACCCCTATGGAGAACCACAATTGAAATATCAAAAACCAATCAAAACATACCCTGAATTACCTTATAGGGATGCACGTGTTGAAAAACATTATTTTTATGAATGTGTATAAGTTACTGATAGACCACATTAACTCCTTAGAGAAGAAGAATTAGGTATATCTTACCAAAAACCTACCTTGCATAAGCTTCATAACCAACCATTGCACCCATCTGTGCCATCACCCCCATACCCTGAACACTTTGAAATGACAAAATTAGATAAATTCAAAGGAGACAAAGATGCTCAAGAGCATGTCACTAATTTCATAAAATGCATGCTTTCATATTCAGTATGATGATGCCATATTTCTAAGAACATTCCTAATAACTCTTGCAAGGTCTATTTAAAATTGTATAATCATCTACCATAATATAGCATCCATTATTTTGAACAACATGCAAATGTATTCTTAGAATACATTTTGTTTAGCATCATGAAAAAGGCAACATTGATTGACTTGTACAATCTTAAACAATTCAAATATGAGCTAGTCATGGACTATGATAATTAGTGGAGAGCAAAAATAACCAATTAGTCTTTCACCTTACCCATAATGAAGCTTACCAAACTGTTCACTAGGAGTTGTTCGAAGTAAATCTTACTTCTGCTGCAACTCCAAAAGCATTGAACCTTCGAGGAGAACCTAGCATAGGCTAAGGTCATTTAGGATATTAAGGTCTAGGATGGTGATATTAAGCTTCATAAAAAGGAATGGATCCTCAAACCAAGCTGCACCATCATAAAAAGGAATGGTGATATTAAGGGAGGCAACATGCAATAGGAGGCAACCCTAGTAAATTGAGTTGTTTTGAGTATCCCTAGATCCTCAAACCAAGATGAACCACTGTAACCACCAGCTTAGCCTAATTACTAGGCTCAACCTCCACTAGCCCAATATTAGCCGTAATAGAACTAAAAGCAAGGCCAACAGTGCCAACTACCATGGAAATATAATCCTTTGCTAGAAATATTAGCATTAATTTTCAATCGATTATGTGTGGCACACGCAATCAATATCCCTGATATCCATCCAATAAACCCTAATAAACCTACATAAAATTCTTATAGGAAGAATCTATACTATGCTTACCATAAACAAAGGGGTCATGATATCCAAACATGTTACAACTTTAAAAATATAGTACAAGATATGATCAAGAGGTAAGAGATTCATATTGAAAATCCTCATCCCATATTATTAGAACATAGGAGTCTTCAAATAACCTTTGCCTACACATGTAACAAACACAACACTTACCAACCAAGTAGAACAACCAAAGTAGGTGAATTAGGTGTATGCCAATCTGCCTCACTAATAGTTTATAGGTATGATTAGTATTGTCATAAGGAATCGATGATATCCAAATCAACCTGCACCTAATGCAAGTCCTAATAAAATTTATTCGATATCACAGATACCTCCTCAAACCAATATGATTACATATTTTCCACCTCAACTAATTCTAACACTAAGGAATAGACTTAACCAAAGTTTAAGAATGACATCTGCTAGGCTCTCCATCCACGATTTGATACAACAATCAAAGCTACATCAAGAAGCTCTAATGGAGATCTTGAAATCGATCAAATTGCAAGTGCAAGATCCCAAAACTTTTTACAAGTGGGTAAAATACAACATTGCAATGAGCCTATAACAACTTTTCATCACCATGAGATCAAGATTATACCCACTAACATATCGGATCCTCCACTCCATATCATAGATATTATAGATTGGATCCCCTATAAGCATATCTTGATCGACACAAGCTCCTCAATAAATATCATCACCACATACATCCTCCAATACCTCAAACTTCCACCATCCCACATCACAACATCCACATTCATCCTCTGGGTATTTAATGATGCATTGTGTTCTACCATAGAGATAGTAGTTCTTATTCAGGTTGGATTAAAAAAAATTCACACACTCTTCCATGTTCCAAAAGAGGCTATGCTATACAATTTATTACTTTGTTAGCCCTAGATATGAGATATAATGTGTGTACCTTCAATATTATATAAATACATTAAATACATACATGAAGGTCAAGTGAATTGTGTCCCTACGAACATAGAACCATTTAAATTTTTTAATATGGTCTCACATATCTATAAGTCCTATTTACCATCAATGCATCTAGAGGTCTAACCCAATCCACCCAATATTTATCAAAACCCTCCACCAAGATCTTCTATGTAAGCATCAAAGAAAACATCATCATCAATAAAAATAGAAATCCTTTCTCATGCATTAGATATTCCCACCAAGAATATTGAGAAGGAATCCATATCATCACCTCCATCATCTCCAATGCGTGCATCCATGTCCAATCATCGAAGTTGCATCCCACACCTTCGATCTCAACCATTTCCACAACATCCATTCACATATCCCATACAAGGGAAGAACCTTCACCCTCAACATATACCCCATCACAACCCACATCCCCCTCATCATCACCCAACCCTTCACAAGTTACAATACATATGTCTAGCCTAGGATTCAAGGAGTACATAGTACAAAATGTCACATTCACTCCCCTTATTGAGATAGTTCAAGATATAGATCAACCTCATGTCACATCGTTACCCATTGACATGATAATTCTCCTAGGGTATCCACCAAATCAAACAAATTTTATCTATGGAAGATTTGATGTTCCCTTAAATACATACCATAGGATGGAAGAAGACAAAGAACCCGTTCAAGCCAATATCGATTATATATCAAATCTATCTTTGCATTGTAATATCTTAATCGCTATCATAGGCAAGGAAATGGTTTAGGATGATATAAGCAAGGTCTTCGGATCCCTCTAGAATCCTAATATCAGCTACCTAAAGATAAGTTCGGGCTAGGCTACTTCACATTTATACCTAATGAACCTTGTTGATTCTCTCCATTACCTAAATCTAGACTATGGAAGAGATATCGATCCTAAAAAATATGCTAACCCAAGTTATAATAATTCTCTTAGCGACCATGTCAATATCTTGATCTTTTTGATGAAGAGTTTGAAGTAATGTGGGAGCCTAAAAATGATTGGATAGATTTTGAAGAAGAAGAGAAGTCTGATGAAGACTAGGATGAAGAAGACAATGAATCTTACCAAGAGTATGATGCAATTTATATTTTTTCATCTAGCTTGGAGGATGAATCAGTTGCCATCGTGCCCCTCAATGATCTAGATAAATTTTATATTCATATTTTTCTGTAGTTATCATCATCCCTTATGCATTAACTTTTCCCACCAAGGAAATTCATTATTGCACTCCCCCTAGGCCACACCCTATCATTCCACCACCACCACAACCATCCTTGGTACATCTGCATCCATCCATATTCGATCAAATGTTTCACTAGTGAATGGAGATTATTCACCAACCATCAATATGATCTCCATTGACCTCACCACTCCACTTCACTACCTAGGAAAGCCTTAAAAACATTTGCACCTCAATATTGAGGCTATTGAGTTTTATTGAATCGCTTTTTCACCATCACCAAAAGAGTTCCTACCTTGCGAGGAAATTTTGCAGCCATTTTACTTTTCCTCAAGTCCATATGAAGATGTTTGTCAAGCTAAGGTTGAGCCTAATTATGCATTTGATTCTCTAAATCTAGATGATGATATTCATATGACACCTATACCTCACCAATTGGAGGAGGGATATCACATGTTAGTGGAAGAAATAATTGATGTTAATATCAGTACCAATCCTAAAATTAATTAGGTTGTTAAATTAGGACAAAGTTTATCAACTAGAACGGGCCAATACCACAATGTTCCTAACAAGATATAAGAAAAAAATTACTTGGTATTATAAAGATATGTTGGATCTTGATCCAACCTTGGTTGTTCACAACTTAACGCTTGATCCAAAGATTAAATCAATCAAGCAAAAACTTCATAAAATACACCCAACAATCACCTTAATTGTAAAAGATGAGTTACACAAATTGTTGGATGTAGGATTCATCCAACCTATTGATTACCTTGAGTGGCTTTCCAATATGGTCCCTGTAGGTAAATTGAATGAGGGGATTCACATATGTACTAATTTATGCGATCTAAAAAAAGTGAGTCCTATAGATGAGTTATCGCTCTTGAGCATTGATTCACTCATCGATGCACCATCGATCATGAAATGCTCTCCCTCATGGATGGTTTCTCAGGATACAATAAAATCCAGGTCAACCTTGAAGATCAATCCAAAATGAATTTTACCACGTCATGGGGGACTTTCTATTACAAATCCATGCCCTTTAGACTTAAAAATACTGGTGCCATGTATTAGCAGGCTATGACTTACATCTTTCATGATTACATGCACAAGATTTTGGAGGACTATATAGATGATATTTTAGCAAAATATTTATTGCATTATGGCCACCTCAAGGTGTTAGAAAAATTCTTCAATCATCTCTTAGATCACAACATGCACTTAAATCCTAAGAAGTGCATTTTCAGAGTTACATACAAAAAACTATTAGGCTTCATAGTTTCTAAACAAGGCATTGAAGTCAATCTAAATAAGATTAAGGTAATCATAGATATGCCTCCCTTAATAATATTAGGTAGCTATGCAACTTGCAAGGAAAAATTTCATCTATTCGATGCTTCATAGTGCAAATTTTGGACAAATGTAAGCCTTTCAACAACTTATTGTAAAAAGGAGTCACTTGAGATCAAGAGTGTGAGAAATCCTTTGATGATATTAAATAATACTTGGCATCTTTGCTAGTGTTAGCTCCTCCCTGATCAGGTGTTCCATTTTTTTATATATTGCAACCATTGACTTTGCCCTAGGGACCATGCTAGCCCAAAATAATGAGGTAAACAAAGAGCATACCATCTATTACCTTAGCAACACCTTGGTTAGTTACGAGCTCAAATACACTTATGTTTATAAGCTCTATTTAGCGATGGTTTTTTCCATAAATAAACTCCAACATTACATGTTAAATAAAACCACATATGTCATTTCAAAATAAAATCCTTTACGGTATATGCTGAGTCACACTTATCACAACAGTCGTACCGTAAAGTGGATCATGCTTTTGATAAAGTTTAACCTCAAATTTACAAGTCAAAATTCTATTAAATATCATGTCATCACTGATTAGCTAGCATAAGCTCCTCTCCTCAATGATCAACCACTAACCATAGAACAACCTGATGATACAGTATTTACACTGTTAGACTCAGGAGAACCCGAAGAACCAGAACATACAATGGATATAACACTACTCTTTGATGGTTCAAAATGTGAGTAAGGGGGTGGTGTAGACATTGTATTTTTCATATCGTAAGGGGCTCATATTCTCCTTTAATTTAAAATCAATTTCCCTTGCACCATTAATAATGTCGAATGTGAATCCATCCTTTTGTGTGTTCAAATTACTGTCACCATGAACATAAAGAAATTAAACACCTTTGACAACTCCTTGTTAATAGTTAATCAGGTTAAGATAATTTATCAATGCAAGTATCTAATCTTGAAATCCTACAAAAATATTATGGATAAATTACTAATTAAATTTTAATTGTATGACATCAAGGATATAACTCATTCATCCAACTACTTCATGGATACGATGGCTTCCTTGGTATATTTAATTATGTAGAACCCATCAAATGATGTCACGACTATTCAGGTCAAGACACTCTCTCAAGTTGTTATCTCATGAGATAGTTCCAAATATGAGTGAAATATCCACATGATATAGGTTGAACCATACCAACATGGGTTCTCCCTAATTCAATAATTTTTGAACCATGCTTCCTAGGGATCCTTGGTCTCACAAAATAATTGTGATAATGACATGATAATCTACCTTAAGGTTCTCTCCAAATTTGCATTCGTGCAAGGTATATCTAAAGAGGAATGCATAGTTTATCTGGTCCAATTTGACTCGTATCAAGATTGGTTTTCTCAACCAAATATTTCTTAAATCTGGATACCATTCCTTCAAGATTGTTGCATACCACCAAATGAAAATTCAAGAAAAAAGTGATAAAATGTATCTTGATAGGAGACATACTCTATCATCGAAGCTATGATGGTCTTCTCCTTTGTTGCTTAGAGCCCCAAGAATCTACTTGGGCTATTTCCCAAGCTCATTATGGTACTTGTGATTTTCATTTTAGTGGCATAGCTATCGCTAAGCGCATCCTTTGAATGGGTTATTATTGGCCCACTATGGAGTGTGATTGTTGCACTTATGTTAAAAGGTGCATTAAATGTTAGCATCATGCTAATATTTCACACGTACCTTCATAGGTCTTACAACCAATTCATTCATTGTGGCATTTCTTGCAATGGGGATTTGACTTATCGATAATATTTTTCCCCCTCAATTGGCCATCACACGTTCATCCTAATAGCCATAGAATATTTCACAAAGTGGGTGGAAGCTATTCCTCTTACCACTATGATATGTTCACACATCATGAAATTTGCATTACATAATATCATATGTATTTTTGGTATTCCATGCAAAATAATTTTGGATAATGGGCTGCCATTCAAAAATAAGGATATGAGAGATTTATCACTAAATATAATATTCAACATAACTTTTCAATGCCTTATTATCCATAAACTAATGTTCAATCTGAGGCATCAAACAAATAATCATTGCCATTCTCAAGAAAATAGTAAATGATAATCATAAGGATTGGCATATTCAACTACTTCTAGCACTATGGGCTTATCAAACTAGCATTTGGATGCCAACTAGGGAAACTCCATTTTAGTATATGACATTGAGACCATTATGCCCTTAGAATTGGAAATTTTATCATTGCACATTTTATTGCAAGAGTTCATGGATGATGACACTGCATGAAAAGCTCGCCTAGATCAACTCACGCTTCTTGATGAATAATGCATCAATGCTCTTGAGCATATTCACATTTGGAAATATCACATTAAGCAAACCTATGACACAAAAGTCCATCTCAAATATTTTGAAGTTGGTGATCTTGTACTAAAAGAAAACCAATAGAATTCAAAATTACTACCCCATTTGAGGGATAAGTTTGTAGTAAACTGGTTAGGCACATACATAATAGTGCAAAAATTAGGTTCAAGAACTTATCATCTAGCTTCTCTTGAGGGTGTGGAGGAACCTGAACCTCCATCCTCCACCTGCGGGAATTTAATGCATAACATACAATGCATAAAATAATAATAAAATAAAAATAACACAAAAATAATACAAAATCAAAAATCATAAAAATATTGCATTGCTTACGTCATCATGCATTATACATTACTATATTTAATTGATTAATTGCATTAGGCATATCAATAATTGGATTAAAATCACTATTTTTTACTTTTGGTCATCACTTACACCCATCTTTGTGGTCTATTGACCATTAGGGGGTCCTCGTAAGATAGGATAGATATTGGATGACCATCAACAATGATGTTCATATGACCATTGACTATTTTACACACATCTCTTAATGTTCAAAATTTCATAAAAGACTTACACACACCACACATTCATTTTCACTATTTACATTTTTTAGAGCACCATGCTTGTATGACTATCATGAGTCTTAATCAAACCTTTTCTCTTGTCATCATTTGCACCTTTTATTTGTGATATTTTGGTTATTAAGGGGTCCTCATAAGATAGGATAGATACCATATGACCATCAATAATGATGTTTATACAACCAATGACTATTTTACGCACACCTCTTCATTTTCAAAAGTTCATAAGAAAAACCCACACATCCAACCAATAATTTTTATTCACATTCTTCTACCTTGGTAATTGTGTGTTTTCCCTCACCCAGTAAGTTGTTATAGGGTGTTTAATAGGGTATGTTGGTCATTCATCCATTCCTAGTTTTATTTTTAGATTTTTTAGAAAGCTATATTGATTTTTTAAGGTAGGGTCTTGATTTGATTGTACCTTGTATATTTTCAAAATCCCAACACAAAAACATATTTTTAAATATGGGTTTGAAAAAGGAAAGACAAAACTACAAAGTAGTCCTTGCCACCTTAAGCGAAAGGTTTCCCTTGCTCATCCTACTATGCACATGGTCTATAATGCTGAGAATTGACAAAAGGACAATCTACCCCCTATCCCTTGCTCTTCCATAAAAATGAGCAAGTATCCCTCAAATAAAAGAAGAGATAAATCCCTTGCTCTTCCACACAATGACCAATTATCCCCTCACTCCCATTAAGAAAGAAAGAAAAAAATCAAAAGAAAATAAGGGGGTAAAGAGCTTGAACCCCTAGAATTCTTAGTTTTTGAAATCCATGAGGTAATCTCCATCACCAACAATGGGCTATAGAAATTGGCATGGAAATAGAGTAGCCTTTCACATGGTGATATATTTATTACATTAGTGATATTTTATATAGACCAATGTCAGATTGTGGATGAGCTAGCTTTTGGTGGCTTGTATTTCCTAGTAGTTTAGTCCAATTATGTACAAAATCGGGGTAATGATGACCATAGGGTGATCCCCATTACAAAAATGGACTATAAACACTGGCCTATAAATGGGGTAGTCTTACACATCATATTAATAAACTTCACTATGCACACACAGGGATATTTAATATTTGGATCTTCATAATAGATTTTTATCTTTTAGTGTCATGTATAGTCAATATACAACTTTTGACTGGTAAAATAGGGTGTTTGAGTCTCATGAAAATGTCATTGTTCCCTTGTGATATCTCAGTGTTTCACATCCATCATTCACATTTTGTCATATTACATTTTATTCCATATAGTTCACCTTCAAATGTATGACTTTTGTGAAAAGGTTAACATTTTGATTAATGACTTTTATACATTCTATGGTGCTTACACTTTGTTTTGCATATTAGATTATTTCATTATGAGTTAAAATATTTTATAATGCACATTATATTTTGCACCTTCATGTCATTAGTACAAGTCTACATCTATGCATATATACTAGCTCTATCATATAGAAAATATTCATTAACAATACATTCATAATCATATCTACAATGTCTAGGCATACATCAATCATCCATCATTGCATCCATAAGTGCATCCATACATGAAATAACATAAGCATTAAACAACATGATAAGCATAATTGAAAAGATAAAAAAATACAAAAAAATTGCCAAAAAATCCCAAAAATTACAAGTCAAATAGGGTCAAAATCAAGGTTGTAAGGGGTTTATTAGGCCTCAAAAATATCACTATTACCCAGAGTACCCAAGATCATCATCTCATCTTGGTCAAGTGACTCATCGCTTTCATAATTTTTCATCTCCTCTATCAACTCATTACTTGAGGGGGTAGTCATATAATTATAAAATTTAAAATTAAATCAATAATCAAACACTCAAATGCAAATTGCATTCGTTCAAGAATCATTGCAAAAAATAATCATACGCTATTTTTGCTGGGGCAAACAACAAACAAAAAAAAATAAAACAAAACAAACTGGGTAGCTAATTTGCCTTATTGGTATCCCTAAAGCCTAAAGTGTAGACTAAAGCCTGTCTTCCCATGATTGAAAGGTTACCAAAAATTTAGTATACTCGAAGCCATCGATTGTGGAATCATATCATAATGTCTACCCATGGCTGAAAAGTTTACTAAAATCAAATCCATCAGTGAGTTGGAAGCAATGATTCAAAAGCACATGTTCTTTCTATTATTGGGGTATCTTACGTTGATTTATTTAATAAATATCATTAACCATCAAATCAACCACTTTAGATTATCTATTTTTGCTCCGCATTGTGTTGTCACACAAAGCATCCCAAAAAGGAGAATTTGTAGACACCTAAAACTTGTCATTTTGAGGAGATTACTTGAATGGATTCCTTTTAGGTCACATAACCACCTTGGGAAGTCTTAAGGCTAAAATAGTGGTTTTTGCCACTTAAACAAGCACAAATTCCTCATAAAACTATGACCATTTCGACTCGAGATGACCTCCAAACCATGACTGTCTCGACCCAAGATGGCCACCAAAAATCAAGTTTTAAAAATAAAATATGCATAAATGGCAGTTGAAAATACCAGTAAACCCCACACATGATCTCACAAAAGCACTAAGCATCCCGCATGGGTCAAAATTAGAAAAACACATACAATTATCAATCACATGATATTTAAGAGATAAAAATTCAATTTTCTATATGTGAATTGCCTCTTTGATTTTTCATGCAAGGTGCTCTTGACATTATTAGCTTCCATCCAATAAGTTTATAAATTGGTACTCACCCATTGGTACTCACCCCCTCAATTTTAACCCCTTGAGTTCTTGTGCAAAGTTTTTATTCTATACATAGTTCAAGCTTTCATGTAACGAAATGTTGCTATTTTCGATCCTCCAAGCCTACTACTGAGACCATGCTATTAGACTACTACAAAGGATTAAAATTCATGCTCTCATATTATGTGTGATAAAGTATCCAAGATTTAATAATTTTTTTGATCCATCAAGTCGCTCTCCCAGTGCAAAAATCCATTGACAACACACCCCGAGGTATCTTAGACATTGCTCAGATCTGGTCTCGAAAAGACACAATCTTGAGATAGTGGTCATTTTGACCTGATATGGAAAAGGCCATCTCGATCCAAGATGATCTTGGCCAGAGACCTACTTTTCCAATTTTCTTTTTAGTTTAGCATAAAATAACATTTTTTTTTTGCATTAGGTTTACTTTCAATTTATGCATTTGCTAATATTTTATTTCATTTATTGCATTCATATTGATCAATACAAGATTGATTTTGGTGGGATATTCATATACTTTTGATACATTTTTAGTTTCTTTATGTGCAAATTATAGGACCACGAGGGTAAAGGAGCACAAGATTCACACCATACTCATTGCGGTGGTCACTAAAAACTTGCCCCAAGATGAATTATGAATGCAAGAGAACCTTCTAGAGTGTACCAGGATGATTCAAAGGGAAAAAAAGCCTCCTATTATGTATTGATTGTATCACATTTATGAACTCCCTCGAGGGAACGTGATTGTAATGTTTTTTTATAAAGATAAGTTATCATTAATAAAAAGACCCAAATCATTCTTATTATTTTTATCATCGTGTTTCAATTGTGTATGTGTTTATTATTGCTTTTACACCATTATTTCTTTATCGGTACACAATTTTTGAGCTTTCAAAATTATCATTAGTTGGCATATTATGGGTTGACTACGTATTAGCAAACTGATATCAATAGGATGATTTTCTATTATAATATGACTTACCACTTATTGATTCATTATTAGGTATGACCGATAACACAGTTTGCTAAATTATAACCCATTTATCAAGTAAACACTAGAACTTTGAATTCATATTTTTCATGCCATTGTGCACCTGATTAGTCACCCCTCATGTTTCCTTGCTAGAGTGTCTCAACCCAAATGGACTCACTATAACCATTATTTTTCTAGGAGTATGGATCAATAGCTCTTGCTATGGAGTCGTCTATCATTGAGGCTCCTTATTAGCAAACTGCATACTTTCTTGTTGATAAATTTACCAATTCTTCTTCTCAAGTTCACAATCCTATATGAATATACAATAAATTTATCTCAAGCATGGAATAAACTATTAGATTTTGGAGCCTTAAAATTAAATAAAATGTGATCACAAGTACAAAATAAGCATGCAATATTATAACTATGATAAATGAAACTTAACATGCATGAAAATATGATAAAAACTTGATACAATGCTCTAGAAATGCTTATATAAGAAAGCTCATGAAAATTACAATGCTCCTATCATGGAGTTTACAACTCCTCCATGATATCAAAATGGAGCTACATTGTGACTACTACTACTCTCACATATCCAGTACTCAACTCTCTCACTTGCTCTCCTCAAACACTCACAATGAGGACTTTATATAGAAAAATAGATTGCTTGCCTCTCACTCAACCCTAAGACTCGTGTACATGTGGACTACATGCACATTTACATCATTGCACATTCTAAAACTTGTGCATTTATGTTTTTTTTTGTATATACATGGTGGAATCGATAGCCGCCATGAATCCGGGCAGACTGTCCAGCTTTTATGGCCGCCATAGTATTCTGCGTTGTCCGCCCCAAAAGTTGCCACACAGATCTTCGTGCAGTCCGCCCCTATAACCACCATGCCACAATAATTTTAAACATTTTACGCTACTGAAAGCACCAAAAAAGGGACAAGCGTTCAGTCCGGCAAGGCCCGAGATTTGAACCTTGGACCTCTGCCCCCCTTATGGGGTTTGGATGAACCAATTGGTCTACACCTCGGACCTAAAACTTGTGCATTTATTAAATTACATAATAAAGCATTTAAATCCTAGGCTAATCCTAATCTATCTATGTACACATGAAGGTACATTAGTCAAGAACAAAATGATGTAATATATTACAACACCCCCTGTATTACATTATTTGGTTTTGAAGACTTTAGTCTTCAATATGAATCTTTGACTCTTGAATAGTCTTCATCTTGATGGGGATATCTTCCTTCTACTGCTTATGTCTATGTGATTTTTCCATGTTCTATTTGATCTTGAGGCAAAATTATTAAAATCTTTTGGATATCCTTGATGAACTAAGTATCTGATAATCTTACTCGTCATGAGAAGATCAAGATTGTTTTATTTTCTTTCCTTTATTTTTTTGTGTGATCTGTATCTTTGATATTCAAAAATATCAAGCTTGAATTTGTTGTTAGTAGTTATTTATGAAATAAGAACTTGAAGAAAGCAATGTAATATGAATATTAAATTTTCTTCAATTATTTATAGTATTTGTTCTTTTAGTAACAAAAATAGGATGAATGAGATTTTCCTTCACAATATTTACATGGGTGTAAATTCTAGCAATCTTCCTTCTCATGACCAAGTTTGTTACAATGAGTACAAAGTAATTGTATCTCCATTTCCTTGTCATTATTTTTAGGAATATCATGTTTGTCGATTTACTTGATAAACCGATTAAACCATGTGTGAACAATTGTAGCTATTCCTTCTTTTTATTTTCCATAAATTTACCTAAGATCCTCTGTTTTAGTCTTTTGGATATTGAAGTTATATTTTATTGTCTCATTGGATGATGTTTTTGAAGGATAGAATTCTATCAAACATTTAGTTCTATGTTCAATTTATTCTTCTTTGTTAACTTTATATTTGAATTACTAATCATGTTTTCTATTGAGTCAAGTTTCTCTTTAAACCACATTGGTATTTATTTCTAATTACATTTTTTTAATATGTCCTTTTGAGTAGACATCCTTGTGTCTCCAAATAGAATATTTAATTGTTCTTCTTTATGTAGGATCAATATTGGAAGGACTTTTCCTAATCTTTGAGATAATAATTTTTCAAATAATGTTCAACTTGTAGTATCTTCTATAACTATTTATCTCTTCTTATAGAAATATTTTGAAATACAATTTCAAGGATAGGAGTTCTAAATCAATCTTCCAACTATAATTTGATGCACTCAATAACTTAATCTCTTCAACTATAAATCAATGCAATAATAGGTTTCTAAATTTCTAGAAATTTAGTTGAAGTAGGATTCCTTATATCTCCCTAATTAGAAGTTTTGATTTTAAAGTTTATATGTTTGCAAATTAACCTTATATCTCCTTTAAAATTTGTAAATAATTTAAGCACAAACAATAGAGATTTTAATGCTTCTAATTTCTTCTTTCTTCAAAAAGTAAGTAATATGATTTCTAGGGTATCTTCCACTACCTTATAACTCCTAAATATCCCTAGATTAATATTAAAGCTGATATGTATAATATTACTCCTTACAACTTTATGAAAGGCAATAAATCTTAGATATTACCTTTATATCAAGTGCTTGCTTACTATGGTATGAATCTGGTCGTCACCTTGTGGTCTCCTCCAATGATAGAAATATATTCAATGCTTTTCTATGGTAGCTATGGTAGCTATTCATTCTTCAATGCGGTCTCCACATTATTCAATGCATTCTATGTTCTTCAATGTAGTCTCTACATTTTTCAACGTAGTCTCTATGTTCTTCAATGCAGTCTCTACATAATGCACTTTCACTCCTCCTTGATACATGCTCTTGTATAAGAACCTCCAAAATATGGTTGTCCACTATGAAAAGAGACAAATCTTGTAAAAAATGAACTCTTATTTGGCTAGGCATTATGGAGTGCTTCACCTTCTGGCAGGTTATGGAAAGTGGTAACAATCTTCTTCTGGATGTTACATTTTGTATGCAACATTTCATTTTGGAAGTTACACTTTGTATGAGCACTTTTCTTGGTGGTAAACGTTACGAAATGATTCCACCTTATGCCAAGTGGTACTTTCTTCCTTGCAGAGTTTTTCAAGTGTCATAATCACTTTTGCTTTACCTTCAAATATGACCTAAGAAATTAATCCTTGCTTTTACTCAACTATGCCAACATACTTCTAAGATGATCATCTGATTTGGATGCTTCAACGATGGCCTTGTATAAATTCTATGATGATTTCTATGTGGATGCAATGGATTCCTCTACTTTAATTTATACTCTGCTCTAATACCGAAAATACTATTTTCACCTTGTTGTTTTCTAGGTTTGACATTGTTGTGCTTCATTTGGCTATGGTGCTATCTAGAATGGTGAATATTGAGCTTCTTATCCAACACTTTTGAAAATGCTTTTTTCTCTTTGCTTATGGCTACTTGTGGCAATACAATGGTGCTTGTAGCAATATGATTTTCCACCACTATTTTAACATTTTCCTTGCTCCTTTAAAACTCTCTCTTTCCCTACATTTGGAGCCCTTTTGATTTGCTCCAAGGAGCCTGTTATGCAAAATGTAAACTATGTACATTTGCCCCCCTATGATCTTGAGCCAGTTCTCCTTATTTTTATAATGTTGGTTGGGGTGAAACCAAGTGTTTCTTTCAATGTTAGCAACTCCTTCCTTGCTTGGTTACTTCAAATCCAAGCTTCTTATATTTATGTATTCCATAGTCTTCTTTTGATAAGATTAAGCAATAGAATGTTGATCAATTTATTTCTCTCAAAATGTACCTAACTTCTATTTTTCTCTTATGTGCAGGTTTAGACCTTGTAGATGATACCTTCTACACTATTTTTGAAGACTTTGAACCAAATATTATGCAACCTTTAAAATTGAAACTGGTGCTTAATAACCTTAATGAAAATCTAGATATAAAGTGTTAACTAATAAAAATTTTGCACCCTTTGTTGCATACCTTTTTCACTTCATACATGGTGATGATGATGGTGATTAAGGTTACCTTAATTTTTTGCCTTTTGTAGATTGAGTTGTAGCTTTTGTAGGCTGTACAAAATAGCTCCCTTGCACACCTTTATGCAACTGAGATTTTTACTCAGGAACTCTTCAATGATGGCCCCCAAATCTCTCAGATTTAGAATTTTTTCTCTCTTTTCTCTTACCAAATTGGAAGAACACAAACTTATACTGAGAGGGAGGGTGAACAGTATAAGATCAACTTTTACTTTTCTTTCCCAAACATTATTATCCAGTATTATCAATGGTAATATCAATAGCAGTAATAAAATCAATGTATAAATCATCACACACATGAGAGACACAAATTTAACGTGGTTCACCCAATGTGGGTTACATCCACAAATAAAATATTTCTTCTAAATTTTCTCAACAAATCTCTTGGGAATCAATTCCCTATTATAATGTTTATGGACCTCTATCCAAAGGAGACACCAATCCCCTATGCTCTTATTTTTGGATCTCTCTCCATAGGAGAACTCTATCCCCTTTGCTCAGGTTCGTAGATCTCTCTCCATAGGAGAACTCTTTCCCCTTTGCTCTAGTTCATGGATCTCTCTCAACAAGATAACTCTATCCTATTTTATCTATTTCGTGGATCTTTCCCCAAAAGAGAAATCTATCCCCTTTGCTTTGGTTTATGGATATATCTCCATAAGAGAAATATTTCCCCTCTACTCTAGTCGGTGAACTTCTAGAAGACTTCTATCCCCACTACTCTAGCTTGTGGATATCTCTCCATAGTAGACCTCTATCTCCACTACACTAGATGATGGACCTCTATCCATTGGAGACCTCTGTCCTCTCTACTCTTTTTACCTCCAAAGTCTATTCTCAAATCCATCTCAAATATAAACCAAAGCCTGCCATAAATCTAGAATAAATTTTCTCTATATCTGCCTCAAATATGCACCAAACCCTATCACAAGTCTAGCACAGATTTAATCTAATTCTAATAAAATCTACCCCAAGCCTTAAAACAAGGCTTAATAAAATTAGCAACCAAACTTGCTTTCAATTCTATCTCAAATCTACCTTAATCCTTAACACAAAGCTTGATCAAATCAACAACCAAACCTACTTTCAATTCTATCTCATATATATCCTAAGCCTTAACACAAATCTTGAACAAATAAATAACCAAACCTGCTCTCAATTCTATCTCAAATGCTGCTCCAAGTCTTCTCATAAGACTTGAACAAATTAGTAACCAAACCTACTCTCAATTTTGTCTCAAATGCTACTCCAAGTCTTCTCACATGACTTGCTCAAATCTACCTTCAAGGCTTCTCAAAAGACTTGCTCAAATCTTCCTGCAAGCCTTCTCAAAATACTTGCTCAAGTATACCTTCAAGCCTTCTCAAAAGACTTGCTCAAATCTACCTTCAATGCTACTCACAAAATCTGCTCAAATATTTCCAAATCTTCCATACACATAGCTTAAATTTCTTTCAGAAAAGCTTTCTTTAAATAGATAAATTCTACTTAGTATTAATTTAACCTTTGGAACATATAGAGAATGATATGCACTATCACAATCAATATGTTCTTCACATCCAATCTCTATCTCTTGCAAAATCTCTTTCAAATCAAATCAAAACAATGTATAACTTGCTTTACAAAACTGGTCTATCTTTCTTGCAAATTTACTCTTAAAAATCAACCTCAATAGTGCAAAAATTTCCCTCATAATATTTATCTAAAAAAAAATTATAATTACTTTCAATATACCTCAACCTATGCTCAAAAGGTTTCACAATGATGCACTAACTTGTCTTCAAACCAAGTATAGGTAGTTCACAATTTCTAGCACAAATATCTCAATCTCTTTCAACAATAGAAGCATACTTGTTTTCAAAATCTATCCCAAATATTTCCAAAACCATTCAACAATGAAGTACAAGAAGATCTTCAAACTCTAATGTAATTGTTTCAATTTTATCTCAATAATTGATGCACATGTGGGTCTCAAACCCTAACTCAAATATTTTCAACAATGCTTATCAAACAACCCTTTTATCTCCATCTTATGTTTCAGAAATATTTACTCAACAAAACACCTTAAATAAGGAATGATGTGCCCATACCTCTTAATTTTCTCTTATGGAGATATGTCTTCAAAAAACCTATCTCATAAACAATCGATTTTTCTATTGCCACTTCAAGGGTTAGATAGCAAAATACTTTCTCAAACCATCCACATGAACTTCCTTCTCAAAAAGATATGCTCAATTTTATTCCAAACCAATGCTCTATAACTTTCTTGGTTTTTCAAAATAAAACATCAAATCATGAACCAAGTCCTTCAATATTAATGCAAATATTACAAACAATAAAAACCCATTTTAAACCTTTTATCTTCCACTTTCATAAAATACTTTCCAAACCACTTAATGACCCATAACACACATTTACAATACTAAATCAATCATTTACACATTATCACTCCTACTTAGAAATAAAACTTAATGATAGCAATATCTTCAAAAATTATTTGGCAAAAATAATTTATCCTTATACCTCCTATATGCCAAAAACTTTACACCATAGCACACCCCTAAAACTTTATGTAAAACAAATTTAATAAACCTTTGCACATATCTTCTAACAAAAATAATATTGATGGCACAGATGGGAATCAACCCTCCGACATCAACCTCCTAATGCAGCGTGTGACCACTTGTGATAGCCAAGTGGTTGAGACCTAACGCATAGGTCTCCCCCTTTATTCCCTTGTGTGTTCATTGAAGAAAAATAAATCCTTCAACACTAGTGCTAGGGAGAATTGAACCACGAAGCTCCGCCTTGCAAATGACTTAGCACGAGTCTAGCCATCGCTAGGCCACCCTGGCGGATGATGTCAAGGAGCAAATAAAATTTACTTATTTTGTTTTTCTTCTGTACTCTAAAATTGATGTTGTCCCCTCTACCTCATTTGCTATCACCACTTTGCTCGGTGCATGAAAATCGAATATTAAAACACACCATTTTATTTCCAAAGTCTTAGGGTATTTATATGCTTTCATGCATGTTTTAGATGTCGACCCTCTTTCAAATTTATTTAAAAATAATTTGAATTATCTTTGGCACCATGTAACTTTATACTTAGGTATTATAATATTTAAAAAATATATTATAATAAAACCTTTTGCCTTGGGTCTTTTTTTTTTCACCAATGAGAAGTCTTGTTTTTCTTTGTAATTTAAAATATCCCTTTCCAAATGAAGCCCTTGTTACTTTCAAACTCTTTTTATAATATTTAAATATTATAATTTAAATATTATAATCCTTTTCTTCAAAATTCTCTTTGCTTGATTTCACAACCATGGAATTTTTTTTTTCATTTATTATTTCAACATTGAATACAAAACTCAACCTTTTCACCTTTGACATCAATGAAAACCAATGACATCAAACCTTTGACATCAATGACAACACTATACTCAAAATTTCCAACAATCTCCCCCTTTGTCATTGATGGCAACCCTTTCTAAAAATTTCTTTTCCTACCATTGGATTCTAAATCTTCTCCCCCTGACTGAATGCTCTCTCCCTTACTCAAATATCTCCCCCTTTGACATCAATGGCAAAGGGGATCCTTTGGGACTAAATATAAGACTCTTATCTCATCCCCCTCCTCACATCCTCTCCTTGAGGTAATTAACTTTGGGGTGGGAGTATATCTACTCTGAGCATACAATGCTCTTTTCATTTGTCAACCTTCTTTTTCAACATACCCTTTTGATCCTTTTGAATGTCCCTATTAGTGCTTGTCTCTAGAAGTTCTAGAAACTATATTCTACACCACTTGGCCTTATGACTAATATTATTGCACTTGTAACACTTAATGTTGTATTTCTTGGAAGATGCAAATGTCTTGAAGTTCCTCCTGGTGAAGCCATAATCATTTCTATCTTGAATCTTGCAATGGATTTCTTTATGACCAAAACGATTACAAGAGAGCAATAACCTTGACATAAATATCCATATTTGAATGAGTTGAAATTCCTTTTAGTGAGGCCATACTTCTTCTTTCCATGACTCTTGTAATGCATAGCCTTGTGACCAAACCGATTACATGAAAAATAATGTCCTTTGAAGAAATCTTGTCTTGAACCCTCTGGTGTCTTAACCCTTTCTTTGTCTTCTCTATGATGATCCCTATTTTTTGTTTGTGTATTTTTTCCTTTCTTATTGAAGCTTATATCCTTCAAATTATCCTCATAAGTATTAATTTCTTCTTCACTCTCTTCCTCTGAAACTTCCTCTTCTTTTGAGCTTGAGCTTGACCCTTCTTCTTGTTTCCCTTGTCCTTTTTCAAAACCAAATCATGTTTTGATATATGAAGATATTTGTGCATTGATAATTTTATCCAAATTATTTGAACTTTTCCTAAACCTGTGTATCTTATCCTTAGAATATTTTACTTCCATCCTTAGTGAAACTACCTCATGTTCTAATCTCTCACATTCTAACATTTTTGCCTCTAACTTCTCAATCATGACCTCTTTAAATCTCCTTTCCTTAGATTTTGAGTTTGTTAGGTCTTGTAGAAGCTTTTCATTTTTTTCCTCATGTTCTTGAACTTGAGCCTTTAGTCTTGAATTATGCTTTCTAACATTTTTAAATTCTTTGAGAGTAACAATAAGTTCTGCTTCTAGATCAAATGTGCCTTCCTATTCATTTTTTGAAAATTTTTCCACTTCTTGGTCTCCATGAGCATCTTCATACTTTTTAGCTTTATCTTAACTAGGAGCATCTTCTTCCTCTTCTATTGCCAAAAATAGAATCTCTTCTTCTTCACTATCTGAGAGTATTTCATCACTGTCACTTGTTAACATAGAAAATCTTCTTGTGCCTTTGAAAGAAATTATTTTTATGCTTACCTTGACCATACCTGCTTTTATTTTCATGTATGGATTTTATCCTTCCTTTTTCATATGATCTTGTTTCTCTTCACTGCTACTGCTTTCGACTTCTGGACAATTAGATACATAGTGATAAAATTACCACAATTAAAACATTTCATAGTCTTCACACTTTTATGCTTTATTGAGTCCTTATTTCTTTTCACATAGTTATCTTCTTCATCACTGCTTGACTCACCACTTGATTCTGGTTTCTTATCTTTTGTCTTCTTTGAAGCTTTGAAATTTACCTCTCTCTTGGAGTTGAGATCCTTTACTATTCTCATCTCATAAGTTGTGAGAATTCCATGTAACTCATCCATAGTCAACTGATCAATATATCTCATCTCTTCTATAGCTAAAACCTTTCCATCATACCTCATAGGGAGTGATCTTAATAATTCTTGAGCAAAAATGGAGTCTTCAATTTTAAATCCAAGTCCACGCATGGTATTAACAACCTCATCCACACGAAGTAAGTATGTAGCAATATCTTCCTCATATTTCATCTTCAAATCTTCAAAACTTTTCTTATGATTTTGTACTTTTGCTATTTTGATCTTTTTATCTCTGTCATATGTTTGCTTTAATTTCTCCCATATCTCTTTTGCTAATTTGCAGTGCATAACCTTCACAATTTCTACTTCATGTAATCCACTTAAGATTCCATTCATAGCCTTGGCATTATTGACATGTAATAGCTTACCATATTTATCTATTGGAGGAGTAGTTGTAGGTGTGAATCCATCCTCAATCGATTGCCATTTCTCATATCCTTGTGCCATCAAGTAAGTCTTCATTCTTATACTCCAAAAAACATAATTATTTCCATAAAACAATTGTAATGTCCCCTTCTCAATATTAGACAACTCAGTGGTCATATAGCCTAATCCAAGGTCCCTTAGGCTATTCGATGTTGGTTATGACCCATTTCCTGCATTCCGGGCACATTCGTTGATCACTTACTATTTTTAGTAAGTATAGTTCAAGGGGTTTATATTTTTGGTAGTGGGCAGGACAGGCTTTCCAGCATAATTCTTTAGCGTTGAATATACATCTAGAGCTATGGGTGGAATAAATTATTATTATTATATTGGGTCATTTAATTATAATATAAGGTGTTTTTATAACTTAACGTTATAACTTAAAAAGGCCCATGTATGATCATGAAGGGGGACACCTAAGGAGTGAGGGTGAAATTAATAATAAAATAAAATTAAAACCAAGATATAGTGGAGACTTAAATTAAATAATAAAGGCAATTTGAATTTGGGCCCCAAAATATAGAAGCTTCCAAATGAAAGTGTTGGAAATAGAAAGGGGAAGCTTGCTTCATTTTCAATCATCTTGGTTTATGAAATTAGCTAAAGAACATTGGGGTTTTGGTAGAGACTTCATTATTGGAGCTTCTTGGACTTGCAGTGGATGGAAACCCATTGCAAGCATATCAATTTCAAATGTGTGAGATCATTCCTAGTTGATGGTTGGAATTCTCACTCAGGGAATTTACTTGTGCTCAGATTGGCAGGGTTTTAATTGTATTTTCAGACCAAATTATTCAAAACCCAGAATGCAAAAAGTTTGTGAATGAAACTAAAATTATTTTAGATATAGTCGTACAGTTGTGGGTGACTAGAGGACCCACGTTTTCTCATAGGTTGTAGATAATTTAGAATATCATTTTGGATGTTGAATCATTGGATTTCTTGGGGTTAGGTGACCTGATTTGATCCCTCATTTACTAAAATCGCTGAAGACTTGATTTTTTAAAAATTAGTTCGTACATATTTATAGCCCTGTTGTACTTCTTCTAGGGCCATATGACTACATACAAGCCTTTGGAGTGAAATTTCCATTGGGATAATGGTGTCTATTCCTATGAGGGGCTTATCTGGTGTTATAGGGCAGAACTTGAAGGTTTTAAGTATCAAAAATCATCAACTATATTGGCTGGTTGTGCCTAGAATACCATGATTCAAGTTTGCACCAATCTAGAATTGAACTGAAATGTATTTTGTTGGTTGAATATATTAATATACATTGTGTTTATGCTCATAAAATTGTATTTTGTAGAACATAACTATTTTATCTGCATATTGTACGTATTTACTTCATTGCATATGCATATTCTATTCCAAAATAAATTTATAACTTGCATATTAAGCCAAATGACAAATCTCATAAGGAAATAAAGAAAATTGAACTCAAAACTAGATCTCTAACAACAAAAAATACATCAGCACACATTTCAGATATTGCCATCAACATAGTTGTATCAAATTTGCATCTAGAACAGGGATAGTATATTACAACAATGGTGCCTTATTTGATGAGGATCCATTCTTAGATGCCATATGTATTCCTGTAACATCTTCCTTCAAGGTGTTAGACTTTTTTGAATGAACCCACTTTGATATCAATTGAAGAACACAGGATTATACTGAGAGGGGGGCTGAACAGTACAAGATCAACTTTTACTTTTCTTTCCTAAATAATATTATCCAATATTATCAATGGCAATATCAATAAAAGTAATCAAAGCAATGCATAAATCATCACACACATGAGAGACACAAATTTAACATGGTTCACCCAATGTGGGCTACATCCACGAAGAAAATATTTCTTCTAAATTTTCTCAACAAATCTCTTGGGAATCAATTCCCTATTATAATGTTTATGGACCTTTGTCCAAAGGAGATACCAATCCTCTATGCTATGATTTGTGGATCTCTCTCCACAGGAGAACTCTATCCCATTTTCTCAGGTTCATGGATCTCTCTCCATAGAACTCTTTCCCATTTGCTCTAATTCATGGATCTCTCTTCATAGGATAAATCTATCCCCTTTGCTCTGGTTCTTGGTTCTCTCCATAGGAGAACTCTTTTCCCTCTGATTTGGTTGGTGAAATTTTAGAAGACTTATGTCCCCACTGATATGGCTTGTGGATCTCTCTCCATAGGAGACATATATATCTACTGCACTGGCTGATGGATCTCTATCCAATATAGACCTCTATCCTCTCTACTCTTGTCACCTCCAAAGTTTTTTCTCAACTCTATCTCAAATATGCACTAAACCCTATCATAAGTTTAGCATAAATATGCTCTAGCTCTGTCTCAAATCTACACCAAACCCTATCACAAGTCTAGCATAAATCTTCTCTAACTCTACTCAAATATGCCCCAAGTCTTAACATAAGGCTTAATCAAATCAGAAACCAAACCTACTCTCAATTCTATCTCAAATCTACCTCAAGTCTTAACACAAAGCTTTATCAAATCAGTAACCAAACTTGCTCTCAATTCTGTCTCATATCTACCCCAAGCCTTAACACAAATCTTGAATAAATTAGTAACCAAACCTGCTCTCAATTCTATGTCAAATGCTACTCCAAGTCTTCTCACAAGACTTGAACAAATCAATAACCAAACCTAATCTCAAATCCTGTTTCAAATGCTGCTCCAAGTCTTCTCACAAGACTTGCTCAAATATACCTTCAAACCTTCTCAAAATAACTGATCAAATCCACATTCAAGCCTTCTCAAAAGACTTGCTCAAATCTGCCTTCAAGCCTTCTCAAAAGACTTGCTCAAATCTACCTTCAGGCCTTCTCAAAATACTTGCTCAAATATGCCTTCAATGCTACTCATAAAATCTGCTCAAACATTTCCAAATCTTGCATACACATAGCTTAAATTTATTTCAAAAAAGCTTTATTCAAATAGATAAATTCTACTTAGAATTCATTTAACCTCTAGAACATATAGAGAATGATATGCACTATCAAAATCAATATTTTCTTCACATCCAATCTCTATCTCTTGCAAAATCCCTTTCAAATCAAATCAAAACAATGTATAACTTACTTCATAAAATTGATATATCTTTCTTACAAATTTTCTCTTAAACATCGACTCCAATAAACACAAATTTCCCTCAAAATATTGATCTCAAACACTTATATTTACTTTCAATATTTCTCAACCAATGCTCAAAAGGTTTCACAATGATGCACTAACTTGTCTTCAAGCCAACTATAGGTAGTTCACAATTTCTAGCACAAATGTCTCATTCTCTTTCAATAATAGAAGCACACTTGTTTTCAAACTCTATCCCAAATATTTCCAAAACCATTCAAAAATTAAGTACAAGAAGATCTTCAAACTCTAATGCAATTGTTTCAACTTTCTCTCAACAATTGATGCACATATAGGTCTCAAACCCTAACTCAAATATTTTCAATAATGCTTACCAAACAACCCTTTTATCTCCACCTTATGTTTCAGAAACATTTACTCAACAAAACAACTTAAATAAGTAATGATGTGCCCATACCTCTTAATTTTCTCTTATGGAGATAGGTCTTCAAAAAACGTATCTCATAAAAAACTGATTTTTCTCTTACCACTTCAAGGGTTAGATAACAAAATACTTTCTCAAACCATCCACTTGAACTTCCTTCTCAAAAATATATTCTCAATTTTGTTCCAAACCAATGCTCTATAAATTTCTTGGTTTTTAAAAATAAAACATCAAATCATGAACCAAGTCCTTCAATATTAATGTAAATATTACAAACAATAAAAACCCATTTTATACCTTTTATCTCCCACTTTCATAAAATAATTTCCAAACCACTTAATGACCTATAACACATATTTACAATATTAAAACAATCATTTACACATTATAACTCCTATTTAGAAATAAAACTTAATGACAGTAATATATTTAAAAATTATTTGGTAAAAATAAATTATCCTTATACCTTCTATATACCAAAATATTTACACCATAGCACACCCCTCAAACTTCATGTAAAACAAATTTAATCAACCTTAGCACATACCTTTTATCAAAATTAATATTTTTGGCATGGACGGGAATCGATCCTTTGATTTCAACCTCCTAATGTAGTGCATGACCGCTTGTGCTAGCCAAGTTGTGGAGAACTAACACATAGACCTCCCCCTTTATTCCCTTGCGCATTCACCGAACAAAAATAAATCCTTCAAAACTAGCACTAGGAAGAATTGAATCGCGAACCTCTAGCCATCGCTAGGCCATCCTGGTGGATGATGACAAGGAGCAAAAAAAAATTACTTATTTTGTTCTCCTTCTGTGCTTCAAAATCGATGTTTTCCCCTCTACCTCATTTGTTGTCACCACTTTGCACGATGCATGAAAATCAAATATCAAAACACACCATTTTATTTCCAAAGTCTTAGGGCATTTCTATGCTTTCATGCATGTTTTAGATGTTGGTCCTCTTTCAAATTTATTTAAAAATAATTTGAATTATCGTTGACACCATGTGGCTTTATACTTAGATATTATAATATTTAAATTTTTTTATTAAATAAAACCTTTTGCCTTGGGTCTTTTTTTTTTCACCAATGAGAAGTCTTATTTTTATTTTCAATTTAAAATCTCCCTTTCCAAATGAAGCCCTTGTTACTTTCAAACTCTCTTAATAATATTTAAATATTATAATTTAAATATTATAATCCTTTTCTTCAAAATTCTTTTTGCTTGCTTTCACAACCATGGAAAATTCCTTTGCATTTATTATTTCAACCTTGAAGACAAAATTCAACCTTTTCACCTTTGACATCAATGAAAACACTATACTCAAAATTTCCAACAAAATTTTGACTTCAAAATAGATCTCCTCAAACAATCTATCAATATTGAGATTTATTTCATACTACCTTGTTATTTTACAATCTTCTTGCCAAACCTTTTCCTTTGGGCTTGTCATTGGATGACGATGATTGTCCCGATTCCTTAGATTTTCCCTTGGTAGTAATTAATCCAATGATTCCTTCTAATAACTCCTTCAATGAGGCTCACCAAGCATTCTTGTTTCTCCTTGAGACCTCTCCAAGGTCCTTAAATTTACAGCTTAAAAATATTTAATGAGACCTTCCTTGGCCTCTTCAATGTTCAACTATGGATGTGAGATCTTCTAGGATCTCTTGAATCTGTTTCTATTGTAATCTATAATAGAAAATTTGTTAGTTCTTCTCAATGTTCAATATTTCAATGTGGAAGTTATTCAATAGGGTTTTCAATGGACCTCTTCTTCAAGGTGAAGTTTTCAGTCTTAAATGAAGATCATCAATCTCTAATATTTGCTAGGACTCTTCTCCTTGAGTCTCTTTAATCTTCAATGGGATCTTCTTCCTAGGACCTCCTCCCTAGATTTTCAATCTTCATTGTGGCTTCCTTGGCCACTAGATCTTCTCCTCGGTCTTTCAACTATGAGTATTCAATCTGCAAATCTCTCAATGGGACCTTTCTCCTTAGAACTCCAAATATTCAATCCTTATTTTTTTGAAACAAAGAATTAAACCTTGTACAAGGAAAGTAACATCGACCTTTAGGCAACGAATATGGAGTTTTGTATATGTTGTAGGAATCTTCCCACCTTCTAAGAGTCGATTTTTTATAATAATAAAAACTTATATGATAGTAACCAAATGGTTTTATTTAAAACTTCTTTTCTCTCTCAATAAAATATTAAAAATGATAATAAAATTTCTATGACTCTATAGAAAATAATCTTCACTAGTTTGATTGTCAATCTAGTGGATGCAATATTGAGTTCTAGTCTTCACGAGTTATTGCAACTCTGTGGAAAAGGTCTAGCTAAATCAATCATGTGGCTTTCTATTCCTTTCTATTCTTCTATCTAGAGCTACTTCTATCTAAAAATATATTGTGATGGTATTTGTATGCAATGGTGCACTATGGCTGATCTCGTTTGCAAATACTCAATAATAGCAATGGTGATCACTTAGTGATTTCCTTTGATCCATCGTGGCTCTGATACCATTTTTAGATTTTCGAGCCTTAAACTTAAAGAAAATATGATCACAAGTATAAAATAAGCATGCAATATTATAAATATGATAAAAGAAAATTAACATGCATGAAAATATGATAGAAAACTTGATACAATGTTCTAGAAATGCTCATATAAGAAAGCTCACAAATATTACAATGCTCCTATCATGGAGTTTGCAACTCCTCCATGATATCAAAATGGAGCTGCATTGTGACTACTACTACTCTTACCTATTCACTACTCAACTTTCTCACTTGCTCTCCCCAAACACTCACATTGAGGCCTTTATATAGAAATATGGATTACTTACCTCTCACTCAACCCTAAGACTCGTGTACTTGTGGACTACATGCACATTTACATCATTGTACATTCTAACATTTGTGCATTTATTAAATTATATAATAAAGCATTTAACTCCTAACCTAATACTAATTTATCTATGCACCCATGAAGGTATATTAGTAAAGGACCAAATGTTGTAATATATTTCAACATAAATACTTCTCATACACCATTGAGATTTTGTGTGCTTTGCTGTTGGGTATAAGGTCCTTGAGGAATTTGTTCGTATGATATTTGATACATAAGTTATTCCACCAAAGTATATGCTAGTTGTAATTAAGATTATTGAATCAATTGTTGATGTTGTACAACTTGGAAACTTAGAGTTACCATATGCTATTGTTATATGAACTATTGCATTATTTGTTCCCTCTAATGCACTTGCTATAAACTAGGATTTTGCATTGTCTGATGAATCTACATGGCCAACTAATTTTGAGAGGATTGTTGATGTTGTAGAATGTAATTCAATATTTGGACTCCATGACATATTTTACATCATTTAAGGATTCCACCCTAGTTGAGCTTCCATGATGCTATATGAATCCCAAAACTATCAAAGATAGGGGTAAAGATTGTATGATTTCCCCTATTTAGGGGGTGGGGTATAGGGAAAGGCCATAGAGTTTTCTTTTGGGTTTTTTTGGATAGTTGAAAATCATACAGAATTAGTGAATTGCTCCATTAAGAAGATAAAATTATTCTTTTGATGAGAAATTTAATAGACTTTATTCAAGCTTAGTGAATTACTTGGAAGTAGCACAAAGATCCATGAAGGGGAAAAAATTGTTCATTTGATAAGGATTTGGGATAATCGCTTTCAAATTAATGAGTTACTTTTTTATGCTTTGGGAAAATTCTTGAATCTCATGTCAAGTTGTCAATCTGTTTATTCTAAACTCAAAATTTGCCTCATTCATACCTACATCTAAAAATTTTTGGGGCTAGAAAAATGTATATTTTTTGAGTAGAGGAGCTAATATGATACAAAGTGAAGTAAATCCCCAATACTTAGCAAATATTTTTTAATAAAAATGGTAGATCACATCACTTAGATCAATTTACTTAAGATTTTAAAGTGATTCACTCTTCAAATACGTAGAAAAGTTTCTAATTTTTGACATATGATTTACTTTCTTTTTTTAGACAACCTAATTTTTGAAGCTAGGCAATTTGCTCTATGATGTTAAGCAATTTGCTTTTTGAATATATATATATATATATATATATATATATATATATATATATATATTACAAGAAAATTATTTTTGAGGAAGCAAATTTTTTCTTGGATTGAAACTTTGCAAAATTCCTTAAATTTTGTCAAACCATTTTTTACAAGTGGTAAATACAATTTGGTGCCAATATCAAATATACTTTGAAGATTTTAATGTTGCTTCATAAAAAAATTATAGATATGAAGTTCAAAATAGAGTTACCATTTGCAAGGTATCTACAAATCACACATAAAAAGTTTAAGAGATATGTAAAAAATATGTACAAAAATGGGACTAGGCTCAATCTTAATATGAAAATCAAGCCCTTGGTACCATTGGGTGTTCCAAAAACATCTATTGATTTGGAAATTGTCCAACTTGTTGTGTTCACCGTAAACCTATCAATATATTTAGAAGAAAGGAAATCATGCTCTCTTCAACATTCATTTTAGTCTAGATATCTACTAACTTTGTTAAACTAATCTAATCTAACATAAGTACTAAAAATAAATCCAAAATCTAAATGCATAAAAATAAATTCTTGGAAGGTAAGGGTTCAAGAGAACAAAAAATTACCTGAAAATAAGATATTATCATAGCTATAGCAAGGAGAGTGTGTGATCAATCAAAACATGAGAAAATCAAATAACAACAATATATTATCGTGTATGTGAAGTAGAAATAAAAAGGAATGATAAGAGGACAAAACCAAAATGCCATAATTATCACACATTCTACAATCCAAAAGAGTAGTGGTATAATTGGAAACCAAAAAATCTCACATAATCTCTCACTATTACTAAAATGAGAATGATTATAATATGGGACTAACACAATATAGGTTTAATTTTATCAAGGATAGAAGATGTTTACAATGGAGCCCATTGATACTATTTATAGAAGAAATTCATCCTAAGTTACCTTGGGTGAGAAATTTCTACTTCTGATTAAAGTAATAATTTGGGGGTATCTTTAGCAAAATAATACACCTTCAAGTGATATGTTTCTCTTTAGAAATAGATTAAAATCCATCTACTATAAGTTGTGGTGCCACTACAATATAAAAAATTGCTTTCCAAAGATTTTTCTTGACATCCATCCACATTTTTCTTACTTGGTACACTAATAAGTGATTGATCAGTGGAATAGAGTAAATCATGTTAGAGTATATTATATTATTTGGTACATGTCAATGTACCACCTTGGGTATATAACTATATTAGGAGTTTACTTTAAAATAAATTTAAGTAGTCACTTCTAGCAATGTAATAAATCCACAAGTATCAATGTGCAGTGATGTAAATGTGCATGTACTCCACATGAGTCATAGGTAGAGTAAGGTCCAAGGAACCTATCTTCCTATATATAGACCTTATAGTGAGTGAAATCAGTGTGTTAGAGAATTTAGAGAGTGCATAGTATAGATTGATAGTGGAGAACACTGTAGTCCTTAAAATTAGTTTATGGAGTGTTCATGTCCTCCATTGTACTGCATTATACTATTTTTGTGAGCTTTCATTAATATTATATTTGAGTTATTGCAGAATTTTATCTCTTTATATTCCTACATATTATTGAGCCATTATCATACATTCATCTTATATTACTTATATTACATCTTGTGGTTGGTTTCTTTGCATTATATACCCATTAAAGCTAACAGTGGTATCAAAGCCATGGTAGATCAATAGGAAATAGTGAGAGAGCTACAAGAGATATTGAGAGGAGTCTAAAAATCTCATTCTTAGAATTTTTGGAAATCATAGTTGGCTAGATTATTTCGACAAAGTTGCAAAAAACTTGTGAATACTAGGACTCAACATTGATTCCACTAGATTGACAAATCAACTAGTGAAGATTTATCATCTCTAGATTTATAGTTTCTTCCATTACAATTTCTAACATTTTATTGCAGAAAAAGGAGATTCAAAGAAAGTTGAAAAGATTCCTACATAGATCTAGGAAGAATATCTTCTTTAGAATCAATCTAGTACCTGAAGCAAAAAATAGAAGATCAAATATTTGGAGACCTGTAGAAAATATCCCATTACTAGATATTATAGACCTACATATTATAAAAATCAAGGAAAAAGCCATAGGAGTCTTGTTGTAGATTCGAGGAAGAGAAGACTCAAGAAAAAGAGTCCTGGTGAAGATAGGATATTGGTGATATCCATTGAAGATTGAAGAGTTCACCTTGAAGGAGCTAAAAAGACCCATATAAGATCCCATTAAAGAACTAGTTTAGAAATATAGAAGAGTGAAGAAGGACTATCAAAGGTCTTGTTCTAGATTTTAGTAGTAGCAAATTACAGAGATCCAAGAGGGAGATATTGTTACAACACTTCTACAGTATAAGGTTGAAGAAAAGGTCTCATTGGGAAGACCAACGAAGCTACAAGACTGAAGACCCTAGAGAAGAGGTCTCAAGGAGAAACAAGGATAAGTAATAGAGAGCCTCATTTAAGGATATTTTAAGAAGACCATTGAAGGAGTTCCTAGGAGAAATCATTGGAGAAATTTATGTTATAAATAGAGTCTATTACATAATTTGGGTTATATAAATGTATCTTCCAAGATACATACTTAAATTACTTTATGTGCAAGTTATATAGTTACTTCATGCAATATAATAAATGCACAAGTGTCAATGTGCAATATGTATATGTGCAAGTTATCCCTTGCACAATTAGGTAGAGTTTTGGGCAAGGAACCTATGTTCCTATATAAGAAATACCTCATTGTTAGAATATATATAGAGACTCAGGAGGCATAGTCAGATAGTGTAGCGTAGGGTATAGTACAATTCTTTGTACTTCACCATCCATTGGTGATGGGTACAATGTAGTCCAGTAGCTATATTAATGGAGTGTTCATTTCCTCCATAGCTACATTGTAATATTTTATATGATTTATATTTACTAAATATTTTAGTCATCTAGCAGATTTACTTTCTTTCATATTATTCTGCATCTTGTGATTGTTATCTCCCAATGCTTATTCATCAAAAGCTAATAGTGTTATCAGAGCCATGGTAGATATAGTCTGTATAGTTCAATAGGCAAAACACCATTATCTTTTAGCTTAAGTATTTTTTGAAATCGATATACCACTTGACCAACCACTATCAAAAGATCTAAATAGAATATAGGTGGTATAATTAGAGAGAGTCACAAGGTTAGGACTGAAATAAATCTCAATTTCAAAAAATACTGAGATTATTTTTATCTAGAGTATTTTTCATAGAGTTACAATAAAAAATCACGAAGACTAGGACTCAACATTCAATCCACTAGATTGACAAATCATCTAGTGAAGATCATCCAGGTTATATAAATTTTTCTAACTAGTGCCTAAAGTTTATTTTGTTAAAAAAATTAATTCTCAAAGGATTGGGACTCCTTATACAATAGAAATCTAGGAGACTCCAACTTTGTTTCCCAAAGATCAGCATGCCCTCATAGTGCAGAGATTAGTTCATTGTATAAGAGGAGAATACTATGGAAGAATACTTCTAGTGAAGGATCATGGTGAAGATAGGAGACTGAAGATATTCATTGATGGATTGAAGAACTCCATAGTTGAATAATAGGCCATAGGAGCCTTGATACAAAAAATCCATAGTAGCCTTGAGTAACAGGCCATAGGAGCCTTAATACAAAAATGCCATAAAAGAATTGATGAAGAAACCATAGAAGTCTTGATACTAAAAAGGCCACAAAAGCCTTGATATTGAAAAATACCACAAAAGCCTTGATATTAAAAAAGGCCATAGAAGCCTTGGTACTGAAAAAATGACACAAAAATATTGATATTGAAAAAGACCATAGAATCCTTGATATTGAAAAATGCCACAAAATCCTTGATCTTGAAGAAGAATTCAATAAGAATATCTGATTCAAAAGCAGACTAAATATTTCAATACTAATATATTTATTGTAAGGAAATAAGACTCAGTGAGTTGGGAGACTTACTACAAGAAAGTTAGGAAGAATATATTTTTTAGAATCAACTCAGCCCTGAAGCAAAAGTGAAGATATCAAGAGAAGATTTCATTAAAGAACTTCCAATTTTGGAAGAAGAAAAAGGACTAGAAGAGTCCTTATCGAAGCTCAAAGCATCAGAATCAGAATATCCAGGAGAAGATATCACCACCAAAACTTCCAAGAGTAGAAGGTTGAAGAGAATATATCAAGGAAGACCATCAGAAGTTGCAATATCAAAGACCTTGATAATGTCTTATCGAGCATCCAAAAAAAGGCTAGGAGAGCCTTGTTGAAGATCATCAAGAGAGTTCTCTAGAGAACTTGTTGGAAAAATCCACTACCAAGGTGAAGTCCCTGATAATGAAGGACTTAGGACAAATATCACCATCTGAAAACAAGCTCAAGAGGAGAATTTGGCAAGGAGTGCCAAATCCATGAAGGAGAATTTGGCAAGGAGTGTCAAATCTGTGAAGGAGAATTTGGCAAGGACTGCCAAATATGTGAAGGAGAATTTGGCAAGGAGTGCCAAATCCATGAAGGAAAATTTTTCAAGGAGCACCAAATCCATGAAGAAGAATATGGCAAGGAGTGCCAAATCCCAGAAGAAGACCCTGCTTGAAATTAAAATTTGATAAGAAGACTTGAAGACAGAAGAATCTCACTAAATATTGGATATTTATGAGGTTGAATAATTGTTATATTTCATATACTTGCAAGGATTACAATTTATAGTTTGAAGAAAAAACTAATTTGGTCTTGGAGCATCATTATTCACAAAAACCAAATAAAATATTATGAGCTAGACTCTAACATAGAAAAGTCTAAATAAAATGCTATATGCTCTCAACCACTTCTAGAATAACAACTAATATGAGCTACGTAGATAAAATACATTCAATTTCCAACATTCTCCCCTTTAAAGTTGAGAGGACTGACCAGACAATATCTCAGCTTTATATACTGAGCTTTAGAAACTCCTTTGGTGAAGATGTCCGCTATGTTGTCCAAAGTGCTGCAATGTTTTAGCTCAACCACCTGTTTCTCTACCATATCTCTAATAAAGTGATACTTCATGTCAAAGTTCTTAGACCTGCTGTGGTGGATAGTATTATGTGCCAATTGGATGGCACTCATATTATCACAATATAATATGGTAGGATCATTTTATATTTCACCTATTTCTTCAAGTACTTTTATCAACCATAAGGCTTGGGTACTAGCATTTGTGATTTCTATGTACTCAGCCTCAGTAGATGATAGTGCTACAATAATTTGATTTTTATAACTCCAAGTAATCAGTCCTGACCCAAGACTATAACAATTCCCTGAAGTAGATTTCCTATCATCTATATTGTTGCCCCAATCACTATCACTAAATTCAACTAATTTTACAACATTACATTTGTGGTAATGGATCCCATAATCAATTGTACCCTTTACATATCTTAAAATTCTTTTAGTTTCTTATAGATGAAGTTTAGATGGATCAAACACATACCTTGATACTAGAGAAAAAACATATTGAATATATGGTCGTGTGTTGGTGAGGAACATTAGAATCCCAACCATGCTCCTATAAATGGTCTTGTCAACTTTTGGTGCTCCATCTTCTTTGCTCAATTGTATCCCATGATCTATTGGAGTTGCAACAGACTTACATTGCTCCATAGAAAATTTCTTTATCATGTCATGAGCATATTTATGTTGACATATGAATATCTTATTTCCTAGTTGATGTACCTCCATTCCTAGGAAATAATACACCAAACCTAGATCCTTCATTTCAAACTCTTTCATCATGGAGTTTTTGAACTCCTCATTCAATTTATCACTACTACCCATGAATATTAGATCATCCACATATAATCACACAATGAGAATGTATTTACATTATTTCATATAGTAGGGAGTAGGTTCAATTTTGCTCCTAGTGAATCCATAGCTTTGAAAGTAGCCATCAATGTGTGAGTACCATGCTCTTGGTGCTTTCTTTAGGCCATACAATTCTTTATTCAATTTGTATACAAGGCTCTCCTTACCTTGTTCTTCAAAGCCTTGAGGTTGTTGCACAAAAACCTCTTCATTCAAGTACCCATTGAGAAAGGTACTCTTAACATCCATGTGTTGATTTTTCCACCCTTTGTGGGCAGCCCAAGAAAGCAC
The DNA here is from genome assembly GCA_028583015.1 of Wollemia nobilis. NCBI lineage: Eukaryota > Viridiplantae > Streptophyta > Pinopsida > Araucariales > Araucariaceae > Wollemia > Wollemia nobilis. Next base: position 2,511,370 of record JAQPPZ010000741.1, read on the forward strand.
TAGTCTAATGATCTCTTGTCTAGCAACAAGAGCAAAGGTTTCCTCATAGTCAATCCCATACTTTTGAGTAAACCCTTTTTCTACTAGCCTTGCCTTGTGTCTTTCAATGCTCCCATCAGCATTGAACTTGTCCTTATAGACCCATTACATCCAACACATTTCTTTCCCTTATGAAGCTCCACTAGCTCCCATTTATCATTCTTTTTTATAGAGGTCATTTCCTCTTTCATGGGTTGTTTCCATACATCATTATTACATTATTTTTCATAACTAGATGGCTCTAGCTCTAAACTGGTCATTAAAGCATAATTTACAACATCTCCCTTAGGTTCTTGAGAATCTTCATCACCATACATGTGTAAATTTTCAAGTCTTTTCAAGACTTCATTCATCTCACTAGCTTGGCTTCTAGTGTACCTTCTTTGAAAATTCTTGTCCATCATTTGAAAATAAGGATGGTACTGAAGTGTTCTCTTACCTCTTGGTGGTGTATCTTCCTCCATTGGCATTGGAGAAGAACTTGATGATCTTGGTGGTCTTTGTGGACTTGGAGTAGCACTTGTTGTACTTGAAGTAGAACTCTTTCTTGGACTTGGAGGAGGACTTCCATTGTTGTTCTTGTTAATGGGCTGCATTTGGGAGGAGCTTACACCTTGAGATTCATCATCAACAAAAAGTTTTTTATGACCCCATACTCTCCCTTCATCAAAAATTACATCTCTTGAGATTACAACTTTGTAAGTTTTTGAATTGTAGAGTCTATATGCCTTTGAAGACTCACAATACCCAATGAATATACATGCTTGACTTTTGGGATCAAGTTTTTTCTTATCTCATCAGGAATGTGTGTATATGCAAGAGAACCAAAAATTCTAAAGTGCTTTACATTTGGATTTTTGCCATACCAGCCCTTATATAGAGTTATCCCATCTAAAATAGAAGTAGGACTCCTATTCAAAATGTAAACACTTTTCCTAACAACATCAACCCAATACATGTTACTTAGTTTCTTTTTTTGAAGCATTGATCTAGCCATTTCTACAATAGTGTGGTTCTTTCTTTCAGCCACACCATTTTGTTATGGGGTGTAGGTAGTAGTGAATTGCCTTTTGATCCCACAATATTTACAATATTTGAGAAATGCATTTGAACAAAACTCCCCTCCTCTATCAGTACTTAATCTCTTTACAACATACTCAATTTGATTCTCTACATTAGTTTTGAAATCCTTGAAACATTCAAAAGTTTCATCCTTAGTTTTAAATAAATAAATCCAACACATTCTAGAGAAATCATCAATGAAAGTGAGAAAGTAAGAATTGTTACCCAAGCTTTTGGTATGCATTGGACCACAAATGTCCAAATGTACCAATTGTAGTGGATGGCTTGCTCTCCATGCTTGACCTCTTGGAAACTTTGTTCTTGAGTGCTTTACCAAAGCACATCCTTCACACACCTCCTTGTGGTCTTATACTTTTGGTAATCTACACACCATAGCATGTGAAGTCAACAATTTCAAGCTTGCAAAATTAAGATGACCATATCTCAAGTTCCAAAGTACACTTGGATTTTCTATGGCTACACTAGCAAGTTGGGCACCTCCTTGTTTCCAAAAATTAATAGGAAATAACCTATTCTTTGTCATAGGTACATTTGTAACAAATCCATTACAATTATTTTTGTCAAAAATTACACATTTTCCATCTTCAAAAACAAGTTTATAGTTCTTTTCCATGATTTATCCAACACTAAGAAAATTATGTTGGAGTTTAGGAGTGTAATAGATATTGTTCACCTTCTTTCCACCTTCTTTTGTTGGAACCTCCATGGTTCCCATACCTTAAACTTGTAGTGCCTTGTCATCTCCCAATTTGATCTTGGACTTGTATGTGGAATCCATTGTAGCAAATAACTCTTCTTTACCACTCATATGATTTGAGCAACTAGTATCCAAAATTCAAGTTTCATTAAAATTTTGATCTGATTTTCCATATGTGAGAAACTTTTTTGAAGAAGTTCCTTCATCTTCTCCATAGTTTCCATAATTATCACTTCTCTCTTCTTGATAATTCTTGGACCAATAATATTTAGCAAAGTGACCAAGCTTACCACAATTGTAACAAGCTTTGTTTGATTTGTCACCTCCTCTTCCTCTTCCTCTTCCTTTTCCTTTTCCTTGATAGCCACCTCTTGATCTACCTCTTCTTCTTGCTCTTCCTCTTCCTTGTCCTCTTCCTTGAGTCTCACATTCCTTGGATGAGAATGGCTTTTCATCACCTCCAAATCTTGATGTAGAACCTTGGAGTCTCTCTTCATGAGATATCAAAAAACCAATTATTGCATCAAATGTTAGAGTAGATAAATCTTTAGATTCTTCAATAATAATATCAATATGATTCCATTTATGAAGAAGTGTTCTCAACACTTTCTTCACAACCACTTCAGTTTTTATGTCTTCACCAAGTGTCTCCATTTTGTTTACAATTGATTTCACTCTCATGCAATAATCTCCCACTCTTTCATCATCTTGCATTTTGAGATTTTCAAAATCTCTCTTCAAAGTTTGAAGCCTCACTTGCTTCACTTGATTTCTCCCTTGATATCTATCTTGCAAGACTTTCCATGCTTCTAGGGCTGTTAAACAAGAAGCAATCCTTGGAAAGATACTTTTCTCCAAAGCTGCTTGGAGATGGTAGAGAGAAAATGAATTTTTCTTTTGGGTATCCTTCTTACTAGTTCTATCAGCTGCACTCAAGGTGGTCCAATATGCAGGTTCATTGTAGCCTTCTTCTATAATATCCCATAACCCTTTGCTAATGAGTAAGGTCTTCATCTTGATAGACCAATACTTATAATCTAACCCATTAAATTTTGGAATAGGCAGGTTGTTATTGGCAGCTATTATGCACTAATTAATCAACAAGACTTTTAAAAATTTGATGCAAAAAAAAATACCTCTATATCTGTTTTCAACAAACAACAACAATACAACATCAAAAGAAACTAATTCAACAACAATTTTTTGTCTTGTTATCCTTCAGTCCTCTTCACTCAAATCAAGTTGCTTTGTGAAATCACAAAGTCCTCAACTCAAAGCAATGTATCAGTCCTTACTACAATCTTCCACTGCAACAATAAAAAAAATAGAGTTCCACTCACTGCAGTCTTCTAGAACACATTTGACCTCCACACAGTAAATCAAATGCTCTAGGGTGAGCTCTTCGCATTCTATCAATGAACGACATTGTGAAATCGATGTCTTTACTTTGCTTAAATCCACCATTGACCAATCACAATAAAATCTAGCTTAGCATGTCTAGCGTACACTTCTCCTTTGTTGATTTAAATAAACTCTAGGATTTCTCCTTGCGCGAGCATTTGCAAGATTTTGCAATAACAACCTCTCCACGTCCAGATCTCCTCCTCCTTCAACATCTAGGATCTGATGTGGTAAAGACATCTCCACACAAACATTCAATCTCTGTGCTATGATATCAACACTCTTACAACGTGCAATCTTCCAATTGCTTCCAACAACGCAGTGTTGTGTATACCATAGTTGGCTTTCACATCTTGTTTCAAACAAATGTCACTTTTTTTTAATCGCAACACTCCTTTGACGTGGTTTTTTTTTTATCACAATTTTCCACGCAAGGCTCAACGTAGTATTCAGAACTCTCTCTCGTTCTGCAACAGTCAACGTTACATAGAACTCTCGTCTATAGACTCTGCCACAAACTCACAATTTCCAATATTTGTTTTGCGTATGCTTTTTTTTAAATCTTTATACATGTCATCTTGCCAATCAAAACACGTGCACTCAGGTCTGCTCGAGCCAATTATGACCTCACTCGATGTTCAATCTATCTTGTATATATCATGGCCCTTTATGCAGATTCCTTTGTCCGCTAGTACGACTCTTCTTTATTAAACAAATCTTATTTGATGTAGTGTTCCTCCATGATGGACCTGATTGTAGGCTATTTCAAAAAAATATCAACGTAGGATTTATAATAGGATGCAATGTAGCGTGATATTTTTTTCAAATCAGACGTGTTACGTTTCTTCAATGAATCACTCTAATTTCTCCTGGTGATTTCTTACAGCTAATCATGTTTGCGTTACACAGAACTTAGATCTCCTAAACATAGATCACATATATCCTTTATATAGCATGCAAACAAATACAAGAATCATGTTCTTAGCACATATGGGACAACAAATAAAAAAACATAGAATTTTATGATCCACACGTCGATTACGACTTCAATCACCACATATTACATATCTGATCACATCACAGATCACGTCGTATTCTCTCTCATGTTAGATGTGACTCTTCTCACACCATCCTCCACACTTGGCAACATCCTCCTTCAACAGCCTCACACGATATTATTTGCAATGTCGTCTTGACTGCAAATCGTAGATTCGATGACTACAACCTTTCTCCACAGAGAAGTCTCTTTCAATGTAGTCTTCACACCACAAACCAAATCTTGCAACCAAATTTCACCTCCAGATTAACAGACTTCTCTCATATTTCGGTAGACTGAACTCACTGAAGTTGTGATGGATAATCCTCAAGGTGTGAGTACTTCAACCTTGCTCTAATACCACAATGAGGTTGAATACTCATTATATTTCATACGCTTGCAAGGATTACAATTTATAGTTTGAAGAAGAAACTAATTTGGGCTTGGAGCACCATTATTCATGAAAACCAAATCAGCTATTATGAGCTAGCATATAAAAGTCTAAATAAAGTGCTATACCCTCTCAACCACTTCTAGAATAACAACTAATCTGAGCTACGTAGAGAAAATACAATCAATGTCAAACAATTTAAAGATTACCTCTCACAGCAAGAAGGTACAACTTTAGAGATAAAGACTTCTCCAAATATACAATATAAGGAGGAAAACACAAGAGGAGAACAAACCATCAAATCCTAGGCTCATGAAAGAAAGTTCAAGATCATCATTTGGTGAAGGAGTTGTTCAGGATATCCTACAAAAAGCTACAAGATCCTACTCGAAGCAGCAACTTGTTGATTTTAGACACCAAGATCTACATCTTCTACAAAATTGGGATAAGATCTATAGCAAAAGGTAAGCAAATTTTGGTTCAAGTAGATTTATTAATTAGATTACTTATCATATTTATTAGAGCACCTGAATTTGGATTAAAGTTGCAAGAAGAAAATTATATTATAGTCTTCTAAAGTACAAAAGAAAAAAGGTTCTTTTTAAGGATTTATTTGCACATTTATTAGGATTTGATTAGATTTCATAATTTCTTCTATCAACTACTTATCATATACTTTGAAAAAATAAAAAGAAGACTAAGTCCTACAACACTAAATTGTAGTGAAATTGCAGAATAACTCTTAAATATTGATTTTAGGTTATTCTTGATTAGTTGAATTAATTGTTAGTGCATTAATTTGAGAGTTTATTGGAGTGATAAGGTGTAATATTAGTGCATTAAAAGTGAAATACTTGAACTATTATACTACTATAAAAAATAAATTAGTTTTGTATTTTTTGAAGGGCATAAAATCTGATCTCTATCAAGTGTCTAAAGACACTATTGAAGCACATAAATATACAACACATAGTGGAAAAGTGAAGTCACCAATAAGGTTATATTCCTCCATAATATAGAGAAGAACTTACTAACAAAAAAAAATAGAAAAAGAAGCTTCAAATATTTAGACTTGGTGAGTCTCAAATCCAAAGCATTACAAAGTTAGATGTAAGGAAAGAAAGTGCAGAAAATTGTATCAATTGAAAAGCTTCTACCTACTATTATTTAATATTGGATTTATTATCAAAGTGTCCAAGAAAAAAGAGAAGAGTGTATCTACTCATAAAATACAACCTCAAAACCCTTATATTGCAGGAAAAATCTGCCACAAAACTAGAACTTCATATCTGGAAATAGAGTGCAAAAGAATGTACATTAAAAAGCCTTATGTACAATTTATAATACATTATATTGCACTACTCTAATATGGTTTTTTACAACAAAAGGGAATATCTGAAAGTGCCACAAAATGGCATATTAACTACAGGGTAAATCAACCAAGGAAGGGCGAACATCAGTACTTTTCTTCCCAAGCAAAAGGAGCCAGTCAAAGGGCTCATATTGGACGTACGGACCTGTAGAATCAAAGCTCATATCAGGCCATAATCGAGCTACATTTACATAGATAAAAGAGTGCACATCTACTTCTAAAAGACGTCAAAAATCTACAAAGGATTCAACATGATTGGAGGTATAAAAAAGAAGGAGCAAAGGTGTTACATTTAGGGTCTTTAACTTGGAGAAGACCATACACCAAAGGAAGCTCCAAATCAATATTCAAAGCTCCATAGCGCATCATAAATCCACCTATAGAAGAATAGCTTACTTGCTACCCAAGCAACGTAGCAAAGAAAAAAAGTGGTATATGAAAGGGTTTTAGGAGTTATAATCTCCATATTCGAAGATGTTATAGGGAATGACTTCATGCAAAGAGTTTGATTTCCACTTGGCATAAAAGACATCATTCCTGTCTCAAAACTCAAGAAACCTTACTTAGGAGTTACAGTGAAGTGGTGACACTTGGTATCCTCCACAATATTCGCATAAGTGCCTACACAAGTGCCCATATGTCACAAATCCCATTATTATTCATCCATATAAAGTATTCTAAGTCCAAATTTCAATAGGGAGTGAAGCATGATCAAAGATGTTTGAAGCATAGTGTGGAAGGAAGGAAGAAGGAGCATTAAAGGCTCCTAGTATTGAAGGTCAAACCTTCCTATTTTTATAGTGCCTACGTACCAGCATTGAAGACAAGCAACTCCAAGGTATCTCTATTGATTCTAGCCCCAAAGGTGACACTTATGTTGCTATTGTATCTAGTCACAGAAAGCACCGAACAATGAGGATATTTAGTATAAGGTAAGGTTTAATCCCATTTTATTATTGCTTTCATATTTGGAGATATAAGGGTTATAAAGTAAGGTTAAAACTTAGATTTTGAAAGCAAAAGCTATAAGGGATAACTTATCTCATTAATTTAATATTTGTAATTTAACCTAGGAGAAATAAGGAATTCTATTTGGATTAAATTATTTAATATTTTGCAAATATTATTATTTTTCTAATTTTCCAAACTTGGGAGCCACACGGGTTACTACATCAAATTTAATTGATTGGAAATTAGAAATAATCTAAGGGATATAAAAAAAAGAAGTTATTAGGGTTTTTACTAAGGTTGGATAATTATATTTTTCTTGTCTCAAATATTCTAAAAAGGGATAAAATAATTCCAACATTAAAACCTCTTCAAAAATTGAAAAGTGCTAAGTTCAATTAGGAGTAATAAGGTGTAAAAAAATTGATTTTTGATCTTTACAAAATTTGTACAAAATCAACCAGAATTGAACTATATTTTTACAAAAGCACTATATCATACTTCAAAATAGTAAGAAGTCATAAGGCATTCTACAAAACTTCATAATAATAATATTTGTCTACAAATTATCAAGTTGGGAAGATATAAGCTTTCTTCAAAACCTAAAATTAGGTGTTCACACTCTCATCACTAGAGAGACATATGGTAGCCTACAAACCTAAGAATATTTAAAGGTTTGATCAAATCAAGCTTATATACTTCAATAAGGTATCATAAATAAGGAGATAGAAGATATACTACAATTCTATCTCAATTCTTCAAGTTCAATATTTTTAAATGGGTAAAGGAATGTCATACAGTGAATGTAAACTTGCTCCAAAAGGAACCAATTCATAAAACATGATCACATGTGGTTTATTGAATCAGGAGGCAGTCATCATATGACATGAAATACAATGGTTTGATTGTCTTGAAGTTGCTAAAGGTTACAGATTAAGGATTGCAGACAACCAAACTTATCATATACATGGATATGGATGTGTAACATCCAATAAATCATTTTTAAATATTCTACTACAAAAAGTATTTTATGTTCCTAGATTAACATTCAATCTCATCTCAGTAAGCAAGCTAGTAGAAAACAACTATATGATTAACTTTGGATATATGGATGGGATCAATACATGTCTTATTATGAATCAATATGGAATAAAAACAATAAGTTTAATCCATGAAAATACATACATCCTAGAATAAAGGGAAATCTCACAAGATATCGTGATGTTTCAAAATGTTTCTGAAATATTTGCAAAAAAAAAGCTTGAAAAAAATGAAGAACTAGTACATCAAAAAGGTAAGTACAAAAGGATCAAAAACAAAAATATGAGAGGATAATTACACCATGCCCTACTCATTTATCAACAATCAGAATAAAATGAAGATACTTGCAAGGATAACTATAAAGGTGGCTAGATAGAATATGAATTTGAGCATGCCAAATATCATCCAATAAAAGAAGAATCTCTAGCTACAACTTACTCTACATCATATGAAGATATAGATTACCTACTAAACTAGAATACAAAGAATACAGATAAAGAGTACAAATATCAACCTGAAGATGATGAAGAAGATCCATATTGAAGACGAAAGTCTTCAATACCCAAACAATGTAATACAGGGGGGTGTTATAAATAGAGTCTAATCCATTAGTTGGGTTATGTAAATATATCTTCCAAGGTACATACTTAGATTACTTTATGTGCAAGTTATCTAGTTACTTCATGCAATGTAATAAATGCACAAGTGTCAATGTGCAAGATGTATATGTGCAAGTTGTCCCTTGCATAGCTAGGTAGAGTGTTGGCCAAGGAACATGTGTTTATATATAAGAAATGCCTTATTATTAGAAATGATATAGAGAGTCAGGGTACATAGTCAAATAGTGTAGCTTAGGGGATAGTACAATTCTATGTGCTTTATCATACATTGATGACGGATGCAATGTATTTCAATAGATTTATTAATGGAGTGTTCATTTCCTCCATAGCTACATTGTAATATTTTATATGATTTCTATTTACAACATATTTCAATCATCTAGTTGTTTTACTTTATTTCATATTATTCTACATCTTATGATTGTTATCTCCTAGTGCAAATTCATCAAAAGCTAAAAATTTACTACCTGTAAGAAGTTATTGATAGTAAATAACTTGGATATTTATTGCCATATGATAACAAGCCCAAGAGAGAAGGATTTGGTACGAAGCTTACCATATTTTAGAGGAGATCGATGAAGACCTCAAGAGTTTTAAATTCTTGAGAAGAAGGACTAGATTGAAGTTAAATTTTGATAAGGAGGTTGAAGGAGAAATGCAATTGAAGAAACTACCAAATTTGAGAGATTTGAATATTACCATTGAAGGCTTGAAGATCATTTTGAAGATAGGAGGTTGTTGAATCTACAATAGAAAATTGAAGAGTTATTGAAGGAAAATATCAGCTATGATTTGGAGGATATCCCTACCAGATTTTTGAGATTCAAGGACATAATTTCAATGGAGAAATCTACTATAAAAGGACAATAATTAGGATAACATTACTAGCTACGAAACTTTAGATTTACAAAGTGCATTATGAAGGATTGTTAAATTCACCTACTGCAGTTTTAGGGTAACAAGTTAAAGGATTTCAAAGCTACAAATTGGTGAGTTAGAGAACTATTTTAGATGTTGGCAATTTTGGGTACTTTGGGTACATTGCCTTTGCTCAAGTATATAAGTTGTCATTGATGTCAAGAAGCTTTTGAAGGAATTTTATTTGATGTCAAATAATTTGTTTTGATGAAGGTTACTAAGCATGACAGTTTCAAAAGTCTTTTGCAAACCCCAAGCTGACAAGTTCGAGAGAAAGAGCTCGCAGTGAAAAAGTGTCATGATATCGCGACATGTCGAGTTCTCGCGACCCGAAGAAAAGAAAAGCGCTAAGGAGAAAAAGTGTCGTGATGTCGGGTTTTTGTGACCCGAAGAAAAGAAAAGCACTAAGGAGAAAAAGTGTCGCGATATCACGACATGTCGGGTTTTCACGACCCGAAGAATAGAAAAGAGCTAAGGAGGAAAAGTGTCACGACATGTCGCATTTTCGCAACTTAAGCGGGAGAGAGAAAGCAAGTTAGAAAAGTGTCACGATATCGTGACATGTCGCAACTTCACGACTCAAAGAGCAAAGAAAACGTATGGAAGTTGAAAGCATCGCAATTTCATGACAGGTTGCAAAGAAAACGTACAAAAAGATGATAGCATCATGATTTCATGACGGGTTACAAGGAAAGCGTACGGAAGCTGAAAGCGTCGCGATTTCGCGATGGGTTGCAAAGAAAGAAAACATATGCAAAAAGTGTCACGATTTTGCGATAGGTAGAAAAGAAAGCAGACGAAAGTAGAAGTGTCACGATTTTGCGACAGAAATTGAAAGCAGGTCTTATATAGGAGAAGTGTCATGATTTTGCGACAAAAGCAGAGAGGAAGGCTATGAAGACAGAAGTGTCGCGATATCATGATAGAAGTGAAGACAAAGTCTACAGAGGCAGAAGTGTCACGATATCACAACAAAAGTGAAGACGAAGTCTATAGAGGCAGAAGTGTCACGATTTCATGACAAAAGCAGAAAGGAGGTTGACGAAGGGAGAAGTGTCGCGATATCGCGAGACGAAGGGAGAAGTGTCGCGATATCGCGAGACGAAGGGAGAAGTGTCGCGATATCGCGACAAAAGCAAAGTTGATGCTGACAAAGACAGAAGTGTCACGATATCATGACAAGAGCTTAGTTGAAGTTGACAAAGGCTGAAGTGTCGTGATATCACGACAAAAGCCAAAAGAAAGTGTATGGTTGCAAAGGTGTCATGATATCACAACATGTAGTTTCACGACAAAAGCTACAGAAGAGTTACAGAGGTAGTTGAAGCCGACAAAGTTAAATGTGAGCCGATGAAGATTAGGGTTTGTAGCCGACAAAGTTTAAGGTTGTGCAGCCAACTAAAGATCAGGGTTATAGCCGACTAAGATTAAGGTTTTGATCTTGAAAGAGTTATTATAAAAGACAGGCTGTTTTACAAAGTTTATAGGTTGTTAGTTGCGACGTTCACAGATAGATAGCAGAGTGAGAAGTTTGATCATCGAGAGTAGAGTGCGAAATTCGATCGAAGTGCGCAAAGTGTGTGAAGATAGTGCAAAGTGTGTGCAGAGAGATGACTGAGAGAAAATGAAGTGCGGCTGTAAGAGCACAGAAGATGTGTATGTTTCTTGAGCATATTTGGATAGGTCCTAGAAGAGGACTTGTGAGCTGAGTTTGATAGTTCTATCAGAGAACTTGAGGACAGAGGTGCATTGGTTCTTTGAGAAGAACTTGAGGATAGATTTGGCAAGTCTTTGAAAAGACTTGTGTGCAGAGGATTGATTTGTTCAAAGTGTTGGACAGATCTAACAAACAGAGGAATACTTGTACTAGACCGACTAACTATGTTTGGTACAGGTTGCTAAGCTACTGTGGACATGATCATAGAAGGTAGAGGTCTCTTAGGCTAAGCATTAAGGACAGGAGGTCTTCGGTGGAAAGGAGTTCCATGTGCTGGCAAGAGGTAGAGGCAATTGATCTTCTGAGGGATCATTTCCAAAGAAGAGGGGAAGGTATCTCCTTTGGGCCGAGGCTCATAAACATTGTAATTGGGAAGGATTCCCAAAGAACTTTGAGATAACTTTTAGAGAAAATTTTGTATGGACGTAGCCCAACCATTTTGGGTGAACCATGTTAAAAATGGGTATTCAATGTGTGATGCTTTCTGTCTTGATTAATGTTGTGTTTATGCCACTGCTATCTAAATTTAAAATTATTAATTGGTTAAGTCTTATACTGTTCACCCCCCCTCTCAGTATAAGTTTGTGTTCTTCAATTGGTATCAGAGTGGGTCTCTCCGGAAAGAGCCTAACGACTTGGAGAAGGATCTATCGGAGGAACATACAAATTGAGAAAGAGATGAAGAGGTTGAGTTCGATCTCAAAGGTGAATTCTTCTTGGCTTTAAGAAAGCTTGAGAAATTTAGGAAAGAGAATTCTGTTCTCAAGAATCAACGTCAGGAAGAAGAGATAGCAAGATCAGAATTGTCTCAAAGTGTTATAGACTTCAAAATTCTAGTTGAATAAGGGAAGAAGGTTGAACAGGTTCTGACAGAGGCTCTAAAAGGAAAGGAAGCTAATTGTGAGAAACTAGAAGAAGAGGTTATGTCTCTTAGAGTGAAGTTAGAACAGTTGGCTCTCAAACAGAATACTCCATGTGAAAAGCAAAAGAAGGATGGTATCACCATTCATGAAACAGGGTCTTCGAGCAAGATCAATCTTCATCCTGAAGAGCGGTGGATTCCAGTTGGTCACAAGAAGAACAATCATCCAAGGCATCAAAATAGGTTACATAATACTTTCCATGGCTATTGTTTTTCCTACAAGAAATTTGGTCACAAAGCTGTGCATTGCAATAAGTCTTTGAATAGCTATAGTAAGGAAAACAATATTGGGGCATTTGAGCTTTGATAATCTTGTCAATATTAGTAACAAGGAAGCAATTAGAGACTTGCCCAAAATAAAAAGGCCCCATAACATCATTTGTGGTCCTTGTCAACATGGAAAACATACTAGAACCAGTTTCAAATCAAAAGGGTATACTTCTTCAAAACCCTTGGATCTTATTCATACTGATTTATGTGGCCCTACCAAAACTTAGAGCATTTAGGGAGAAAGCTACTTCATGTTGTTTATAGATGATTATTATAGAATGACTTGGGTTACTTTTCTCAAAGAAAAATCTAAAGCTTTTGAAAAAATTAAAGCTTTCAAAGAAATGATTGAAAATGAGACTGACAAGAGAATCAAATGCTTAAGATCATATAGAGGAGGATAGTTCACTTCAAATGAATTTGTGGAATATTGTGAACAACAAGGAATCAAAAGAGAATATTCAGCAACAAGAACTCCTCAACAAAATGGAGTAGTTGAAAGGAAAAATAGAACTATTGAAAATATGGCTAGAGCTATGTTAAATGAGTCAAAACTTTCGGATGGTTTTTGGAAAGAGGCAGTCAGTACAACAGTCTACATTATCACCAGGGCCCAACTTAGAGTCAATCATCATAAAACTCCTTATGATTTGTGGAAAGGAAGACCAACTATAGTAAAATACTTCAAAGTGTTTGGGAGTAAGTGCTTCATCAGAAGGGAAGATCAGAATTTGGGTAAGTTTGATCCTAGGTGTGATGAGGGAATATTTCTTGGATATTCTAGCAGAAGCAAGGCCTACAAATGCTTCAACAAAAGAACTCATACAGTTGTAGAGAGCATAAATGTAACAGTTGATGAAAAGACAGGGATAAGAGAACCAGTCAAGGAACTCAGTGATGAAATTTGTCAAGAAGAATTCAAGAGAGGTTTCGGATGAAGAAGAGGAAAGACAACAATCGCTTCCCAAAACTCCTTCACGATATGTTCGGAAACATCATCCCAAATATTTGATCATTGGTGATCCAAATAGCGGGCAAACAAGAAGAAGAGTCATTCCTTCACATGATTCTACAAATGTTTCATTATTATCTCAGATTGAGCCAAAATATTTCAATGAAGCATGTGCAGATAAGTTTTGGGTAAAAGCAATGGATGAAGAGCTAAATCAAATAGAGAAAAGTGAAACTTGGGAATTGGTTCCAAGACCTAAGGACAATTATGTCATTGGCACAAAATGGATATTCAGAAATAAACTCAATGAGGATGGAAATATTGTCAGAAACAAAGCTAGGTTAGTCTGCAAAGGTTATGCTCAAGTAGAAGGTGTTGATTTCGAAGATACGTTTTCTCCTATTGCTCGTCTTGAAGCAATCAGAATGTTTTTGGCCCTTTCAAGCTTCAAATATTTTAAGGTATATCAAATGGATGTAAAGTCAGCTTTTCTAAATGGGGTGTTGGTAGAAGAAGTCTACATAGAACAGCCAAAAGGAGTGTCTCTCTCAGAACAGTCAGACTATGTGTGTAAACTGAAAAAGGCCTTGTATGGGTTAAAGCAAGCACCTAGGGCTTGGTACTCAAGACTTGACAGGTATCTTCATGAGCAAGGTTTCAGGAAAGGTGTGGCAGATAGCAATTTGTATATTAAGGATGAAGGTGATGATATGTTGATTATGGGTGTCTATGTTGATGATATTATTTTTGGGGGAAATAATACTCAGATGTGCAAAGATTTTGCTAACACCATGCAGAAAGAATTTGATATGTCTATGATTGGAGAGCTGTCATTCTTTTTAGGTCTTCAGATTGCTCAATCAAAATATGGTGTATTTCTCTCTCAAGGGAAGTATATCAAAGAAATGTTAAAGAAATTTGGGATGATGGAAAGCAAACCAGTATGTACTCCAATGATTACAGGGTGCAAGATGAGTAAAGATGATGAATCTCCAACGGTAGATCAAAAGTTGTATAGATCAATGATTGGCAGTTTATTATATGTTACAGCTACCAGACCAGATATCATGCAGACAGTTGGGTTAGTAGCAAGATTTCAGGTAGCTCTAAAATATTCTCATGTTATAGCAGTTAAGAGGATATTCAGATATCTGAAGGGCACTATGGACTTTGGGCTTTGGTATCCCAAAGGTAATTATTTCACCCTCATAGCTTATATAGATGCAGATTGGGCAGGCAGTATTGATGACAGGAAAAGCACTAGTGGTGGAGCATTCTTTCTGGGAAAGAGTTTGGTTTCTTGGCTAAGTAAGAAACAACCTTTAGTTTCCTTATCTATAGCAGAGGCTGAATACATAGCGGCAGTGGCTGGGTGTACACAAGTTTTATGGATGAAAACCACCTTGGAGGATTTCAAAGTCAAGCATGAACAACCCATCTCCATACTTTGTGATAATACAAGCGCCATAAGTATTTCCAAAAATCCGGTAATGCACTCAAGGACAAAGCATATTTCCATCAAGTATCACTTTCTAAGGTAGAAAGTGCAAGACAAACAGGTCAAGCTAGAGTATGTGTCTACTAAAGAGCAGATTGCAGATATCTTCACCAAACCTCTTCCAAGAGATACGTTTGAGTATCTAAGGGAGAAATTGGGAGTTATACTCCCACCCTAGAATTAATCACCTCATCAGGAGGTGGGGGAGGGACCAAGCTAAGAGGCTCATTCTTAGTCCCGAGCCCCAAAGGTGACCCTTTGCCATTGATGACAAAGGGGGAGAGATATGAGTAAGGGGGAGAGATTCAAAGTGAAGAGGAAAGCTTCAAGTCAGGGGGAGAAAAACTTCAAAGGAAGTTGGTCAGTTGTTAGCATAGTTGGTTTCAGTTTTGGCTCTTGAGAATTGTTTTCAGTAAAGGTTTGCCATCAATGACAAAGGGGGAGATTGTTGGCAATTTTGGGTACATTGCCTTTGCTCAAGTATATAAGTTGTCATTGATGTCAAGAAGCTTTTGAAGGAATTTGATTTGATGTCAAATAATTTGTTTTGATGAAGGTTATGACATGACAGTTTCAAAAGTCTTTTGCAAACCCCAAGCTGACAGGTTCAAGAGAAAGAGCTCGCAGTGAAAAAGTGTCGCGATATCACGACATGTCGGGTTTTTGCAACCCGAAGAAAAGAAAAGCACTAAGGAAAAAAAGTGTTGTGATATCGTGACATGTCAGGTTTTTGCAACCCGAAGAACAGAAAAGAGCTAAGGAGGAAAAGTGTCGCGATATCGTGAAATGTCGCATTTTCACGACTTAAGCAGGAGAGAGAAAGCAAGTTAGAAAAGTGTTGTGATATCGCGACATGTCGTAACTTCGCGACTCAAAGAGCAAAGAAAACGTACGAAATCTAAAAGCATCGTGATTTCACGATAGGTTGCAAATAAAATGTATGAAAAGTTGATAGCGTCGCGATTTCGCTACAGGTTACAAGGAAAGCGTACGGAAGCTGAAAGCATCACGATTTCACGACGGGTTGCAAAGAAAGCAGACGGATGCAGAAAGTGTTGCGATTTTGCAACAGGCAGAAAAGAAAGCAAACAGAAGCAGAAGTGTCACGATTTCATGACAGAAATTGAAAGCAGGTCTTCTATAGGAGAAGTGTCACGATTTTGTGACAAAAGCAGAGAGGAAGGCTATGAAGATAGAAGTGTCACAATATCGTGACAGAAGTGAAGACAAATTCTGCAGAGGCATAAGTGTCATGATTTCATGAAAAAAGCAGAAAGGAGGTTGACAAAGGGAGAAGTGTCACGATATCATGACAAAAGCAAATTTGATGCTGACAAAGACAGAAGTGTCACGATATTGCGACAAGAGCTTAGTTGAAGTCGACAAAGGTTGAAGTGTCACGATATCGTGACAAAAGCCAAAAGAAAGTGTATGGTTGCAAAGGTGTCACGATATCACGACATGTTGTAGTTTCACGGCAAAAGCTATAGAAGAGTTATAGAGGTAGTTGAAGCTGACAAAGTTAAATGTGAGTCGATGAAGATTAGGGTTTGCAACCGATGAATTTTAGGGTTGTGTAGCCGACTAAATATTAGGGTTATAGTTGACTAAGATTAAGGTTTTGATCTTGAAAGAGTTATTATAAAAGGCTAGTTGTTTTGCAGAGTTTGTGGGTTGTTAGTTGCGACGTTCGCAGATAGAGAGCGGAGTGAGAAGTTTGATCTTCGAGAGCAGAGTGCAAAATTCGATCGACGTGCGCAAAGTGTGCGAAGACAGTGCAAAGTGTGTGCAAAGAGACGACTGAGAGAAGACAAAGTGTAGCTGTAAGAGCGCAAAATATGTGTATGTTTCTTGAGAATATTTGGATAGGTCCTAGCAGAGGACTTGTGAGCTGAGTTTGATAGTTCTATTAGAGAACTTGAGGACATAGGTGCATTGGTTCTTTGACAAGAACCTGAGGACAAATTTGGCAAGTCTTTGAGAAGGCTTGTGTGCAAAGTATTGATTTGTTCAAAGTGTTGGACAGATCTAACAGACAAAGGAAGACTTGTAGTAGACCGACTGACTGTGTTTGGTACAGGTTTCTGAGCTGCTGTGGAGGTGATCATAGAAGTCAGAGGTCTCTTAGGCTAAGCATTGAGGACAGGAGGTCTTCAATGGAAAGGAGTTCCACGTGCTGGCAAGAGGTAGAGGTAGTTGATATTTTGAGGGATCATTTCTAGAGCAGAGGGGAAGGTATCTCCTTTGGGTCGAGGCTCATAAACATTGTAATTAGGAAGGATTCCCAAAGAAATTTGAGATAACTTTTAGAGAAAAATTTTTGTGGACGTAGCCCAACCATTTTGGGTGAACCACGTTAAAAATGGGTCTTCAATGTGTGATGCTTTCTGTCTTTATTAATGTTGTGTTGATGCCACTGCTATCTAAAGTTAAAATTATTAATTGGTTAAGTCTTATACTGTTCACCCCCCCCTCTCAGTATAAGCTTGTGTTCTTCATTAGACAGTCAAAAATAGATACAAGTTCATCCAATAAAAGGTAGCTATAAGGTGAATCTAATCACCTTGAAATCCTTCATCTATACAGTTCATTAAGGTAAGCAACTTTGGTGCAATAGGTTCATTACTAAACATTAAGTTACTTAGTCTGTTAGTAAATTTCATTAAGCACAATATTAGATTTAAAGTTGCAAGGAGAATATTGCATATTAAAATATTCAAGGGAGTGTAGAAGATAGTTTCTTATAAAATTAATACCTACACATTAAAATAGAAATTAGATATATTTTGACAGAAAGAAAAATATCATCTTCCTATTATCAACTAGAAACAAAGAAGACTATACTCTAAAACATTGATTTGAGTGCAAGTTTCAAATTAATTTTAAGAGTTATTTACAAGGGGAAATAAGGTGATATTAATAGTTACTCTTAAAATGTTATTAAGTGCATTGTTTTTAAGTTAAGGTGGAAGACCAAAGTGCACAAATCAATAGAATATCAAAGTGTCAAAAGACACTATTTAGTGCAGAAAACTTGCAGCTTATTGTGGCATAGAGAAACCACCTAAAAGGGTGATATACCTCCAAGGAGTGGAGAATAAAGCTGCAATATCAAATTTGAATAAGAATCTATAAAATGAGACTAGGAGAGTATCATATTAAGGTGCAATTAAGGAACCTATTACAGGTTATTATAGAGTCATTTTAAAGCACCATACTTATATTCTACATTACATCAAAGAGAGATAAAGGTTCAAGTGTCTCAAGGACACATTACATAGCTTATTATCACATCTGCAAGCAATCACCATTAGAAATATAAAGCATAAACCAAAGTGCTTAAAAGTAGAGCCATTCAAAAGGCTCGATACCTGTCTCATCAAGGTGTATCAAGACACCATTTTTTGGTGCTACAACAACATAGGAGCAATGCCATAGTGAAGGAAACCTATCATGATGAAAAACCTACAAAAAAAGAGGACAACAAGGTAAACTATAGTGCAAGTTGGAAGATAACTCATTCCAATTGGTAAAAACAAGACGTAAAGCAAAATATCAATGCTAGTTGGAAAAGATAAGGCATAGAAAAGAATTATCATCGTTATTCAAGCAACAAGGAGAGTCATTGCTATTACATAGAAGCCTCATACATTGGAGAAGAGATATCCATTTATTTTGGATAAGAGCCATCCATCTATGCCAAAGAAGAAGAGCCATATCACACTTCATTGTCACAAAGGAGCCAAAAAAATATGGAAATAGTTGGCAAGAATAGGTGTTGAGAAATATTTAAGCAAATTGATATGTTGGAAGTGAGCTTGCATGTAAGGGAAGGCATATACACTTGTCCTAATAGAGAAAGGAATATTGTGCCACTTGGAACAAAGGTGAAAGAGCATCTCCATATTCATAATGCCAACGCTCAAGAAGAAAGGGTGCTCAAATAAAGTAACACCTTCATCATAGCCTTAATGCTTGAGAAGATCATATTTAGCATTCACCAACCATAGCTAACACCCAAGAGAGATAATCAGACCTACACCTCATGGCATAATGCTTTTTAAGGCCTATAATAAGCGTTTCACCACCTAAGGAGAAGACTGAAGTCTTGGGCAACACCTAGTACCACTTGACACTTGGTTAAATAAAAGGAAAGCATATTTATATCCATTGTGAGTAAGAGCATTTAGAGAGGAAGTGAATATTCATAAAATATTGAATGCAAAGAAGTCAAGGTGCATTAAAGGAAGGAGTAAAATATGTCCATTAACCAGTGATTTCACTATCATACACCACATTCAAGGAGATACAATGCCTATAGTGGAGATTGAAGTCAAAGCAAAATACCCATTTACCTCATGCATTCAACCTTATAAAGGTATAATTTCACTTATAATAATATTTGCTTTCATTAAAGAGTGATAAGGAGTCGTATATAAGGTTGAAATCATTATCATTTTTTTTTTTAAGATATTGCGAAATCAACCTTAGTAAGCTTGAAAGCAAAACAAAAGGAGTTTATATCCTTAAATAGTATTTCAAAGCATATTAGTTGGAATACAAGTATATTAATATTTGCAATTAATATCATAGGAGATATAAGGGTTTCTACTTGGAAAAAAATATTATTATATTGCAAATATTATCAATTTCTAAAATTCCAAATTAGGGAGATATAAGGAGTGCTACATCAAACTTTAATTTATTAGAATATAGTTAAATTGAACCATTGAAAATTTAAGGATAGAGAAGCAAAATTATTTCTTGCTTAAAAAGAGTTGGAATTAATTGCTTATACTTGTCTCATAGTAACATTAAAGGGACAAAAGGAATCCAACCATAGAGAATTCTATCAAATTGAAAAGTGCATAGTTTAATAGTAAAATATATGAAATATGAGTTGATTATTATCATTCTCAAAACATTACAAAATCAACTAAAAAGGTGAACTAATAGTTGCTAAGCACTTTATCAAGCTTATAACATACTATAATCACTAGGGAGACATAACGAATTCTACAAAACCTAAGTCTTGGAAAGTTTTTTTATCAAATTAGTTCACATACTCTAAACACTAGGGAATCATAAGGTATACTACTTCTAAGACTCTATAAAAAGTATTCTCAAAATACTAAAGAGCTAAAATAATTCTACTAATTGATTGTATAAGAATTAAAGGTTAGAATCTAGAAATTGTAAGGATTGAAAGATACTACAATTTCTTAAGATAATGGATAAATTAGCAAGAGAGACATTACATCACAAGACACACTACAAGAGGACTCAAGATCAAACTCCATCCAATGTACCATATCAAAGATGCAAAATCACTTCAAAATAAAATAAGTACACAAGTCAAAATTAAAAGGATATTTGGCATATTGATTTTGGTGCAAGTCATCACATGATAGGAAATTTACAATGGTTTGATTGCCTTGAAGTCACTAACAATTATAGGTTGAGAATTGCAGATGGAAAATACTATCATATACATGGATATGGGTGTGTAACACCTAGTTCAACATTTCTAAATTTCTTGCTACATAATGTAATGTATGTTCCCATATTAACATCTAACCTTATTTTAGTAGTCAAGCTAGTGGAGAGCAATATGATGGTTGATTTCAGATACATAAATGGAGTCAATATGTGTCTCATCACAAATAAAAATGATATAGAACCTATTTGATCAATTCATAGAAATATATATGTCGTAGACTCAGTTGATACCTCTCAAGATATTGTTGTATTTCAAAACAATACTAATACATTTTTTTAGAAATAGATTGCATACAATGAAGAGCCTACATATCATAAAAGTAGATGTGGGAATAGAAGATTCAAAATCAAAGGAATGAGAGGACAAAAACACTATGCTCTACATGGTCATCTACAAGCTAAAGAAGAAGGACCAGATCAAGCTAAATAACATCTGAAGGACAAAGATTCATATTGAAGACTAAAGTCTTCAATACCCAAATAATGTAATACAGGGGGTGTTGGATATTATTACATTATTTGGTACATGTCAATGTAGCACCTTGGGTACATAACTAGAGTAGGAGTTTAATTTAGAGTAAATTTAAGTAGTTACTTCCAACAATGTAATAAATGCACAAGTGTTAATGTGCAATGATGTAAATGTGCATGTAGTCCACATGTACATGAGTCATAGGTAGAGTAAGGGCCAAGGAACCTATCTTCCTATATATATACCTTATAGTGAGTGAAATCAGTGTGGTAGAGAATATAGAGAGTGCATAGTATAGATTGATAGTGGAGAACAATGTAGTCCTTAAAATAGTTTATGGAGTGTTCATGTCCTCCATTATACTGCATTGTACTATTTTCATGAGATTTCATTAATGGTATATTTTTGAGTTATTGCAGAATTTTATCTCTTTATTTTCCTATATATTATTGAGTCATTATCATACAATCATCTTAGATAGATTATCTTACATCTTGTGGTTGCATTCTCTACATCATATACCCATCAAAAGCTAATAAATCACCCCAATTTTTGGAGTGAAATGCTCTTATAGGATCATACTTCTCCTCTTGGAGCAAATCACTACTTTTGGGAGTAAATCAAATATTTAAACCTTAGTCAATTTTTGCCAATTTTTCAAACTTTGTTATTTTGCATTGGTGGTCTTGGGCTTGCAAAACCCATTTCCATTATCTTTCATGGCTAATTCCTCAAAGGAATTAGAAAGTAGTATCCAATCTACTACAATACAAACATTAAGCGAGAGAGGTAATAATATGATTCTAAACGTGGAAATGATTTTGAGATTTAAAACAAAAGAACTATTATTCTTTTCAAGCCATAAATTAAAAAAATGGGAGGACAAATCTTCCACATAATGCATAATGGTTTAGATTTGAAAGACTTAGTCACATTTCATAAAATATTTCAATGTTAATGGATCTACTCAATAGAATATTATTTTATTAAAAATGTGATCCCAAACATTATAAGTAAATGAATAATGAAGTAAATAATACAACATTTCTAGGTCCTTCTTACATAAGGTATACCTAAAAGTTCTATGATATTATTTTCTTTGTAGACTCTTATCTATAAGAATTTTAATTTGGAATGCTATCTAAAGGAATTATGAGGCTCTATGGAAGGCCTCAAGTGATCACAAAATTTTCCAAAGGAAATTTTTGGGAGTAGAAAATTATAATTTCTTTAAATCCTTATATTCCAGCTTGATTGAAAATTCACCATATTTAGATATATTTTAAACCAGATCATCCTTTCAAATTAAAATAGGCATATAAAAATCTTGAAGCATATTTTTAACATCATCTACTCTTTTTTTGAGGTCTTCTCCTTCAAACATATTGCTAACAAAAACCAATGGTCTAAAATTATTGCTCACATTAATATCATTTTTTACACTCTACAAGTTAAACATAATCAAGTCAACAACTTCAATTTTGGATTAGAAATAAGAGGATAATGCTTTGACCAAGAATAAAACCAAAAATTTGTATAATACTCCTAATTTTCTAGACCATATAATATGTTTCTTAATGAATTCTAAACTATTTTATATGGATTTCATTGTTGCTAAGTCCCTAATAATATTAAACAGTTTTATTGCATCAACAAAACATACATATTTTTGAAGGAATATTTTTGCCCAACTTTTACCTTGATATTTGAATAATATCCAATCAATTATCCCTAATGTTAGACTAATAAACATATAGTTTTATAAGCCTATCAATCCAATATTATTTCCTTTGCAAACCTTATCCCACTTACAAATATGAAGCTTAAATTTTTCCTCGCATCTTTTCTTAAAAATCTCTTTGAATTTCATCAAATTAGTATATTATACCTATTAGCAATATTAAAAGTGACATCATATATGTAGAGATAGATTGCAATGTAGTCTTTAGGAGTTGTAGCTTTCCAATCATTGTTAAGAACTTACTTTCCCAAATTTTTAAATAAAATATTTTCTTCTATCCAACATCAAGTCCTTCATTCCTTTATTAAGCAAAGGAATACATAGATATTTTGATGATAAATTTTAAATTTTAAACCCTAAAATATTTATAAATTTTTTTTATAAATATATTAGTGATGATCAAAATAAAGGTAAATCTTAAAAAATGAAATACAATAGACAAAATATCAAAGAAAAATGGTACATAATAGATGACAAATGGATAAAATCCCAAGAGTGTTTCAAATTTATGTTCACTATTATTTTTTTACTTCCTATATTAAAATAGAATCAGAACTACAATAACCTATTAATAACTTAATGAATATTTTTAGGTATCTTATTTATACTCATATTCTAAGATAATTTTCATCATCCCTTTTTTATTTTAATTATGGTCTTAGACCCATTTCTTGTTAACACTTATGATATTTGTTATTGTTTTCCCATATTGATCATCCTCTAAGTTTTATTTTCTCTTTGTTTTTGCTTTTAGGTTATTCAAATTCTTTTTCCATTCCAATGTGAATAGTTCCATCTTCCTAAATTCTTCAATTTTGTCATACTATTCACAATGAGATTTATTTTCTATAGGTTTATGCTACCATGGAGAATTTAAAGTGCAAGGAATAATCTCACAAACACTTCTTTATATTTTCATGGAAATCCTAAAATGCAAGGATGGTCCTTCTATTGGCAATGGGGAAAGGAAAATAATAATATTTATAGAACCATTATGGAAGAACAATATAAATACAAAGATGTATCTCATCCAATATTTGCAACATATATTGTTTTCACAATTCGCCAGCCTTCATCAACAAACAACATACATATTTAATACGATATGGTGTCTCTTTGATTCAAGAGATCCTTTGTGTTTAAACCTTTAGTATTTCACCTTCAACATATCTTTTCATATTCTCAATATTCTCACAAGAGATGTTAATATCCAACATTGCATGAGGTAACATCATCAACCATCCCCTCATTATTACATAATGCAATAATGACATCAAATACATAACAAATAATGTAATAAAGTCCAAATATGCTTGTTGTGGTGCAATGGTAAATGCCTTGGGTGTTGGTAGAGTCTGACCCAGGTTCCATTCCCCTTGTCTCCATCCTGCAGATATATGGTATAGTTAGGAATGTCCTATGTGCTGGTAGAGGCCGACAAGGCTCCATTCCTCCTATGTCCAACCTGTTGAAAGTGGCACCTCGAAAGGGGTGTTTTCAACTATAAATTAGTTTTTACCCAGGTGTTGTAGGTGAGTTGGAGAGGATAGGACAATCCTCCAAGGGAGGTACCAGGTTCAAATCTCCACCCTACCAAAAAGTTGAATTGGGTATCCAAAATCCAATTGATAATGTTGGTGCACGTAGGATCGGGTGTGACTCCCGGGTGAATTTGACAGTGTAGAACCCCCTGTTCATGGTCTCTCAAACCAAGGCGATCCCCGCAAGGGATTTTTTTGCTTTTAAAAAAAAAATGTAATAAAGTCCAACACTCCTTTTATTACATTATTTGGTATAAATATGATTACTCCCCCATGATTTTAGGGGTGGCACATAGAATTATGTTCTGGATCTAGCTTTGCTTTGGCTATGGATTTGGATTTGGATCTATTGGCTTTGGCTCTACTAGATCTATAAGTAATATCCATTGAATCTACCTCTTTAGTTTATCACTAGGTTTGCATTGGGGTCACTACCTCTAGGTCTTTTCCCCAGGGTTATCATTTCCTTTGGATCACCTCTATATCGTCTCTAGTTCAATACCTCTAGGTTGCCTTTGGGTATTTTATATTTTGGTCATAATTCCCTCTAGGTTACCTCTACATCACCTTTGGATCATTATTACCTTTGGGCCAGCCTCTAGATTTATCTTAAGGTCATCACCTCTATGAAATTACCACTAAAATATATATTTAGAATCTTCCACATAATGTTTCATTGTAGGTCTTCCAAGCATTGCTAGGATCATATTATTCTAATACTTAAATTATTTATTTCAAGTTTTCCAAGACATATTTCCATGGAAAAACTTGCATTCTTCTCATTCATCAAACTTGGTCTCCTTCTGTATAAATCATTCAACATTTATTTTATTTTATACCATTTTGATACATTCATTCATCCATAATCCATATGTATTTTGTTATTTCTTTCATCTTTATGTCAACAAGTTATTTGAGAGTGATTATTACATCCAAAAAATTTACAAGGATGTAGATTCCAACACTTGGTTATCATATATCTAGATTTTTCACAATGACTACAACAACCCACCCTACAAAATTCATTCTTTGATTATTTTCTCACAATTTTTGTGTTATTTATCCTAATCACAAATTTAGTGCTATTGCTTCCTTCTTGTCCTATATATCCAAGGCCTTCATTATTTGGACTTATATATGGCATTATAAATTTTCACACCTTGCCCATTTCTTCCCAAACCTATATCATTATATCTCATTATTCTCATTAATTTTGAGCAAATTCCTTTGGTATGGCTTTCAAAGCATCAAATTTCTTCCTTATTATTGTAACCCTTGTCATAAGATTAAATCTATTCATCATTAATCTAGAATTTTCCAACAATATTCAAACATCAAACTTCTTCATCACCACTTTGATCTTTGTCACTATCACAAAAGAAATACTTAAATATGTCATTATCACAATGACCTTCAACACAATCCAAACTATCACTATCATATATAACAATACAATCAAAGATATTATGATGTTCTTCTTCAATACACACACTGCTTTCATTATCACCATCCAAATACCCAAATTCATCATCAACATGTTCTTCAACAACATGGCCTTTGTCATGACCAATACAATTTTCTTCTACATAAATCTATTCTCACCATCTATCTTCAAATCATTGGTGTCACATGCAATATCTATTCCTTGTATGAGATCACTTCGCAACACACACTTGCCACTATAAGCTTCAAATAACACATATCACAAGCAAAATTTATCCTTTGAAGAAGGTCACTTATGTCACAACAAATATTTTTCATTATGGGCTTATCCTTCAACCTTTCAATTATTTCCTCTTACCTTTTGTACTTCACCTTAAGGACATTAAGAGTGATTAATGCCATGTATATTATATTTCCTACATCAATAGGTAATGTAACAAAAGTTTTATAGCAATCATTAGCTTCATTGAGAATAAAAATTAAGTAGTCCTTAAGTGTCGAGAAGTCTCCATATTCAACTTCTTCGAGAA